>OY728132.1:1777112282-1778362282 GCA_963277665.1 Viscum album
TCCCAGGTGGTCCCACCACCATAACCTCTCATGGGAGGTTATGGTTCGGGTTGTCCCCACAACCATAACCTCTCATGAGATGTTAAGATCTGGTGGTCCCCACACCTCAACTACCACATTGAGGTTTAGTTCCAGTGGACCCCACCTCCCAACACCCACATGGGTGTTGCAAATACAAATAAAAATTTCATACACTTTTATTTTTATTTTATTCTTACACGAAAAACCCAAATACTAACTTTCACCCTTGACCAACTATCGTCAAGGTGAAAGTATTCTTAAGAGAATACTGATGCTATGAGTTCAACGGTTCCCTCAGATTTTAATTTCAAGTACTGGTTCAGAAGTTAGAAAAACCTGCTCACACATTTACTAAACGTACTCAAAAAAAAGTTCACAAATTCATTTCGGACACTCCGGGTCTCGGAATCACGCACCGTCAATTTTCATGGACTCATAAAATTCACATTTATTTAAAAACATTACATGGAAATTATGGGTCTTTACAAGCCTCCCTTTCCCAAGTCTCATCATGTACTCACCTGTGCTGCCATAGCACCCATACCAGAGGAACAGACCATCCACGGGGAACCTTTGCACTGCAATCAACAATCCGGATATGATGCTCCTTGAATAATGTGTCCACCTACAACTCAACCTCCTAGGGTTGAAAAACATGATATGGTTCTGAGAAGTAATGTCGCAGCTGAGAAATGTGGAATACGTCATGCATATCCTGGTACCTTGGAGGTAACTGCAAACAATAGGAAATTGGACCAACTCTCTCCAAAACCTCAAATGGCCCGACGTATCTCAGTGAAAGCTTTCCCTATCTCCTAATCCTCCTGTGTCCCAACCTCAGTGTGACATGTAGGAAAACCTGGTCTCCAACCTCAAACTCCAGAGGTCATCTCCGACAATAATCATAAGACTTCTGTCGTGACTGTGCAGTATCCATCCTCTTCTGAATCAACTTTGCCTACTCTATGGTCTCCTGGACAAGACAAGGTCCCAGTATAGCTTCCTATCCTGCCTCCAGCCAACATAGGGGTGATCGGCATGGCCTGCCGTACAAATCCTCATAAGGTGTCATTTAAATAGTCTCTTGAAAACTATTATTGTATGAAAACTCCACCAAAGGTATGTGCTTCTCCCAAGAACCCCCAAAATCTAGGATACATGCCCGAATCATGTCCTCCAAAACCTGAATCATGCGCTCGAACTGTCCATCTATCTGGGGATGGTAAGTTGTACTCAGAAGTACCTGTGTACCCAAATACCTCTATAGTACCTGCCATACATGAGAAGTAAAATGGGTGTCCCTGTCTGAAATGATAGAATGTTGAACCCCATGAAAATGTACGATCTCTCAGATATACATCCTTCCAAGATCATCAACACTGAAGGTTTCCTTGATTGAAAAGAAATGTTCAACCTTCATGAGTCTGTCAACAATAACCCAACCCGCATCATTACCTCGAGGTAACCTTGGTAACCCCATAACAAAATCCATCGCGACATCATTCCACTTCCATTGGAGAATGGGTAACTGCTATAAAATCCCTGTTGGTCATTGATGTTATACCTTTACCTACAGACAGGTAGAACATCTCATCCCAAAACCAGTGACATCTCTCTTCATACTTGGCCACCAATACTGGTGGTGTAGATCTCGATACATCTTGGTGACACTAGGATGAACTGCCCAAACTAAAGAATGAAAATCATTCATCAGCTCCTCATATATGTCTTCTGACACCCATACGCACCCATGAAAACGCAAGATCTCATCCTCACCTACAATCCATCCAGGAATAGGTTCCTCTCCTAACACACTCTCCCACATGACTAGGCCTTTAGAATTTGATAAATTCCCCATTATTACTCACTCAAGTAGAGTATAGGTAACAGCTACAAAAGAAATAAATGTCTGCCCCTGTATATCATGCACCTCCAAATGCATCTCAGAGAACAGAGCCATAAGCTTCCACTCACTTCTGGATTCCTGAAATTCCTATAACTGAGTCCTCCTTCTCAACGCATCATCCACTATGTTGCCTTTTCCAGGTGTGTAGGCAAGATCAAAGTCAAAGGACTGAAGGTACTCAACCCACCTTCATTTTCTCAAATTCTGATCACGCTGAGTAAAGATATAATTGAGACTTTTGTGGTCGGTCAAAACCACAAAATGATCTCCCAATAGATAATGTCTCCAATAGAACAAGTCATGAACAACTATAGCTAATTAGAGATCATGTGTTGGGTAATTCCTCTCATGTGGCCTCAACTACTGAGATCCATACGCAATGACTCCTTCCCCCTGTATAAGAACTGCTCCTAGCCTGATACCTGATGCATCATAGTAAATAATGTATCTCTTGCCTGGCTCTAGAAAAATCAGTATCGGCATTGAAGTAAACCTTAATTTCATCTCTTGAAATGATGAATCGCAATAATCTATCCATAAGTACTTTTCACCCTTCTTAGTTAGGTCCGTCAGTAGAATTGATAAGCGTGAAAAGTCCTGTATAAAACATCTATAGTAACTAGTCAGCCCTAATAAACTTCATACCTCAAAGACATTCTTTTTATTCTCCCAAGAAACTACTGTTATCACCTTCTCTGGTTCTACTGGTACTCCTATCTCTGAGATAACATGACCCAATAAGTGAATCTGGTACCTCCAAAAGTGGCATTTTGAGATCTTAGCATATAACTAATGCTCTCTCAGTGTCCTAAAAACAATCTCAAGATGGGTAGCATGGTCGTGTCGAGTGTGAGAGTACACCAAGATATTGTCCATGAAAACCACCACAAAGGAGTCCAAGTATGGATGGAACACTCTGTTCATCAGTTCCATAAAACTGCAGGCACATTTGTGAGACCAAACTTCATAACCACATACTCATATAGACCATACATACTACAAAAGGATGTAAGAGGTACATTTGATGGTCTAATGTTCAACTAATGATAACCGGATCTCAATTCAATCTTTGAGAACACCTGGTCTCCTCGAATCTGATAAAATAGATCATCGATCCTCAGTAATGGATATTAGTTCTTGACCTTCAATTGGTTTAGCATCCGATAATCCACACAAAGTCTGAGGGTACCATCCACCTTCTTCGCAAATAGGACAAGAAAACCCCAAGGAGAAGTATTGGGTCATATGAAACTCTTTTCCTATAACTACTCTAACTACTTCTTGAGCTCATGTAACTCTGGTGTAGCCATCCTATAAGGAGGAATGGACACTAGTGCTGCTCCTGGAACAAGCTCAATAGAAAATTCTACCTCTCGATTCAGAGGTAAACTTGAAAATTCCTCTAGAAAGACATCCCTGAAATGATCCAACACTCGAGGAAAGTCCGTATGTGAAGTCCCCTAGTTATTTAGATACAAACTAGAAATACGGGATGTAACTCCTCCCAACCCATGATGCTTGGGTCCCACTCTGCTCGCCTAGACATCATATTCGCCCTTATGTAGAAACAAACCGCCCTTTGGTGATTTGAAACTCACCCTACGGTGATAGAAATCGTCAATAGCTTGGAAGGTAACTAACCAGTCCATTCTGAGAATGATTTCATAGTCCGTCATCTCTAAGACATAAAGGTCCCATAAGAAGTGACACCCACCAACCTCAAGAGGGAACTCCTTGCACTAACGTACACTAGTCGTTCTAGTCCCCAACAGAGTGTCCAGTGTCAAGGTGTCAGTAAAAGTAAAGATACAGAGCCCAAGGCTCTCCACAATAGGCACATATATAAAGATATGGGAATCCCATGTATCAAAAAGAGAAGAAGCTAAAACTGAGGCAATAAAAATCGTACCTCTAACCGTAGAGGGTCTGAGATCCTGCTTCTATTGGGTCTTCTCTAGAGCGAAATCCTGACCTACGCCATAGTTCTGTGAAGTTGTTTGATATCCCTAAGTTGATCCACCCTATGACTATCAAAAAACCTATGTCTGGCCACTACGGACACGACCTCCACCCCATCCCGAATGGCCGAAAGAACTCCAGTTCCCTAACTGATGAGAAACTGGTGGTCCTACCCCGGAATGTGGAGTCATAGAAAAACCCCTATCACCATCTACTGGTGAGAAAAACTAACATAAATGCTAAAGATGACCCGTCTTTCCTCAATATCGACACTCAAATGGGTCTCTTAGAAAATTTGTCCTCATATTCCCACTCTTCCCACACTGGTATCACACCACCTAGCTACTTGAAGAAGTACCCCACCCACTCGGATCTCCATGCATAGACTCCCTATGGCGCTTCCTAATATCATACGGAGGAATAACAACTCCATATGTTGAGCTGCCCTGGCTCATAGATCCATAATCCCTTAGGTTGTGCTTGGTGATCAGTTCCTGGTTGACTATAGAAGATATGGAAGTCAACCTGAAGAGTTCACCTGAGATCAAATGTCATGCCTAAAACCATCCTCAAACTTCCTTGCTAGAAATAACTCATCAACCCCCAGAATGGGTGTGAAGTGCTATAGATCTGTGAAATGAGAAGAATACTCCATGACTGAGAGAGTACCATGCTCCAAACTCATAAACTCTTGGGCTCAGTCGGCCCTCAAAGTCTCCAGGTAAAAGTATTCATAGAAGGTCTGCTGGAACTCATCACAAGCCATAACATGCTGGCGTACCACCTGTGATATCACATCCCACCATCTCTTGGTAGAATCCAGAAGCATGTATGTTGCGAGCTTCACCCTTCTCTCTAGAGGCATCTCGAGATGCTCGAAGATAAACAACATGTATTTTAACCATGAATCTACAGTTTGAGGTCCTTTATCCCCTGAGAAAGTGGGAGGGGGCTGCTTCTAAAACACTCACATAAACTCTACCATAGATGGGGCAGGATGTGGTGCTCCCTGGAAGGTCTGCATAAACCTCATGAAGCCTTCTCAGAACTGTGCATCAGCACCTATGTCTGGTATAACCGATGGTTCAAAGACATGCACGATAGGAGGATCTGCTGGTAGTCCCTAATCTACCATGTTTGGTGTCTAATCATTGCCATGTATCTGGCATACAACTAGATGATGTCTCAGTGGAATGACTCTACAAGATCAAGCACACACCTTAGTTCAAGATTATCAAGGATTGAAACTTAGAAGTGAAATAAAGGAACATGATAAGGAAGACATTAAATTATTTCAAAACATGGATACACAGTGTGTATGACTCCTACACAGCGTGTTCCCTTAATCCTTCACATGGTCGTATATGTCTGCTAACCCTGGTCATGTAACACCCCATACACACGGAGTGTTCCTCCCAATAACATGGTGTGTACTTGAATCATTTTCCCCTGCCTGAGTTTCCCTACATAGATAAACCACATTGTTATATAAGAACAAACCTACACAGCATGTTTATACCATACACAGCGTGTACTAAAAGGATTTTACCAACTCGTGTCGTTGGTCACACGGCCGGATACATGGTTGACTCTACACAGTGTGTTCAAGATGGACATGGCGTGTACTACCTGAGTTTCATCCATCTGTGTCATTAGTCACACGTATGAACACATGGTCTCTACAACACGGCATGTACGTCTGGTACACGGCGTGTTCTGCCAAAGATTTCCCAACCCTATGTCTCTACCCACACAGTCAGTCACGCGGTCAAGGACTACACGATGTGTATATACAATACACTGCATGTACTTAAGTAAAGTTGTTCCTTACCAAACAGAAGGATACATGGCATATATTCATCATTACACACCATGTATTTTGGGTTCTTCCAGATAGTAGGCCTCAAAAACTATTCCAGAATTCCATAAAAACAATGAAACAAACGTTAAAGTTCCAAATTCTGATCTGTGGGGGTCCACACTCCCCGAGAATCAAATCCTGGAATCATATTCATGTATGTCACAAGGTATAATAGTGAAATCAATCACATGATCCACCAAATTCCTATATATGAAGTCCCATAACACTTATAGGACCAAATTTTGGTGTCCATCCAATGAAACATTAAATGTTAGCAATACCCTATCAAATAGTGGGTATTCTATCAAGGCATATATCACAACAGTATGCATATCTATCACAACATCCATCATAAAAACATACAATCATTAATGCACCCTAAGTGGAATGACAAGAATGCATGACATGTGATCTCTAGCAAGTGCCTATATGATTCATGAGATGGAATACCCTCATCTCATCAGGTTGCAATAGAAATAGAACCTCATTAATATCAATGATAATATAACAAATAATTTTAATCACCCTACGGTGAAATCAAATCAATTGTAACAATTGAAAAACCAGAAAAAAAATTGCAATAATCGAGGTAAATTTGCTTTTCCATGTATATGGGTTAGCTACTCCCAGTAATATCTTATTACAAACTACCTATTCCTTCATATCCCTATCTATAGGATCAAAACTATAAGACAAGGTAGAAAAGAACCCCCTTTTATACCACTTTGTAATGTCCCAGTTCTGGGTTCCACCCAAAGGTGCCTCGTACCCGGTTGGTCATGTGGCCTCAAGCACATTTCTCGAATACCAGAGGCTGCCGACTAGCAACGAGGGCCTTGGGTGTGATCATGGGGAAACTATGCTCTCATTGGTAGAGTAACAGAGTGGAACTACAATAAAATACAATAGAAGATGTAGTAATACCATACAATAATCAAACAGTGGAAGACTGAAAGTAAATAAACAACTGGGGAACATATATAAATGATGCATGTCACATATGTCTAGGAAAACAGCCGAACAAGTCAAAATGCCGAAAATAAGGTACTAAACCAAAGTATAAGGAAAACAAATAAACTTCAGCAGCATCACAAACCTTAGCTTGGTCTCATGCTCTCCAGCTCCACAACAATCAAGTACCTGAAGTAGAAGGGTGATTTCCCTTATCTATACCTACAATAATATAATCTGTTTGGGCCCAAAATCATGACCCAAACAGGGTGTGAGACGAATCCCAGTAGGCATCCACACAAATATCTATGTATAAATGTCATTGAATATATACATAGTAGGAAATATTAAAAAAATGAAGTAATAAACAAGTAAGTACTCAAAAGTAACCAAACCTACAGGACAAACTACATTCATTTACAATTATTAATTATTAAACCAATCATTCACAGGAAACCCTTTGGGAAATTTCTCATAGTCTAACCCCTCTGGTTCAACTTATCATTTAAATCAATGAAGATATGGTGAACCTCTGTGAAATCTTACATAGTCTAACCCCTTTGGTTACATGAAAACAAAGACTCTCTAAGTAAGCACTCACTGTAAATTCCCCATGTGGTATTTTAACGATAAACTACAGACTCTCTGAGGAAGAAATCAATGTCAATTCCCCATGTGGTCTCATAATGATATACTATAGACACTCTGAGGGATCACTCACCATCAATCCCCCCTATGGTCTCACAATGTGAAAATTATAACATACGCTCTAGGAATCCCTCAACGTCAATTCCCCTTATGGTCTAACTACACCAGGTTTTCACAGCCCTATGTAAAAAAATCATGCATGAATGATATATAGTAGCCAAATTAAATCTCAAATACTACTTGGATAAACAACTATAATGCATATCACAAGCATGTCATATAATATCAACTCTATCCTAACAGCACTAGGCATGGAAAATAAAACAATCTAACAAGCAGTTCTAGACCCAACAGCCAATATCAAACAAACTTGGGAAACACATCCATAAGAAAGGTAATAAACCTAATTCATAATCAAAACCCTTACCCAAGAAATAAAACAAGAGCAGGCATCAACAGGGTTAAAATTCCGAGACACGCAATACCCTAAACTAGGGTATTCAGCGCTTTTTGCACATATAATCCAAAGAAAACTACGAAAAGGCACAAACCACATACCTAGACATTGTATAGTTGATATAGTTGAATCTAAATCTTTGATTATACATAGAATGTCATAGATCTACAAAAATTTCAAAAAAATATCAACCATGAATATCTCATGAAAGAAGAGAAATCAGGAGGAGAGGCTCTAGAAGAAGGAAGAACTCACTAAGGCAATTCCAACACAATCTATAGTGTTTTATTCGAAGAACAAGCAATGGGTCAGAGGATTGGAGAAGATTCGGTGATTCCCATCACTCTTGGATGAGACGGGGCTAGAAGAAGGTTTTTCTGGTGATTAAACGTGACCCCAATCTGATTTAACAAATAAAAAGAAAATTACAACGCGTGTTCATTTAATGTACACGTTGAGTACATTCCCTAACCCACCTATACTTTAGGCGGTCTCTAGGTCACCCTGCATGGCCATATACTAGGTCGTTACATGACCAGTACACAACTACCCATGGCAACTAGGTACACGGTGTGTACTCCTAAGTACACAGCATGTACTCCTTAAATTTCTAGATTCTCCTCTTTTTCCCAAAAAATTCCCAAAAACAAGATCCATACCTGAAAAGAAGATCTAGGTTCTTAAAAAAACATAGTAGTAAAATGGGAGAAAATATTTCATCAGTTCATTTGTATCACCCGCTCTAGTACTCAAGAGTTCTAGACCGTCAAACCTCTATATCCATCATTGTAAGTTGATATCCCAAATTTGAGAATAAGTGTAGGAAGAGTGTCATATGTAAAACCCACTCAAGGAATCCAATATTCACATCCTCACATCATCTAGTATTTTAAAATAAAGGGATGACATATGATAGTACTTTAATAGTTCCCAACATCCTGCTTCCATGAGAAATATTAAAACCCCCCTTTGTTTCACCTGATTCCAGAGAGAATAGGACCTTGAGAAATAGACTTCAAAAAAATCAGAAGAGGGAAGTGTTTAAAAATTAAATAAAACTAAAACCCACATATTCAAGCTCTACTTTTATTTCCCACTCAAACTCATGAGTATGCACTCGACTTATGAAATAGGAGTCCCATGTTACACGGTATGGTGTTGTAAAGAGATAGAGATCCATACATGTCCCACTATGGGCCTTATTAACCTACTCAAGATATAAAATGGAGTTTTAAGTTAATAACATTTAAAAAATATATACGTTTAATAACAGTTAAAACATATATACAGTTAAAATGCATATACATTGTCTTCCCACATAATTGGGAATATATATAACTCACATATCCACCAATATCTGGTTCAATGTAATGAAAGTGAATAGAAACACATAACTGGTGAGAGAAGATTATGATAATCATGTTTTTGTAACTGTGATTGAAAGCTGGAAAGATTGGAAAATGGAGCATAAATAAACAATGAAAATGGATTCAAACACATATACATAAGGAATAAAATATAAATCACATATACAGTTATTATATGTGTTTTTATTAACACATATACATATTGAGAATAAAATTTATTATACCACATATGTATGGTATTATACCATACAGTTAACATGAATACAAAGATCAAACACATATACAGTATTTCATGTTAACTGTAGGGGTGAGACATAATGCAAACCTAGTCAAGAGGTATTATAACATGTTAAGTCATACTAATATTGGTATAATGTCTCTATAGATCCAAAAAATAGAAAAATAAGATAACATAATGCAGGGGTGAGATTTCTATGAGAAAAAAGAATGGACACATACTGAGTTATCTAGAAAAATGACATACTCTTTGAATAACTTCGATAGACATAGATGAAAGAGTAAGAATTTAAATGAATGGGGTTATTAGGCCTTATTCATCGAGGAGAAGATACTAGTATTAGAAAGTGGTGGTACTTGAAACTTATTGATTTGTATCAATATTCTCCACTTTGGTCCCTTTTTACTCCTCCTTCCCTTTGATAATGTGATATATGATCTCAATGTATTTCTTTTGAGAGTGTTTTACCATACTTTTTAAGAGTTTAATATCACTCTAGTTATTATAAAATATCATCATATTTTGCTTCACTTCATCATTTTTATCGTCAAACTATTCTTTTATCCATAAAAGTTTGGTATATTGATTGATTACTAAGATATATACATCTTATGTCATATTGAGAGATATATTCAATTTTTTTTACCCATATGACCTACACATTTATTTATAATAATTTATGCACCATAACTTGTGGGTATTCAATCCACAACATCACCAAACCAGTTTGCATCAAAAAAATGAACATTCATAATCCTTTCAAGAATTAAAGAAAAATCCAAATTTAAGAAGACCTTGGAAGTATGTCCTGATCTGTTTCACTACTATGACATGCTCCTCCTTTTTATTACATTGGATATGAGTTTCCAAATATATATAATAAACAATATCAAATGACATTACTATCAAAAATAAAAACACACCTTTATTCTTCTATACAATTTTATATATTTATATTTTTCATCCATATACTTCCCAATCATGGTTTTAACACAATCTTAGTTGAAATTGGTTTATATTCATTCATAGAAGACATCTTTAGTATCTCTCTTACATAAATAAATTTAAGGACTATGGCGTATTTCTCTTTCTGAACAACTTGGATCCCTATAATGTTTGTGAGTTCAAAAATCACATATATTTTAAATTAATACCACATTATATATTAAAACTCCTCCATATATCTCTATGTACACCCATAAAATATTATTTCTTTTATATAAATCAGAACCATGAATTATTCTACCCTGTAAATATTCACCTATAGGTTGTGATTAGCATCACCCCTTTTGAATTCTAGTATCATTATATAATATTATTATATGGGTTTTTATTAACACATATATAGATGGAGAATAAAATGTATTATACCAGCATCAATTTGTTTAAATGATTGTCTCTTCTATATTAGCAAGAATATGTTCTATTATTTGTGTCATGAAATCCATAATATGATGCCACATGATTATCACTTCCTTATTAACAATAATATGTGCTACTATTTGCATCATGAAATCCATAATATATATATATATATATATCATTATGTAAAGAGTGGATCATGAATTAAATATACTCCATCACATTGGGTAATGCTTTTTACATCTAATGAGATCACTATATTTATGGTACTGGGGTTAAAACCTAATATACTTTTCACATCGGGTGTGGGAGTAGAAACAATAAGTTTTGTTTTAGTATTAAGTAGTAAACCCAATACACTATTCTTATTATATTATGATGTAAAACAAATCCTCTATTATAAGAAAAATTTCTCTATGAGAAATCAATTTGGAACAACCTCTAGGAAGATACAATATTGGAATAGTAATAATGTTTTTAATACAGTTAGTTTGAACCAACATTCAAGAAGTTAAAAACTAAAAAAAGATATAGAAAATGAAAATAAGTTATTATTTATGTGTAGAGACATACCTCTCTTGAAATTAATATAAATCATAGAGGAGATAGCATTCCCATAAATAAACCCTTGATCAAATCCCATAGATGAGTAGTAGAAAAACCATAAAGGGGAAGAGATTTGAATTTTAGGAAACCATATCTGTTGCGTAGAAATAAAAAAAAAAGAAATTGTTAAAAAATATAAAAAGATGATAATTAATCAAGAATAATACCTTTTATGTTTCCATATCCTGGAATAAAAACCCTTTCCTATGGTGAAATCATATCTCAAATCTAGCCTGACACCAAGAGGAAGTATCCATCAAATCATTTTGATGACACAAAGGCTTGGGGGATCCCTTCCACCTGAGAAAACCATGGGAAAGGTAGAAATGATCATCTGCTAAATTAATACATTGACATATCTAGATTCATTAATGGAAACTAACATAGACCCTGCAGATGATAATTCCTCATGAATAACACCTTTCATGATTCCATTTCCTGGAATAAAAACTCTTTCTCTCGGTGAAACCATAGCTCCAAGTTGTCCTGACACCTAGAGGAAGTATCCATCAAAGAAGTTTGATGAAACAAATGGATTTGGGACTTTTAAAAATAAACCCCATCCCTTATAAAACATTCATCCAACTATTTTAAATAATAATTTCATCTATCAATATCAATATCAGACTAGAACAGATTCTCTAATACATTGTGACTCTAAACTCTCTATTCATCTAGCTTTAACCACCAATAATAACATATTATTCATGTATTTCACTATAACCATATCTTCACTTATATAATACCTATCATAGACAAAACTTCCATATCCTAAAAACATATCAATTAAATGAGTAAAATCACAATCAATCATCTATTATTGGAAATACCCACAAGGTATCCAACTCTTTTAAACACCATTTATATTATTTGAGACTTATTTTGTAACTCTAATGGTAGTCTTCTCTTCTTATTTACCCATAATTCATTGCTAGATATCATGGTTTCCTTTGGTTGGTCTAATATTATTCTAGTACCCATTTCTATATGAAATATATTGACATGAACAATGACAATAAAGATAAACATAATCAAATGGGAACATAGAGGTAAAATTAGAACAAATAAGGAGATGCATGTAAGTAAATGTTAAACAAAAATAAAGCACAACATAAAAAAATTGACTGGAAATAAAATTATAGCTAATTAAGTCAACTTGAAGAACTAATGGCCAGTTGTAAACTTCATCATAGTCATCTAGATTTCATTCAATTGCAATGGAATATCTACAATAATACTGCGAAGGGGATGGTCATGGAAACATGAAAACCATTGTAGTAATAAAGTATATCCAGAAATAATTGTTCCCACCAAAATCTATGTAAAGATAGTAAAGAAATAATTTAACAAAGACAAGGATTAAATGATGAAAAAAAAAAGAAAAATTGATAAAAACCCACCGGAATTGTGCCAAGGCTATAGATTTCCTTATGGAAGTCAAACCGCAACTGTATTACTTCCTAAAAATATATTGGAAACAAGGAAAAAAGCATCAAAAGAAAATTCAGTAAGAGTCCAAACCACACATGGAACGGATTAAAGCAAGACAACTTCAATGTTTTTTCTCATGTATGTCCATCCTAACATTTTTAACCATTCAAGTTAACTTATTGATCATAGTTCTTATAATTTTTTGCTTTTCTCTAGTAAGAACAATTCTACTGAGTTCCTAAATTTCAATTTTCAAACATTTATGTAATTGGAAAGATAAATAATATCTTCAAAGTAAAAAAACAATAATAGTAATAATAACTAGAATCATTTCAACCAATATATATTTAAATAAAATACCTATAGAGAAATCCCCTAGTTGTTAAGTGTCTCCAACAAAATTAGATATTATATTAATTCAAAATAAGCAAAGAACCTTTGCATGTTATCAAACAAAAAAATAGATGTGTCTGGGATGAATAAAGAAAATTTGTGGGATAAAATACTGTTTGATATTCTGGGATGTAAAACAAAAAACATATATATTTATGACATGCCTAGGGACTATTCTAGTTGATTTGGATAGCTCTTTCATAGTTTTATGTTTCCTGGAAAATTAAAGAGGGATATTAATTATATAACATTTATGTGAATTGAATCCAAAGCATAGAATGCTTAAAACATCTGACCTGTTTCCACAACTCTTTGGCCTCTTTAGTAAGGCCATGCATTTTTCTCAATCAGATATTTCTATATCCAAATTATAATAATCCTAGAACAAAAAATATCATATTATAATAGAAAAAATCAGTTACAAATCATCAATTAAACTAATTTATGGAAGATTATATATTTTAAAATAAGTCTATGAAATTGAAGTTTCATGATAAAAAAACATACCATCGGAGGTGCACTGAAATGGGTTCACCAACAGAATAAATTAAAAACATAGACAAATGAGGGGGAGAAACTAATAGTATAAATAGAAAAGAATCGGAAAAAAATGGAAAATTGGTCTACATACCAACGGAGGTGCGCCAGAGGAGGTAGGGTCCGCCTCGGAGCAGCGTCGGTGAGGAGGTATGGTGGTCACATCAGAGGAGGGTACAATTAAATATAATAATAATAAAACTTAACTACTATAGAAACAAATATACATCATAATACAATAATTAAATATATATAGAAACAGACAAAAACACCGCAATACAATTCAGTATTACAATAATCAAACTTAACTGTATAATAAAATTCCACATATTAACAACCCAAAAATACAATTTACATCAATAGTGAGTCTAAATATCAGTATCATTATAATCATGATAACCGTCATTCATGCCTCCTACATAAACACCATCACCACCTCCCACACCACCATAATCATCATCGACATTGGCATCGACATTGGTATCGGCACCAGCACTAGGTCCGTCTCCGGCTTTGGATTTGGCTCTAGATCCAACAGAGGAATTTATATAAGAAAAATGCATCGACATAAAATATAAATAAACCACTACAGCTGCTTCTAGTGGAAGTGTAGAATAAATGGCATATATAACTTTCATCATATTTTCAGTTATCACCTTTTCAGATTTTTGAGTTGTTTCTTTGATTGTAGTATTCATTTGTTTCACTGTGACCAAACCAAAACTAGTACTTAGAGAAAAATTGTCAGAATACCAGTATCAAGATGGTATAATCTTATTCTTAGGTCAACAATGCACTCTGCCCTAATTATCATCTCCTAATACCTGATGTAGATAATCGTTAGGGCTTAAATTGTTAAGTTATTTTTTTATCAATGCCTCTAAATAATTTTATTGATTGATATATAACATAAATTAAAACGATAAAATAATATAAGGAATTAAATTCAGTCAAAATAAAATAAATTGAAACATAATTACAATCTTCTTCTCAGTGTCGGTATTTGTCACAGTACCATCTTTCTTTTTTCTTCTTGTACAGAACAATTTAGAGTGAGGAATGTGACCCTCAATATTCAATGTATTTTTATGTAAAAAATAAATAAATAAATAAAAATTAGAAGTCAAAAAAATTACACTAAACTAAGATAAATATTTTAAATATTAAATTTCCTGTGTTTTCTCATGATCTGGGAGTGCAGTGTGTCTAATAGTATAAATTTGTTTCATTCCACTCTTATTTCTTTTATTTATGTCTAATTTATCCTATAAATAAATAATTATATAAATTAATTTATACTTTAAAAATTATTTTTGAATAAATAAATGAATATATATATAAACTTAACAAATACCTTAAACCCTGGACTCTTTCAATAGTTGATCATATCTTTGTATTGTGATATTGGGCAATCATGAATCACTTGTACTTCTTCAACCTCCATACAATCTCTCTTTTTCCAACCAACATATAACTCATACTTGTACACTCTTCCCATTTCACATAATTCCATTAACCTTGCAGCCTTGGCATTTTTCTGATCAGTAAAATTATATCGAAGCTATAATGGAAAAAATATTTGTTAAGAAAATATTATAAATTAATATATATAAAAGGTGATTAACATTACTTACCCAAATATATGTCCATGCATTGTTCTTTATTTTTTCTCCAACATCCTTCCAACTTATTGGTTGATCCGGAATGATATTTTTGTGTTTAGAAAGTGTTCCCATAAAGATTTTACATTCTAAACCATTTTTTCAATTATATAAATACCCTCATTGTATTCAACCATGATTTGTGTGTTTGATTATAGACCTATGGCATTTTTGTGTGGCCTCATCCTCTACTAGAGGCTGAATCTAATCATTAAAAAAACTAATAAAGGAAAATAATATATATGTGAATTTATCATTAATCACTAATAGTAATGTTTAAACATATACCAATAGATGGGGGATCTGCTGGCCCATGAAGTGCTGCATATAAAGGAGGGGGAGTAGCCTCTATGGTAGGTGGGATATCTATTGTATAAGTACTCTATATAGTATATGATGATAAGTGTACTGATGGAGGGAGAAAACCTGATGGATAACCCTATACAAATGAGGGTGGATATGGATATGGATATAGCGGTGGGATATATGGGGGCGCAGTGCCCTATACAGCGGATGGTGGGAATGGAAAATAAGAAGGGATGGGAGTCTGATAACTACCATCTGATGTGGGTGTGAGCGGAAAGGGATATGGAAAATGTGGGTATGGATAATATGGATGTGGAATAATGGAAGGATGACCTCTCAGTGACTCAAGCAGCATGGTAGTAGGCTAAACAGTAGAATCAATAATAGCAGTACCCCCTACCATATTATCAGCCTCAGTGGCATAATCTAAATGTCTCCTCCATGATGTAGCTTAAAATAACATAGATGATAAAATAAAATGAACGATAACAAGATAAATAATATAAAAGACCATAATATTCAAACATAAATTGTACTCACAATGGTGCCCAAAGGAGACATACGTTCATTTCTCTGTATTCTTCTACTTCTTCTAGTATCATCATAATCAGACATTTTGACCTATAAATTTAAAATAATATTCTCAAATAAATAGAAATAATGAAAAATGTTAAATAATACAATTGTATCATAAAAAATGAGATATGTTTTCATGTGTGATATTTATATTGATAAAATGTCATGACTTTTCTATGTTTAGGAATTATAAGAGATGTGATTTTGGTCAGACTATTAATAGTTTTATATTCGACAATGGTATAAAATATACTATTTAATTTGATATCATGTATGAAATTTTAAAAAAACACATACAATATTGCGATAATATTAGGTAAATACTTACAAATGTTTCAACGCTATGTGTGCTCTGTGAAAATTTCTGGTTTAAAATATATTCTAACAATTGGATCATCTCTATCATCAAATTAAACATTCAAATAAATACTGATAGGTTCATCCACAACATCATCATCATGCATGTCTTCGTCAAAAATATGTCTAGGAATGACATCAACAATTTTTTTGTAATGGTTCAGTTACATAAAACACCTATCTATCTTGTGATGTAAGAATATAAGGTTCATCGGTATGAAGTTGGTGGTTCATATCAATCACTCTAAATATACAATTATCAATATGCATTCTTTATCGTTTCATTGAATCATACCACTTTCATTTCATCATTGCGACATGACCATGTGCATAGTAATCTAATAAAATGATTCTTTAAATAAAATTGTAATATGATATATTTTCTAATAGAGGTTATATATCTGATACACTCGCATAATAATCTATTTTGATGCTTATCATGAAACTGTCATGATGTGTTTCCATTTTTATTGCACAACTATTTATAACCAATTTAAATCCATTGACAACCATTACCTTAAAATCATGTAACACATCATTTGGAACAAAGGAAAACACTCTTATTTCATCTGATAATTAATTAATTAGTAGAGTTAAAACCTAAAAGATACCAACATATTAAATAGAGACATGTGATTATGTTATGAGAATAAAAAATTAAATTTATTAGATTTGACTTTAAGTAAGAAGAAAATTATGTGTTGTGCAATAGTTCCTTCCTCTTAATAGATAGAGAGAGACCTATTTTTTAAAAATTATAATTTTTCACTACATATATAAAAGCTTTAAAATGTCATAATATATGAAGAAATCACACAATGAAAAAAAATTCATATTTATTAGTTTACTTACTTGATATAATCATCAAGAACACCACAGCTGAATAATATTGTATGATGATCCATTTCTCACTCTTCCCTACTTAAAGTACACAACAAGTAGATCCATATATCCCCCATGTTTGGGGAAATAAAGAAAATATAGGATCAATGGGATCATATTTCTCATCTTTAGTTCTCATTAGTCGATTAGACCTCATAGTGATGTTAGCCAAGTACGATGAACATAAACCCATGCATTCTTGTACTAAATAGCATTTCATAATAGAGCCTTTAAGATGATATTTATTTATCACATAATATTTCAATGTAAACATCATTCTTTCTATAGGATACATCCACCGACTTGAAACAGGACCACCAAAAATAACTTCTATAGGAATATACACAGTCTGATGTAATATACATGTGAAAAATGATGGTGGGAAAATTTTCTCCGAGTCGCAAAGAATAATCAGTACATCTCTCTACAATTTCTGAACAACACTTCTACTCAGTCTTTTGGTACAAAAGTATCACTAAATATGAAATAAATTAATCATAGAAACTCTAACATTATGTTAAAGTAAATGTTGAATGGAAATGGGAATCAACTCATGTAACAAGCCATGGTAATCATGGGTTTTAAGATATTTTAGTTTCACATCTTGTGTATTCACCCTTTTTGAAATATTACTTAAATAACCATCCAGAACCTTCAAAATTTCCAAGACCTAAATAAATTATTTCTTCTCCATATTTTTCATTGAATAAAAGGAAAAAAGGGACTTTCCACTTATTTTTACCAATTAACTTAGGATGAAGTCTCGCTCTTATACCCTAATCCATAAAATCATGAAGAGACCGAAAATCGTATTTTGTTTTTCCTTTGACATTTAAAATAGTAGAAAGTAACATATCACAAATATTTTTCTAGATATTTATTACATCTAAACAATGATGCAATAAATTTTATGACCAATACGGCAACTCAAAGAATATGATTTTATTTCTCCAATTGCTATTGGAATTTGAATTAAAATGATTTTGCTTTTTGATATTTGATTGACATTTTCCAAGAACATAATTCAAATCATCAAGTTCTTTAACAATATAATTCCCTGATATTTATTCAGGTGTCTCATCTATCTCGATAGAATTATCAAATTGTCTCTGATTTTTTCTGTATGGATGATTCATCGGTAGAAATCGTTGATTCCCTATGAAGCTTAAAGTTCATTAAAACTTTAATCTTCAGGAATGTGTATTATTCATAAAAATATATCAAGATAATTTCCCTTTAGTACCCCAACTATACAACATTCTATAAGCAGGGAAATCATTTATCATCCATAATAAAGTTGCATGAATCATAAAGTACTCCTTCCTGAATGCATCATATGATTCTGAACCAACATTCCAAAGCTCCTTTAACTCATCTATTAATGGATAAAAGTATATATCAATATAATTTCTAGGATCACTAGGTTCAGATATTTATATACTCATGATAGTAAACATATTCTTCATACACATCCATGAAGGAAAGTTATAAATGTGAATGAAAATAGGCCAAGTATTGTGTGCAATAAGCATTTGGCGAAATTGGTTAAAACCATAACAGGATAATTCCAATCTAACATTTCATGGGTCAGCTGCAAAATCAGGATGTAACCTATCAAATTTCTTCCAAGCCAAACCATCTGCAGGATACACTATTTGATCATTATCCTTATTTCTTTCATCTTCATGCCATCTCATATTCCTTTCCATTTATACTGACATAAAATATTTTTGAAGCTTGGGAATTAAAGGAAAGTGCACATCACTTAATCTGGTATGCGAGATTGTGTTCATTATTTATTAGTCTTCCACCTTGATGTGCCACATTGTTTTCACTAACTCAACTCTGCATTTTCATTCTAGAACAAACAACAATCTGTAGGGAAATAATGAATCTTAATAGATGAAAATCCAAATTTTTCAACCAACTTTAATGTCATGTAATTATTTTCTATAATATATGCATCATCAGGTAATAAATCCATAATAAATGTAAGGAGATAGTTGACCAAATTATTAATAAATCCATAAAAAAATTTCCCATGATATAATCACATCAAAAACTCATGTTTGATTATTTTTTCACATGCCTGATATACTGGGGTATTTGCATCTTCCATCATCTTTCTAGAAATCTCAATGTCATCATCCTAATTATTAGACAAAAACTGTGTTCTGGTATTCATTTCCTCTTACACCGGTCTACATGAGTATATGGATTCATAAACAATAGGAAAATGATTAGAAATCATATTTTTCATACCAATCCTTTCCTCTGAATTGATTTCATCCTCCACTTGAGATTTTTCTCCATTGTGATTCCACACATGATAATTTTTTTGGAAACCATGTTTATTGATATGGTAACTCACTTCCTTACGAGTTAACCATGTTATTACAACATAATCAAAACACGGGCATCAAATCAATCATCCATATGAATCATTAGTTAATGCAAAGTCCAAAAAATATCGTAAATCCTTCTAAAACTTATCGGTAATCCGATCAATGTTGTACACCCAGTATCTATCTATTTTTAGGCAAATAAACATACATTAAATAAATAATCTTCATTATGAATTAACAAGATATGTATTGTTTCATAAGATATTAAGTAATCATCAATAACATGTTCATAAAAAACATAACAAATATCTTAAAATTATGGTTTAGGGAATTGATAAATGTTTTAAATTATAAAAAATCATGAATAGTCATACATAAGTTCCAAGAATGAGGATTTATTATAGTAAAAATATTTTATATGAAATAAAATAGATAATAATAATCAATTCCCTAAAGTGTTTGGATGGATTCACAATGAGTTGTGGTGTTTTGTATTAATTCTACAAATATTTATAGAAATTTAGAGACATTTTGAAAATATAAACCATATCATATACCATAGTGTGTTGATGGACACCAATATACCATAGTGTGTTAAAGGATGACATTACATTGTTGATTTTTAATCATGGAGTATAACACCACATCATGGTGAAGGAGATTGATAACTCTTTACAATCTTCTTTTATCATGCCCAGTAACCAAAAAAACCAACCTACCTTTTTCACAATTAAAGGCACAACCCAAACATCTACATTTTTGTAGGGATAAGGTAGAACCTATGAACTAATTTTTTCCTAGGTTAGCATAACAAATACACTACCTTTTAATTGAGGCACAACCATGTGTGAGTTGAGTGATTACAACTTGATAAAACTTTAAAACACAAAGGAAATTCATCATAATGAATATAGAATAGTTAAACCAATTAAATTTAGTGATGATTATTACTAGTGTAGAATAAGTAGATTTGGCCCTTTACATAGTAGATATAGAATAATTTATCTTGGGAATTCATACAAGATCAATGACTAAAAAAAGTCTTTAAAACTTTAGCAATACTTTTCTCTCAAGAAAGGAATGTGTGTCAATTTCTAAATGAAAGTTTTAGAATAATAATATAATAATATGGTTCTCCATAAATCTTGCAACAATCTCATAAATATTTCCAAATTATCATCAATTTTCCACGAATGATAATCTTTATAATAATTATCACCCAGATCATCATTCAAGTATTACATAATTATCAAAATTTAAAAACTTTGACTAATTTATGTAATCATGTGAAACAAAGCCTTCAAAACAGCTCAATATATTAATTTTTAATATTTTAAAATAGTTTTTCAATCATGAAATATGATAGATAAGAAATAATAAATAATGATAAATAATATTACTTGAACCGATAAAAAAATCTCCATGGCTTGATGATATTCTCATGAGGTAACTCTTTTATATATCTCTTCAAGGTAATCTCCATGGCTTGATGATATTCTCATGAGGTAACTCTTTTATATATCTCTTCAAGGTGTGTATAATCACAAAATGAACTGATTTATGTTTCCAAATAGCCTAGAAAATTAATTTTATGACCTAACTTCAATCTTTATTGTTCGAATATCACAACTTGCATTTTTTTGTATCTTCTGTTATCTTCGAATCATAACTTCTGATAATAAAATAAGAGTAGTTTCCTTAGAAAGAGTTAATATATAAAGGTTATATCCAAAATTTATATAGTAGGTCATAGTAAAAAATAAAATACATAAAAGTAATTTTCTTTAATATGTAAAGTTAATTTCTTATTACATAAAGGTAAACTTCTCTTCTCACATCATACATAACAATAAACCATCAATTTGTAAGATTCAATACTTGATATGTAGAATTAATAACTTAATATACAAGGGTCCTCTATGAATATGGTTGATATAAAAAGGTAAGAACTGGACAAGTAAGGTTCTTTATATAGTGAAAATCCTAACTTTTGGAATTTATGACTGAAATATCCAACTTTTGAATTTTTTTTAATTTCATAAATACAAAGTCTATTACACAAAACACTTAGAAATAGATTAATAATTACATAATAGTAAACAGAAAAATAATAATTCCATAATAGTAAATAGATAATAGAATAGTAAATAGATTAAACCATGAATACTAGAATACCATATTAATTATGAGAATTAGGATAAAATATAAACCATGAAATATTAGTGAATTACAGTTGACAGAATACCAGTCAACAAATAGGATCCACAAAATAGTTGACAATAAACACAAACTCCTCCTGTGAACTCCTCCTGCAAACTGAAAACTCCTAAAACAAAATGAATACTGCAAACAATATTCAAAGAATCCACAAAACAGGATCCAAAAAAAGAAATGCACTGAAACACAAACAAAATGAATACTAAAAAATATGATCCAAAAAACAAAAACTCCTCCAACAAAAATAATGAATACTGCAAACTCCTTCTGCAAATAGAAGGGAGCCACAAAATAGGTTAACAATACCGCAAATAGAAGGAATACTGCAAATAGGATCCATAAAATAGAATGAATTAAAATAGTTCAGCCAATGCACTGAATGGAGGATGAATGCCTGAATAAGGGTATGGAGGAGGGAAAGAACGCTTCAGCTGATGCACAAAATAGAAAAGGAACGCCTGAAGAAGGGTATGGAGGAAGGGAGGAATGCACGAGGGATGGAGGAACCCCTAATGGAGAATCTGGTGAGGGAATGAGGAATCATGAATGGAGAGGCCATGAATGGATAAGTTGTAGCATGAATAGAGGAATTGTGAATGGAGGAATCGTAGTGAGGGATGGAGGAATCGAAGCCAATGAGTATCGAACAAGAGATAATTTTTTCAAGTGACGATTGAATGAAAGTTGTGAGGAAGAGAAGGGTTTCGAGGGTGAGTGGGTGAGCGGGGGAGGAAAGTCGTGAGGGAGGATGGAATTTATGTGGGTATATATCATCTAAATCCAACTACTACTAAAAAATCAGGCATTAGTGACCGCCAATGGCGGTCGCTATAAGCCTATAGAGACCGCTTAGCGACCGCCATTGGTGGTTGCTTCAGCTTCGTCGTTGTAGGCCAATAGCGACCGCCAATGGCGGTCGCTATAGGTGGCTGAAATTCCGGCCTTAAGCGACCTCCTTTGGCGGTCGCTAGCCTGCAAAAAAAAATTTTGAAAAAAAATTCCTACTGAAAGAAATATATATATATATATATATATATATATATATAAATTAAATAAAATATATATATATATATTAAAGAAAATATTTATATATATAATATTAAATAAAATATTTTAAATATATATATATATAATATGTTTTAAATATTTTAATATATATATATATTAAATATATATATATATATATAATATTAAATAAAATATTTTTCATTTTTTTAATGAAATGTACGAATTGTGTTTTTTTTTCTTCACGGCGCAAAATCGGAGATAAAATAAGGTAAAAATCATAAAAAATGGAAAACAATTTCAAACAGCATAAACATCAAGATCGTCATAAAAAATAAATGATAAACGTGCCTCAACGATCCGAGCAGGTCCATCCATTTCAATCTTCTACTTCAATAAACCTACAATAAGACAAAAAAACAACAAAACAAAACAAACGTAAATTGGACATAATTATTCAGTTATTATATACATATAATAAAATTAAATATGACATCAAATCATGGTGCTATAATAATTTAAAACCACCAATTTAAGAAATGCTATCATTTCAGGTCATTCGGAGCACGTTTGCTCCGAATTCGACCGTCTCACGCCGTTTTTGGTGTTTTATGACACTAGAAACACGTTTCCGGTCACCGCGGTCAAACGACACCTCTGATTAACATTTCGTCTGCCCGACCATTTCACAGATCACAAAACGGCTGTTTTCGTACGGTTTCATGGCATTTAGAGGTCATTTGGGTGGTTTTGACCCCCCAAAGCGCCATTTTAGCGCACGCCGAGCTGCTGAAAACGACACAATCGGCCGTACCGCATATCCGATGGGCCTTCTGTCTCCTCCTACACATCATGAATAATATTAATAATGTTTTAGTGTGGTTTCAGGTCATTCTGAGCACGTTTTCTACGAATTCGACCGTCTCACGCCGTTTTTGGTGTTTTATGACACCGAAAACGTGTTTCCAGTCACCGCGGTCAAACGACACCTTCGATTGACGTGTTGTCTGGCTGACCATTTCAAAAATCACACAACGGCTGTTTTCGTACGGTTTCATGGCATTCCAAGGTCGTTCGGGTGGTTTTGACCCCCCAACGCGTCATTTTAGCGCGCACCGAGCTGCTAAAAACGACACAATCGGTCGTACCACGCGCACCGCACGTCTGATGGGCATTCCGTCTCCTCCTACATGTCATGATTAATATTCCTAATGTTTTCGTGTGGTTTAAGGTCATTAGGAGCATGTTTTCTCCAAATTCGACCGTCTCACGCCGTTTTTGGTGTTTTATGACACCGGAAATGCGTTTCCGGTCACCGCGGTCAAACAACACCTCCGATTGACATTTCGTCTACTCGAACATTTCACAAATCACACAAAGGCTGTTTTCGTACGGTTTCATGGCATTCCAAGGTCGTTCGGGTGGTTTTAACCCCCCAACGCGCCATTTTAGCGCACGCCAAGCTGCTGAAAAAGACACAATCGGTCGTACCGCGCGCACCGCACGTCCTATGGGTGTGTCGTCTCCTCCTACACATCATGAATAATATTACTAATGTTTTCGTGTGGTTTCAGGTCATTCAGAGCATGTTTGCTCTGAATTCGACCGTCTCACGCTGTTTTTGGTGTTTTATGACACCGGAAACGCGTTTCCGGTCACAGCAGTCAAACGACACCTCCGATTGATGTTCCGTCTACCATACCATTTCAAAAATCACACAACGGCTGTTGTCGTACGGTTTCATGGAATTCTGAGGTCGTTCGGGTGGTTTTGACCCCCCAACGCGCCATTTTAGCGCGCGCTGAGCTGCTAAAAACGACACAATCAGTCGTACCGCGCGCACCGCACATCCGATCGGCCTTCCGTCTCCTCCTACACATCACGAATAATATTTATAATTTTTTCGTGTGGTTTTAGGTCATTCGGAGCACGTTTGCTCTGAATTCGACCGTCTCACGCCGTTTTTGGTGTTTGTGACACCGGAAATGCATTTCCGGTCACTGAGGTCAAACGACACATCCGATTGATGTGTCGTCTTCCCGACCATTTCAAAAATCATAAAACGGCTATTGTCGTACGGTTTCATGTCATTCTGAGGTCGTTCGGGTGGTTTTGACCCCCCAACGCGCCATTTTAGCGCGCGTCGAGCTGCTGAAAACGACACAATCGGCCGTACCACTTGCACCGCACATCCAATGGGCCTTCCATCTCCTCCTAAACATCACGAATAATATTCCTAATGTTTTCGTGTGGTTTCAGGTCATTCGGAGCACGTTTGCTCTGAATTCGACCGTCTCACGGCGTTTTTGGTGTTTCACGACACCGGAAACGCGTTTCCGGTCACTGCGGTCAAACGACACCTCCGATTGACGTGCCGTCTACCCTAACATTTCAAAAATCACACAACGGCTATTTTTGTACGGTTTCATGGCATTATGAGGTCGTTCGGGTGGTTTTGACCCCCCAACACGCCATTTTAGCTCGCGCCGAGCTGGTGAAAACGACACAATCGGCCGTACCGCGCATACCGCACGTCCTATGGGTGTGTCGTCTCCTCCTACATGTCATGAATAATATTCCTAATGTTATCGTGTGGTTTCAGGTCATTTGGAGCACGTTTGCTCCAAATTTGACCGTCTCACGCCATTTTTGGTGTTTTATGACACCGGAAACGCATTTCCGGTCACCGCGGTCAAACAACACCTCCGATTGACGTTCTGTCTGCCCAACCATTTCACAAATCACACAACGGCTATTCTCATACGGTTTCATGGCATTCTGAGGTCGTTCGGGTGGTTTTGACCCCCCAACGCGCCATTTTAGCGCGCGTCGAGCTGCTGAAAACAACACAATCGGCCGTACCGCGCGCACCGCATGTCCGATGGATATTTCGTCTCTTCCTACACATCACGAATAATATTCCTAATTTTTTCATGTGGTTTAAGGTCATTAGGATAACGTTTCCTCCGAATTCGACCGTCTCACGCCGTTTTTGGTGTTTTATGACACCGGAAACGCGTTTCTGTTCACCGCGGTCAAACGACACCTCCAATTGACGTTCCGTCTATCCTACCATTTTAAAAATCACACAACGGCTGTTGTCGTACGGTTTCATGGCATTCTGAGGTCGTTCAGGTGGTTTTGACCCCCCAACGCGCCATTTTAGCGCGCGTCGAGCTGCTGAAAACGACACAATCGGCCGTACCGCACGCACCGCAAGTCCGATGGGTCTTTCGTCTCCTCCTACATGTCACGAATAATATTCCTAATGTTTTCGTGTGTTTTCAGGTCATTCGGAGCACGTTTGCTCCGATTTTGACCGTCTCACGCCGTTTTTGGTGTTTTATGATACCAGAAACGCATTTCCGGTCACCGCAGTCAAACAAAACCTCTGATTGATGTGTTGTCTACTCGACCATTTCACAAATCACACAACGGATGTTTTCATACGGTTTCATGGCATTTGAGGCCGTTCGGGTGGTTTTGACCCCACAACGCGCCATTTTAGCGCGCACTGAGCTGCTGAAAATGACACAATCGGTCGTACTGCACGCACCGCACGTCCGATGGGCATGTCGTCTCCTCCTATATGTCACTAATAAAATTCCTAATGCTTTCGTGTGGTTTTAGGTCATTCGGAGCACGTTTTCTCTGAATTCGACCGTCTCACGCCGTTTTTGGTGTTTTATGACACCGGAAACATGTTTCTGATCACCGCGGTCAAACGAAATCTTCGATTGATGTTCCTTCTACCCGAAAATTTCACAAATCACACAACGGATGTTGTCGTATGGTTTCATGGAGTTCTGAGGTCGTTCGGGTGGTTTTGACCCCCCAACGCACCATTTTAGCGCGCGCCGAGCTGCTGAAAACAACACAATCGGCCATACCGCGTGTACCGCACGTCCGATGGGTGTACCGTCTCCTCCTACACGTCAAGAATAATATTCATAATGTTTTTGTGTGGTTTCAGGTCATTCAGTGCACGTTTGCTCCGAATTCGACCGTCTCACGCCGTTTTTGGTGTTTTATGACACCAGAAACGCGTTTCCGATCACCGCGGTCAAAAAACACCTCTGATTGACGTGCCTTCTACCTGAAAATTTCACAAATCACACAACGGCTGTTGTCGTACGGTTTCATGGCATTCCGAGGCCGTTCGGGTGGTTTTGACCCCCCCCCCCCAACGCGCCATTTTAGCGCGCGCCGAGCTGGTGAAAACGACACAATCGGTCGTACCGCGCGCACCGCACGTCCGATGGGCCTACCGTCTCCTCCTACACATCACGAATAATATTTCTAATGTTTTTGTGTGGTTTCAAGTCATTCGGAGCATGTTTCTCCGAATTCGACCGTCTCACGCCGTTTTTGGTGTTTTATGACACCGGAAATGCGTTTCCAGTCACTAAGGTCAAAAGACACCTCTGATTGATGTGTTGTATGCCCGACCATTTCAAAAATCATACAACGGCTATTGTCGTACGGTTTCATGGCATTCCGAGGTCGTTTGGGTGGTTTTGACCCCCCAACGCGTCATTTTAGCGCGCGCCGAGCTGCTGAAAACGACACAATCGGCCGTACCGTGAGCACCGCACGTCCAATGGGACTTCTGTCTCCTCCTACACATCACGAATAATATGCCTACTATTTTCGTGTGGTTTCAGGTCATTCGGAAGACGTTTTCTCCGAATTCGACCGTCTCACGCCGTTTTTGGTGTTTTATGACACCGGAAACACGTTTCTGGTCACCGCGGTCAAACAACACCTCCAATTGATGTGCCGTCTACTCGACCATTTCAAAAATCACACAACGGCTATTGTCATACGGTTTCATGGCATTCCGAGGTCATTTGGGTGGTTTTGACCCCCCAACGCGTCATTTTAGCGCGCGCCGAGCTGCTGAAAACGACACAATCAACCGTACCGCATGCACCGCATGTCCGATAGGCGTTCTGTCTCCTCCTACACATCACGAATAATATTCCTAATGTTTTCGTGTGGTTTCAGGTCATTCGAAGCACTTTTTCTCTGAATTTGACCGTCTCACGCCGTTTTTTGTGTTTTTTGACACCGGAAACGTGTTTCCTATCACCGCGGTCAAACGACACCTCCGATTGACATGCCCTCTACCTGAAAATTTCAAAAATCACACAACGGATGTTTTCATATGGTTTCATGGCATTCCTAGGTCGTTTGGGTGGTTTTGACCCCCCAACGCGTCATTTTAGCGCGCGCTGAGCTGCTGAAAACAACACAATCGGTCGTACCGCACACACCGCACGTCGGATGGGTGTTCCGTCTCCTCCTACACATCGCAAATAATATTACTAATTTTTTTAGTGTGGTTTCAGGTCATTCGGAGCACGTTTGCTCCGAATTCGACCGTCTCACGCCGTTTTTGGTGTTTTATGACACCGGAAACGCGTTTCCGGTCACCACGGTCAAACGACACCTCCGATTGATGTGCCGTCTACCCTACCATTTCACAAATCACACAATGGCTGTTTTCGTACAGTTTCATGGCATTCCAAGGTCATTCAGGTGGTTTTGACCCCTCAACGCGCCATTTTAGCGCGCGCCGAGCTGCTGAAAACGACACAATCGTCCGTACCGCGTGCACTGCATGTCCGATGGACATTTCATCTCCTCCTAAACGTCACGAATAATATTCCTAATGTTTTTGTGTGGTTTTAGATCATTCGGAGAACTTTTTCTCTGAATTCGACCGTCTCACGCCGTTTTTGGTGTTTTATGACACCAGAAACGCGTTTCCGGTCACCGCGGTCGAACGACACCTCCGATTGATGTGTCGTCTATCCGACCATTTCAAAAATCACAATACGGCTGTTGTCGTACGGTTTCATAGATTTACGAGGTCATTCGGGTGGTTTTGACCCCCCAACGTTCCATTTTAGCGCGCGTCGAGCTGCTGAAAACGACACAATCGGCCGTACCGTGCGCACCGCACGTCCGATGGGCCTGCCGTCTCCTCCTACACATCACGAATAATATTCCTAATGTTTTCGTGTGGTTTCAGGTCATTTGGAGCACGTTTTCTTCAAATTCGACCGTCTCACGCCGTTTTTGGTGTTTTATGACACCGGAAACGCGTTTCCGGTCACCGCGGTCAAACAAAACCTCTGATGAACGTGTTGTCCAGGGTGCAGGGAGGTTGTACGGGGTGCGAGGGGGATGTCCGGGGTGCAGGGAGGGCTGTCTGGGGTGCGGGAGGGCTGTCTGGGGTGCGGGGAGGGCTGTCTGGGGTGCGGGGAGGGCTGTCTGGGGTGCGGGGAGAGCTGTCCGGAGTGCGGGGAGGGCTATGCGGGGTGCGGGAAGGTTGTTCGGGGTGCGGGGAGGGCTGTCTGGGGTGCGGGGGGGGCTGTCCGGGGTGCGGGGGCCTGTCCGGGGTGCGGGGAGGAGCTGTCCGGGGTGTGGGGAGGGGCTGTCCGGGGTGTGGGGAGGGGCTGTCCGAGGTGCGGGGAGGGCTGTCCGGGGTGCGGGGAGGGCTGTCCGGGGTGCGGGGAGGGCTGTCCGGGGTGCGGGGGGGCTGTCCGGGGTGCGGGGGGGCTGTCCGGGGTGCGGGGGGGCTGTCGGGGGTGCGGGGGGCTGTCTGGGGTGCGGGGGGGCTGTCTGGGGTGCGGGGGGGCTGTCCGGGGTGCGGGGGGCTGTCCGGGGTGCGGGGGGCTGTCCGGGGTGGGCGAGGGCTGTCCGGGGTGCGCGAGGGCTTTCCGGGGTGCGGGGGGCTGTCCGGGGTGCGGGGGGCTGTCCGGGGTGCGGGGGGCTGTCCGGGGTGCGGGGGGGCTGTCCGGGGTGCGGGGGGCTGTCCGGGGTGCGGGGCGGGCTGTCCGGGGTGCGGGGCGGGCTGTCCGGGGTGCGGGGCGGGCTGTCCGGGGTGCGGGGAGGGGTTGTCCGGGGTGCGGGGGGGCTGTCCGGCGTGCGGGAGGGTGTCCGGGGTGCGGGGAGGGATGTCTGGGGTGCGGGGGGCTATCCGGGGTGCGGGGGGGCTGTCCGGGGTGCGGGGAGGACTGTCCGGAGTGCGGGGGGGGCTATCCGGGGTGCGGGGAGGGCTGTCCTGAGTGCAGGGAGCTGTCCAGAGTGCGGGGGGGGCTGTCCGGGGTGGGGGGCATGTCCGGGGTGCGGGGAGGGCTGTCCAGAGTGCGGGGAGGGTTGTTCGGGGTGCGGAGGGGGGGGGTTGTCCGAGGTGCGGGGAGGACTATCCGGAGTGCAGGGAGGGTTGTCCGGGGTAGGTCGGGGACTACAAATAGTGAACTCAGCTCATTCATCAAAAACAAGTTTAATGGTTTATATTAGGAATCACATGCTTTTTTAAAAAATATTACAGAACATGCAATTCTAAACATTGAAAATTAAATGAACAAAAAATATCCAAATCATTAACCAGTTTCATGGTTACTTCTCAATTCGTGCACACAAACATTGCATGAGGCCAAAACACACATGATACCCCCAAATCACAAAAAACTCATTATAAACCCAACATAAATATCAATAACAACCCCACCATTAAAAGCAGAAACACACCTCGTGAATATGATGCGTCATGCGTGGTCATGACTACTACCTCCATCAGGTGGGTCAGGGGCCTACAACAAAAAAAACATTATGAATATTTTCATAACAAAAATAATATAAATTAAATAAATAATTATAGTATAAACCTGTGTCGTCTGATCCCCTACACCATCACCTGGACGCACATATTACCGCAGTGCTCTAACCTCAGCGATCAATTGCGCATTTACCTCCTCGGAAGCGTGCAGTCGTGCCTCGAAATATGACAACCGTTGTGTCATCTGAGCAATATCAGGACCGACAACTGCAGTGCGTGACACTATAGAACGAGGAATCCCTGTTCCATAGGTCAAACTATATGCATGCCCGTCCCGACCAATAATGCGATGAAATATCTCATCCCTTCGCATGGGAAGTTGTCGCTGGTCCTCTGGAAGATGTTCTAATTCAGCTTTAAATTGAGCCTGTGAAATATTTAAATATATATACATATATTAATATACAGATTTTATGTAAGTATTGGTAATGATTACAAGCACTTACTATCAATGTTGCTGCCTATAGATCATTGTGATCACGAGTCCTCATCCACACCGACATTTTATCAGTTGGTGCACCTTGCTCCCACAACTGTATATGAATAGAATATAAACACAAAACCGTATTAATTAAAAAAACTAAAAATTAAATAATAAATACCTCATGTCGGATTTGAAACACGTGATGAGTCCCGAGCCTGTGAGGTGGTCCTGCAACACTCGATTCTCAGAATGGCGTGTTGACACCTCCTACATTCAATTCATTCAAATTTCAAACAAATCACACATTCTTGAAAATATATATACCAAAATAAATATACAAACCACAACACCCTCAGTAGAACAATATGCAACTAAATCATGCCACTGAGCCGGGAGGACACCTCTCGGGACTTTTTCCAGAATGTCTGGGGCACCCACATTTGGTACCCAGTGGTCCCTCTTGACTTTGCCTTTATAGTATTTCCACAGCTTACGGAATTTTCTCATACACGCTGGCCGAAACTCATTGGAACATACTTTCAAATTTTGCTATTAAAGAAAAAAATCACATATGTTATTGTTGTTTATACATAGGGAATAAAGTAAAATGGTCTTCTTACCTGAACCTCCCTCCAAATATGATCTAATGTGTCCTGAAGGATAGAAGCCCAGTCACGCGTGGTCAATGGAAATCGATGTGGATCACGTATGATATGACCCAGATGATGAATAAATGTAGGGGAATTCCATCCCACAGGATGAAATACCTCATCAAATGAAACATCAAAAGTCATGTCGGAATTCCGTGATAATATGCCACGACCAGGGCCTCTTTTGTGAGAGGAAGAAGTAGTCGAGTCTGATCCTGTTGAAAACAATTTTATATAAAAATTGACAGATGTTATAAATATATATATATGTGTTTATTAATTACATAAAAAATAGAGACAATGACATTCCAACATACCTCGACCCTGAGACGTAGATGCCTCAGATGGATGATGTGGATCTTCTGCCTCTTCCCCTGACATGCCTGCAGTCATGAAAAACATTAGTAAGGGGACTATCCAAAGTGTCCAAATGATAAATTGGATTGTTTTTAAAAAAATCAAACTTGTAAAGTTGTTAATCAAACAAAAAGGGATTGAATAATTAGTTGTGAATGAATTTTAAAAAAATAGAAAGTTCACAAAACAGATATACAAATTATGTACAAAAACAATCAATGCATATCCAAATTTCAAATTGAATTAATAAAAATTCAAGCAGCACATGAACCAAATGAAGAATACCTCAATGGGAAGATACACCGACAATAAAATCAATATAACATGAGTTAAATCACCCTAAATATTTATAACTGAATAAACTTCTAAAAGTGAGGATTAAAACTTACAAGGATTTATAAAATGTTTAGATAATTTATGATATCTTAGGCTGAATAGCGGGAAAACAATTATACCTTTCATTAAGCATGCAAATCGATCGTTTCTCCTTCAACATTCACTCTGACCCAATAAATATCTTCTTCACGTTGAACTACGGTTTGTTTATCAAGCTGTTGGGAAACAAAAAAAATAGTCTCGGGTTCATCTTGTTCAAATACAAACACTCCTCACTGAGACATTTTGACAACAGCTTGACAACTTGGATTCGAAGGCAAAGTAATGAAGAATACTTGTTCCACTTGTGATGTCAAAATGAAAGGTTCATTATCAACTCGTTCATTTCTGTATAACATATAGTTAAAATTCACCAATGAAAACTGATATTGATTGACTTTACATCCACGCACTAGATCAACCCAATTACACTTTAACAATATGTACTTCAACCCATGTGTGTATACAACTTCAATGATGTATATCAATTGACCATAGTAATAACCAGAATCGAAAAATGGACAACCGATGCCACTGTTTTGTGTTGCTCGTTTGTCGTCAACATATTTAATGCGAAATCGAAAACCGTTAGCATCTATAGATTTATAACAACGAGCCGTTATAGATGGACCCTCAGCCAGTTGGATAAATTCTTTAGTTAGCATAGGGTCCCCTAACTCCCTCATCTTATGAACCTACATAATTCATAGAATTAAATAATGATATATGAAGAAATAAATTAGTATAATACTTCAATCATAATGAAAATCAATTTATACGTACATAATCCTTGAACCAATCATGAAATAACACATAATGAGACTGTTGAATTTGAAACACAGTCGCACGATACATCTCTTCTTTTATCTCATTAATGTGTTTCCTGAAAATGATAACGCGATGTTTAAATGATCAATTTATGCAAACAAAACATGTAAAAGTTAAACAATAAAAGTGGTAAGATACTTACTGCATTAATGGTGCAACTGATGGAGTATTGAACAAGATATATCGATGCGCTTGTATCCACTCGATGTTTTCTATATCATATGTGGTTCCTTCTCCAACTGGACCATCCTAAATCCGAGAGGGCTTATCTAATTTTGTTTCAACATCCGTAAGATATTCTGCACAAAAAGTAGTACACTCATCCATCAAATAACCATTGGCTATTGATGCCTTCAGACGAGCTCTGTTGCGTACAAATCGTTTCAATGTACTCAAATACCACTCAATAGGATACATCCACCTGAATTGTACTGGACCAGAAGCCATTACTTCATCAGTTAGATGCACTTTCAAGTGGACTATAACATCAAAAAATGAGGGGGGAAATAGTTTCTCAAAGTGACAAAGCGTAAGTACAATTAGGTCCTGTAAAATTTTTAAATCACTCATTCGTTGATTTCTTAAACAAATCTGTCTAAAAAAATTACTCATCTCAATCAATGGTTGAACAAAATTGGGGGATAAACAATCACAAATTACGATTGGAATCAACTGCTAAAGTAGTATGTGATTGTCATGACTTTTCAACCCTTGCAATGTCTTTCTTGTCAGATTCACACACTTTGAAATATTAGAAGAGTAACCATCAGGAACCTTGAGCATCTTCAAAATGGAAAGAAATGTCTCTTTCTCCTTTGTAGTCATCGTATACTGTGCAGTAGGCATATATGCCTTGTTTCCCTCAGCTAACTATAAATGCAACTGTTTCCTTAAACCCATTTCTTCCAAATCACGACGTGCATTAACATGGTCCTTTGATTTTCCACTGACACCTAAAATGGTCCACAATATGTTATCACAAACATTTTTTTCAATGTGCATGACATCCAAATTATGCCTCAGCATGTTAGTTTTCCAATACGGAAGACTATAAAAAATAATTTTCTTTTTCCAATTGTGACTGCACTGCCTACCCACAGCTCGAATATTACGTACCAGAGGAGCCCCCAAATCCTGAATTTCATATACCGTGCGGATGTTTTCTTCCTCAATCTGTGATAACATTTCGACTCCTGTCATGATCTTTGGTGCTGGGCTAAACTCTCTAGAACCATCAAATGTCACTCTGTCCTTTCTGAACCTGTGCTGAGGGGGGAGAAAACGTTTGTGACCCATGTATGCCCATTTTTTGGAATGCTTAAGCCATACATATTTTTTACTTTTGTTACAATAAGGGAAAGCAAATTCCCCTTTCGTACTCCAGCCTGATAAATTTTTATAAGTTGGTAAGTCATTGATTGTCCACAATAAAGTAGCCTGCAGTTTGAACATTTCATTCGTTTCATAGTCATAAGTCATCACACCATCGCCCCAAAATTCATTCAACTCATCAATCAATGGATGAAGGTAAACATCAATTTTATCCCTCGGACTTTTAGGTCCATCAATAAGAGTGGAAATTAATATAAATTGTTGCTTCATACAAATCCACGGAGGAAGATTATACGGAACCAACACCACGGGCCATGTGCTATGAGTTTCACCAACCATAGGCTTGAATGGATTGAAACCATCTACTGTCAATCCCAATCGGACATTACGAACATCTTTGGCAAAGTTGGGATGTCTCTTATCAAAATCCTTCCATGCATGAGAGTCTGTCGGGTGGGTTAACAAATCACTTTCATGAACTCTTTCTTCATTCCATCTCATTAAATTAGAAACTTTAGATGACATAAAAAGTATTTTCAACCTTGGTTTAAGGGGAAAGCAATGAATTTGCTTTACGGAAATCGGTTTCCCCTATATCACAATCTAACTTTTATGAGTCTGATTTCCCCTATTCTCTTTCCACCTGGAAGCACCACAAACCATACAAATATCCAAATGGGAAGTTTCCTTTCTAAACAACATACAGTTTTTTGCACATGCATCTATGGTCTCATATGTAAAACCTAAGTTCTCTGTCAGCTTACGAGGATGGTAATACGACTCGGGAATCTTAGCGTCGACAGGAAGAACCTTTTTCAATAACACCAACAGCATATCAAATGATGTGTCTGACCAATGATTCAAAGTCTTCAAATGCAACAACTCCAAGATAAACGACAATTTATTATAAGAAGTATATCCAGGATATAATTTTGTTTTGCATCATCAATTGCTTCATAAAACCTCCTCGAATCACGATCTGCACTAGAGTGAAGATTTATCTCACTGATCTCAAGATTCTGGATGTCAATACCTTCAGGATACAACCCACGTACTATTTCAATAAGCAATTCATGCATTGGATCATTCATCCTTGCATCAACATCCATATGAACTACATCCGTATTTTGACAACGAACATATTCTTCTCCATGACGAGTCCAACTCTTATAATTTTTCAGAAATCCATTAAAGAATAGGTGCTCCCTCACAGTATCTCATGTGAATTGATATCTGTTAGCACATTTTCTACATGGACAACTAATATAGTCACTTTCAAATCCTCTGGTGAAGTCAATAAACTGCATAATTCCATTGAAATACTCTCTAGACGTTTTATTTGGAAGATCAATCCAACTCTTATCCATAATAAGATCCCTATAACAAAAATTTACACAAGACTTATTACATTTTCATTTTTCATATCAAATATATTTAAAATAAATACTAATTAATTGTTTGTGAACCATTTATAAAATAATAATGTAAGTGAAAGCCCATGTCATACCTGATTGCGCTACAAACCTAGAAGGGAGGGGAGCCGAAGGCGGTGCTACGAGGGAGAGGAGAGGCAGCGGTGGGGAGCCGGAGCTGGAGCTAGTGCAGCGAGGGAGGGGACGAGCGGCGGCGGTGATGGGGAGCCGGAGGAGAGGAGGCGGTGGGGTGGCAACGATGCAGCAAGGGTGGGACGACGAGGGAGGGGACCGAGGATAGGGGGAGCCGGAGTGGACGGGCGGCATCATCGAGGGGACGAGTAGCAGTCATGCGGGGAGGGAGGGGACCGAGCGGTGGCGGTGCGGCAAGGGAGAGGACGGTGAAGGAGGGGACAGGTGGCGGTGGTGCGGCGAGGGAGGGGATGAAGACGGAGGGGATGGGGGTTGGCAGGGTGCAGGGGGGTGTTCGGGGTGATAGGGGGGAGGTACGAGGGGGCAGAGGGCCGAGGGCGGAGGTCGGAGGCCGGAGGGGCTGGAGGCTGAAGGCCAGAGGGCTGCTAGAGGGCTTCTGGAGGGATGCCCGAGGGGTGTCGGAGGGCTTCCGGAGGTGGGTGGCGGGAGGCCCAAGGGCAGAGGGAGGTCGGAGGGCGGCCGCAGGGTGGAGGGCAGCCGGAGCCGGAGGGCAGAGGCGGAGGAAGCCCGGAGGAGATAGAGGGCAGGGCGGAGGGCGGCCAGAGGGCGGAGGGTAGCCAGAGGGCGGCCGGAGGGCTGAGGGTAGCCGGAGGGTGGCCGGCGGAGGGTGGGGCAGCTGGAGGGCGGCCGGAGGGCGGGCGGCGGAGGGCGGGGCGGCCGGAGGAGGGTGGGGCGGCGGAGGGCGGAGGGTGGCCGACGGAGGGCGGAAGGGTGACGGGGACGGCGGCGAGGGATTGTGTGTGGTGGCGGGGTAGGGCGCGCGGTAACTGGGGATGGCGGCGATGGGGAGGGTGTGCGACGACGGGGAGGGTGGAAGGTTTCGGGGGGGGGCACTTCGCGAGAGGAGGGAGAGGGTTCGGGGGGGGCGCCGAAGCCGGGTTTTTTTTATGGAAACCTAACGACTGCCATTGGCGGTCGCTATAGGTAAAGGGGATCAAAAGCCCATATTTCTAGTAGTGAACGTTTTTTAATAACTGTGGAAATTTCTTAACCTATAGCCATGGACCCAATAAACTATAGATATATAAGTGTGGTTATATCGTTAATTTCTAGTAGTGTGTTGAGATCATGCTCACTTGATTTTTAAGCTATGTGGGATCAGTATTTACCTCTGGTAGAGTTTTCCTACAATAATAGTTTTCATTCAAGTATTCAAATGGAACCATATGAATCATTGTATGGAAAGATATGTCATACACCAACTTTTTGGGATGAAGTTGGTGAAAGGAAGCTTATAGGCCCAGAGCTTGTAGAGAAAACAACAGTTAAGGTAAATACAATTCAAACCCACATCAAAGCAGCTCAAAGAAGGAAAAAGATCTATGTTGATAATCGAAGGAAGGATTTGGAATTTCAAGTGGGAGATCACATTTTCTTGAAAGTATCTCCATGGAAGGGTGTTATAAGATTTAGGAATAAAGGGAAACTGATCCCCAGGTGTATTGGTTCTTTTGAAATTCTAGAGAGAATTGGAGCTGTGGATTATCATTTGGAAATGCTACCTAGACTTTCTAAAGTACACAATGTGTTCCACATCTCATTGTTAATAAAGTACATTCTAGACTCAATTCATGTACTCACATAAAATGGAATAGATCTGAAAAAATTATAAAATTGAAGAGGTGACGTGGGATCCTGGGGAACTTATGATGAATAACTACCCAAATCCTTTTATGAGGTAATATTCTGGAAATTTTGAGGATGAAATATCTATAGGAGGGTAGAATGTAATGACCCAAAACTCTATCAATGATATTTTCCTTATTATGTTTATTTCATAAAGTATAGATCACATAAAATCACTTATAAAATAAAATATAAATTTTATAAATCAATAATGAATGAAATGGGAGGTATTTCAAGAAGTTAAGGAACCTATACCAATGAAATAGTAACATGACCTTAGGAATAGTAATGCAACCCTTATGAATAGTAAATCATCCAATGGAATAGTAAACTCACCAATAAAAGTATAAATAAAATTTATCCATCCTATAAATGAAAATATGATATAATTATATCATAGTATAAGTAAATAAATATTTTAAAAATTACTAATTAACTGTTGGTATTTTTGTGAGTCATAAATATTTAATTAAAATTTTAAAATTAATAGAATGATTTAAAATAAAATTCATTTTCATAAAATGTATTCATAAAAAATACTTTTTTGTCTTATTATTTTAGGATAATTTAATGAGACTTTAGTTAATTTTTCAGAGTGTTATAAAATCAGTTATAATTTTAAAAACTTTATTTTTCAAGTAAATAATGATTTTAATTAAAAATTAAATTCCTCATATATAGAAAATTATTTTCATAAAATTCAGTTCATTTTTTAATTCTGCATGTCGAAATATGGTTATGGTGAATTTTTGAGATTTTTCTAAAATACTTGAATTTTGTGAATAGTAAAATATGGTAATTTACGGTATAAATACATTATGATTTAAATACACTATTCCTTGATTTATCACTGATATAAGCACCATTATCTCAAACTCTAATTAATTATTTTAATATATTTTATGATAATACTCAAATTATTCATAGTCTTTCACCAAAATAATAAACAAATGAATAAAATATTCAAAAATCACCCCTCCCATCCACTATAAATATCACCCCTCACCGCCTCTTCTCCCCACACCTTCCAAGCTTTGAGCCTTGTAAAATTTATACCCAATACTCTTTATAAGCCTCTTACCCACATCCAAGAGCTCTTGGTCTCATCAAAATACCAAAATCAATTCCTTAAGGAGGTTCTCCAGGAGGAGTATTCAAGAGGTAAAATCATCTTTCTTTTCCTTTTAATTTTTTTTCAAGTTATTTTATTTTATTATTCTTTCCTCACATCCCCTCATCAAAATATCATGATAGATATATTACCTTACATATACTATAATTTTTTTATGCTAATAGAATAATCCATCATCAATCCCCTTCTCCTCTCCCTTTCATTCTAAAAATAGAAACGTTGTCTATAAGGTGTTGTTTCATCGCCTTCAAGGATGACAAGTTTTCATTTTCCTTCACCATATTCAAGGTTGTTCATAAAAAAATATAATGGTTGAAACATATTTTAAAATTTATACTACAATTCTTTTTATGTTCTATAAGTAACATATTTACATAATACTATATGATAAAACAAAATGAGTTCATTGTGATCTAGAACTGCTTAAATTAATCTAAATGAATATCATTAACATGTTATCTAATGATTCATACTCATATCATATAAACAAATAATATTTATAAACATTTACACTTATATATGTTTATTAATGTCATATAAATTCAATTCAGGAGAATTATACACATTCCACATAAACTTCCATACTCATATACAAGTATACCGATCGTGAAAACCAAAGAAACGAATGCTTCTGAGCAATAAATTATATCCTATAACTCATAAAAAAGGAAATAAATGAAGTAAATAAAATTATAATAAATAAAATACATGTAAATAAGGTTCTTAATTAATAAATTAATGGATTTAATTTTATTATTCGGGATGATAAGGTCAAGTGCAGAACGCTTTTGGACATAAGGTAAGGGTTTCTCCCCGAACCTTTATTTTCATTCGGCTTATGATTTATTCCTCTATACACCAATTTAATTCTTCAATATTTTTATATAATTATTCTATATTATTTTTATACATTTCAAAATAATTTTTCTAGATCATTTCATCTTTTGTTTATAATAAATACATGTTTTTTTAGGCTCCCTTCTCAATCCTTCTTGATACGCAAGCCCGATTAAAGGGAACGTCTCAATTTCTTACCCATTTTCAAGTATCATATATAATATTTTTTAAGAACCCATATTTTTTCAAAAAATGCTAATTTTTTCATGAAAAAATATCTTAGTATATTTTTGGTTTTATAAAAATATTTTTCCAAAAGAAATCTTCTTTGCAAAGTAAAAATAGTATTTCTCTCAAGAATTCATCAATGATTTGATAAGAGTATTTTCATCTATTTCAACACCCTTGTTGATTCTTATGTTTAATAGGGATTAATATTTTATGATATCAACAACCATATTTTATTGAATGTTTTAATATTATTTTGACTATGGATGTTCTATCTTGATACCATTCCCTATATTACTTCAAATGGTTAGTGATTATGTTTAATGATTGGGGAAAGTTATTTACATTTCATATGTTAGTTTCATTGTGAATGTATATGTTGATTATGTTTCACACCCTTCATATGATGAATGATTTGGACTTAGTAAGTGTCATGTGGGTCTTGATATAGCCCCCCAATGTATTGGTAGGTCTCATGAGATATACTAGTTTGGGTATCGGCTAACATCTTACCCGATTATGTATGGTGTCTTGGAAAAAGACTTGATGGTATGTTTATAATGTCCCAAATTATGAATTCCCTCGTTATGAGATTATTATTTGATATTACATGTGATTATTCAACTATTATAATATCTATGGTTAAGTTTCATTCTCTTATGATCATTTATATGGCTTTATTTAAACAGTTTTTATTCCTACCATATTATGCTCAAGTTTTTGTTTTAATACCAAGTGTTTTTAGTTATTCACTTTGCTTTATGGTTTATTTTTAGCTTCTACTAAATTTTTACCCTTAATGAGCTTCATATATCACCCCTTTATTATGTTTATTTTCCTCAGGATGCCAAGATGAATTTTATGAATGGCATGCAAAGATAATCTAGAAGAATAAGAACATTTCCAAATGAGTCTCTATGATGTATTTCATTTAAATTTGTAATGGTTAACTTATGTATGTATATTTTTTCAAAATCTAAAAAACTATTCAGTCCTTCAGGATGAGTCTTCCATGTTTATATGTTAATGTAATAAATTAAGGCATTGGCTTCGGGATACTGGGGTTGGGTCCTTACATCGATGGTGCCTTTACCTCAATGATTTTTACCTAGCTACAAAATTTTGAAGGCATACCCACATATATCAACATCGATTCTTCTTCAATATGAAGAAGATTTTGTAATTATTCCAAGGAAATATCCTCAATCTTATTAATGGGTAATTTATTAATGTATTTCCACATAGGTGGAAATTTAGAAATAATTTCACTAACTTGGAAAGTTTCTGGTATATTAATCTTAAATAAGTTTGTTTGCAATAACTTGGAGCTCAATAACTTGCTCCAACATTGTATTGTAGTCAAACATCTTATAGTAAATATACCTTTCAAAAAGAAATTTATTAGTACCATCTTCCCCATATTTGTAATTGAATTTTAGTGCATCCCATATCTCTCGAGTGGACTTCATTTGGGAGAAATAGTTATAAAGACGATTTGATAATGTGTTGAGAATATGTCCTTGACACAAAACCTGATCATCTTCACATTAATTTCTCATTGACTAGATATGCTCGACTTGATTCATGTTAATGAGTTTTCTATTTTGGATTTAGAGCGGGCTCATTAGGAATGGTAGGAAGGTTTGGTTCTAGGATGTAAAAAAACTTTAACACTATAAGCAGAAACTTCATCTTGTCCAGCAACTGAGAGAATATGTTGCCATAAAAATGGTCAAGCTTGACCATGTCTTAGTTCATCACATTAAGGGAATCAGAATCCATATTTTGGGTACTACCTTGATTCAAACCCTTTTTATTTTTTTAAAAATAATAATCCATATGAAGAAGACAATAATAATTTGGAATCTAGATGCATGAACAATGTTCACTATCTAAAAGCGTTTTATCCACCCCCACTTGTTGGTGAAGAGTTCTTAGTGAAAATTTCCCTATAGGATTTCACCAAGATATTGGGAAGGCCAAACACCAAATTTAAATAATACCACAGCATCAATGTTGGAGTTATATTTCTAGATAATTTTGGATTGAAGAGATTGATCATATTAACCAATCTCATCATCTACTTGTTTATAGATCAAAATCAATGTGAATCGTACTAATTTGATCTCACCATTTAGATCAAAATATACCCTAGTTTGATTAAAGTGAGACAGCTCTTGGTGGGGGAACCTATTCAGATTTCAAAAATTCAAAATCAAACTGTTACGAAAAATCACAGTATTAGTCATTTTTATATAATATTTTGTTTTGTTTTGTTTTTTTTTTTGTTTTTTTTTTGTTATATATATACATATATATATATAACAAAACATTTTAATAAAAATATATATATTTAAACCACCTTAAAATCATTTTGGAATATATATATTTTTTAATGAAAAACCTATTTCCCAAAGCCCCTTTTTATAAGGAAAGAGATTTTGTAATTCTACCCACATTTCCAATATGATATTCCCAAAGGTTTTTCCACCTTATAAATCCTAACCACCAAATAGATCCCACAAAAAAATATTTATTTATTTTATGAATAAAAATTATAACATTAGCTTGGGTGTAGTACTACCCATGGTGTTAGGATAATAGTGAATATTTTAAACACTCAAATATTCTCATCTTTGTGGGGATAAATGTTTAGAAGATTTATTTTATATAGTATAGAGGAGGCATCACGAGCATGGTGAAGGTAGATTTAGAATGAAATGGGAGTCACCATTTCCTTTTTCAAAAAATGAATCTGTTTTAAATATTATGTCCAAAATTAAAATATTCTCTATATCCTATATCCCCAAGAAATATAATGAAAATTTTAATGGATATGTTCATATGATCTTCATGGGTATTTTAAGGTGGATAAAATAACTTTGAGAGGGAGTTTGACCATTGGGAAGAGGATACTAGGGTTTTGGTCATGGGAATTCATTGTAGCTTAGGGTTTTATTTCTTTTTTTATTCCCTCTTTTTATTATGGTTCACTTTTACATATCTTTTTAAAGGATTTATAATTTAATTATATTCTCTCCAATACTATAAATTCAGTTTTCTATGCATGTTGAAATAGGTGACTGCCATTGGCAGTCGCTAAACCAAATAAAAAAACCTATCTATCATGCCTCCTCCTCATGCACCCCTCCCCCACCCCTCCCCCTTGCATTCCCTAACCCTTTCCATACCCAAAGCAGTTTCCACTGCACTTGAAGATGCCACCACCACTCATCCACCCTCCTAACCCTCTTTTTTCACCCATAGCCATCATCGTCGCACCTAGATCCACCGCCACCGCCTGCCTTCCCTCACCGACTCCACTCCCCTAACCATTAGTGCATCCCCTTCCAAGGTCATCACTACTACCCATCCACCCTACCTATCCTCTCCCTTACCCTTTCCACACCCTTACTAAAGTCTCCACTACCATGTCCTCTGATCCCAATCATCGCTGCCATCCTCTCTCTTCCACTACCTACAATCTGACTACTATTTCACCCTCTGCTCACTACCATCTCAGAGTCATCATGCTATTAGAGGTAAACCCTGTGATTTTTTATGCATTTTAAACAAAATATATTTTAGGGTTTTGATTTTGATAATAACCATGTATGTTTTATCTTGCTTTGACATTTGATTCATAATTTCCTACTCATTTCAATTAAATATTCAGCAATCGTTTGACACTAACGTATCAATGATAGTCTAATAACATAATTTTATGTAGTCTAGTGTTTTTTAACTAAATTTATAAAATAACCATTGGTTATATATTAATATATATGTCTAATTATTTTTTTCTCTTTTTAAATTTTCTTTTCATCCATTTATTTATAAGTGACTCTCTACAAAATATTTAGTCATGTACAAAAGAATACTTTAAATAATAAATGGTATAAATAATTAAATATAACTTAAAATTTGATGATCGTGTCATTTTTAAATTATTTGATTGTTTTGTATGAGTATGAATTTAAGTACACATGCAATTGGTTAATCTTTATTTTAAATATAATTTGTGATTTGAAATTCAAAAAATGCATGAAATATGAAGTCTTGTGTAAATGTTATTGCTTTTTGTATAGATACAAATATGGATAAGTGTTGGATTGATCTTAGAAATATAATGTCTAGAGAATATTTTGAGGGTATTATGTTATTTATTAATTTAAATAGAGGATTTAAAAGTGACTATATTAGTTTTCCATATAGAAAATGTGCAAAAAGATATCAATTCACACGAGATAACGTGAGGGAGCACCTATTCGTGAACGGGTTTCTAAAAAATTATAAGAGTTAGACCCATCATTGGGAAGAATATATTCTTTATCATCATATAAAAACATTTAATATGGATTTTGATACGAGGAAGATTGATCTAATGCATGAAATGATTACTGAAATGGTATGTGAGTTAGATCTTGAAGGAATTAACATTCGGATTGTTGATACCACTAAGATCAATCCACGCTCTGGTGCAGATCGTGATGTGTTTAGGTTTTATGAAATACTTGATTATTCAAAAACTTAATTATATTCTGGGTGCACTTCTTATAATAAATTTTCATTTATCATGGAGTTTTTTCACTTGAATTATTTGAATCAGTGGTCAAACACATTGTTCGACATGTTATTGATGTTATTAAAAAAGGTGATTCCTAATGATGTTAAGATTCTTGAGTCGTATCACTATTCTTGTAAATTGACATAGAACTTAGATTTCACATATGATACCATGGATTCATGTGAAAATAATCATATTCTTTTTAGAAAGTAAACTTCCCATTTGGATAATTGTATAGTTTGTGACTCTTCCAGGTGGAAAGATAATGAGGTAAATTAGATTCATCAAATTCATACTGTGAAACATGGGAAACTTATTACCATAAAGAAAATGTGTTACTTTCTACTGAGGATAAGGTTGAAAATATTATTTATTTCATATAAATTTTCTAAATTAATTAGATGGAATGTGGAAATAAATAAGTAAATTGATATGTTAACCCACCCAATAGACTCTCTTGCATGGAAGGAGTTTGATCAGAGGAACACTAACTTTGTTAAAGATAGTAATAATATCCAATTAGGGTTGGAAATAGATGGTTTCAATCCATTTAAGTCTATGGTTAGTGTAAATCATATAATATGGCATGTGGTGTTGGTTCCATATAATCTTACTTAGTATATTTGTATGAAACACCAAATTCTATTAATTTCCACACTTATTGATAGACTTATAAGTTCAAGGGATAAGATTGATATTTACCTTCATCAATTGATTGATGAGTTGAATAAATTTTGGGGCGATGGTGCGATGACTTGTGACTATGAAACGAATGAAATTTTCAAACATTAGTCTACTTTATTTTGGAAAATCAATGAATTCCCGGCTTATGTAAATTTTTTAGGTCTAATTATGAAAGGGGAATTGTCTTTCCCTTGCTACAATAAAAGTAAAAAATTATAAATGGCTTAAACATTATAAAAAATGGGCATACATGGCTCAAAAATTTTTTCTTCCCCCTTAGCATAGTTTTAGAAAGGACAGAGTGGCATTTGATGGTTCTAGAGAAATTCTACCTAGAACCAAAGATCATGATAGGAGTAGAAATATTATCATAGATTGGGCAATAAAACATCTCCATGGTATATGAATTTTAGCATTTGGTGTCTCGTCAATTACCCACTATTCATGGTGTGGGTAGACAACGTAGTCACAATTAGAAGAATAAAAATATTTTTTTAATATCCCTTACTGGAAAACTAACATAATAAGGCATAATCTAGATTTCATGAACATGGAAAAAATGTTTTTGATAATATATTGTGGACCATTTTGGGTTTCAATGGTAAATCAAAGGATCATGTCAATGCACAATGTGATTTAGAATAAATGGGTTTAAGGAAACGATTTCATTTATATTTGGGTGAGGTAAACAAGGCATACATTCCTGTTGTACAGTATACAATGAGTAAAAAAGAGAAAGAGACATTTATTTCTATTTTGAAGATGTTCAAGGTGCCTGATGGTTACTCTTCTAATATTTACAAGTGTGTGAACGTGATGAGTAAGAAATTTCAAGGGTTGAAACATCATAACAATAACATACTACTTCAGCATTTGATTATGATCAAAATTCATAATTGTTTATCACCCAATATTGTTAAACCATTGATTGATATGGGTAATTTTTTTAGACAGTGTTGTTTATGAAATCAATGAATGGGTGGTTGAAAACTTTTACAATATAAAATTTTAATTATGATTTATCACTTGGAGAAACTATTTCTACTCTCATTTTTTGATGTTATGGTTCACTTGATAGTGCACCTAACCGATAATGTAATGGATTTTGTTCTAGTTAAATTTAGGTGGACATATCCTATTGAGAATTATATGAATACATTGAAAAGATACGTAATAGAGCTCATCTAGATGCATCTATAGGTAATAGTTATTTAATGAATGAGTGTACTAATTTTTATAAATAATTTCTTATGGATGTTAAAACAAAATTATATAATCCCTTTCAGATTCATGAGGGTCTAGTTTGAGAAGGAACTACATTTTATATGGAAAACATTGAGTGGGTACAAGCTCATCGATATATCTTGTTCAATACTATATCAATTAAACCATTGATGCAGTAAGTTTCTTATCACTTTTATTATTTAAATTTAAATTTTTTGTTTTATATATAATTTATTCATCTAAACATAGCATTATCATTTACAGGAAACACGTTAATGAGATAAAGTAATAGAATCCTCATGTGAGTGATTATCAAATTCAACAATCCTATTATGAATCATTTCATGATTAGTTCAAGGATTTTGTATGTTTAAATGGATTTTCATTATGATTTAAGTATAGTAAGAATTTCTATCTGTATAAATTTTTATTAAATTCTATGAAATATATAGGTCCGTAACATGAGGGAGTTAGGTGATCGTACACTAATTAAAGAATTAAACTAACTAGATGATGGTCTATCTATAAAGGCTCATAGTTATAAAGCTTTATATGCAAATGGATTTTGGTTTCTCAATAATGATGTTGATGAATAATTTTCAATACAAAATAGTGGAACTGGTTGTCCATCTGTCGATTATGGTTATTATTGTGGTTAATTGAAGAATTCATTGAAGTTGTATACATGAATATGTTAAAATACATATTGTTAAAGTATAACTAGGTTGATCCAGTCTGTGGAAGTAAATTCAATCAATATCAGTTTAAATTGTTGAACTTTAATAGTATTTTATATAGATATGAATGAGTAAGTAATGAACCTTTCATTTTTTCATCACAGGGAGAAAAGTTTTTCTTTATTACCTTACCATCTAATCTGAATTGGAAAGTTTCTAGGAAGATGTCAAGGAGAGGAGTGTTTTTAATTAAATGAGATGAACCTGAGACTATTTCCTTTGTTTCATAATAGCTTGATCAAAACACCGTTGTTTAATGTGAAGAATATATTAATTGATTTATAGAGACCATTAAAGGGGAAATGATCTATTTTAATGTTTAATGAAAGTTATGAATGTTTTCCCACTCTTCAGTTTAAAAATATTTTTTAAACTTTTTAACTCTTTAAGAATTGTTTAACTATTTGTTTTTTAATTTACTATATATTTATTTGATATATAGTCCAAGTGTGTTTAAATACTAATTCTTTCTATAAATGTAGATGTACTGGGGGAATAGGCACTAGATCCACATCATTATGAAGATCCATCTGCATATATGGGTTGAGGTATACATAAATGAAAATGTGTTTTTATTTTTTTAATTAAGTGTTAAACATATATATACACATATTTCTAATCATTTATTAAATGGATTTAAATAGGATTAGACTCAACCACTTCTTCTACTAATAATAGAGGACCTGGTCATGGAATTTCATCATGGAATTATAATACTAACCTTGACATGTCATTTGACGAGACATACCATTCTATGGGAGTGAGTGACCCTGCATTTATCTGCTAGTTGGTTCATATCATACATGAAACACATAGATTTTTATTGACTACACATGACTGGGATTCATTCCCATATGAAACATTAGATCTACTATAGATGGAATTTATCACCCCCAATTTTAGTTTTTTGGCCCTTTATTTATGTATTTTAATAATATATAATGATTGTGTTAAGTTTTAGGAGATTCATAGGAGTTTTTTCATACTTTAGAGGATTTTATGGAGGCATGTGGTTTGAAAACGGTTATTAGAAACCATGAAGAAATTATAAGAAACCATGCAAGGGAAAGTAGTGGACTCTGGGCAGGTGCATGGTTGGTGCACAGTTTGGCCAAACTGTATGTATGCCTAGGAGAAGTTTTCCACTTTTAAACAGTACAAAATGCATGGTTGGTTCACGATTTGTCTAATTGTGCAAGCCAACCATGTGAGGGGTTGGATTAATATAGTATCTTATTCATAGTTGGCACACAGTTTGTCTAACTATGTGATCCAACCATGCGAGAGGTTGTCTTAAGGCAATAAGCACTGCACGGTTGGCGTAGTCTTCCAAACTATGCGGTCAAATCGTGCAACGTACAGTTATAGATCCAAAATTTGTTTATTTAACTTATATTAATCCCCATGAACCCTTTTTAATTTCCTAATCTTTCATAATACTTAATTCATTTTCCTCTCAAGGCTTAAGAAGTGATTCCCTTCGATCTGGGAACATGTTTTAGGTGGTTTAAAGCTCGTCGGAGATCTAGATTCACTAGTAAGTCTACGTTCTTGATTATTATTCTTAGATATATTCTTTTTATATTTCCTATAACCTTATATATATTGAGTGGATCCTTTTCATTCTCATCTTGGTTTGGTTTTGATAATTACTTCAACCCATCATTTTTTGTTTACTAATAATTTTTTTTAAGTGGTTTCAGATTTAATATGCCTCAGTATTTATTTTATATAAGATGAAATTTTGATCAGATTCTTACATTGTCTATTCCATTGGAAATATACGAATATTATCTTAATTTTATCTCTTTATGTCAAAATCTAATTAAGACTTTTTGATAATGCAAAAAATATCTGAATTTGTTATAAGTCTTTTAGTGACTTTGTAGTTTTCAGCCTAAAGTCACCTCTGAATTGTGATGATATATCAAGATACATTGCATGTATTTGTGTGTGTCTTGTGTCATTAGATATATAAGAGATTTATCTAAACTTTATTAGTTTATGAGGAAATCTGAAAAAGGTTTTTTTTATGCTCTAAAAATTCACCGAAGTTTCTGCAATAATTTAGCAACACTACAGTGTAAAGATTTGAAAAGCTACTGTATTTCATTTATTTCATATACTGTAGATATCAGAATCACACTCGACCTGGTGCAATGGAAATTAAATAAGATTTTATTTATTTATTTATTTTACATAGAAGGATTAATAAGTGTTTTTTATGTTCGATAAAATATTTGAAGTTCTGTGATGATTTTATAGAATTGCAGTTTTTCTAAAATAGTGTTTCTTCTGGTTTTGGTCGATATCAGGAGCTATAGAAGCCATATTGGTGTGATTATTGATCCATTGTAAATATCTTGATATTTACTAAAAATAAGTATTCTAGGATGAATTCTTAATCTGATGTTAAGAGCCTCTAAAAATTCATTAAAATATGAAGTTAAGGTGTTCATATTTTCAGAGGGTTTTGTTCCATATGTCGGAAACCCTACTTTTGTGGATCCCTAATTTTGAGTTTAAATTATTGTTAATGAAATAGGTTTTTAATCAAAATTGTGATTCAACTACCATAATTTGGAATGAAATTAACCCTGTGCTACTTTTGGATAACCATAATTTGAAGATAAAAGTATGGTACATGAACCATACGTTGTAAATAATCCCTATGTTCCGTAGGAAAATGATCCCTATATTTTCCACAACCACTTTTTAAATGAACTTGTTGTACACTACTATATAGAAAGTGCTATACATGATTTTAGATGTAGGATATTTCCATATCTATGTTTTTGGGAACTCTCTTATAGGTTAATTCATGCTAAAACTTGATTTTACTTGATCCAATGAAAACAACCTTCTTGAGGAGCTTGTCTGCTGGGCTGTTTGAATGGAACTGGAGCTTGGAGGAGATGAACAGGACCTTAAAGACCTAGGAATTTTTATATTCAGTTTTCTGCATCAAAATCGTTAATAAAATGAGCTGGGATCTAGACCTCTCATATGTTCTGTATTTTTTGAATGAAATTGGAGGATGTTTTTATTTGAATGTGTGTGGTTTCAAACACCTATAGTAGCTCTCACTTTGAGCGGAGCTATAGAAAACTACTAGGTACTTGCCGCTATGCTGATGCTAGATGAATTGGGGTTGGTGCATGTACTCGAACTAGAAATCTCATGAAGTATAAACAAGATCTGTCCATGGGATTATGTGAACACCGCATGTGAATAAGAACATGTTGGACGCCTAACTGCATGGTGAACACAGGAGGAGATGATCCTTACCACATGTATTATCACGTAAAAATGGAAACATATAAACATTTAGAACCTGCCTCCCATAACTCACGATATACACTTTGTATGTGTTGGGGAGAATCCTAATTCCGGACCAAAAATTGCTTGCCAAAAATATCGTGAGAAACCTGAAGAAATATAGAAGCGATATGAGCAGAATAAATAAATTAGCACACATGATTTTTTAACGTGGAAAAACCCTCCCATGCAGAGGATTAAAAACCACGGGGCAACTCCGAGAAAATTCACTATGAATCAGAGAGTACAAAAAACCAATTTAAACCCGAAACTTGAATCGAAAATACAGCATAAAAACCTATGTGAAAAACCACACCCTGATATGCCTATGTCACCTCTCTAATAATAGTATGTGACAATACATCACCCTTTGGATATCAAAATCGAAATTACGATATTGTTGCAGCATCTCATTGCACAGCCTGATTTGCCGCTGCTCGCTACTGCCCACACCCTAGAAAACAATCACCCAAGTATCTGCTCTCCTTGGGTTGTCGCGCACCACCAAATTGTTTTTCTCCTTGATTCGCTGCTTCCCCTTTAATAGGCTCCCATATGCCACATATCTTGATTGAAAAGGAAATCTGAAAATATCTCAAAAAAAGATATCATGAGATATCACTTGAATCTCATGCTGGCAGATACACAGTGGAAGAATCTTGAATTTCCAAAAAAATATCTTCAAATCATTGTTTCCTTTTTCAAAATACAGATAAGATATGAAATATAATATCTTAAATCTCCAAATCACCATGCAGCCTTATCTTTGTGATATGATAAAAGATATATAAAATTCAAAAACATATCTTATCTCAAATATGGAAACACCCACGTGCGGTCTGAACGCTAACAGTATGGAGATGTTCGCTACATAAATGCGCAGTATCTTGCAGAGGATCTCCACATATATTTATCATGATAAATACAGGAAATGTTACCTTGTTAAGGTGGATATTATGATTAAACATACAGTAAAGATAAGGTGAGTTTCCACCATGTATATGTGATTCTATTCAAAGTATCATCATGCTACAAACAACTTGATAACACCATTGTTTCTTACTGATGGAAGATCGTTGCAGCAGTAACACAAACCACACACATAAGAAGATCACTGGAGGTGATCACAACAATAGAAATGGAGTAGCAGCAACACCATTTTTATTTCTTTCTATCTTATGATTCATATATTATTACAACACACATGGTACTCCCTATTTATAGGGTTACAATCACACAACTAAAATCAAACAAAGGATAAAACAAGTCCACAGTTGGTTGCAGTAGGTTCCGCCCAAGCCTCTGGATCTACACACATCAAGCCGTCTTCTTGGAACTCTTCAAGCCTCCATCCCAGGAGTGGATGGTAGGTGTCGTCAAAGGAATAGTGAGTTTAATATCCAACATCCCCCCTTAAACTCATATTCTTTGTGACCCATGATTTTTCACTATGTCCAAGTGGGTAACCAACTGGTATAATGACTTCACCATAGTCAATAGCTACAGTAAAATTAATATCACATATGGCAGCAAATAAGTAGATCACTAGAGGTGATCGCAGGATCAAAATCACATTACCAAGAAGCAAACTGGATTTTGTTGCTTCGATATGGAATTCTTCCATATCGTACTCCTCTTGAATTGGATTCTTTTCCATGGAATCTTCTACCACGGGTTCGGATTCTTTGAAATGTCCCCCCTTGCTGTGGGGCTTCATTGGGACTCGAATGCATTGGAAGGTGGTGTCACTATTTTTCACTAGAGGAACTGACATGGGGATTTGATGCTTCAAGCCTGAACTGGCGAATGGTTCTCCGAACACAACGTTGACGTCAGTCTCAACTTTCAAGAATACGTCTGTGTTTGATAGCAATACATGTTCTTCAATGCCTTTTGGGAAGGTGTCTGCATTGGTAGATGGTTCGACAGATAAAACATCAACCAAGGTCTCGACTTTTGAAAATTCATCTTCATTGGACATCAATTCCAAATCTTCGGTGGCTTTAATTGCAGACGATTGATTTAGCTTTGGGTTACAATATGAAGGCAGAGGGCATCCGTCATCGTTGTCAAAATCCGAAAATAAGTCGAAGTAATCGACGAAATTGAAGTCACTATCCAGTAGAATCATTTTTTGGATAGTAATTGTTTTTTGAATTGAAAACTTCCTCTTTTTTCAGAATTGAAGACTGGTTTTTTTTTAATTGAAGATCATAATTTTTTTTTGAAAATTGTAGACTACAACAATAATTTTTTTGTTCACCCAAATATTTTTGTTTTGGAATAGGATTAGATTTTTTTTTATTTGGTTGTATGATGGGCAGAGGGATATGGAAATTAGAGAGTTTTTTTTTTGAGCAAGGGATATGAGGAAACCAAAATAAGCTCAAAAAAGCATAATTGGAGAGAGTGTAGTGGAGAAAACATGGAGAAATAGAAAAAAAATTGAACCACCTTTTGAAAAAGGATAAAATCAAAAGGCCACTTTAATTTTGACAACTTTAAAAAAACCAAAGTGGGATGAAATTCTAACACATGGATTATGAATAGTTGGGACTATTCATCGACTTCTTCAATTAGTCACTGAAACTGATTGGAATGGGATATCACGTATCCCTCTCTACACTGCAATAGACAGATTGGGAGCACAACCCACGGATCGATGTCCGCTCAGCTCACCTCTGACGCTCAGATACCTCGGGATCACAAACCACGGATCTATGTCTGCTCAGCTCACCTTAGATGCTCTGATACCACTGAAGGTGGTTTTTGGAAGCAGAAGCTTCAACCTCCTCTAATACCACTGATGGAGGATCATTGCAGCGGTAACACAAACCGCACGCACAAGCAGATCACTAGAGGTGATCGCAATAATAGAAATGGAGCAGCAGAACCACCATTTTTATTTCTTTCTATCTTCTGATTAATATATTATTACAACACACATGGTACTCCCTATTTATAGGGTTAAAATCACACAAATAAAATCAAACAGAAGATAAAACAAGTCTGTAGTTAGTTGCGGTAGGTGCCGCCCAAGACTCCATCCACACACGTCAAGCCATCTTCATGGAACTCTTAAAGCCTCCATACCAGCAGTGGATGGTAGGTGTTTTCAAAGGAATAGTGAGTTTAATATCCAACACTTACTATATGAATTGGAAACTCAATTTGGATATTATGATATGCAGATTCACTATTGAGAACTTCTTGTTTATGGAATGAGTTATGAACTTCATATCTAGAGTTTGAATATTAGTTTATTTTGGAATAATTACAGTGGTTTATCGATCAGCTGGATAAATTATCATATATTTAAAAGATTATGTTCGATGAGTTTGTGGATATTTTGGTATAGTATTTAAAAGAAAAATTATTAGATTATTTCAATGTCATTTTTCCAGTAAATTCAGAACCCACAAGGTTATTTAAATTCAAAGATGTGAATTTAAATATAGTTTTTGCTGCTAGACTTCAGGGATTATTTAAGATATTTTAAATGAAGGTTTTAATGGTATTTAAATCTATTTCAGAGGATCATTCAATGATACAAATATTCTGGAGATATTATTAGAGGACTTATTCAAATTATTTTGAATTATTTTCTTAGATTTATTATACGTGAATAAAGAGGCAATGGTGTTGTGATTTTTATGGTGATATTTATAAAATCTCTTTGATGAGTTTATTTTGAATATCTGAAGGAAGAGGAGTGTTGAAACTATTAGATATTTATTCTTTATATATATATATATATATATATCTGGAAGGTGAATAAATATATAAAGAAGGTCGGAGATGTGAAAATGCTTACAAAAACAAAGTACTTCAAATTTACAATTCAGTATTTTGAAGAGATAATTAAAATACTTTATATATCCATTATTCTCTCACTGTGTGAAGAATAGGAAGAAGAAGACAACCTTCACCAAAGGATAAATATTTTATTTGTTTCTTTTAAAATAATAATATGAAGCCTTCATGACATTGAATATTATTTTACTGATGTTATGCTTTATTGAAGACTATATATATCTATCTGTTGTTGTTACAACTGTGAGCTGAACTAGTATTCAACATCTACATATCATCTATTTTTCATTGAAGTGTAGATTTCTCATACTTAGTCATGGTAGAGTATCATCTTATCATTAAAATTTGTAGGTATTTTGGTTCCCTATAAAAGAACCAGAAGGCCCTGTAAAAGCCTTTTTATAAGGTTTCAAATACCTGCACTCAGTTATCAAAGCCACCAAAAAAAGGACCTGCTAGTAAAAATCCCCAAGCTCATAGAGTAGAGTGTTGGAGGAATGGACCAGGGTATTTTTGTTCCTCAAACCATTATACATCATTATGTTCTTTTCCTTATTTATATTTCACTATTTACTCATCTTTAAGAGAGAAGGAAATGATCACTTCATTTTAAGAGGGACATTTTAATTTTGTTAAGATTCTTAAAAGGACACTAGTCACTACCATCCTGTGTATTCTAAATAGTCATTCTGACATAACAAGTGGTATCATAGGTTGGACTCTTTTGGAATATTGAAGATTTATTTTGGCTCTAATAATCCTGAGTTAAATATTCGAACAAATAAAAATCTCAATGGATGATCTTAGAGAATGTATTTTGATGATCTTTTTTTAAAATGGTGATGCCTTGGTCAAAATACCAAAGCAGAAAAATTTATTAAAGAAACAAAAAGTTACAAAAGTCAAAAAGTGGAAAAAAATTTACAATATTTTTCAAACAAAAGAGTAAGATCCATTGGAAGGTTATCCAACCACATGCCGTCATTATTAACTCCTTTGTTTGAAAGACTATCTACCACCATGTTTACTTTGCGATAAGCATGAGTGGTTATATGATTTCACTCTGAGAGGTATTAGAGACAGTCCATCCATTTGAAAATGAGAGGCCAAGAAAAGTGCATGATGCAATTCCAGAGGGCTTTCATGATGGTGGTGGAGTAGATTTATATCCATATGTTGTTCCAACCATGGTGTTTATAAAATAAACTATTATAATGATGTTATACATCTCAAATTCTAAAGAGTGGTCATATCCACAAGTACCATAATAGCATCCAAGGACCTAGCCATTGTGATCTCTGCACACCACTCCACAACCTGAAGGGCCTAGGTTTCCCTTTTAGGCACCATCCACATTAATATTGATCTAGCTGGGGATGCTAGCTTTCTAGAAAAATTCCAGCAAGACCTTTGGTTGATTGTATCTTCATTGAATTATAAGATGAAGAAGAACCATAAGATCTTTGACAGAGTTGCAGTAGTTACCAATTTGGATCATACCAGCTTCTTTGATTGCAGTAAAAATCCTCACCTGCAAAGCATGAAAATTGAAAGTATTATTATGATGAACAATAAAGTTTCTATCATGTTATATGACATGCATCATTTCAGCTACAGCAGCTATGAACAGCTTCCCAATTTGTTGAGAAAAATCCATGTCCGTGCATCATTGAAGATGCGGTTGAATAGATTTCAAATCTATCCATCTGAGATCAAAAATGTCAAATATGTATTTCCAAAGAGCATAAGTAGTAGCACAAAATAAAAATAGGTGGTTAGTGTCTTATATGTGTTGGTTACATAGATAGAATTTGGAGTAGAGTTGTATACCAAATAATTGAAGACAACAATCAGTGGGAACACGGTTGTGGGCTATTATCTAGACAAGGGTGAACCTGGAGGGTCTAATACAAGTCTTGTAAAAGTTCCTTAACCAAGAAAAATCATAATTTGCATCAATAAAATTATAATTGTAGAAAAGTTTGGTTTCCAAGATACCATTTTTGTATGGTTCCCAAAATAAGAAATCATGAGTATCAACAAAAGAATAATTGTTAATAATGGTGCTAATATCGTTGGGTAAATCCAAGTCTGGAGTGCACAAACACTCATTAATAGAGATACAAGTGTATTCCAGTAAAATCATAGGATCATCCATATCAATGAGGGGGAAACCATTCCAGTTATCCACCCAAAACTTTAAATAGAATTATTTGTTAACTAGCCATCTATATTGAGACATAATTTTAACAAAATAGTACTTAATAGATGGCCAAATAGAGTCTGTGTATTGAATGTTTCCTTATTTCATATTATTCAGAAATCTATTTTTAATAAAATTGAAGGATATTTAATTGTTGTTCAGAAGGTTCTATGTGAGCCTAGCCTAAATTGAATCATTAAAGAGATTAAGATTTTTAATACCCAGACCACCACTAGCTAGCAGCTTGCAATAATTAATCCAAGGAACCGTGACAATATTTCTTTCAAGAGTGCTACCACTCCAAACAAAGTTTCTAATACTACAATTAAGCTTTTTAATCAAACCAGTGGACCATTTATAAACCATAATGGAGTGAACCATTTTATAAATAATAGTGTATTTAACAAGAAAATTTATTCCAGCCATTAATAGGGAATTTCTTTTCCAAGCAGAGAGCTGATTTTTTATTTGATTAGTGATGTTGGAGAAGTAGGTACTCTTAGGTTTTCCCCAAAATATGGGGACTCAAAGGTGCATGAAGGGGAAGGATCCCTCTTTAATACCAAGGTCATTCATAGTGATAATTTTTCTAGCCACATGGAATCTCTTTCCAAAGAAAATAAAAGATTTATTCCAATTAATGGATTATCCAGAGACATATTCATAGTGTGAGAGGACAGATTTAAGGTTTTGAATGTTTCTTTTATCACCTTAAAGAAAAAAATGATGTCATCCATGTACAAGAGGTGAGAGGGAATATTTAGGTTTCTAGAGGAAATAATGGGTTTTATTTTACCCTGATTAACCATTTGAGTGAGAACTCTGATAATATAGTCCTCTACATTAGAAAAAAGGATGGCAGAGAATGGGTCACCTTGTCTGACACCTTTAGTGCAATTGAAGTATCCTTTTGGAGTTCCATTAATCAAAATAGAAATGTGAGAAGATTCAAAAAAGTTTTTTTATTTTGTTAATGAAATTTTCATTGAAACCAAAGGTGTTGAGTACTTTGTAAATAAAACTCCAACAAATAGTGTCAAAATATTTCCTAATATCAAGTTTAATAGCGATTCTACCTCCTATACTATAATTCTGTAAGAGATTGGTACTTTCAAAGATGAGGCATATGAAATCTTGGATGGTTCTTCCTTTGAGGAATCCAAATTGATTCCAAGATATGATTTTATTAGAAATGGGAGAAATTATATTGGAAAGTAGTTTGGTGATAATTTTATAGGGAGATTTTATGAGGGAAATGGGTTTGAAGAGGTCAACTTCATCAGCATTTTCCAGTTTGTGAATATGAGAGAGTAATTGATCATTAATTCCATGGGGGAGGGATCCATTAATGAAGAGTTATTTAACTAAATTACATATATCCATTTGAATCGCATCCCAGTAATGTTGTAAAAAGGAGCTAGTAAATCCATCAATCCCAGGAGCATTGTCAGAATTCAAGCTAAAGACAAAATATTTTATTTCATGGTCAATGGGGACACTATTAAGGGAAAAGTTATCATTGTTTATTACCATGTTATAAATGACATCAGGAAATAAATATTTGTTAAGGTTAGGACCATTAAATATATTGATGAAATAATAAATAATATGGTGAGAAATTCGCTCTTCATTATCAATAATGGAATCCCCGTCTTTAAGAGAGATGAGGGGCCTATGGGATTTTCTATTTCTTTGAATATCATTGTAGAATTTAGTGTTCCTAGAACCATCTTTAATCCACTTTATATTGAAAGTATATTTTTGAAGGTTATATTTTAATGTGAGAAGAGAGTAAAGTTTGGATCATAGATAAATTTCATACTGAGGATCAATAGTGAAATTCATGTTAGTGGAGGTAGTTTGCATTAGATTAAGATTACTTTTTAGAGAAGTTATTTCATGATCAACTTGATTGGTTTTTCCTTGCACCATACCTTAAGTTTTTTTTTAAGAATATTAATCTCATTATACAAGTGAAAACATCATTTCCAACCCTCATTGAGTTCCAAGTGTCTTTGACTATGTTTTCACACTCAATAACTGAGGTCCGGGAATTTTTAAATCTGAAGGGGAGGTTAGATATAGAGCTTCTAGTATTGAGACTTACTAAAATTGGATGATGGTCTGAGTTCAATCTAGGAAGGGTGATACTTGAGATAGTATCTCATTTATCAAGGGATTGATTGTTTATGAAAGATCGATCAAGTTTACTAGCCATAACACTATTGGATTGTCTTCTAAACCAAGTATATTTGGCCCCTAATAGGTTGATCTCAATAAGATTGTTGTCTTCTATACAAGATCTAAACTACCTAGTAGAGATATTATAATTAATAGGACCCAACTTTCACTAGGCCTGAGGATGGGATTAAAGTCTCTAGTGATAATCCAGGGATCATGGATTTTTCTATTTAGAGAAGAAAATTTTTTCGAAAGATTTATCCTATATTTATATCTATTCTTCACATAAATAAAAGTGAAAAAAATATTTGAATTATGAAAGGTTACATCACAAGTGATGGATTGATCATCCATGTTATATAAACTAATATTACTTATAAAGGAGTGTACAAATAACCATAGAGATTATACTGAGGTGTTATTAGCAGTGGCACCAATAAAGACCTAACCAAAATGATCTAGTCTATTAAATTTAGAAGCAAAGTTAATTTTGGGCTCATAGATAGTAAAAATTTTGGGTTTATGTGTGTGAATAAAAATTTTTAAAGTGTTTCAGGTGTTAGGATTTTCAATACCCTGATAGTTCTAATAGAAAATAATCATTTGAACCTATTTTTGGGGTTGGAACACCCTTTTTTCCTCTAGAGGTATTCTTCATCATTTATTTCCTGGTTGGCATGACATTCCTTGCTGAAGCAGTTAATCCTTTTTCCTGCATACTCAAAGTGGAGTTAAGATATTCATAGGTTTCAGATTTACCTCTCTTTAAATCAATAGGAGTCCTTTGTTACTTTCCACTATTCTATTGGCTACTAAGATTTCTTTCAGATGTTGAGATTATGGTTTTTTCCACATCAATCTACTTAGATGAAGGTTGTAAATGTTTAGGACTACATTCAGAACTAAAAACAGTAGCTATAGTGATGTCAGGTTCGGGCTTCTCGTGATCTTGTGTGTTGGTTTTTTTTCTCATCAGTGGTATTGTTTCCAGCTTCCTTACCAGCTTAGATCATAGGAGTTTGTGATTGCTCAAGAAGGCCTTCAGAATCCCTACCTTCAGTATCTTCACTGGCTAGTGCATCCTTTCCAGTCTCCTGTGTAGGGATCACTGGATTGGAGGGTGTCATGTCTTGCTTGTTGTCTTGCAAAGTAAAAGCGGTATCTTTGATGAAGTTTGTGGGAAAAAAGGATGTTATCAGGTAATTTTGAAGATAAATTGTCCTCTACCATGACACATTCATAAATTCCAAGTTCCCCATTAAGTTTGTATTCATCTATCTTCAAGGGAACACCAATGCAATATTTGATGTCATTCAGGATCTTCGGGTACCATAATACCCGATTCTGTCCATTCAATATAACCCAAATTTGAGCTAAGGAATTTCTATGTGTAAGGGGATTGAAAGAAATGTCCCATTCAGACATTAGAAGAAAACTGGGCTGAAGTTAGAGATTACCAATTTTCCACAACATCTTCATAGGCCATTCAATCCTTTCTAGTCTCCTAGTGAGCATAAATTTGTCACATTCAGGATGTATGAAGATAAAAACATCACTCAGATGAATTGGATATTGATAGAAGCTATCAATGATGTTTCTGCCTTGTGAACTCCAATTAAAGCACCAGATCAGGCATTAAAAGTACTTATATTTTTACCTTTTAAGTGGAATGGAATATTTTTTGTTATTCAATGATCCACAATGGTTAAAGAATTACAGATGAAATAATTGATTGGAACCATGATGATGTATGAATCTGATATGCAAGAAAAATTTAAAAATCATATTTTTATAAAAAAGGGAATTTCTACACTCAAAGTTTCGATGGATGGATTTTATGATTGAGATTCTAGTCATTCAGGTTCAAGTGGTCAGCTATCAAATATTTCTAAAAAAATCTAAAAGTTATAAAAAAAGTGAAAAGTGAAATTAAAGTTGAATAAAGGGATAGAAGTCAGATGTTATGAATGTAAAAAATAAAGTTCATTTGAGACCTAAATGTACTTTTCTTAAATCTCAAAGGAAATATGATTATAAACGAAAAGTTAAGAAATCCATGAAGTCTTCTAGGAATGAATCTGAAGATTTAAGTGATGAATCTACTTCAAACTCTAAAGCTGATCATGAAAATCAAAAGGTAAATTTGTGTATTATAGATCACACTAAGGAGGTAAAATCATATTTCTCTCAATGTTATAATTCTAAAAATATTTCTTATAATTAACTTAATAAATATTTTTTTATTCTTTAAGATAAAATTGAATCCTTAAATAAAGAGCATAGAAAACTTTAAAAATATTATGATGCTATTTAAATTGATAAATAGAGTTTGTCTAACCATATTTTAGATTTAAGATCTAATTCTTCCAAATTGTATTATAATCTACATGAAACTAAAATTAAAGAATTATTGGATGAAGTTGAAACTTTAAAACAAGGCTCTAGTATGCTTATTAAGGGAGAAAAATATTTGAATCAAATTCTTGGTAAAAATAAAATTTACAAAGGAAAACTTGGTATTATTAGTAATGAAGGAAATCCAAAATTATATAAGAATAATTATATTACTGTATCTAAAAGTAAAATCATGTCCACTGTTAAATGTTTTTATTGGGATATTAACTGACATTAGGTTAATGACTGTTATTTTATAATCCACAATTTTTTTGTATCAAGTGAGTTCATTACTCAAAAGAATTATCTAGATTTAATTTTGAAATTTCTGCTCAAAATAAATAGATTTGGTTATCAAAGTCTTTAGTGTCTAACATTGTTGGACCCAAAAGAATATGGGTACCAAAAGTCACTTGTATTTGATATTTTTTAGGTCAACACCACTGGATTTCATTGTTATATTATTAAGTGGTTTCTTGAAAAATACATGGAGATTTATTTTAATTATTTTACAAAGGATGGACAAATTTGAAGTAGTTTTTTATTTGAAAAATTCTATATAGATAGAACTATTAAATCCAGGAATTATTTTATTTCATTTTAATATTTTATTTAAATATGCTAACTATTTTATATAATAAAAAAACTTTTAAATATTTTATCTTTTATTCCTCTAGATGTAATTATTCTTATCATTTTATCCAATCTATTATTTTATGTTACAAAATATTAAATAAAAAGGTTTTGGTCATTTATGACATGCACAGAAGTTATTTTAAATTCTTTGAAAATATTTTATTTAAAATTCCTTAAAAACCAATTATTTTAATTTGTTGAATATCATTAATATTTATGCTTATTCCTGGGGGAGTTATTTTAAATCTTTAACATGTATTTAAATATTTTATTATTATTACATGAATTAAAGTGTTTAATTCATATTTTTAATTCCATGAAAATCAATTATTATTCATCGAATAATATTTTACACATTTTCATGGCTCCTAAAATATAAAATTTTATCTTTTTGAAGGAAGCGTGAATTTAGGGGGAGTTTATATTATTACATGTATTTAGAACATGTTTTTTATATCATTACCAATAACTCGTATTTTGATATTTTTTAAAAAAAGGGGGAAAGAAAATTTTGTTTTTAGAATTTAAATCTTTTTATCCTACTACTTAAATTTTGAATTCCTATTCTTTATAAAATGGGTAAATATATTGTGTTATTTAATATTCTCAAGAACTCAGCTTTTTTATCCTTATAAAAAGAGGGAGAGAATTTTGGTAGGGAATAGGGGTTTTTTAATTATCAAAAAGGGGGTGAATATTGATTGGTTCTTTATCATTATCATTTTGGTTTGGTTTTGATAATTACTTCAACCCCTCATTCTTTGTTTACTAATAATTTTGTTTATATAGTTTCATATTTAATAGGTCTTAATATTTATTTTATATCAGAAGCAATATTGATTGGATTTTTACTCTGTCTATTCCATTGTAAAGATAAGAATATTATCTTAATTTTGATTCTTTATGTCGAAATCCAATTTAGTTATTTCAATGATGAAAAAAATATCTAAAGTTATAAGTATTTTAGTAAATTTACTGATTCCATATTAAATTAACCTCTAAATTATGATGATATCTCAAGATACAATGTATGGATTCATGTGAATCTTGTACTATTTGATATATAATAGGTTTATCTAAACTTTGTTAGTTTATGAGGAATTATGAAAAGGTTGCTTCCATGATCTGAAAATTCATTGAATTTTCTGCAATATTTTAGCAACTTTGTAGTGTAAATATTTCAAAAGCTATTGTATTTCATTTAATTCATGTGCTACAGATATCATAATCAATTTCAATCTAGTGCAATGGAAATCCAATACAATTATCTTGGTTTCTTTAGTTTATATCAAAGGATGAAAAGGTATTTTTGATGGTCAATAAAATATCTGAAGTTTTGTAATGATCTTACAGCACTGTAGTTTTTTCATAATAGTGTTTATTTTGTTTTTCGCTGATGTAGGGAGTTGTGGAAGTCATATTGGTTCTCTTATTAATACATTGGAAATATCTTGATATTTCATAAAAATAAGTCTTCTAGGATAAATGTTGAATCTGATGTTAAGAGGATCTAAAAATTCAGTGAAGTATGAAGTTAAGATGTTCATATTTTTTGTGGGTTTTGTTCCATGTGTTAGGAACCCAACTTTTATGGATCCCAACTTTTGAGTTTAAAGAAAGTTTAATGAACCATATGTTGGATCAAAAGCATGATTCATCTAAACTATGTTGGAATGAAATGAACCCTACTCTAATTTTGGAGAACCATACTTTTAAGATAAAATTATTTTACATGAACCATACATTGGAAATGATCCCTACATTCCAAAGGAAAATGATTCCAATGTTTGTTTCATCAATTTTTTAAATGAACCTGCTGTATACTGCTTTGAAGAAAGTTTTCTACATTATTTGAGATGTAGGAGATGTTTATCTCCATTTTGTTGAGAAATCTCTTACATGTTACTTCATATTAAAACTTGATTGTAATTGATTCGAAGAAAACAACCTACTTGAGGATCTTGTCTATTGGGTTGTTCGAATGGAACTAGAGCTTAAAGGAGAGGAACATGACCTTGAAGACCTAGAATTTTCTACATTCAGTTTTTCACACAACCTAGTTGTTGAAATGAGATGGGATCTTAACCTCCCACATGTGCTGTATTTTTAAAATGAAACTGGTGTAAGTTTTTATTTGAATGTAATGTGCTTTCACACACCTACAATAGCTCTCACTTTGAGTAGAACTAGAGAAAACCATTGGATTCTTATTACTACACTAATACTAGATGAATTTGAGGTGGTGCATGTACTCAAACTAGAAATCTCATGAAGGATGAACTAGACCTAGCCATGGTATGATTTGAACACCGCATGTGAATAAGAACATGTTGGACGTAGAGCTGCATGGTGAACACAAGAGGTGATGATCCTTTCCACATGTATTATCATGTCAAACTAGAAACGTCTCAACATTCCGAAATTGCCTTCCATAACTCACGATATACAAGTTATATAGATATTTTCACTACATAAATGTGTTGCATCATGTGGAGGATCTCCGCATATATTTATCATGATAAATATAGGATATTTTTTCTATTGAAGGTGGATATTATGTTCCAATGTACAATAAAGATAAGGTGAGTGTCCACCATGTATATGCGATTCTATTTAGAGTATCATCATGCTACAACCAACTTGAGAACACCATTATTCTTCATTGAATGAACTGGAAACTCAAGTTGGAGATTATGATATGAAGGTTTTATACTGATAACTTCCTACTTATGACATGAGTTACAAACTTCGTATCCATAGTTTGAATATTAGTTTATTATAGAATAATTACAGTGGTTTATTATATGGATAAATTCATCTATATTGAAAGGGTTATGTTTGATGAGTTTTCAAATATTTTTATGCAGTATTTAAAGAGAAAAATGATTGGGTTATTACAATTTCATTTCACTTGTGAAGTTAGAAGTCACAAGGTTATTTAAATTCAATTTTTTTAATTTACATATGGATGCTACTGCTAGATTTAAGGGATTATTTCAGCTATTTTAAAGGATGGTTTTAATGGAATTTAAATCTATTTTGGAGGATCATTCAACACTACTAATATTCTGGAGACATTATCAGAGGACTTATTTAAATTATTTTGAATTATTTTATAAGATTTATTTTATAGGAATAAAGATTCAGCGGTGTTGTGATTTTTATGGAGATATTTATGAAATCTCTTTGATAGGTTTATTTTGAATATCTGAAGGAATAGGAGCACTATAACTGCTGGATATTTATTATTTCTATATATATCTCTATTTGGAAGGTGAATAAATATAAGAAGAAGGGCGAAGATATAAAAATACTTACAAAAACAAAGTGATGAAAAACTATTGTTCAACATTTTTAAGAGAGAATTGAAATAATTTTTATATCTATTATTCACTCATTGTGTGAAGAACAAGATGAATAAGATAGCCTGTGCCGAAGGATAAATATTTTATTTGTTGCTTTTTAAAGAAGAATAAGAATCCTATACAACATTGAATATTATTTTGCTACTATTGTGCTTTATTGAAGATTATATACATCTTTCAGTTGTTGTTGAAACTATGAACAGAACCACTATTCAACATCTACACCTCATCTATTTTCTATTGAATTGTTGACTGCTTGTACTCGTTCATGGTGGAGTGTCGTCTTCTTGTTCTAAGATGGGGATATTTCATATCCCTGTAAAAGAACTAGAAGGCCCTGTAAATTCCTTGTTGTAAGGTGTAAAGTTCCTACAATCAGTTGTCGAAGTCCCTAAAAAAAGGACAATCAAGTGAAAATCACCAAGCTCATGGAGTAGAGCGTTGGTGGAGTGGACTAGGAATTTTTGTGATCTGAACCACTATACATTTCCATGTTCTTTTCTTTATTTATATCATATTTCTCATTCATCTTTAAGAGAGAATGAAATGATCACTTCATTTTAAGAGGGATGTTTTAATATTTTCAAGATTCTTATAAAGTCATATTTACCTCTCTCATATTCCTTTATCAGCCAATATGACACAATAAGATCTAATCTGTTGGGGATACATCCTTGTTCCTTAATGATAATTGTGATGTTTTATAGTTAGATCTAGGGAAGGAAGTATAGAGACCCAGGCTCAACATACATGGATATTACGTCATTTTTTAATGAATATTTATCATATTAAAAAGTAAATTCCTGAGAACTGTAATAGTTTAGTGTATTTGGAAACTTGGAACAAAATCTTCTAACTTGGTGAAAGATCATCAATGTCTCTAGTAAAGATCTTCCCCTCTAGTACTTATACCTAGAAAATTCTTTCATAACCTGGAGAAAGGAAATATAAGAAAAGGGTGAGCATGAATGCTCAGTACGGGTAAATAAGGAAAATGCGTAAGCATAACATGAACATAAGGATATGAGAACATGAACACAACATTTGAAGATCATACCCTGTATATAAAAGATCATAATCATGAGACATGGCATAAATATTGGAATTTCATAAGACATGAATCATAAGGAAATCAAAAGTATAATCCATGGAAGTGTAACATATAAATAAGACATGGAATTTTGGAATACACATCAATATATAACACCATGAACATGTATAAGTAAAAATATGTTCACACATTAAATTAAGCCCATGAAATTAGGCCCTATAATAGACTTATGGACATGCAACCAGGTCCACACATTATGTTGTGAACATGCAATTAGGTTCACTCATAACATTGTGAACATGTAATTAAGTTCATGCATAAACTTATGGACATGAAATTAGGTCCATACATGACATTGTGAACATGTAATCAGTTTCATGTATAACATTATGAACACATAATAAGATCCACTCATAACATTGTGAAAATATAATCAGGTTCACGCATAAAATTATGGACATGAAACCAGGTCCATGCATAACATTGTGAACATGTAATTAGGTTTGTGCATAAAAATTATACTCATGAGTCATCCATTGTTACCCAATGAATTGAAATAAGATACAAGACCCAACCATCTCATAATAAAATCCTTCATACATATATCATAAGATAATTAAAACTTTCATCATATCATGACACATAAAAAGATATTGGTTTTATAAACATCCTGTAATAACCCATGAAATGAAATGGGAATCATTAACATTTCATCACATCATAACCTATGGAAAAGAGATGGGTTTCATAATCATTTCATCAAAGCATAACCTATTAAAAGAAGCAGGTTTCAAAATCATATAACCCAGGAATAGAAATGGGTGTCATTTAGCATCATTCCATCAAAACATAAACTATTCAAGAAAGGATATGAATGGAACATTTAGATCATTTCCTAGAAGGTAATTAGTAACATCAACAAATGTCATCTTATATGGAAAATAACTTTGAAATATATTTTGAAACATTTCATGATGAAAATATTCTTTATTCTTCGAAAAGTCTTTTTTAAAACATAAAAACTTTTAGAAAACCATTTTGAAAATGCATTGAAAACTTAGAATGAAGGATTTAAATCATTTTGAAAATATTTTCCCTTAAAAACTTATAAAATAATCATAAAAACATTTCTAAATACTTTTTCCTTGAAAAATTATAAAAGAATCATGAAAACATTTTGAAATCATTTTTCCTTGGAAACTTATAAAATAATCTCGAAAACTTTTTGAAAAATTATTCTTTGAAAATACTTTGAAAACTTATAAATAATGGTTGAAAATGTTTTTAAAACCATTTTCTTTGAAAATAATTTTAAAAATTATAAATAAGGCTTGAAAATGTTTTGAAAACCATTTTCCTTGAAAACTTATAAGAGAATCTTGAAAAAGTTTTGAAAAAAATTCTTTTAAAATTACTTTTAAAAATATTTTCTTAAAAATTAACCTTTTAAATATGAAAAGAAAGCTTCAAAGAATTGATGGTGGGTAAATCTGTACATGTTGTACGAGGTAAAAGGAACGTTCCTTTTGTACGGTAAAAAGGTTAGAAAATGCCTCTTTCAGAAAGCAAAAATAATATTACTTTGAAAACATTGGTAAAATAAAAAAAGGTAAAAATTTCTTTTAATGATCATAGGATATTATGATAATATTATTGGAAACCCTTTTTAGAAAACATGGTTTTGAAGGTAAAGTCTGGCTTTCTTAAAAAGACTTCCATAACTGTCTTACATACCAAAGAGTGGAAAAATGGAACCAATACATGAATATATAATGAATAATCAGGGGATAAGAAAAATCATGAGAGTTCTTAAGATATGGATCATAAGATTTTATCAAAGGAATCATAAACATAAACAATCTCAAAAAGCGATGAGATTGTTTCAATAAACTCTTACCACTTGGTAAATTTGAACCATACTCCCCATGTAATAAAATGGAATTAAATGAAGCTTAAAATATCATGAAAATAATGAGATTTTTTATGTAACATTTTAAAGTCATTATATACACCTCATGGAAAAATATAGGAGCATAACATGGCATGTGTCTCAAAGCAGGCAAATTGAGACAAAATTACTTTACTGATTTAGTAAATTTTGAAACATAAATCCCATGACAGAAATATCATAAAATGGATACATAAATACTCATAATTTTAAGTATAATAGTCATATAATACATCTATGGAAATTATACACACCATACAAAAGGAATGGGTGGTGAATAAAGCATGTATCTCACGAAAATAAAAAGTGAGATTATCTTACCTTGTGTCTTGACTCTCATCGTACTCATTCAAACCTATTGTATAGTAAATATAAATTTATTATAAATCTATCAAAAAACCATATTATTACTTATAATACCATATATGGTTTTATTATGTATTTATATTACCCTCTTGTTAACAATTCTATGTTAAGGTTTCACTTTGGGTAATATCTGCTTTGTTTTTCGCAAGCATCTTAATTTGGTATATCTTTGATCCTTATACTTATATCATAATTTATAGCATGTAAACCATTATTTAAATATAATTTATATTCAGTATATTTATATTATAATAATCCATATAATATAAAATTATGAAATAGAATACACCGTTCATGGTGACGGTAGGTCATATGTACACATGAACGCTATTTTCATTTAATTGTCGTATTGAAAGAAATAAAGTAAAAGATATATATATATATATATATATATATATATATCATTATTAAAATATATTTATTATATCATATATATTCAATAAACCCATCCTTAATACATTCCATGTAGAGTATGAAAGAATCACATTGCTTTGAGGGGGTGGTAGTCCACACTTCTTCAAACGAAATTATCATATTAACATAAAATAGAAAATATAAAGATATAAGTTGTAAAATAATTATAGAAGATTAAATACATAATAAATATAATATATAACATGTTTAAATATAGTATCCATCATAATTTCCACCATTAGAGGCGGTAATGGAAAAATGATCAATCATCATTTAGTGAGACGGTAGTTTGTCGTACACATAAACAGTATGTTCATCACTCATTAGATAGAAGTGTGTGTGAGTGTAGTTTGAACCCTTAGAATAACAACATCCTAGTATATTAAAGATACTGGTGTTTTTATACAAGTAAATAATAAAGAGAGTGGAGGGGTGGAGAAATAAAATAAAATAAAGGAGCTTGAGAGAAGATGTTACCTCTTAATCATGTAGCTCCTTTTGGTTTATGCCAAAAGGCTTTCTTGGGTTTCTTTCTACCCAAAGGGGAATTCTAGGATTAAGGGAGGGATGTTGGGAAGTTTATTGGGTAGATTTTGGATGACCCTAAGTTTTTTGAGAGGTGTCATGAAGAGGGAGAGGTGGTGGCCTTTTATAGGGAAGGGAAAGGACATCGTTGACATTTTTGAAAACAAGTTAGGTGTACCCAAGTTTTTACCTAAAAAAATTCATAACAAACCAACCAAACTCAATAATTGAAGGTTCATGGATGAATCATGGACATTAAATTGGTGTTGTACAAGTTTCTAGGTCGTTTTAGGTCTTAAATTTAATATTTAGTACTTTTTTAACCTAATTTTTCTCTTAATCATTGTAATTAATTTTAAAATGGGTTCACCATTCAAAGGCGGTAAAACTACCATTATAAAAATATTGTTTTTTAAGCATAAAATTAAGTTTTTTCTTATCTTATATCTATCAAATCTATTGGATGATTATCAAAAAAAATATATGACATATAAATTTAATTAATATCTTTCACTATTAGAAATTAATTTAACTTTTTAATATAAATCATCTTTTTCACATAAAAATAGAATTTTATAAAATTAGTCCCTTTATATTTATTTGGTTTCTATATTATTTTCTAATTATTAGGTAACCAATTATTTAAAGTATATATATATTCATAAGTTAGCTAATACTATAATCTTAAATTTAATGTCCATGTTATATCTTATTAAATAATAATATTTTAATAATAAATTATTGTTTGGTAACACTCAGCCTTGCGTGTTATGTAAGTCATCAAGGAAAGTCAGTCTTGTGTGTAATGTAAGCTAACCTTGGCATTTCATGTAGAGAAAACTAAAATTTATGTTACGTGTAGTGCATGATTAACTTTTTTTTTCATATAACACAATCCATACATAGTGCTTTAATATAAAATAAACTATTTTCAATGTTGCATGAAATAAAAAATATCAAAAAGGTTAAATTAATTCGAAAAAAAATAATTCACAAAATCTCGGGGTGTTATAGGAAGGGTGGTTCATGATTGGATCGAGAGAATATTTGTGTCATTCTTCATTTTCACCAACATTTGTGAGGTAGGTGGCTTCTCTCTCGACTCAACTTGATTAGAACTTGAAGGTTTTGCTTGAAATTAATTTTTTTCTTGAAATGATTGTGAAATCCTTGTGTGATGATTTTTGGAAAACTATTTAGTGATGATTTTGAGAAATGGTGGAAATTATATGTTTCTTTGGAAAATCCTTTTTGATGGAAATTTTAAAATGGTGATTTTTAAATTATGGTTTTGATTTGTTACATGGAAAATGGTTGTTGAAATGTTTTAAAGAAATAATGGTTTTATGTGAAATGGGTTGGTATGGGTTTTGGAATACATGGTTGTTGTGGGTTCATTTACATTAGACATGACCTTATGGAAGGGGTGTGTGCCATTGGGACACCTGGTATTGGTTACCTTGTGATGACTTGGTATATCAATGAGAGACTGCTCATGAGTATGGAATAGTCACCTAGGCATGCATGTGTGGATGTGGGGATGTGTGGATGTGTGGATGTGTGGAATTATGGAATGGGTATATAAAATGAAATGAAAAATATTTTAAAGACCTTCTTTTCTTTATTTACATGGAAAACTATTGTGGTTTTGTTATAAACTGTTTTAAATTATTTAAATTATTTTATATAAATATGCTAACAAGTTTTTTCCTAGTAGTGTGAGTTAGGGAGCCATTGGAGAAATCCTACCGAGTTTAGACTCACCCGCTGCTTGGGCACTGTTGTGTGTTTGCAGATGTCATCTATCAGGACATGGGTAAAGGCAAGGTATCTCAGTTCTTTAGTGATGTTGCTTAATACTGTGGGTGTGGATTGTCGTGTTGGAGCTTAGAGTGGGTTTGGAATTGTGGGTTGGATGTCTTTGGTGTCTTTGGGTTTTTTGTTTTTTGATTCCATTGTCACTTGGTTTCTGCTTTTACTCTGATATGGTTGTGGGATTGGTTATTTTTTGAGTTGTATTTTGTACTCATACATCATATATAGGTTTTTTTGGTTATTTTTTTTATGGTTTGGATGTTTATATTTCAAAGGGAAAATCATCCCCCAAATATTCTTAAGGCCCTTGGCATTTATTTCCAGCCTTTGGTGTCTTAGGTATATCACCTAAGGTTAGTAATACCCACCACCTCTTCTCAAGCCAATGGGTGAGGAGCAGGATGTTACAAATGGTATCATCTTGTTTGATCTTGGGGTATTAGTTGTGTTCAGCCTGGAGTTGGAAATTGTATCATTATTGATAATTTCACCTGTATATTGGGATGGTAGAAAGGATATGGGATTTTCAAAACTTTAAATGTAGAGCATAAAAAACATAACTAAACTATTTATGTTGAACTTTAAGTTACCGGGGAGTTTGAGTACATGATTGTTTTAAGACACTTCTAGGTGAGTTGTCACCTCATCATCATGGGTTTAGTCGATCAGAGTTGCATGACATGCATTGATAGTATGAATTCCCACTAGGACTACATTGTTCATTATTGAGTTAATGATTTATGGAAATGGTAAGAAATAATTATTTTTTAAAAGTGTTGAAAATGTTTTCAAATGGTAAGATTTTGAAAAAGATTGATGGTGGTATTTTGAAAATGGTTAAAATGGTTTATTATGGATAAACAAGATTTTGGAACTTGTTAAAATAGTAATTGGAAATAGCTAAGCCTTCAGTTTCTAAAGAGTGATACTAAATGGAGTGTTGTTTTAGTTATAGTGAATGGAACTGGGTAGGGCTCGTAAGAACCAACCAGAAGAGGCTACAGAGAATGTGGTTGCACCTGAGCCAAAGGTGAACCAACACTTGGTCCAAAGTATTGTCCAAAATTTTCAGGATGTGGATAGAAGGAACATAAAGGATGACCCAAGACTAGTGGGACATTTAGTTTAGTTCCAAAAGTAGAATCCTCCCACTTTTCAGGGTGATTCAAATCCAAAAAAATAAGTGTGACTGAATAGGATGAATCAAATATTTGATTTTCATTGGCACACCAACAGAGATGAAAGTGGAGTTGGTAACATATATGTTGGAGGATATAGCACGTCGGTGGTGGGAATTAGCAGTTCAGTCTAAGTTAGACCAAGGTATGGCATGAGAGGATTTTAAAGAATTATTCAACAAAAAATTCTATCATCACACGTTCAGAATTGATATGATGACATATTTCTTCAGTTGGAAGTAGGAAAATCTCTCGGTAACAGAGTATGCCACTAAATCTATGAATTTTGTTCGCTTTTAATTGGAAGTTGTTGTGAGTTCATCCTTGAAGGAATGCATTTTTGAGTTAGGGTTGAAACCAAAAATTCTCTCAAAGATTGTTATTATTTGTATAAAAAATTATACAGATATGGTAAATAGAGCGATGGTAGAAGAAAGATACATCTCTGGAAACACGGTTGGAGGAAGCATGTTTATTCCTATGGGAATAGGTGGAAGCCCCGATTCTAGGAACAAGTGGATGAGGGACATGTATTCTCAAGGGGGTGGTATATCTCGAAATCAAAATATGGGATCAGTCAACTTACCTCCTCATCTGAAGAGTGATCCTAGATGTTTTCAGTATGGTTCTTTTGATCAGATGAAGCAAGATTGTACGACACCACCTAGAGCATGTCACAATTTCAACCATATGAGACATCTTCATTGTTATTGTTTCAGTGCTCCAAGGTCGGGTTCTAGGGACACATATCATGCTTCTCAGACATCGTATGATTTGATGGGATGAGTGCAGTATAATAGTTATCATCAGTAGAAATGAGTGATCCAAGATGATTCTAGGAACACCATGACTCCTCAACCTATACAATCTCAATAGGGTATCAAAGAGCAAAGTGTACTGAGTAAGCAATTGTATGGACCTAAGAAAGTGATCATGGATGATCAATCAGGACCTTCAATAGTGAGAGGTACAATTCTTTTGAATTCTACCCTTATGAAATATTTGTTTGATATGAGTGCATCATGTTCATTTATTACTTCTCATGTTGTTGATTTGATGGGTTTACATGTTGTGATGATGCCTTCTATTTTGAAACTCCAAACACCTTTGGGATAATGAGAGTGTTGATATTTGAAATGTGCAGTGTGTTTGATAATAATTGATGGGACTGAGTTAGTATATGATTTCTCTATAATGGAGATGGATGTCTACGACTTGATTCTAGGAATGGATTGGCTGGAAAAATTTGAGGCCCTTATCGATTTTTATGCATGGAATGTGAGTTTCAAATGTTTGGACGGTGTTAGGTTTCTCTTTAAAGGGGATTTGATAGTGTATGAAAGTAGATTAGGACCCTTGGTACCGATGGTTGGAACTATTCATACCACTTGACAGTAGTGTCTTTGGCATCGATAGATGAGATCGGGTATAGAGATTTTCCAACCATAGTGGATCAATTACTTGATGTTTTTTCTAACAATTTCCCAGGGTTTCCACTTAAAAGATAAGTGGATTTTACGATTGATCTCCTAATATGGACCAGTTCTATTTCCCTTTTGTCTTATCGGATAGCACCGATAGAATTGAGTCAATTAAAGGATATGTTGGAAGAGTTGGAAAGTAAAGGGTTCATCTGACCAAGCACATCTTTGTGGGAAGCACTGATTATTTTTGTGAAAAATTGGATGGAACTCTTAGGCTTTGTGTAGATTATCATAAGCTTAACCAAGTTATGATAAAGAATTTATATCCTCTTCCATGCATTGATGCTCTTTTCAATCAATTGAGGGGAGCCCAATGGTTCTTTAAAATTGACTTGCATTTGGGATATCACCAACTGCAGGTTCGGAAGGAGGATATTCTGAAGATAGTTTTCAGAAGGAGATATGGCCATTATGAGTTTTTTATTATGCTTTTGGGTCTTATGAATGCACCAGTCATATTTATGGAATTGATGGATTGTATATTTCAAAGGTATATATATTCCTTTTTGGTGGTGTTTGTGGATGATATACTGGTGCATTCTAAGAAAAAGTTGGATCATGAGAAACACTTGGCTATATTGTTGGGTGTTTTGCGAGAGCATCATTTATATGCCAATTTATTAAAGTGTGATTTATAGGTACAAGAAGTATGATTCTTTGGCCATATCATTTCTGAAAAATGTGTTTCTGTAGATTTGGAAAAGATAGAAGTTGTTATCTCTTGGAAACTGTCGAAGAATATCTTTGAGATATATAGTTTCCTAGGTTTATTAGGATACTATAGACTTTTTGTACATGATTTTTCACGTTTTGAATCACTAATGACATCTTTGATGAGGAAAATTTTTCCTTTCCAGTGGAATGAGGAATGTTATAAATCCTTTTAAGGAACTTAAGGTTAGACTTACATATGCACCTATCATCACATTTCCAGAATTTGGATAGGGCTACGTAGTCTATTATGATGCATCAAGATCTGGGTTGGGATGTGTTCTCATGCAGTTAGATCATGTTGTTGCTTATTTCTCATGGCAGTTATAGTTTCATGAGAAGAACTACCCAACACATGATTTGGAATTAGATGTTGTAGTCCATGATTTGAAGATCTAGCGTCATTATATTTTTGGTGATAAATTTATGGTGTTTATGGATCATAAGAGTTTGAAAGGAATTTTCTCACAAATAGATTTGAATCTAAGGCAAAGAAGATGGATGAAATACCTTCAAATGTTCAACTTCGACTTGATGTATACATTGGGTAAAGTCAATTTGGTGGTGGATTCATTAAGTTGGAAGTCATATAATTAGTTGGATAAAGAACCTTTGGATTAGTGGAAACTGATGTCGGTCATAGAAAACATGCACCTAGATTGTACCGACTAGGATGATGTTTCAGTTTTCTTCTCAGTATCATTTGCTCTTGATTTGGATAAGCATATGAAAGAGGCTCAGATGTCTGATCCTAAATGTGTTTTCATGAGGACAAAACTCAATGGTGGGGAGATCATTGACAGATGGAAACTGGAGAGGAGTTAAATTTTTCAATTTAAAGATCAGATCATGGTAGCTTTGGTTTTTCAAGAACAAATTCTTAATGTTTACCACTATTCAAAATGGGTTGTTCATCCAGGAATTCAAAAGATGTATAGAGCGATGAAAGCATATTTTTGGTGGGTTGTCATGAAAAAGGTAGTGGGAGAGTTTGTTTCAAGATGTCTCACCTGTCAACAGGTCAAGGCGGAACACCAACGACCAGCAAGCATGTTGCAGTCTTTACCAATTCCTTTATGAAAGTGGGAGCAGATAGTCATGGATTTGGTGACATGTTTACCAAGAATAGTTAGGAAACACAATGTCATATGGGTAATTGTGGACCGACTCATGAAGTCAGCTCATATTATCCCTATTCAGGAATCCCATACAATGGAGGACTTGTCCAAAATCTATATCCGAGAAGTTTCAAAGGTGCATGGAATTCCAATGTCAATTTTATCTGACCAAGACCTTAGGTTTACATCTCATTTTTAGAAATACTTACATCAATCCCTTGGGACTCGGTTGACTATGATCATGGCATATCACCCTCAAATGGATGGACAATCTGAAAGGATGATCCAAACATTATAAGACATGCTTAGGGCTTGTTTAATAGATTTTGGTGGCTCATGGGAGGAGCACATATTGTTACTAAAGTTCTTATACAACAACAATTTTCAAGCATCGATACATATGGATCCTTTTGAAGCATTGTATGGGAATCCATGATGTTCTCCACTATGTTGGGTAGGAATAGGTGAAACTTCACTGATTAGACCAAGCATTGTGTAAGTGACAAGGGAGAAGATTAAGTCGATCAAAAATAGAATAGAGATTTCTTAGAGTCGTCAAAAATTGTATGTGGATCATCGTCGATGACCATTTTCATTTGAGGTGAGTGATCATGTGTTCTTGAGAATCTCTCTAAGGATTGGACATCATTGTTTTGGTAAGCAGGAAAAGTTATTTCCTCGATACATAATCCCTTTTTAGATACTTGAACGAGTTGGTGAGGTGACATATTGGTTGTATTTTCCACCAAGGTTCAATTCAATGCACAATGTGTTTCATGTATCTCAGTTGAAGAAGTATCAACCTGATCCTGACCATGTGATTCGATGGGATCACGTTGACCTAGAGCTGGATGTTATGTTGATTCATTTTCTAGTACATATTGTGGATAGGCAAGATAAAGTATTTCATGGGAAAAGAACTATTCTGGTGTAGGTTTTATGGAAACATGACCAGATTCATATGGAAATGTATGAGCATGAAAAGGAAATGTTGGAGCGGTGGCCAAAACTCTTCCAGGAAAACTTGGGTTTTATACTTTTCAGGGATGAAAAGGACAATAGTGGGGATAATGTAGCACCCATGGTTTTATGGTTTTTACCCTTTATTTATTTTAAGACTATATAATGATTGAGTTAATTTTTAGGAGGTTTGGAGGATTTTTGGTATGCTTTAGAGGTTTTTATAGAGACGCACGGTTTGAGCACGGTTAGTATAAACCATGAAGAACCTCTAGAAAACTGTGTAAGGGAAGACAGTGGGCTCTGGAAAGGTTTGCAGTTAGTGCATGATTTTTTCAAACCATTCAGATGCCCAGAAGAAACTGTGCACTTTGAAATAGTGGGAAATACACGGTTGGTGCACAATTTGTCTAACCATGCGAGAAAATCATGTGAGGGTTGGATTAAGATAGTAGATCATGCATGGTTGGCACATGGTTTGTCTAACCATGTAATCCAACCATGTGAGGGGTTATCTTATGGCAGTAAGAACAGCACGGTTGGTGCACAGTCTGCCAAACCGTGTGGCTTAACCATGTGGTGTACAGTTGTAGATCTGAAATTTGTGGTTCTAACTTGGATTAAGTCCTAAGACCTTTTTTAATTGCCTAATCTTTCATAATCTTGAATTCCTTTTCCTACCAAGGCTTGACGAGTGATTACCTTTGATCCAAGAGCAAGTTTTATGTGATTCAAAGCCCGTTGGATATCCAAATTCACCAGTAAGTCTCTGTGCTTGGTCACTCTTCTTAGATCTATTATCCTTCTCTTTTCTGGAACCTAAGATCCAATTTTTTGGGGATAGATCCTTGTTCCTTAATGGGAATTTTGATGTTTTATAGTTGGATCTAGAGAAGGAAGGGTAGTTCATGATCAGATCTAGAGAATCTTTGTGTCGTTCTTTGTTTTTTCCAACATTTGTGAGATAGGTGGATTCTCTCTCAACTCCACTTGATTAAAACTTAAAGGATTAGCTAAAAATGAATGTTTTTCTATGAATGATTGTGAAATACTTGTTTGATACTTATTGGAAACCTATTTAGTGATGGTTTTGAGAAATTGTGGAAATTGGATGGTTTTGTGGAAAATCATTTTTGATGATGATTTTAAAATGGTGATTTTAAAATTATGGATTTGATTTGAAATATAGAAAATGGTTGTTGAAATATTTTAAATAAAAAAAGGTTTTATGGGAAATGGATTGGCATGGGTTTTGGCATACATGGTTGGTGTGGGTTCATTTTCATTAAATGAAGGGGTGTGTGTCTTTAGGGCAACTGGTATTGGTTAACTTGTGATGACTTAGTATTTCTATGAGAGACTGATCATGAGTATGAAACTATCACACTAGTGCAGAAAACGTTTTTTACGTCGGTTATTTTTCATTTTTTACGTCGTTTTCTAGCCGACGTTAATACGTGCGACGTTATAAATAAGGTTTTTGACGTCGGTTATTTAAAAACCGATGTCAAAAACATAAAATCGTGATGTTTATCACGTCGGTTATTTTAGAACCGACGTGATAAAGAAAATGGGAAGGGTTTATCACGTCGGTTATTTAACAACTGACGTGATAAAAGGCCTGGAAAATGGTTTATCAAGTCGGTTCATATAAAACCGACGTGAAAAACCGGGAGAGGGGGGTTTATCACGTCGGTTATTATATAACCGCCGTGATAGACCGGCGGGAGGTGGTTTATCACGTCGGTTATTCAATAACCGACGTGATAAACCATTGTCCAAGCCGTTTATCACGTCGGTTATTCAATAACTGACGTGATAAACCATTCTCCAGGCCATTTATCACGTCGGTTATTAAATAACCGATGTGATAAACCATTCTCCAGGCCTTTTATCACGTCAGTTCTTTAATAACCGACGTGATAAACCATTCTCCAGGCCTTTTATCACGTCGGTTATTAAATAACCGACGTGATAAACTATTTTCCAGGCATTTTATAACGTCGGTTATTTAATAACCGACGTGATAAACCCAATTTTTTTTTAAACAGAATGCAGTCATCTTCTCTCCACCAGAATCAACCAGAAAACAAATCAAGAAATCGTACCACAAAAACAGAAGTAGATCAAAATTAAGCATGTACATAGATAACATATAAAACTTACCCCCTAGACAGCCCCCACCCTCATTTATACCCCATGGACATCCCTCCCCCACCCCGTTGGAGCCCTCACCCACATGTATACCCCCTGGACAGCCCTCCCCCACCCCATTGGAGCTCCCACCCTCATGTATACCCCTTGGAAAACCCTCCCCCACCCCATTGGAGCCCCCACCACACTCTTGGACTGCCCCCCGACCCCTGGACACCCCCAAACACCCCTCGACAACCCCCCACCCGCCTGAACAGCACCCCCTCACCCCACTTGACAGCCCCCACCACACCCCTGGACAGCCTCAAACACCCCTGGACAGCTCCCCCACCCCTGGACAGGACTCCCACACCCCTGGACCGCCTTCCCACACCCCTGGACATCCCTGCCACCCCCCCAGGACTGTCCCCCCACCCCACCGGACATCCCTCCCAGACCGCTGGACACCCCCCAACCCCACTGAACACACCCCCACACCCTTGGAACCCCTCCCCCACAGACCCAAATCCATACTAGAAAAACCATCAAAAGTAGACCAAAACAAGAAGTAGAGCAAAATTAAACATTCACTTATATAACATTCAAAACTTACACTGTCAACTTCAAAAAAAAACTAAATCCAACCTAAACAACTACCAAATACACAATTAAAATGACAATATTCAAAATTACATTTTACATTACAAACAACTAAAATTCAATCAAACCTGTAAAATAATTTGACCACTCCACTTGTACGTGTTTGATGTCTTCAGCAGTATAGGGTTGATGGTCATCAAAAAGCTACAAATGAAAAAGAAGATAGTTAATGTGTATAATGAATAAATCAAATTGAAATATTATGGCAAAGTTTAAGAGGAAATCGTACCAGGTCAAAATTCACAACTTCCCCAGTTGTTATTATTTCATACATAAATCTTAACATATAATATCCGCATTCGATGATGCCTTTTTGTTCATGACAATTCTGTTTGAATGAGTGTAAATTCAATATATTATTTTTATGTAATAAATCAAAAAGTACAAATTATAAATGGAAATTTACCTTCGCATTTACATATTTGATCTTTGCATTTCTTTTCTTTGTGTTTTTTCTAAAGTAAACCCATGCACTGTTAGAAAATAATACGAATGGGGTAAATTTAAAATTCATTATAATATATAAAACTATTAATAAATTGAAACTTACTTTTCCAATATATTCTTAAAACTTTCCCGCACATCACCATAAACAGAGCATATCCAATAAAGAGCTTTCTCCCTTGGGCAAAAAATCCCTAACATCCAATGATCACTGATAAAAGGAAATTTAATGTTAGTGGTTTTTTATGTTAAAAGATAATTAACTCTTTGAGAGAAATGTGTTTCATACCTCTCACAAAAAGGCATCATCCAACATTGTGTGATTATATTCTTTTCAAATCTTTCAGCAATATAAACCATTCTTTGTTCCTCATTCAATGCACATGCTTCAGGGGAAATCAATTACGGGTCCATGAATCCATATACTTCTGTCAGCTCATTCCTTTCACAAATTTTATAAAGATACCTAATACAAAACATACATAAGTATACATTTTTAATAAATATAATGCAGGGAAAAGGTGTTAAGACTTACATGGAAAAAATTTGCACCACGTTGATGCCCAACTTATCTCCAGTAACAAGCTCCATGATATCAGTTTTTGTAATCCCCACACTTATTTCATGTCCACAAACATGAGATTCCATTGGAAACTCATAAAAACCCAACAACAAATGTGAATATCTTGACAATCTGTCAAGACCACTGGAATCTGTATCTGATGTCATAGCATGTTGTCTTTGTTGTTGTCTATACAGTATTTCTTTACCTTTGAAGTATTCCTGTGAAAAAAAAATTGAAAAATATAGTAGTTTTCAAATGATAAAACAACTTTAATAAAAAAATAAAATAAAAGATATAACATTCATACCTCTATGGTAATGAGTCGAAGAAGTCTGGATGGCCAAACTAAAAAATGGCCGATACTCTATCCAACTGTCGCCACCTCATCTGTAGGTATTGGTACCCTAGCTGATCTATCTATAATATCTTGTACAGTGACCCTCTGATTCTCTACCTCTAATTGTTGATGATGAACTGTATCTCCTATACAATATACCAACCCGTATGCTACTATATGATGTTGATAATCATCAACATACAACTCGCAATATGTAGGAAGTTGCGGCGGAGGCGTAGGATAAAAAATGGGGTCCGCAGGCTGAGGTGGGGGAGTGGGAGCTACTGGCGGAGGTGGAGGATAAATAATGGGGTCTTCAGGGGGAGGTGGAGGAGTGGGAGCTGCAGTCTGAAATTGTCTTTGCATTTCTGCAAACATAGACTGCACCAACTCTCTAATTTTGTCCTCCATCGTCGCATTAATATTTTGAACTTCAGCCTCCAAGGATTCTATTTTTTTTATAAACCCCCTCAATGTTAGAAGTTGAAGAATGTAGAAACACTTTTCTTACCGATACACCTGCCGGATATCCTCTTACACGACCAGGATGTTCGGGCCTTCCCAATGCTGCAAATAAAATATCTTCCCTCCCAGTAGCTATAAATGTCCCCTCTGAACTCTGCTCCTCAAGAGAGTCCTGTATTAATTAATTGAACATTTTTGTAATGATTGAAACTTATATGAAGAAAAAAGTTAACTTAAATAAATTAAATAGATATCTTACAATCCACTCAGCTACGATTCTCGATTCTTCCGAAAGATATTGCCCTTTTTTCCCTTATGAGCTCTCTTCCATTTTTCATGTCTAGATGGAGGGGATGGAGGGGCCACCTCTCCAGAGCTTGAAGACTCAGCTCTTAGTTGTTGAAATTTTTCCGCCATCATTTGTTCTTCCAATAATGCATACCCTCCCCGAGATAAACTATGAGGGTATACATTTTTAGATTGGATCTCCTGATGAGCTTTCCTTATTTGTTGTAATTTAAGAATAAGAAATCATTAACAAAACATTAATAAAATCATTTATATAAGAAAGTTTATAAAAGTTTACATTGCCCTTACCATAAATGACTCTTTTTTTCTACTTTCAAAAAACAATCTCCATGTGTCTTCGTCTATAAAAGGATATATACGACATGGATTGTCGTGACTCCTATGACCATAAATGAAATCAGATGAGAGGGTTGATTTGAAATCCCTCCATCTCCTGGCAGCCAACGATAAGCATTTCTTCCTGACTCCTCCAGTGTCAGGAATATCAAATGTCATCTGATAAAGAAGAGGTTAAACATATTATATATACTAGAAACATTAAAAGAATGGTCAAACAATGACAAAAGATCTTACCAAAATCGTCTCCCACAATTGATAGATAATCGCTTTATCCACACCTCTCCAATCATTATACAGAATGCTTACTTTGGTCTTAGCCTGAGTTGCAACAAAACTCTTAAAATCTTTGGCATTCGGACCTCTAGGAATATCATCATCATCAAACTCAACGACTATCCTCTGATCCTGCGTACGGGCAAGTGATAATTTTGGTAAACGTGTGCACCCACGTTTACCAACCTTTGAACTCTTTGTCGTAATAGGAGCATGTGAATGTTCATCCCCAGAGGTATGACCAGCAATATGCTCCTCTCCAGAATCATGTGGTTGATCATCTGAATGATCTGTCATTATCCTTCAAATCAAAAAAACAAACGTCAGTTCACAAATATACAAATTCAAATATTTTAATACTACTGTAATCAAAAAATAGAAAAGTGTACTAAGTTACATAATAGTAAACATTGGTAATATGGTAAGCATGTTAAACAATGGTAAAGATGGCAAAGATGGTCAAGATGGTCAAGATGGTAAAAATGGTAAAAATGGTAAACCTGGTAAACATTGTAAACATGGTAAAGTAATTATTAGTGAACAAAAATAAGCATTTTAAAATTCATGTAATGGTTATAAACATGATAAAGTAAACTAAAAAACTTAAAACAAACAAAAACATATACTTATTTTATTTTAAAACATGTTTTAATAAATAAAAAACTTACAATATCTAACATTTATGGAAAAAATAAATGTAAACAAGAAATAAACATATGTTACCTGTAATTTTAGGAATGTACAAATGGATTGTTTTCCCAAATTCCTTCGTCGTGATCGTTCCTTATGGCACAAACTATGTCTTCAACATGATCATCATTATGTTCTGTTAATATTTCCATGGAATTAGGGATCTCACATAAATCAGCATATTCATCAAGTTCATCCTCACCAACATATTGTTTTTTTCCCTTGTAAAACAATAGCCCACTGCATATCTGATTGATCTACTACATAAAAAATTTGTTTTGCATGTGTTTCCATTATAAAAGAATCAGCCGTGTCTTCCAATCTATTTAGATTAACAAGTGTCATTCCAAATTCATCGTGTCTGACACTGTTATTACCGTTAAACCATTTACAGTTAAAAACGAGAACTTTAATTTTAAAGTAATCAACCTCCCATATGTCTTCAATCACTCCATAATATGCACTTGATGTAGAAATTGGGTTTTTGTCCTTAGCACTCGAAAAATGCATTACTTCTGCAAACACCAATACACCACTATTCTGAACTGCACTTTTGTTGTCCTGAGCTTTTGTATGAAATGTATAACCATTAATGTCATAACCGGACCATGTTATCACATTTAAACATGGACCACCCACTATCCATTTTAATGTCTCTGATACATCTGATCTACCAAGCAAAGTCTTTTTAATCCATGACAAAAAAATTTTGTTGTGCTCATTCAAAATCCACATTTCTTTCTTCTTTGGATGACATTGTTTCAACTCATTAATATGCAATGTGATATACGGTTGAGCATCAGCTATGTTATTCAAGATGTATGATTCTAACTTCTTCATCTGTTCAGTTGACAATGATTTGACTTTCAAGCCGCGAATCCCCTTTCCCTCATTATTAACTCATTCATGGCGAGATGGAGGCAAACCTATGTGTTGCGCTGCAGCCAAGTAGCTCGTACAAAACTCTGCTACCTCCTCAGAAATATACTTTTCAATAATGGAGGCTTCAGGTCGATATAGATTTTTAACATACCCCTTTAATATTTTCATATACCTTTCAAAAGGATACATCCAACGAAGATATACAGGTCCACAAAGCTTTATTTCTCGAACCAGATGAATCATTTAATGCACCATTATATCAAAAAAAGTTGGAGGAAAATACATTTCCAATTGACAAAGTATAAAAATTGCATCCTTTTCCAAAATGTTCAAAGCATTCACATCAATCGCCTTGTTACAAATTGAATTGAAAAAATAACACAACTTCATTATAGTCTTTATGACACGAATGGGCAGTATTCCACGCAATGCAACTGGTAGAATTTGTTGCATCATAACGTGACAATCATGTGATTTCATACCTATCAACTTCAAGTCCTTCAATGAGACAAAATTTTTTACATTAGAAGAATAACCTTGAGGCACTTTGGTATCATGAAGACACTGACAGAAGCTAATTTTCTCCCTCTTCGATAATGTATGACAAGCCGGGGGAAGAAATGTTCGTCTTCCTTTAGGAGTGAGAGCTAACTCCAAACGTATTCCCATTGATAGTAAGTCTAATCTTGCATTCAACCCATCTTTAGTCTTTCCTTTAATATCTAACAATGTTCCAATCAAAGAATCACAGATATTCTTCTCCACGTGCATGACATCAATATTATGTTTAACTTCATGATACCTCCAATATGGTAGCTCAAAAAAATTGACCTTTTCCTCCAAATATGTCTATCATTACCAGATTTATGTGTCTTTCCCAATGTCACGTCAAGGTTTTTCACCCTCTCAAAATACAGATCAGGGGATAAAGGTTTTGGAGCAGTATCAAATTCTTGTGAGCCATTGAATGCCTTTTTTAGTCTTCTATAAGGGTGTTCCATAGGCAAAAACTTTTGATGACCCATGTACACTGTTTTCCTCCCATGATGCAATTGACAATATGACGTCTGTTGTTCGCAAATAGGACATGCTTTATGCCCTTTAAAACTGTATCCAGACAAATTTCCATACGTTGGGAAGTCATTTATAGTGAACAGAAGCACTGCATGCAGTTGAAAATATTCCATTTTATAAGAATCATACACCCTAATACCATCAGCCCATAACAGTTTCAAATCATCAATCAACGGTGACAAGTAAACATCAATATCATTACCGGGTTGCTTTGGACCAGAGATCATTGTACTCAACATGACATATTTGCGCTTCATACAAACATCAGGAGAGAGGTTGTAAATTACCAATAAAACAGGCCATGAACTATGTGTGCTACTGAGTGTTTGGTATGGATTCATTCCATCTGTGCACAACCCTAGTCTGAGATTTCTAATTTCATTTCCAAATGTAGAATACTGCGCATCAATTTTCTTCCATTGTGGAAAATCAGCTGGATGACATATTTTTCCATCACATACCCACTCTTTAGCATGCCATCTTAACCTTTTTGCATCATGTGAATTAGCAAATAAACGTTTGAAACGATTAATTATAGGAAGATACCAAAATACCTTTGAAGGGAGCTTTGTAATCTCTACATCAGCCTGTGATTTTTCTTTCACCTTATACCGTGATGTCCCACATTTAGGACACTCTGACAGAAATTCATATTCCTTCCTATATATAATGCAGTCATTCGGACAGGCATGTATTTTATTGTATCCCAATCCCATCGGGCATAATATTTTCTTGGCTTTGTAATGTGAATCTGGAAGATCGTTATCTTTTGGAAGAGTGTCTTTCATCAACTGTAGCAGCTCTGTAAAACTTCTGTCACTCCACCATGCTTCGCCTTCAGGTTAATCAATCTTAACACCGCCGACAAAACCGTAAAATCTGTACAACCAGGATATAATGGTTTTTCAGCATCACCATATAGACGCGCAACTGTCGGTTCTATCTCAATTTGTTCTGCTACAATATCGCGAATCATTTCTTCAATTCCATCGGAGTTACCATCTTGCGAATCATCATCATCAGTGACATTCCGTCCAGTTTCATCATGCCAAATCCAAGGGTTGTAACTCAGATTAAAACCATGACAAATCATATGATCTTTTATCTCTCTACTTTTCAACTTCTTCATATTCAAACATTTCAGGCATGGACAGAAAAAAATGTCACTACTTGGAACATTTCATTTTCAAAATTCCAAAAAGGCATCAACACCTTCCTCAAATTCATTGCTCATTCGATGTGCCGTAATCCAACTTCGACTCATTATTACCTATAACAAATATCAACAAAAAATATATATTTTTAAGATAAGAAAAATATATGTTTATATGGAAAAAATCATAATTTGAATGTAAAACAATTTAAAATATAAAACAAATCTATAGGTATTTAAAAAAATATGCTTGAATATTATTTTTAAAACAAAATATAGTTAGATATAACAGTTTTAAATTTCATTGAATCAAAGAAAACCATGACGCCTACATAGTTTAATATTGATTGCGGTTTTGATGTTTTAATATATTAGATAAACTACCTATTTAACATGTTATTAATGGTTTCTGTAGACCTTAAATCCATTTGGTAAATATTTTCACACAATTATAAAAATCAATGGAAGTGTTTTTGGGAGGAATATGTTCAATCATTTGATTTTGATGTCCCATATTCTATAACAAAAGGCAATGTGGATACCAAAGCCCTTAGTTTGGTTTTTTATTCTCAAAGGGTTTGTGATGAAAAAGAAGAGTATAAGTTGATGTATATGATAAATAAAATACAACTATATTTTATTTATGGTTATGATATAATGAATTCATACCATATCATTTAGGATCTGCTCCCACCAAAAGTAACCCTCCTCAGTTCGAAATGAATAAATTTAGATAATTATGCATGAATTCATACATGTATTGTTGTACATAAACCAAAAAGAAGATTATTAGTACTAAAAGTAAAACTAGGAAGAAACAATAAACTCTATATACTCATGAAAGCTACTCCACAACACTTCCATGCTACTAACATCTATAAAAAACTACAAATTGCTTTTAAAAACCAAAAAAATTGTTTATATTTATGTATGGTGGGCATAACATGTATACATAGTAAGATCCTCCCTAAAACATCTCATGAAAATGTTGAGGAAGCACACTAAAGCCCTATGAAAAAAGGAATCTAAATCATCACCTAAACAAGGAAAAATAGTTTCATATACTCACTATGGATCACTCACAAAATAATTCATATAAATAAACTTTTTTGTATAAAAAATTATATATATATATATATATATTAAAATTAAGGTTCTCGGATACCACTTCTCCACTAGTTTTCCTCTCACACCCCAATGCTAATGTCATGGTCTCACCCCGCCCATAAATCATCCTACACCATGTGAAATTGTATCACTTCCATCAATGAATCATATGTATCTTAGATTATCTCATCACCATCTTATCAAAATAGTAATGAGGTGCATACTTGGAAATCACTACATCTTGTTTACATTAAATGTACAAAAATTGCAAAACATAATTATAGAATATCCGTGAAAAAAAACGAACGAAATAAATTCGTGGGGCTTACTTGAATGTTGCGAGTTGAGATGATAGATCCGAGAGGAGTGAAGAAGATAAAAAATGAAGCCAAAATGAGTTTAATGCAGGTCGATCGACGAGCCGATTAGGGTTTACCGCGCGAGAGAGACGAGCCGGCGGACTGTCAATCGAAAAATCGTAAATGACAGTCCACGGGGCTTTAATTTCTTTAAAAGTTTTATAACGTTGGTTATTATATAACCGACGTTATAAACTATTTTTTAAATTTATAACATCGGTTATTTTAAAACTGACGTAAAAAAGCTCTCGCCCTTTGGTTTTTTACGTTGGTTATTTTATAACCGACATAAAAAATGAGATATCTACGGGTTTTTTATGTCGGTTATTTTATAACCTACGTAAAAAAACCCCCCGTGCTTTGGTTTTTTACGTCGGTTATTTTATAACCGATGTAAAAAACGCGTAGATATCTCGTTTTTTACGTCGGTTATAAGATAACCGACGTAAAAACCGAACAGGCGTGATTTGTAATGTCGGTTATTAAAATAACCGACGTTAAAAATCTACTCGCCGCATTTTTACGTCGGTTATATATAACCGACGTAAAAAATGGTGACGTAAAAAACGTTTTCTGCACTAGTGTCACCTGATCATGCATGTGTGGATGTGTGGATGTGTTGATGTTTGGATGTGTGGATGCGTAGAATTATGGAATGGGTATGCCAAATGAAATGAGAAATTTTTTAAAGGCTTAATTTTATTTCTTTCCATGAAAATTGTTTTCACTTTGTTATAAACTATTTTAAATTATTTAAAATATTTTATATAAATGTGCTAACAAATTTTTTCCAAGTGGTGTGAGTTGGGAAGTCGTTAGGGAAATCCTACTAAGTTTAGGCTCGCCCCCTGTTTGGGAACTGTTGTGCGTTTGCAGATGTCATCTATCAGGACATGGATAAAGGCAAGGTATCTCAGTTCTTTAATGATGTTTCTTGATACCATGGGCATGACTTTTCATGTTGGATCTTGGAATAGGTTTGGAGTTGCGGGTTTGATGTCTTTGTGTCTTTGGGTTTTATTGTTTGTTGATCCTGTTGTCACTTGGTTTCTGCCTTTACTCTAATATGGTTGTTGGCCTGGTTATGTATTGAGTTTTATTTTTTAATCATGCATAATATAGAGGTTTTTTTGTTATTGTTTTTGTAGATTGGATATTTATATTTCAAAGGGAAAATCATCCCCAAAATATTTTTGAGGCCCTTGGCATTTATTGTCAGTATTTGGTGTCTTGGGGACCTAAGGCCAGTAACACCCACTGCCTCTTCCCAAGCCAATGGGTGAGGGGCGGGATGTTATAGGGAAGTTCAGGTGAGAAGAACATTTTAGTATCTTAACTATGTATAAAAATACTTACATTTGTGATAATATTTTTTTCTTAAATAGAATAATCTGAGAGTTTCCCCCAATGAGTTTCATCCAATGTTTATGACCAAATTTCAAAAAATGTGGAAATATTATAAAGGTAGAGACGTGATGGAGCACTGGGTTCCAAATGTGGGTGCCCCAAACATTCTAGATAGAGTCCCAAGAGGCGTTCTCTCGTCTCAGTAGCATGACTTGATTTCATATTGGTCCACTAAAGATGCGACAGTGAGCCTATTTATTTTAGTTTACATATTTATAAGAATGTTTAGTATTTTACATGTTTCAAATTTGAATTAATTGAATGTAGATGGTGGTAACACGTCATTATGAGAATCGCACATTGAAGGGACCACCTCATAGGCTTGGGACTCGTCATGTGTCCCTGATTAAACATGGTGTATTTATTATTTAATATGGTTTTGTGTTCTATAGTTATATCTTATTGGTATATAATTACAAAAGTAAGGTACACCGACTGATAAAATATCGATGTGGATGATGGTCCGTGATCGAAATGATTATGATGTCACGGCTCTTATAGTAAGTTCTTGTACCAATTATCAATACTTACATACATTTTTATATACATATATATTTATATTTATATATTGCACTGGCTCAATTTGAGGTTGAATTAGCACAACTGTCAGAGGACCAACGACAACTTGTCTTGCAGAGGGATGAGATATTTCATCGCATTATTGGTCGTGATGGACATGGCTACAACTTGACATATGACATGGAGATTCCTCATTTTGTAGTTTCACGTGTTGAGGTTGTGGATCCTATTGTTGTTGGGATGACACGGTAGGTGAAAATTTTAGAGGCATAGATGCATGCTTCTGATGAGGTAAATGTGCAGTTGTTAGTTGAGGTCAGAGCACTATGGGAGTATACGTGATGGGGTGATGGTGCAGGGGATCCTACAAGACAGGTTTATACTGAATTTTTTTTATTTATGTTTTATTACATTTATTATTATTATCATCATCATAATTTTTATCTGTTGTAATCTCATGTTGCACTGAACACAGGTTGCAGTAATGGTCCTACAAGATGCATCAGATCCAGGAGGTGTATTTAGTTTTATCTTTCTAGTTTCTCATTCAAATTAACTATCTCATTTTGTTTTCGTATTTTTAGTAAAGTTACAAATCACATTTACATTTTTATTAAAATGAAATTTGATCAATTAGGAATTCAAAACCAATTAAATACATTTAGATTTATGAGAAAACTTAGGAAAATAATTAGGAAGTGGTTTTTTATCTTTAAATTTCAACCGTGCATCACATATAGAGCACCCAAAAGGTTAATAGTTAGAGTACTTCCATTACACAATGAACCCAGTTCCACTAGCAAGAGAAGAGTCCTGATTTTTAAGAAACTTGCGTTCACCTAAGGACCCATGTGTCTGGTTTTGGTGCAAGCCTCCTGCACCAAACATCCCACTGCAACTGCCACACTCTTAGCATGAACTTCACTAGAATTGACATCCACGTTCTAAAAATGTGTTTCCATGAAATGTTCAATAGACCCAAAGATAATGGTAACCCCCATGTTATTTCCCAACAGATTCAACAAGAAATCTACTCATTCTCTTTCTAAAAAGAAATTCTCAATAGATTCCATATTACTATAGGTGAAGCATGAGCACTTAGATTCCATTTGAATGTATTTACATTGAACCATGTTGTCGGTAGGTACGGTTCTTTACATCACTCACGACACTAAAAAACTGTATTTATCTGGCATAGATTTATTCTAAATATCGCTAGCCCAAGGATCTAATCTCTGTGTAACATGAATAATCTTACTAAAATCAGAAGTAAAAAATAGGCTCGAATTGGAGGGGGTGACAACTTCATGGTCAGATTCATTCACTAGTGGAATATTAGAAAATAACACCTTCTGATCTCCATTAAGTATAGTGTCAGTGAACCGAAGGTGTTCCTTGGCTTCATGGACTGTCATGCCAGGATGGAGACACCCTGGAAAGAATAACGAACTACTTAACCAGTGGTCTTCCCAGAATAAGATATCATCATACCCAATGACCCATATCAAGTGATCAATGAGTGTGGGAAATATGTCTTACATGCTTTTATAGAAGGAAAAGTCATATAACCTCTGTCATGTAACACCCTAGATACCCTCCCATACTTAGCCTTGGTATAGTTCAACCATATAGATTGTCCTACAAAAGTGTCCTAGACCAACTTGTCCTACGTAATCTTCATGAATTCATGTATATTTTTTCTATTAATATTGTCTTCCTTAAAGTATATTTTCACATATACTATCATTTTTGTAATAATGGTCAAATCATGTGTATAGGGGTCAAAACTGATGAAATGAGCTCCAATTAACATAAAATATTAAGAAAATGATCTTGAATTCATTTAAAATATGTAGGAATCATCATTACATGAATCAGATACCTAAATTGCTCGATATAATCGAAAGTGGTGTTTGTCCCTCGGATTTGGAGTAAAGTGTCAAATCACATAAAAGAGGTCAATATAGCAAGAAAATGCACTTGGATTGGTATGAAATCATGGGAGAACAATCTCTGGGATATTTTTGATTTGTAGGAATCAACGCCACATCCATTGGATGTTCATGTCACCCGATATGATGGAAAACGGAAAGTAACGTTGTCCAGTGTTATTAAATCGACATATCACCCGTCATAGGGTTAAAAAAGAGAAAAAAACTTCTAGTTAATGTGAAAATCTAGGATAACATACTTCAAATCATATGTGATATATTGGAATCAACCACATGTCAATCTGATGCTCGGATTGGTTGGTATAATTAAAAGTTCATTTTCACATTTATTTCCATTTTTGTAATAATGGGAAAATCATGTGTGTAGGTTTCAAAACCGGCCAAATGAGCTCTGATTAACATGAAATCTTAGGGAAATGATCCTTAAATCATTTAAAATCTCTAGGAATCATCGGCACATTGATCAGATACCAGAATTACTTGGTATGATTGAAAGTGATGTTTGTCCCTTGGATTTGGAGTTAAGTGACAAATCACATATAAGGGATCAATATACCAAGAAAACACACTTGGATTGGAATGAGATCATGAGAGAATGATCATCAAGAAAATTTTGATCTGTAGGAATCAACACCGCATCCACTAAATGCTCTTGTTGCCTAGTATGATGGAAAATGATAGGTAACATTGTCTAGTGTTATTAAAATGAAATATCTCTTGTCAGGGAGTCAAAAATGAGAGAAAAAAAACTTATGATTGATGTGAAAATATAGGAGAACATTCCTCGAATCATATGTGATCTAATGGAGTAAACCGCACACCAATTCAATGCTCATATTGGTCAGAATAATTAAAAGTTCATTTTCACATTTATAACCATTTTTATAATAAGGAGAAAATCATGTGTGTAAGGGTCAAAACACACCAAGCGAGCTCTGATTGACATGAACTCAAAGGATAGTGATATTAATTCATTTAAAATCTATAGGAATCACTGAAACATAGATCGGATACCTAAATTTCTCGGTATAATCAAAAGTGGTGTTTGTCCCTCAGATTTTGAGTTAAGTGTCAAATCACGTAAAATGGGTCAATATGCCAAGAAAATGCACTTGAATTGGCATGAAATCATGGGAAAATGATCGCCAAGATGTTTTTGATTTGTAGGAATCAACGCCGCATCCATCGGATGCTTGTGTCACCCGGTATGATGGAAAATGATGGGCAATGTTGTCTAGTGTTATTAAAATGACATATCACCTGTTAGAGGGTCAAAAATGAGCAAACGACTTATGGTCGACGTGCAAAGCTAGGAGAATGTTCCTTGAATCATATGTGATCTATTGGAATCAATTGTGCATCAATTTGATGCCCAGATTGGTCAGTACAATTTAAAATATATTTTCACATTTATTACCATTTTTGTAATAATGGGAAAATCTTGTGTGTAGGGGTCAAAACCGACCAAACATGCTTCGATTGACATGAAATCATAGGACATCGATCTTTAAGTCATTTAAAATATATAGGAATCATCAGTACATGAATCGGAAACTTGAATTGATCAATATGATTGAAGTGATGTTTGCCCCTCAGATATGGAGTTAAGTGACTAATCACATAAAAGGGTCCAATACCAAGAAAATTCACTTTGATTAACATGAAATCATGGGAGAATGATCATCAAACTGTTTTTTATCTGTAAGAATCGACGCCACATCCATCGGATGATCGTGTCGACCGATACGATGGAAAATGATGGGAAACATTGTCTACTGTTATTAAAATGACTGACATGGGGTCAAAATGAGCAAACGACTTCTGATTGATGTGAAAATCTAGGAGAACGTTCCTTGGATCATTTTTGATCTATTGGAATCAACTGCGTGTCAATCCAATACCCGGGTTGGTCGGTACAATTTAAAGTACATTTTCACATTTATTACAATTTTTGCAATAATGGGGAAATCATGTGTATAGAGGTCAAAAATGATCAAATGAGCTCCGATTGACATCAAATATTAGGACAAAGATCTTTAAGTCATTTAAAATCTGTAGGAATGATCGGCATGTGGATCAGATACTCGAATTTATTGATATGATTGAAAGTGTCATTTGTCCCTCAGTTTTGGAGTTTAGTGTCAAATCATGTAAAAGGGGTCAATATTCCAAACCTCTATATTAGAGTTGTTGGACTGAGATTGCGTCCTATGATCAAAGTAACTTGTATCGGACTCAAAGTGTGTCCAATAAACCAGAGTAAAGAAAAGTTTACTACAATAAACTTTCTTAACAAATTGGATAGTGGGATTAAAACAACTTGTAAAACAAACAAATGGAAACTTTACAAAGTTGAAAAGGAATTCAATAACCTTAACTTAAGGTATCCACAGTTTAAACCAAACTGTCAGGTCTATCTTTCTTCAGCAGAAAGCTCTTGGTCACTAGGATTGAAATCAACTTTGTTTTTCTATCCCCAAAATCCCTCGATCAGCCTAATCGAATCCAGCCATCTTCCTATCCCTAGAATCCCTCAATCGTAACCTCAATCAGACACAGAATAAAATTGCAAAATATGTTCTAAGGATTTTACAACCCTCACACAAAATCCTTAGAATAAAAAACTCTCTAAAAGATTAAAAAGTAAATTTTAACGAGATGTTACGGCAAGGCAGCCTTTAGATTGATTGAGTTCAAAAAGCATCAGCTCCCAGCTATTTATAGGTATTCCTTCAAAGGTCATATTTCCGTGATTCTCGGAGTCGGTTGAAACGGCCCCGGATGATCTTCACTTAACAACTCAACAAATACATCATCATCTGATGTCACTTCGGTAGCACCGTTACAATGCTATAAAAATGTATTCTGACCAGTATAAATATTTCTGACTTTGACTATAAACTTAATTATTCCGATGGAACAAAAAACATGTCAATTTGATGGACTAAATTTAGTCACACCAATAAACTAGATTCAGTCATACCGATGGACTAGATTTCATCACTCTGATAGACTAGTTTCAGTCATATCAATGGACTAGATTTTGTCATACCAATAGACTTGTTTCAGTCATGCCGATAGATTAAATTTTTTTCATATCGATAGACTAGTTTCATTCATACTGATACACTAGATTATTTCATACTAATAGACTTGACTTAGGTCAATCCGATGGACTGGACTTCGGTTAGTTCGATGGACTGGACTTTAGCTGGTCTGATGGATCGGACTTGTATGAAAATTGTATATTTGTTTAGTTAAGATATAATTCTACATTCGGTGGAATAAGTTGTTTTCTACAAAAACATTATAAAAACTTGGGAAATATAAAGTTAGCAAAACAACTTTTTAAGAGTGCTGTGATTTTCAAAACTAAGGATAGAAAGGGTATAAAGTAAACTTTTGACTCGACAGTAATGATGTCTAGTGTTATTAAATTTACATATCTCTCATCAGGGGGTCAAAAATGAGAAAACGACATCTGATCGACATGAAAAGCTAAGAGAATATCCTCAAATCATATGTGATCTATTGGAATTAATCACGCATCAATCCAATTCCCGGATTGATCGGGACAATTAAAAATTCATTTTCACATTTATTACCATTTTCTTAATAATGGGAAAATTATGCGTATAGGGGTTAAAACTGACCAAGCAAACTCTAATACACATGAAATCTTAGGATAATGATCTTTAAGTCATTTAAAATATGTAGGAATCATCGACACGTGGATCGGATACCCGAATTGCTTGGTATGATCGAAAGTGATGTTTGTCCCTCGGATTTGGAGTTAAGTGAAAAAACATGTAAAGGGGGCCAATACCAAACAAACACACTTGGATTGACATGAAATCATGGAAAAACAATCATTCAGCCATTTTTGATTAGTAGGAATCAACGCCGCATCAATCGGATGCTCATGTCGCTCGATGTGATAGAAAACGATGGGTAATTTGTCTAGTGTTATTAAAATGACATATCTCCCGTCAGGAGTTCAAAAACGAGCAAATGAATTCGGATCAACGTGAAAAGCTAAGAGAATTTTTTTTGAATCATATGTAATCTATTGGAATCAACCACACATCAATTTGATGCCCATATTGTTTCGTATGCAGTAAACTTGGTTTTCAACTTTAATAGTCATCGCTTAACTCATAAATAGTGTAATCAGATATTTCAGATTAGCTTTGCCTCATTTCTGTATTTATAATTCTTTATTCATGTAACACTGTATAAATTGTTTTGATTATATATATATATATATATATAAAAACTGAAGAAAAAAATATTTTAATGTTAAATATATAAATTTTCATTTTTTTTGTTTAATTGTTTTTTGTATCGTATCAGTAGGTTGATTGAGACGAAAGATTAGAAGGATCTGTAGCTATTTGGATCTCTGGTTTTTCTAAATCACTAGTTTTTATTTGTTGTTATTGATATTTAATGTGTTAAAATGTGATTTTTTTTTAAAAAAATACTACAAACTAGCGGTCACCTATGTCTGTCGCTAAGGGTTTTTACAGTTTTTTGTGGGTTTTAGGGTTTTTATGGGTTTTCAGGACTTTAAAAGTTTTTAGGGGTTTTATGTGTTTTTATGGTTTGGGGGGGGGGGTTAAGGTTTTTTGGGATTTTTACATTTTCATGGATTTTCATGGTTTTTTAGGATTTTTAGGATTTTATGGGTTTTTTGAGTATTTAGAGTTTTAAGGGTTTTTAGAGTTTTTAGCTGGTTTTGGGTTTTTATGGGTTTTTAGGGTTTTTAGGGTTTTTAAAGGTTTTTAGGGTTATTTATGGTTTTAAGTGGTTTTCAGGGTTTTTTATGGTTTTTATATTTTCGTGGATTTTTAGGGGTTTTTAAGATTTTTATGGTTTTATGTTTTTGTAGGCTTTTAGGGATTTTGAGTGGTTTTAGAGATTTTTCAGGATTTTTAGGGTTTTTAGGGGTTTTCAAGATTTTAAGGGACTTTTTGGGTTTTTGTCTTTTTTTTAGTTTTTAGGGTTTTTATGGTTTGCTAGAGTTTGACCATTAGCGACCGCCTCTGGTAATCACTCTATTATTAGGCTTTGTGGTCGCCTATGGCGGTCCCTAAAGTTCTTCCCAACGACTGTCGTTGCAGTCGTCTAGGGACCCCCTATAGCAACCTCCAATGGTGGTCATTATTGTCCTTTAGTGACGGGGCAACTGCAACGGCCAAAAGCAGTTGGATGACGATCACTAAAGCCCTTTAAAGACTACCTTTAGCGACCGCTAAAAGTCAAATTTGTAGTAGTTCTCTTTGTTTATTTTCATTTAATATCTCTTTTATACAGTATAACCTCCTCATCGATGACCACTCAACAATGAGTGGTTAAACCCATGAGAGAGTGGAATTGGTTGAAGAGGGTGTATCAACATGTTTTGAATCTTCTTCAATAGTGAATGGTTTTATTCTTGAGTATCAAGTTGGGATTGATTTATTTATCATATTCATCATTAGATCATTGAACAAATGCATTTAATAATGAATGAACTCAAGTGCGGTAAAGATAATTAATTCATAAACAAGTTGGATTATTCTTCTTCTTTTGATGCCTATTCCTAATGAAATTTAGTTGATTCTATTCATTCAACCATAAGGAGTTGAGATTCTAGAATAGTTTTGATAAGAATTTACCAAATTAGTATCGTTTATATTTATGGTTGTACAACTATTGAATTTGATTATTTTGCGTGTAGTTGAGTCATTCCATTGGTAAAATTGCACTTAGATTCTAGTTCCTCTCTCTTCCATCTGCTTCATTTATTTTACTTTGCATCTTAAGTTTAATTTAATTTCACTACAAAATATTTAACCTTTTTCAACAAATTTGATCTATTAGTAAAAATACATTTTATGTTACTAAATTGTTTTACCAATAAATATGTCAATATCACTAAACTACTAGTAAAAACTATGTTGCTAAATGTTATTACGACAAATAAACTAGTCTTATTACAATTATAATAATACCAACAAATAATATATATATGTTGATCAAAACTTTTAGCACCAAATTGATCCGATAGATTTATCTACTGATAATATTATCTAACATTTTTATTTTCATTTATTATAGTTAGCACCGACAATTAATAACTATTTTGTAAATTATATTTTAAATTATATATTATATGTGGATATTCTAATATTTGTTACCAAAATTTTATATATATTTATTAATCTAATTATAAACAATATAATTATTATATTTCTTATATAATATTTATAAAATTAAATTATATGAAACTACGCTTTATCTGAAAAAACATGTTCAAAACATGATGCAAGAAACATGTTACAAATATGTTTAAACATATTCAAACTCCAAGTTACTTTACTTAAAACTCTCCAACAAACTTCATTTCTCTCACACATTGTTGTCACCACCACGCCATGATTCACACTAGCAACGAGATCCACTCATGTAACACTCATCTTCCTCTCCACCATGACATGCACCCCATGTAGTGACAACACCACCCATGGGTCTCCAATGCAATATCTTCTACTCATGCCAAATAACAAACCAGCACAATGATAACCCTTATAATAAAGCAATTCCTGACAGTCCAGTCTATAGATGAATCAGCCTAGGTCAAGTGTCATCGCATCTCTATTGTAACAAGAACTCAACGCATGAGGAAATACAATGTCCTAGAGGGTAACAACAACTACAGCAACCCATGAGAAACATTAAATTCACATGAAGGAAAAAAACAAAAAAGCCTCAGCAACATAACAAACATCAATGAAAGGCCAACACATACCATTTATCATAATTTTTTTCAATGACAGGTACAAGCACTAATAATAATCATAATAAATAATTACACTCTTACCGTACATATTGCAATGTCTGTAAAAATTATAGTCAACAAATGAATCAAACGTCAATGAAAAACTCTAAAACTACTCAAAAAAACAAAAGGTAAGACAAACAAACATGAATTGATAAAGAACTAAAAGAAAATTAGAGCTTTTTTCAGGTGTGCACAAAAGTAAAAAGGATTCAAACTTTTGTCATACTAAATCAAATGAATTAGTTTGATTCAAACTAATGTTTAAAAAAAATGAAAATAGTGGTTGAAATAATTGTGCCCACCTGTCAACGGACTAAACATCAATCAGACTTTCCCTTTCTTTCCCATGAAAATGGATAAGATGATACAATTTAGAAGACCCAACCTTGACCTTGAGTTTACTAATTCAAGAAAAAGTGTATCATCATCATATACCTGCTCGCATGGTCCACCGTATCTGGAATCAATGCACTGTAGCCGCAGCAATGCAGCTATCATCAACTGCACAGAAAGTCAATTAAACTTAGAATTAAAAATATCGGCATTGGGATCAATGTACTCACAACTCATTCAAAACTATAAGGAAAAGACAAAAAAAAAATATATCCACTCTCATGGTAGGTATTAAAAAGAAATAGTACTTAAAATTTATCAAAACAAGTGAACCCAAATATTAGTTTACATACAACAGAACTGATCCTGGGAATAAAAGATTTTTTAACCGAAAGAAATTATATGGCATACCTATGAAACAATAATTATATTAAATACTTTCAATACACATGCACATCAATAATTGACCAATTTAATATTATATTACACACCAATGCCTAATTGATCAAGAGGACTTGTGGATTTGTGAAATAATTTTCCCAATAATACAGACCACTTCAGCCTTCCACAATCTTTTACTAAAGATATCATTTTAAATGAATATTTTCTTTTCATAATGATAACATCAAGAAACTTATATAGGTTTAATTCTATTTTCCATCCCATTACATATTTGGTAAGTGTATGAAAATTCATCGCTCCATCCATCGTCTGCTTCCTTCACATCTCATCCTACCTTTCAACCTATATGGGTAGCATAAATTTGTGCAATGAATTCATTGGACCCGGTTTATTGTAAAGGGTATTTTCGAGTCCTACATTGGATAACTCCACCTTTTAATCCCTTTTATTCATCTATAAAAGAATGTTTTCGTCTCACCTTGAGGTAAGGGGAATTCACCAACTACATGGTATCAGAAGAAAAATCTCAATAATTTTTCTACTGCCCTCATTCCTCCTGAAGAATCGCTCTAGGCGAAACCCTCTCGCCCGCCCTGGGGCGTACGGCTTCCCGACTTCACCCGGTCCCGCCCTCCCTACGGCTTCTCGGCTTCGCCCGGTCCCGCCCTCCCTACGGCTTCCCGGCTTCGCCCGGCCCCTCCCTTCGGCCTCCCGAAGTCGCCCAGCCCCGCCCTCCCACGACGCATCCCGGCCCGCCCTCCCTGCGACTTCCCGGCTACACCCAACCCCGGCTCCCTCCAGGCGAAACCCTCCCGCCCGAGCGACACAGTCTCCCGACCCACCACCTCCCGCGATGACGTCCCGACCCACCTACCTCGCGACGCCTGGCCCCGCCTCTCCTGGCGCCTCCCGATCCCGCCTCTCCCGGCAAGTCCCGGCCCCGCCTCTGACGCGGCCTCTCGGTCCCGCCCTCCTCTCGCGGCATCCCGATACTTTCTCGGCCCCGCCCTCCTCGACGTCTCTCGGTCCCGCCCTCCTCAGCGTCTCCCAACACCACCTCCGACGCGGCCTCTCGGTCCCGCCCTCCTCTCGCGGTTTCCCAGCCCCGCCTCCCAGCTTCCCTGCGGCTTTCCTGACGTCGCACCCCCTTCCCTGCTTGTTGCCCCCGCTGCACACAACTCCTCCCTGCGCCCGACTCCTCCCTGCGAGCAGACTTCCCAGCGGCGCCTTCTGCGCTGCTCTCCCAGCCAACGCCTCCTGCGGGAACCCCATCCCGCGCGACGGCCCTCCGCCGGCTCTATCTTCGCCTTAGCAGATTTCCTGACGTCCCCTCGATGGTTGGCTCTTCAACCCGTAGCCCTCTGGCACCACCTCCCCTCGCCGGCTATCCTGCAAGGTCGCCCCCTCGCCCCAGTTGTCGGTTTTCTCGCACAGCAGCCCCATGCTTCATCCCTGCGCCTGTGCGCCCACCCGAGCGATTGTCTCGTGCTCCGTCACCGGTCATCCCGCAAGGCGGTCCCACTTCCCTGGCACACTCTACATACCCAGCCATGTCATTATCCTCATCATCAACCAATACCCGTTATAAACTGACACTCTAGAAGGAGGAGATTGCATTTATACAATTTTATCGGGCTACTTTGCCACCTTCCTCTTCTTCAGCCACCATTGCTCAGACTATTGGCCCTACCACGGGTATATCTCATCGACCGACAGCTTGAATGCTTGACTCTAGTGCGTCTGAACATCTCACAGGGGATTCTGGTATGTTCACTACCTATCATCCGTATACTGGTGCCTCTGCAATTACCATTGCTAATGGATCGAAAATCCCCATTGCGGGATTTGACACATGCTTCTTGACCTCGTCTATTCGTCTAGCTTCAGTAGCTCATGTTCCTCACAGTCCGTTTATTCGTATCTCTATTAGCAAACTCACTAGAGACTTAAATTGTGTTGCTACTTTTACATTTTCTGGTGCTGTTTTTCAAGAGCAGTCGACGAATCGGGAACTTGGTCGAGGTCATCTTAGGTATGGGGTGTACATGTTCGACACCCCACCATCCCTTGCTTGCTCATCCACCTTCGTACGTGCCCTCGACATACATTTTCACCTTAGTCATCCGCCAGCTTCCATCTTACATAAGTTTTGCCCCCAATTCAGTCTACATCTTTCCTTCCATTGTGAATCCTGCAAGTTTGCTAAACATCATCGTGTGATGTATGTTTCTCGACTGAAAACGCGTACAGCGAATCCTTTCGACCTTGTTCGTTCCAATGTATGGGGTCCTTGTAGGGTCCTTAGCCAGTTAGGGTAAAGTTATTATGTTTCCTTTATTGATGACTACTCGCGTATGACATGGTTTTACCTTCTTCATGATCGGTCTAAAGTGTTTTTTTACTTTTCAAACCTTTTATCATCCACTTCCTTTCAACAGTTTCTCAAGACTAAAAGCGTCATTCATCAGACATCCTGCCCCGATACATCTCAGCAGAATGGAGTGGTCGAGCGTAAACATCGTCATATTCTGGAGAATGCTCGTGCCCTCTTATTCCACATACAAGTGGCTCTTCTCTTTTGGGGGATGTCATCCTTACTGCTACATACCTCCTAAATCAGTTTCCTTCTTCTATCCTTCAAAGGGAGACTCCTTTTCGAACTTTGTTCTCCTCTCCCCCTCATCACTCACTTCCACTTCGTGTGTTTGGGTGTCTGTGTTATGTTTGTGACACTCGTCCCAACCTCTCCAAACTTTCTCCCAAATCCCTCTGTTGCATATTCCCCAGGTATTCTCGCACTCAGCGCAAATACTGATGTTTCTCTTCAGACTTACGACGATATATCATCTCTGTTGACGTATCTTTTGTTGAGAGCTCTCATTTCTATCTTCCCTCTCTTCATCCAGACACCACCATCGATGATTGTCTTGCTCTCATCATCCACCCCACTCTGATGTCCACCCCTGATGATCATCGGTTTGGCACTGTCTACTCACGTCGTCCATCGAACTTGTCCCTTGTTCAGGCCGAGGACACCATCGTCCCAGCTTTGCCCGATGTTCCTGCTCCGACAACAGACGACTTACCCATTACACTACTGAAAGCTACTCATTCTTGTCAGAATACTCCTCTCCACACATCCTATACAGAGGACTTTCCGCTCTGGAGACGATATCTATTCCCCGCAAGGTTAGCAACGTCAAATCTCACCTGGAGCGGCTTCAAGCAATGCGGGATGAATTGCAAGCTCTGGACGACAATCATACTTGAGATCGGGTCCCCCTTACGGCCGGTAAACAGGTGGTCGGCAGCAAATGGATTTATACGGTCCGTCTCAATGAAGATGGCACTCTTCATCGCCTTAAGGCCAGACTTGTGGAAAAGGGGTTTGCTCAGACATATGATGTCGACTATTTTGATACTTTCTCTCTGGTTGCAAAGATGACATCTGCCCGATTATTTGTCTCTCTTTCCGCTCATCACCACTGGCCTCTTCATCAGCTTGATGTCAAAAATGTCTTTCTCCATGCCTTTCTTGAAGAAGAGATATATCTGCAACAACCTCCCAGCTTTCGTGCCTCAAGAGCCGACTCTCATGTATGTCGACTCCGTCGGTCTCTATGTGGCCTCAAGCAGTCTTCCCGTGCTTGGTTTCGCCGATTCAGCACCATCGTTACTACATTTGGACTATCTCGGAGTATGAAGGATCACAGTGTCTTCTACTATACGATGTCCTTCGGCTGCATCCTACTGGTTGTGTATGTATATGATATCATCATCACTGGGAGCGACTCAGCTGGAATCGCCCAACTAAAAGGGCATCCTCACCAGCACTTTCAAACCAAAGATCTCAGCCCTCTGACATACTTCCTTGGCGTTGAGGTCTCTCGTTCTCTGAACACCATCTTTCTTTGTCAACGGAAGTATGCCTTGGATATCTTGCAGGATGCTGGTCCGATTCAGGCAACTGCCGTGGACACTTCTCTTGAGGCTGAGGAACAGTCTCTCTATGACACCACGAAACCATATTCTCACTCAGAGATGTACCGTCGTCTGGTGGGAAAACTCAATTATCTCAATGTGACTCGTCCAGACATTGTTTGCGCTATTGGTAAACTTAACCAATTCATGGAGCATCCGACAAAATCTCAGTGGGATGTCGTCCTCCGCATTGCCAGATACATCAAGCGAGCCCCTGTCTGTGGTCTTCGATATTCCCATCACGATCATCCGAATGTTGAGGCCTTCTGTGATGTTGATTGTGCTAGTTGTCTTGCTACCCGAAAGTCTGCTTCTAGGTTTGTCATCTTTCTGGCAGGTAACCTCATCTCATGACGCAATAAGAAACAGACTGTCGTCTCTAGATCCAGTGTTGAGTCTGAGTACCGTGTGATGGTCACGGTCACTACTGAGATCCTGTGGCTTCGTCATCTCCTCTAAGAGATTGGTTTCCCGCTACATATGTCTACTCATATTTGGTGTGATAACGAAGATTGTTTTTAATCTCGTCTTCCATGAATGCACGAAGCATATCGAGGTGGACTGCCACTTTCTTCGCCACCACCTCGAGCAATACCATGTCAGTTTCAGCCACATACCGACGGCAGATCAACTTGCCGACATCTTCACCAAAAGCCTCCCAGGAGCTCGACTGGCCTCTTTCAGTACCAAACCGGGGATCCACAACATCAGCGACCCAGCTTAAGGGGGGGTGTATGATCTTGTTTGGTGTCTTCTTTCTTTTTGTGGGACTCTTGATCCAAGCTATCATGTACTAGCTTGAGGGACAGTGTTGAACCCGGATTATTGTAAAGGGTATTTCTGAGTCCCATATCGGATTGCTCCACCTTGTAATCCTTTTTATCAATCTATAAAATAATGTCATTGTCTCACCTTGAGGTAGGGGAAATTCACCAACAATAGAAATGTTTTTTGTGCATGTGCTTAGATGGGATTATTTGTGTTGGATGGGAGGGGGTGGGGTGACAAGATTGCTGCTAACAATTTTGATCTACGGCAGAAAGACGCCTTCACTGTAGCTGAGGAGGTTAAAGATTCTGCAGATATATTGGAATCCACTTAGGATGTGGGATGTGGGATGTGGGTAAGAGAAAGGAGAGTAAGACTGCCGAGCCTGGAGTAGGATGAACTTTGTAGAGAGCTTCAAACAACATTAGGTGCTGTAAAATGGCAGTTGGAAGTGTTTGATAAAGATGTCAGGTTGAGCCATAGAAATAACTCTGAAAATACAACTACATCAAGGCATGGACAATTTGTTCATGCTATAAAAAATTAAATTTCTCATGTTGATGCAGCATTAAGGAAATTTTTTAATGAGAATGATAATTAGCCTCTACAATGTGTAGATTTAGATGAAGAAGAGTGTGCTGATTTAGCCAATTTCATCACGGGAAACTACCAGGACCATGTCTGAATTAAAATGATGCATGAGCCAGGATATACATGAGAATGGGAAACCTAAAAACACTATGATAATAACATGCTAAATTTTAAAAAATAACGAAAATTTCAATTCCATTAAATGCAACACCAAAATATATGTGTGTATGCGCGCGCGCGCATGAAAAATGATACATATGTAATGCAAGGGAAATTCTAAAAAATAGGTCATGCTCTATATATACAACACTTGATTTTTTTCAACTTGTGTTAAATATAAAATAAAAAGTGTATATACTCTAAAATGAAACATTTTCTCACTCTAGGATAAATGCCACTAGCCTCTATGGCTGGAGAATTTACAACAAATGTTTTTCTATGAAAAGATTTTGCATTCAATGCATGACTTGTATCATCACACACATCAATGTAGGTTATCAAGAAAGTCAAAAACAGAACCATTAAAATTAAATTCGGACATTACTCTATGGGGGAAAAGACATATAACATGTGAGGAGGGGTACACCACATTAAACAACTATAATATTTTCCTCACCTTGGTTTGTATAACAGATTCCAATACATTGCACTTCTCTATCTGTTGAAACGGGCCTGCAATATGAATAAATAGATCCACACCTGTAGAGGAATTGGCAAGTGTAGTTATTAGGAAAAATCATTTTTCTTAAAAAAATGTGATGATAAAGAAAAACACACAAATAAGAAATCAGGCCTACAAATAAGTCAAGCTACACACATAAATTCTAAATCGAAGAATTAGAAGGGATTTCATGAACACAACCCATGCCAGGAATAGCATAAAAACAGGAGGCAGTAAGAGAAAAGCACCAACCTGATGGTTTGAGTAAGGTCAACAAGCACCAAACTTGTTCAGCCATGTCTGAACCTCTCCTGACTCCCCAGAATTCACAACACACAGCAAAACACCAATATGGGAACACAAGTGCAGATCAGAAGAAGGCATTTTGGACTCCAGAAGAGGCATGGGAGAAAGACTTTCGCTAATGCGTCCATTGACACGTTTCCAGTTTCATTGCAAACTACTGGTGAATTCATAATGAGATTGCAGAATTCCCTTTAAAGACTGAAGATTCCACTGATCTTTCCACAAAACAGTCTAACGCTGCATGTTCATCAAAGGGCCTGGCACCACCATAGTCCTCTTCACTGCTTTGATTGAGATGGCCATCACCATCATAATCTAATGCTGCCCCTCTAGATTCAAAGCTCATACTGTCAAAACCCTCATCAGTTTGTGGAGTGGATGGCTGGGAGGAAGGGGAAAAGCCTTGGGTGGCATCCTCTTCACGCTACTGTAATGCTTTTGTGATTAGGGTATTCAGAAGGTTCTTCACTTGAACAAAATACATCAAAGCAGTCAATGGATCAGATATCTGGTTCATGTTGGAAACAGAGACCATGGCGATGTTTCTAGCGCTCATTTTTTTGAACTATTCTTCTTCAACTACATCAACCGTGAAATCAACCATCCAGTTGATAAATGTAGAATCCATGTGAAGTCCTCTTTAGAGTTGCACTAGAGAACTTATTAAGGGAAAAGGATGTCCAAGACTCGAGAAGGAAGCTCTCGAAACCAATCTTTGATGAGACCTGCAAGAAAATGAAAATCAATATCCACGGGCATGTTCCTCCAGGCTGTTCTCCGAGTTGATTCGGAAAACCCCTTTTGACTTCACGCCAGCTTGAGAGTATAACAATTGCTACATTAGTAAGAGAATGGTTGGAACTCTGTTCCCTTTGGAATCATAAGAATGCAGCATGAATTCAAGTGACACCCCGAACACACTAGCACTGGCACTAGGAACTCAACCAGGAATCTTGACCTCAAATTTCATAGGAAGGCGTAGGAAACAACAAAAGCGGTCAAAGGTGACATGTGTAATGTGTCACGCATTGGTGGGCCACCTGATCTCCATCTACTAAGCCGTTGATGTCACATTGTCCCGTCTATTGACCTGGCATGACACCATACACTTCCTCATAGTTGCCACCAAAAGTGTGACCGGGGAGAATAAGTTTTTTTCCTCACCAGAGTCCTCATCTCCCTTCATCTCTCCATCCCAGCCTATGCACCCGCCAACTTTCGGTATCATCGTCATCCCCAACATAACACCCTCCCTCTCACTCTCATCTCTTTTGCAGTAAAGAGATAAGCAGAAAACTGCATTAGAGGTAACGTTTGAGCATTGGTAGCTTCGATTTCAAGACCGTACTCGTCCGCCGGGGGAGTCGCATTGGTTTGAATCTTTGGAGCACCCCCCCCCCCCCCCGAGAGGATGGATGAATTCATCACGCATTAGTGCAATGTTCTTGTTTAAAAATATTTCATTAACTAAGAAGGGTAAATAGCATAATAGAGTTCCACACAAAACATGTTGTCAAAAAATTATGTTCAATAACATTGAAACAATAAAATATTGGAAAAATATACAAAGCAAAGTTCAAGTGGAAGTCAAATGACATCATCAAATCATAATTTTTTTTTTTTTAAATGACAGCAAAAATTCCAAAAATCATGTATTTGATTTTAAGAGAACACAGAAATATTTAAAAAAACTTATCACTAAATATGGGGGTTTTGGAGATGGAAGTTCGTGCATACTATAACACATGAAAAAACAGCTGTCCTCAAAATTTCAAGATATAACAGAATTTTTAATTTTAAAAAACAAATCTAGTTCAGTAGTCTATAGTTTTGATTTGAAATTATTCACCATGAAATTGAATTTAAAAGAGACAGCGCCAGCAGAGAAAGGCCAGCAAGATTCCCTGTAAGAAGATGGGCAAGCAACATCATACCAGCACTATAACCCTACATCCCAAAAAGTCCTAGAAACTGCCTCAAGCATTCAATGGAGACAGATCCATGGAATACCTGGTCACATCAATGGCAGAAGCAGCACACCGAAAGTGTTTGGCTGCAACTTCTTTGCTCTAAATCTTTTTTAGTCTTTAATGAAGCACTAAATCCCCGTAAGGTGATGTGGAGGAAGTTCGTTGATGTCTGTCTAATGGAGGAAATCAGGGTCATAGGCACATACAAAAATTATTTGGTCATCCCTCCCAGCATGATCACTCAGAGGCATCAATCCAATAACACGAGCATGTAAAAAAGCAGCAGGTACCATAAGCTCCTGCATCAGCACCAGCACATCCATGGGATCACTATCCTCATAAATGGTTCATGGAATGAACCCATAGTGCTGATCAAACTAGTTTCCTTGTCAAAATCATGCTTCAACTTGCTGCCTTTTCTTATTTCAACCACAGTATTGAAAACTGATGGAGCATCGGGCCCAATTTTCAGGTCATTCCATGGATGAGCAGCAGCAGTGCGGTGGCATATTTAAGATCGGATTCTTTCATTAAGCCGTGTAGGACGATTCATTCCACTTATCCACCATTGTTATCCATAGTTAAAGTCACAGAAAAGTGAGGTTGGGAGAGTAGCGAATGCAAGTACCAGATAAGGTTGTTTCCAATATTTTTAAATTATTGACAATAGCTTAGCAAACTTAGATTTATCTCCATTCACGTGCACCTTGAAAGACCCTTTTCCCCTACAGCGACAAGTAATTTTTATATGACTTAAAAGAAAAATGAAAATATAACCAACTAATGGTCAAACATAATTCCTGAGCAATAACCCATTAATAACATTTAATAATGTGAATTTCAAAGAACAAAACTGAACAAATTATAAAACTCACACAACATTAGGTAGTATAGTCACAGCAAGATCACCAACTCCAGTGAATATATACTTCTAGATTCTCAAAAAAAAATCAAGCATGATCATCACCCATTTCAGTCCACATATAATTATTATGTCACTTCATCACATCAAACAGTTCAAATCCACACTCAATTTTGGATGGTGATGGTTCACCCTAGATTCAATTACACTTTTGGTAAGCTTCCTGAAATAAATTCCAACATCTTCTCCAAATTTGAAGAAGTAGCCACCCAATATGATTATTATGTCGTATAAATGAACAAAAAATGAATAAAAAATCAATATTGTAACAAATTGCAATGTACAAGAAGGAATGTTATATTCAAACATTTTACCAATTAATATGAACATTGTATCAGCTTGCAACATGAAAAAATTAATGTTATATTTCAACAATATAATATTTAATTATAACTTATATCAATATATATTCAATACATGAAGAACATTTTTCCTAAATGCATATCATACTGGAAGACTTGATCTTTTCATCTTCAGAGACTTAGGGTTATCTGTGATGGCGATTGTAGCCATGGAAGCTCAAAGGCGGAGCAGTGATGACTGAGGTGGTTGATTGGACGTAGAAAATGGTGGATTGGATGGATTGAGGATGGTTGTGGCTCAGCGGTGGCTTGGAGGAAATCAAGAATGGCTCGGAGGATCACGCGGAGTAGTGGATCCGGTGGGGAAGATCGTGGTGGTCAGGGGGTTTGGAGGTGGGGAGGCAATGCAGGTAGATCAATGGGCAGGGGCCTCCAAGGTAGACATGGGAGAAGGGGACGCCAAACGCAGGGAGGCATGGGAAGCTCCACCAACTCGAGTAGGGAGAAGTCAGGAGGGGCTGGGCGACGGGAAGGCGGGGAGGCAGGCAGGGAGACGATGAGATGCGGGGGAGGAAGACGAGGGTTTGTGAACAAAAACTATTATTTTATTTTATTTAATTAATCAATGGATTTGATTTTTCTAAAATACTTATTGTATTAAGTGTTTTTATGTCATTTTATTTTATTATTATTATTATTTGAGTTTAATTTAAAATTATTCTTCAATACAGTGCGCTTTTAAATATCACAATATTTATTTGTCTAGGTTAATGTTTATATAATTGGTTTTTTTAGATTTATTTTCAATCAATTTAAATTTTTTTGAAAATTTATTTTTTTACAGAATGGACAATATCCATAAATTTTTTAAAATATGTCTCATCCTCCCATATTTTTGCTGAAAACTGGAGTGGCATATTCATTTCAATATATATTTTTAAATTATCAATATTTTAATTAAGTATATATTTTTATTAATGAACTATGTGTTAATTGTAGCTAATTAGTACACACATGTATATATATTCAGTTATTAGTAAAACATTTTTTATCATTAAATAGTTTATGGTAACATATTTTTCTAATGGAGATATATTATTGGTAATAATAATTAATAGCAAAATATTTTTTGATGGGAAAAAAAATTGATGGTATTAATATGATAAACCTCCATATTTAATTGCTAGTGAGAGATTTGTTGGTATTAGAAAATTAATATTAACATATATATACGTTGGTATAAATAATTGTTGATATCTATAAGTAATACCAGCAAAATATAATATTTGTTGGAATTACTCATTTTTACCGACAAATATAACATGTCACTAAATTTCTGTTGGTACAAGTCTTTTTTTTTTGTAGTATTTGTGTGACAGATCCTAACAAGATTGTGACGACCTGACGTTTAGTCAAAGGTCATCGCTAAGATTCGTTGTTTCTCATGGGATCAGCCTCATAACTTCATAATTCTACCAAAGTTCATAAATTTATAGTTCCCAAACCAACACTAACTACTAAAACATAGAATAACAGAAGCACGAGGTCGATCCTATGAGGAAATGAGAAGCCCAAAGATTAATTTTTGACTAAATGTTAGGTCGTCACAATCTTGTTACGATCATGACACACAATTCAACTAAATTAAATTAAACAACTAAAGATGCAAAGTAAAATAAATGGAAGCAAATAGGAAGGATGAAGAGAGGAGAATTGGTATTCGAGGGCGGTTTTACTAAAGGAATGACTCTACTGCACTCGTAAAACAATCAAATTCAATAGTTGCATGACCGTAAATGTAGTTGATATTAATCCAAAAAAATTTGATCAAAACTATTTTAGAATCTCGACTCCTCATGGTCAGATGAATCAAAAAAACTAAAAATACATTGAGAACAGGTCATACAAATTGAAGAATAATCCAAATCATTGTTCACAAATTAATCATCTCTATCGCACTTGAGTTCTTTCACTAGTAAACACGTTTGTTCAATGATATAATGACGAATACAATAAAAAAATCAATCATGACTTGATACTCAAGAATAAAACCATTCATGAGTGAAGAAGAATCAAAACATGTTGGTACGCACCCTAGGGGTGTCCAGACCCAACCCAACCAACTCGACTACTATGAGTTGCCTCTTCAGACCTAATGCCCTCACCCTCGCCCACATCGCTATCTTCCTTCATACCTACACCATCAACGGAGTCCATGCCATCGCCCACCATTACATGAATACCGGATAAAATAACGTAGATGATTGAATCTTCCACGACTTTTCTTAGACAAGCATAAAACAAATTCAGAAGAATCGACATTTGAAATCAGTGAAAAACGATGCCAACTAGATCAACAAACAACAACATCAAGATAACTAGATTCGATTCTACTATGGTAACTAAAGAACAATAAAAAAAATCAAAGACAGACCAATTTTATCGATTCAAAGATCCGATAATGGAGGATCGACCAAGCAAATGATCATTCCACATTGCCCTCACCCTCGTCGGTCCACTGTCTCCACCACACCTGCATCTACCCCCTCCGCCTCTGCCACCGCCACCGTCTCCACCACGACTGACGTTGTGCGACCCCGGATCTGTTGGCGTCAGGCACTACCCCATCCCCATCACCCTGCTGGCCCTGCCTTCAACCTCCTCGGACCTTGATAACTACCTGCTGGCGAGCTGATCACATCACACCACCGAGTCACCGGCTGACATTTTTTTGGGACGATTCGTTGCAGGGCGATGACTGCGGGCGTTCCATTGTGTGGCGAGGAGGATGAAGCGACAGAATATGTAACCCAATCAACCCGCAGGGCGGAATCCTAAACAAGCATCAAACATTCTTTTTTGTCGTAACCCGATCAACCCGCGGGCTGAGATCCTAATAAAGCATCAGATGATTCTTTTTTGTCGTAACCCGATCAACCCGATCCGACCCAACCTGATCTGAGACGGTTTGGGTCAGGTCAGGGTCCAAATTGAAAAACATCTCCAACCCGACCCGACCTGACCTCTTGTTCTTGGGTCGGGTCCCAAATATCCCTCAATACGACCCAACTCGACCCATGGTCACCCGTAACACACCCTCTTCAACCAGCTCCACTCTAGTCTCTCCCATGGGTATAGCCACTCATGATCATGTGGTCATCAATAAAAGGAGGTTATACCACATAAAAAGAGATTATATAAAATATGACAAAGAGTGTAACACCCTAAGATTTTATGATATATTTCTCTTTAAATAAATTTTATTTCTTTGATAACTTTCATTACACACAACACCGAGTTTAAACAAACTGTGATATTTTATTAAACTATTATTATTTAATGTAATAGTTATCGCCCAACTATTGGACAAGAGGGTATGAATGTGACTAAATAAATTTTTAAAAAATATTTTTTAAACATATATAAAATTAATTCATTGGTTATCAATTGGTTAGAAAAGTAAATAAAACCATTTGAAGGTAAAACGATATGTTTTTCTAAAAATCTATTTTATGCACACAATGTGTTTTTATCTTAATAAAATGAATTAATCTATATTTATGAATTAATTTAATGAAATTTGTAGATAATATATCCAATAAAACATTTTAACGTTCATCTAATAGTTTTTACTTGGCATGAAATAAGAATAAATCAACTTTTATGCGTAAAAACATGTTTTTCTAAAAACGGTCTTCGTTTCATTTTGCACACTTATTTTAAAATGAATTTATAACACTTATAGAAATTGAATCATGTAAAATATATTCCATATTTTGAATAAGAATAATTAATATTATTTAATATTTTTAACTTAATTTTTGGTCATTATAAATAGCAACTAAGGTAAAAAATCATTATCATGGTAAAGGCTAAAAGGGGGTTAAACTAAAGAGATAATGAATAAAATGTTATAAAAACATATATAATTCCTATTGGATAGATTTATTTTGATCCTATATCATAATATATTTTAACTTAATCCAATTTTGATCCACTTTCCCATGAGAGTGGCTTTATTATATTTTAGTATTCTTAATAATTACAATTGTGTCACTCCCCTCACTTATAAAAAGACACACCTATTATCTATTCTCCACACCACATGACCCCTTTATCTCGATCAAAACCTACCAAAATATATTCTAAACTCCCCTATACATATCCCAGAGGTTCTTCTCTTCTTAAATTGTCAACCCAAGGGTCCTTAAAAAGAAATTCACATGAGGGTTTTCAAAGAAGATGTATATGTTTGTATTGATCTTTTTCAATTTTCATTCTTCTTCAACCACCTCAAAATATTTTATAACCATCTCAACATAATGTAATATGTATCTTTAATACACTAATTTTTTTTATGTTAATAGTACATCCATTTTCTATCTCATTTATATTTAATGAAAAATAAAATCTTCCCTCATGCATATGTATAGGTTACTGTCTCCAAAAAGCGATGTCTTTTATTTTTCATCATCATCTATCTTGGATGGTTATATAAATGAATTTAATGTATATATATTATGGTTGTAAAATTATTATTATTTTAGATATATAATATATTATACAACTTCTTACTCTTCCATCTGTTGTAAAATGATAATGTCACTCGTTCATACGTGTGGACTACCACCTCCACGAAGTGATGCGATTCGTTTTTAATTTATATTTTATATGGATGGTAATAAGGATAGGTTTAATAAATATATATTATATTTATGTTATTATAATTATTTTATAAAGGTTAATTATTATTTACCTTTATTTTATTTCATCCATCAAAAGGTAGAAACATCAATTGTGCGTACGTACGGACTACCGTCTCCACGAAGTGATGTGATCCATTTTTCACCACCATATTTTCATGAATGGTTATAAAAGTATATAAAATTAATAAATATTATATTTATGAAATTATTTATAGTATTTATATTATTAAACCATGACCAAGGTGAAAGTACTGAAACCATCAAACTGAAACATGCATGGAAAACAAACCAGTTTTCTCTCAAATAATAATTTTAAAAAAGAATTATTAATAAAATGATAATTGAAATTTATAAGGGGATGATATATAGTAATATATATGTGTGTGTGTGAATATGGTTTTGTTATATATGTATAATAAATCCATATTTATTATATTGGAGGTTTGAACACATACGAAGCAGGACAAGACTTGAGGTAAGAGATTTATGTTACAATCTCATTTATTTTTGGGATTGTCTATACTAAATTTTCATTTAGGGAAATTATATAAATTTTATCCTTTAAAACCCATATATTTTCTTCTCCTTTGTTTCTTCCAAGATTTTTTATTTATTAGTACCATTTTACTCTCTTTGGTACTTAAAATGATCGAGATTTTTTTTAAGAAAAACCGAACTTATTTCCTCTTTAGTCAATGAAAATTTTCTTCCATGTACATGCTATTTAAAATGTTTTTAAGAATTTTATTTTTTATGATAAAATTATCATTTAATTTCATTTTCAACCATATTTTACTTTCCTTTCAAAAGTTTTTGAAAGTAATTTTTATAATTTTTTTCAAAGAGGTTATTTATGACTTTTTACAAATAGCGTGAAATGAATCTTTGTTTTAATGTTTACCGCATTAAGGACCTTTCCAACTTCCATGAATATTATTTTATTTGAAGATTTATTTATAATATTGCATGTTTATTTTAAAATAAAAGTTTTTTCTCAACATTCTGGGAGTTTTTAGTTTTTAAATACACCAAAACAAACGAGCATTTTCCCCATTTTCAAAGAAATGGTCAAATGCTCTTCTAAAGGAATTTTTCATCTATGTAAACATTATTTAAGTATTGTTATGATTCATTGGGTATATGATCTTATGATACCATCCACTTTAATTCTATGGACGTATTATTATTATGGTGATTTAAGGATGATTCTATGAAACATAATTCTTTCTCGTGGGTTAATTAAGTTATGGTGAAATCTTTATAAAATATGTTTCTTTTTCATGGGATATGTAATGATGAAATGAAGGAATGATGGAATGTTTGTAAAATGCGTTTCCTTACCATGAGTTATGATATGGTGAATTTATGAATGTTTCTATGATACCATGGCACACACATGTATGGTTTTTATTATGTGACTGTTGGGTTCGTTAAAGCCCTCCAATGAATTGGGTAATGTGATATAGATATATCATGAGATGATGATGATAAGCATGAACATGATTGTGAATAGTTTTTTTTTTATATTTTGATGTGTGAGTATGATTGCTACCAGCTATTCCCACAAGAATATGCGTGGACATGATTGTGAGTAGTTATGTTCACATTTTGATGTGTGAGTATGATTGCTTTTAGCTATGATCACATGATTATGAGTGGAAATTATTTCAAATAGCTATGTTCAAAATATTATGATTTCATATTATGATGTCATATGCCTACTTTTACTATAACCAACCTCATTCTTCATGTATTTAGTGAAAACCTAGCCTTCGCTTCGAAGAGTTTCAATATGACAAAGACTGACGATTTATGATTTGACACCCTTATCAATCATGCTTCTAGATATGACATGATTTTAAAGTTTATGGACTAAGATTTTTTGGTATAAATCTTTTACATTTTTAACATGGACTTGATTTTGTTATCATACCCTTATGGCCATCTTATGTTCACTTATGATTTATATCTCCCATGTTTACTCTTATTGAGCATCTGAGTTCACCCTTTCTTATATTTTACTTCCCCATGTTTTGATGGAATATTCTAAGTATGATATGTACAAAAGGGGTACTAATATGAAGAATGTTTATGGGAGATATTGAATATTGTTCATAAATAAGTTAATTATGTATCTAGTCTCCAAGACACTAAAGCTTTATGGTACTAGGGCATGTATAATTGTGATATTAATTTAATATTCTTCTAAAATATTGTAATATTTATATATGTTATGCTTGGTTTACCTCGGTTTGTAACAAAGGAGGGTTTAGTTATTTTTGGGGATCGAGTTATGGGAAAAATGAGGATAGAACCTAAAACAACCTATTATGAGTTAAAAGAGACATAGTATGAACCTAAAAGTGTCATAGGTTAATTATAAGGTGTCATAATTTAGGATATATTAGGAATGATTTTTATGATTATATGATTCATCACTCTGATTATTGTAGCTTGATTCTTACACTATGCTTTTTGGTTTTAGTCATTGGCTGGAACTAGAAGGAATTGTGCTAACAATGAATGTGACATGCAATGCAATAATCACCCTCATGAGAAACCAAATGGATTTAGAGTTGGGATGAAATATCTTGTAGCTATGCTCACTCAACTATCTCAATATATGAGCAATAACATGAACCATGTTGATCTTCCAAATACATCAAGGAGGTAAAAACACACCATTAATCCTTTTATGTGACAATGTACACCCTACTTTTGTGGGTCTTCTAATCTACCGGTTACTGAGAAATGGATCAATGTGATGGAAAAGATATTTTTAATTATTTAATGCTTAGACCATGAGAAAGTTGTCTTATTGGTCTATCTCTTGGAAGAGAAAGATGATCAATGGTGGACTCTTATTAATAACATGAGGCAAGAGGAAGAAATAAACTACATGGAATGGGAAGAGTTTAAGAGTAATTTTCTCAATAAATAATTTCCCCAAAATCTTCATACTAATATGGAAAGAGACTTTCTGGGACTGAAATAGAAGGATTATGAATTCATTAGCACCTATGAAGCAAACTTTAAAATACTTTCATGGCAGGCTTTTGGATTTATCATCGACCCTATAAGAAAAATTGATTGATTCTTCAACAAATTGAAACCAATTCTTCAAAATGAGTTAGCCATAAGTGACATTAGTAACTATGAATAATTCATTAAATTTTCTACGAAGGTATAAATGGAGAGTGGGAACTCCAATTATTCTTTTAATTTTAGTGATAATAAGAGAAAAATAGAGCTTCATGGCAACCCGAATGGTAAATACCATAGAGGGAATAAGTTCTAACCACCTACATGCCAAAAACATGTGGGAAATTACTTAGGAAATTGTCTAAAAGGAATTGATAAGTTATTTAATTGGGTAAATGTTGGCCATAAAGCTAGTGATTATCGATGAGGGATAAAGAGGCTGGAAAATTCAATGAAAGATAAGAAGGATTCAACCAAGGAATTTCAATGTTTTGGATGCAAGGAGATTGGGAATTATTAAAATCAATGATCTAATCCAAGAGATAACAAGGATGGTAGTCCTCAATAAAACCCTAAGTAGAAGCATAAAGGGAAGGACTTTTCCACCACCTCAACAATTCGATAATGAGTTAGAAGTGAAAACTTCTAATGGCATGATGATAGTATCTCAAGTTTATAGCTCTTCTTCAATAGAAGTTTTTGGGAATGTGCTTCATGAAAATATTATTATTCTACTCTAGTATAATTTGATGTTATTTTAGGAATGGATTGTATTTTTTATTTAGATCCCATATCAATTTCTATGGAAGGGAAATCATATTTTTTATTTATCCTATAATAATATTTTGGTGTGAGGATGGATATGAACTTCCAATGGAAATTACTTCTATTATATGGGTAAAACTACCCTTTCATGAGGGATATTTATCTCAAATGGTTGGGAAGAAACTCAACATTGAAGATATTTCTATTGTTTGGGAATATGTTGATGTATTTCTTGAAGACTTCTCCAATATTCCCCCAAATCATGAAGTTGAGTTTTCAATAGAACTCATATTTGATGCTACACTTATTTCAAAGATTCCATATATAATGACCATGATTGATTTGTAGGAATTAAATAATAAACTCCAGGAGAATCTTGATAAGAGATTCATACACCCTAGTGTGTCACCATGGGGCGCACCTATTCTTTTTGTTAAGTAGAAAGATGGTTTAATGTGTCTTTTCATTTATTATTAAGAACTTAACAAGATTTATATCATGAAAAAGTATCCTATACCCCATATTTATGACTTTTTGATCAACTGTGCAGAGCTCAATACTTTTCCAAGCTTGACCTTTGTTTTGGATATCATTAATTGAGGGTAAAGAAGGTGAATATACCTAAGACAACCTTTTGTATGAGGTATGGTCATTATGAATTTATAGTGATGCCATTTGGTCTTATTAATTCCTCTACTATATTTATGAGTCTAATGAATATAGTCCTTAGAGATTACCTTGATCAATTTATGGTAGTATTTATAGAGGAAATTCTTATATATTCAAAGATAAAGTGAGAGTATGATGACCATTTAAAGATCACGTTGAAGACCCTGAGGAGGGAGAGGTTGTATTCCAAATTCAACAAGTGTGAATTTTGATTATATAAAGTTTCATTATTGGGTTATATAATCTCATGTGAGGGTATATCATTGGATCCTTCAAAGTTGGAAGTTATTGAAAAATGGCCTAGATAAACCATGGTAACTAAGATTTGTAATTTTCATGGGTTAGATATATACTCTCGATGCTTTTTGAGGGATTTCTTATGGCTATATAATCCACTAACCAGAAGGGATCCAAGTTCCTAGGACAGATGAATGTAAGGAAAATTTCAAGGATCTAAAAAGAGGGTTAGTTAGTACACCCATGCTCACAATAACCAACAACGGAGAAGTGTTTCTGATCTATAATGATGCATTGAAGAAAAAAATAGGATGTATTCTAATGAATAATGAACTGTTAATAGCTTATACCACACGCCAATTGAAAATTCATGAGAAAAAATAACCTACTCGTGATTTGGACCTGACAGTGGTAATTTTTGTATTAGAAATGTGGAGGAATTATCTTTATGGTGAAATGTGTGATATATATACATATAATAAGATATTTAAGTATATGTTCACCTATAAAGATTTGAATATGTTTTAAAGGAGATGGTTGGAATTGATTAATAATTATTATTTCTTAATACACTACCACCCTAGGAAGGCAAATAAGGTGTTTGATTCTACGAGTCAAAAGGACCATGTTAGTTTGTCCATGATGATGATTAAAATAGATCCAATATTTATGGATTTATAGAATATGGACCTTGAAATAACAAGAAAATGGTACAAATCATATATTTCATAGATAATTGTTCAACCATACATCCATGTAAGGATTAAAAAGGTGTAGAATGAGGATGTAGAACCACAAAAGAAGCTGATAAATTTTATTGAGTTCAAACATGATTGTGATTGAATGATAAGGTTCAAGAACTAAGTATGTGTCCTGTCAATGCCAGACTTGAAGAAGGAGCTATTGGACGAAGCTCATAGTTCATCATTCTCTATTCATCATGAAAGTATGGATATGTATAGAGATATGTAAGAGTATTTCTAGTGAGATAACATGAAAATGGATATTGTAGAGTATATATCTTGATGCCTAGTATGTTAGAAATTTAAGGCTTAGAGACAAAATTCTAAGAGTATTTTACAATCATTACCCATAACAGAATAGAAATGGGAAAACATTACCATGAATTTCATCATTAAACTACCTAAAACATCTAAATGGCACAATGATATTTGGGTTGTAGTCGACCACTTTATGAAATCAAATTTTTTTATTTCTATCCAAGAGTATTTTACCCATGATAATATTTTAAGGATATAAATCAATGAAGTGGTAAGATTTCATGGAATACCACATTCTATTGTATGTGATTAGGATCTGAGGTTTACCTCAAAATTCTGGAGAAGTCTTCAATTAGAATTGAATACGAAATTGAACTTTAATACTGCATATCATCCTTGGATAGATGTGCAGTCTAAGAGGACCATTCAAACCCTAGAAGATATACTGAGATCCTTTTATATTTATTTTAAAGGTGGTTGGGATCAACACATTCCTTACATTTAGTTTACTTAAAACAATGGATTTTACTTAAGATTTCAAATGGATTCTTATGAATCCCTTTATGGTAGGAAGTACAGAACACCAATGTGCTGGGTTGAAGTTGGAGAAAGAAATTTATTGGGACTCAATCTAGACAAGGAAATGAAATAGAAGGTTAGATTCATTCAAAAACATGTCAGGGTAACTCATATTTAGTAGAAAAGTTATGTTGAAAATCATCAATGAGATCTAGTGTTTGAAGTTGGTGAAAAGTTATTCATATGAATATCGCCATGGAAGAAGGTTATGGGATTTGGAAATAAGGGCAAGATGATACCTAGATATATTGATCCCTTTTAAATTCTTGATCGTATCAATATGGTTTCTTATCACTTGGAACCTTCACCGAACCTCTCTTAAGTTCACAATGTGTTCCACGTATCACTCCTAAGGAAGTACATACTTGATCCTTCACATGTATTGAACTCAGAGGTCATGCCATTAAAGAATGATCTATCTTATGAAGAATAGTAAGTGAAGATTATAGATAGAAGAGAGAATTTTATGTGGAGCAATACCACTCACCCGGTCAAATTTTTGTGGTGAAATAATGAATTTTAGGAAGCTACATGAGAACCTGAGGATATGATGAGGCATAAGTATCCTCAGTTGTTTCTATTGGAGTGATGATATTTTGAGGGAGAAATTTTTATAATGGGGGTATGATGTAACGCCCTTAGATTTTATGATATATTTATCTTTAAATAAATTAGATTTATTCGATAACTTTATTTACATGCAACATTAAGTTTAAACGAACCATAATATATTATTTAAATATTATTATTTAATGTGACAGTTATCACATAACATTGGATCAATGGGTATGAATAGGACTAACTAAATTATGATTTTTTTTACACATGTATAAAATGAAGTCATTGATTATCAATTGGTTAGAAAAGAAAATAAAACCATTAGAAGGTAAAATGAGATATTTTTCTAAAAAACCGTTTTTATGTGCACAATGTGTTTTTACCTTAATAAAGTGAATTAATCTCTAGTAAATTATTTTAATAAAATATGTAGATAACTTATTTAAAATGAATTTCAACCACTTATAGAAATTTAATCTTATGAAATTTATTTCATATTTTTAATAATAATAATTAATATTATTTAACAATTTCAACTTAATTTTTGGTCATTATGAATAGTAACCAAGGTAAAAATTCATTACCACGGTAAATAAAAGGGGTTAATAAGGGGTTACACTAAAGAGATAAGGTTTAAAAAGAACTAAAAATGGTCTAAATCATATTAGATTAATGTATTTTAATCCTATATCCTTCTATATTATAACTTTATCCAATTTGGAGCTACATTTCCATGGGTGTGACTTTATTATATTTTAACATTCTTCATAATTACAAGTGTGTCATTCCCTTCACTTATAAAAGGGATCCCCATATTCTATCTTCTCCACACCATTTGAGCCCTTTATCTTGGAAAAAATAACCTAAAAATCTTCTAAAATTCCCTATACATCTCCTATAGGTTCTTATATTCTTAAAATACCAATCCAAGATTCCTTAAGGAGATATTCAAAGGATGTTTCTCCAAGAAGAGGTATATGTTCTTATTGATGTTTTTCAAGTTTCATTCTTCTTATACCACCTCTAAATATTATATAACCATATAAACATGATTACATCAGTATCTTTACCATATTTAAATTTTTTATTTTAATGGAACAACCATTTTTTATCTTCTTTATATCTAATGGAAAATAAAAACATCACTCATGTATACGTACAAATTACCGTCTCTATAAAGTGATGTCTTTTATTTTTTACCATCATATATATTGGATGGTTATATAAATTAATTTAATGGATATATATTATTTTTATAACATAATTATGATTCTTTACATATAATATATTATATACCTTCTTATCCTTTCATATGTTGAAAAATAATAAAGTTGCTCATGCGTATGTGTGGACTACCACCTCCACGAAGTGACGTGATTAATTTTTCATTTCCATTTTTCATTTATGGTAATAAGGATAGATTTAATGAATATGTATTATATTTATGATATAATAACAATTATATAAATTTGAATTTTTATTTACCTTTTTTTCTCATCCATTGAAAAGTAGAAACATCACTCTTGTGTAAGTATGGACTACCGTCTCCATGAAGTATTGTAATTCATTTTTCACCACAAATATTTATTACATGATTTAGATTCTATATATTATGAAACCATGACCAAGTTTTAAGGAATGGAACCATCAAACCGAAACATGTATGGAAGGCAAAGTGGTTTTCTCTTGAATAATGATTTTAATGAAGAATTATTAATAAAGGGGTAATTGAAAATTTTAAAGTAATGATATATAGTAATAAATATAAGAATATGGTTTTGGTATATATTTATAATAAATCTATACTTATTATACTAGAGTTTTGAATGCATACAAAGCAGGATAAGACTCGAGGTAAGGGATTCATGTTATAATCTCACTTCTTTTAGGGTTCGTCTATGATAAATTTCTATTGAGGAAAATTCTATGAATATTGTCCTTAAAAACCCATTTATTTTATTATCCTCTAGTTATTCCTATAATTTTTATGTATTATTACTATTTTACTCTCTTTGGCACTTTAAAATACCGCGAATATGTTTTTAAGAAAAACCAACCTTATTTCCTCTTTGGTCGATGAACTTTTTCTTCCATGTCCATGTTCTTTAAAATGTTTTTAGGAATTTTATTTTATATGATAAAATGATTATTTGAATTAATTTTCAACCATATTTTACTTTCCTTTAATTTTTTTTAAAAATTAGTTTTTACAGTGTTTTTCAAAGAGGTTATTTATGACTTTTTACAAAAAGTGTGAAAGGAATATTTATTTTAACATTTACCACATATGTTTATTTTACCATCATCATGAATATTATTTTATTTTAATCTTAATTAATTATTTTCCATGGTTATTTTAAAATAAAATATTTTTCTTAATATTTTGGGAATTTTTATTTTTTAAAGATACTGAAAGAAAAAAAGTGTTTCTCTTGTATTTAAAGAAATGTTCAAATGCTCTTCTAGAGGTATTTTTAATCAATGTCAACATACTTTAAAGATTTTTATGTTTTACTGGAGATATGATCTTATGATACCATCCACTTTCATTCTATAAACATCTTACGATGATGATGATTTATGGATGATTTTATGAAAATCATTTCTTTCTCACATGTTAATTAAGTTATGATGAAATATTTATGAAAACTAATTATTTTACATGGGTTATGCTATTTTGAAATGATGGAATGTTTATAAAATTTATTTCCTTACCATAGGTTATTCTATAATGAATTTATGGGTGTTTTTATGATATTAAATCACACATATATATGGTTTTCATTATGTTATGGGTGATTCCATTAAAGTCCTCCAATGCATTGGGTAGTATGATATAAATATCTCATGAGATGGTGATGATAAGCATGGAAATGTATGTGAATATCTTTGTTCACATTTTGATGCATGAGTATGGTTTATACTAGCTATGATCACAAGAATATGTGTGGACATGATTATGAATTGCTATGTTCACATTTTGACGTGTGAGTATGATTTCTTCCAACTATGCTCACAAGATTATTTATGGAAATGATTAGAAATAGCTATGTTCACAATATTATGATTGCATATTATTATGATTTCACATGCCTATGTTATGAATCTTGAATGGTTATTTCTTCTTTTACACCCTTATTAATCATTCTTTTAGATACGACATGATTTTAAAGTTCATGAACTATTATTTTCTGGGTATGAATATTTTACATCGAGAACATGAACTTGATTATGTTATCATACCCATATAATCATATTATGTTCACTTATGATTGATATCTCCCATATATACCTTTAATGGGCATTTTATATAACCCACTAGTAGAAAAAAAGGCTTTTAGTAACCACCAAAAGTCATCGCTAAAGGCCTACAATGGTCGCCAAACAACGAAGCCCATCGTTGTTGCCTATAACATCCGCCATTTGGCAGATGCTATAGATGAGATCAGAATCACCTATAGCGACCACCAAATTATGGTCACTATAGGTCAACATGGGATTTTCTATATTGACCATCATTTGGCGATCCTATAGACTCATTCAAGATCGGCTAGAGTGACCGCCAAATGGCGATCACTGTAGCCCAACCAGGAAAGACCTATAGTGACCACCATATGGTGGCCGATATACATTTTTTTTTATTTTTTTATTTCCATACATTAAAAAAACTAATATATTTCAAAAATACAAAAAAAATATTTCCAAAATATCTAAAACCACGAGCACATAAATCTCTTTTTCTCATCATCTTCCAAGATCCACGCCCATAATCAAATAAAAATGCAGGATTTTTTTAATAAAATAATTAGTACAGTAAAAAATATCCCAACTAATAACTGAAATGCAATAAAATATTTCAATTAAATCATAGTACAACAGATCAAAGTTAATTGATTTTTAAAATATGTTAATAACTTATAATCATTTTTTTAAAATTTAAAATTGTCTATTCTATCATTCTGAACAGACAAACATACAATTAATGTGTTGTATACTCGTACATATCAAGAATAATAATAACACGATTTTCTTGTGATTTTAAGTCATTCTGAGGCCATTTTCTATATATTTGACTATTAAATGCACGTTTTGGCATTTTATGACACTAAAAGTGATTTTTTTGTCATCTCAGCAAAACATCAACTCTAATTGATGTAACATCTACTTAAATATTTAAGAATTCAATCTATGGTTTTTTTGTCTGATTTCACGGCATTTGGAGGTCGTTCGTCTGGTTTTGACCCCCCGTGTGTTTTTAATGGGCGTCAAACCTTTAAAAACTGCATATTCTATTGTTTCGGGAAGACCATATGTCTGATTGACATTTCATATCCTTATACACATAAAAAATAATAATAATATAGTTTAACTATAATTTCAAGTAATTCCGAGGTCATTTTCTATGGATCTAACTGTTAAACGCGCGTTTTGGTGTTTTATGACACTAAAAGTGCGTTTTTGGTCCTCCTGGGAAAACACCGGCTCAGATTGAAGTTACGTATACTCAACCATTTCACAATTCTCACTACCATTTTCATCATCTAAGTTCAAAACATTCAGATATCGTTTGGTTGGTTTTAACCCCCATACACACTTTTTTAAAGGGCGTCAAATCTTTGAAAACAACATATTCAGTCCTTCCGAGTAGGCCGCATATTCGATTGACATGTCGTCTACTTGTACACATCAATAATAATAATAATATGGTTTATTGTGATTTCAAGTCATTATGAGGTATTTTTCTATATATATGACCGTTAAACCCACATTTTGGTGTTTTATGCCACTAAAAATGTGTTTTTGATCATCCTGGACAAAAAACACCTTTGATTGACATACCGTCTGCTCGATCATTTCAAAATTAATGTTACAATTGTTTTAGTTTGATTTCATAACATTTATAGGTTATTCAACTATTTTGACCCCTAAACACACCCTTTTAAAGGGCATCAAATCTTTAAAAACCACATATTCATTCGTTCAGAGCATACCACATGTCCGATTGACATGTCGTCTGCTCTTACACATCACAGATAATAATAAGATGGTTTCTTATGATTTTAAGTCATTATGAGCTTGTTTTCTATGTATCTAACTGTTTAACGCATGTTTTGGTGTTTTATGACACTAAAAGTGTGTTTTACATCATCTCAGTCAAACAATACCTTCAATGGATGTACCATCTGCTTGATCATTTCAAAATTCACTCCAAAGTTGTTTTAATCTGATTTCATGTCATTCAAAGGTCGTTCAGTTGATTTTGACCCCTGAACACACCTCTTTAAAGGGAGTCAAATCTTTAAAAACCACATATTCAGTCATTCCATACTGACTGCACATTCAATTGATGTTCTGTATGATCTTACATGCCATGGATAATAATAAGACAATTTTCCTATTATTTTAAATCATTTTGAGATCGTTTTCTATGAATCTAACCGATAAACATACGTTTTGGTGTTTTATGACACTAAAAGTGTGTTTTCGGTCCTACCAGGAAAACACCAGTTTATATTGATGTCCCATATACTCAACCATTTAAAAATTCATGTTAAGGTTGTTTTTATATGATTTCATGGAATTTGGATTCTATTTAGTTGGTTTTGACCCTCAAACACACCTTTTTAAAAAGAATCAAATCTTTTAAAACCACATATTCAGTTGTTCCAAGCAGATTGCACGTCCTATTGACATGTTGTCTATTCATACACATCAAAAATAATAATAAGATAGTTTTCCTATGATTTTAGGTCATTCTGAGGTCATTTGTTATGGATTTGACCATTAAACATGTGTTTTGGTGCTTTATGACACTAAAAGTGTATTTTCCATCATCTCATTAAAATGACACCTTTGATTGAAGTGTCTTCTACTCTACCATTTCAAAATTCATTCCACAGTCATTATCATCTGATTTCATAGTAATCTAAGGTCTTTCAACTGGTTTTGACCCATAGACACACCTTTTTAAAGGGCGTCAAATCTTTAAAAACCACATATTCAGTCATACCGCATAGACGACACATCCAATTGACATGTTGTATGCCCGTACAGGTCATGAATAATAATAATATGATTTTCCTATGATTTCAAGTCATTATGAGGTCATTTTCTATGGATATGATCCTTAAACTAGCGTTTTGGTGTTTTATAACACTAAAAGTGTGTTTTTGGTCCTCCCAGACAAATTCCAGCTCAGATTGAAATTCCATCTACTTGATCATTTAAAAATTCATGTGATGGTTGTTTTGTTATGATTTCATAGTATTTAGATGTCGTTTGGTTGGTTTTGACCCCCCGCACACATCTTTTTAAAGGGCGTCAAATCTTTAAAAACCATATATTCAGTCATTTCGAGTAGACTGCCCATCTAATTGATGTGATGCCTGCTCATACATATCATGAATAATAATAATATGGTTTTACTATGATTTAAAATCATTCTAAGATCTTTTTCTATGGATATGACCATTAAACATAGGTTTTTGTGTTTTATGACACTAAAAGTGCGTTTTCCATCGTCACGGTCAAACGACACCTCCGATTGACATAATATCTACTCAACCATTTCACAATTCACTTTACAATTTTTTGTCTCATTTCAAGGAATTCAAAGGTCGTTAATTTAGTTTTGACCTCTGGATACACTTTTTAAATGACGTCAAATCTTTAAAAACCACATATTCAGTCGTTCCATGCAGACCACACATCCGATTAATGTGTTGTATGCTCGTGAACATCACGAATAATAATAAGATGATTTTCATATAATTTAAAGTCATTATAAGGTTGTTTTCTATAGATCTGACTGTTAAACATGCATTTTCATGTTTTATGACACTAAAAGTGCATTTTCGATCCTTCTAAGAAAATTCCATCTCAGATTGTCATTCTGTCTACTCAACTATTTTACAATTCATGATACGGTTGTTATCATTTTATTTCAGGACATTTAGATGTTTTTAGTTGGTTTTAACCCTCAAACGCACCTTTTTAAAGGATGTTAAATCTTTAAAAACCACATATCCAGTCATTCTGAGAAGACCGCACATCCAATTGACATTCTATCTACTCATATATGTCATGAATAATCATAAGATGATTTTAATATGATTTAAAGTCATTCCAAGGTCATTTTCTATGGATCTTATTGTTAAATTCATGTTTTGGTGTTTTATGACACTAAAAGTGCATTTTCTATCATCACAGTCAAATTTCACCTTTGATTGATGTACAACCAATTCGACCATTTCAAAATTCACTTCATGGTTTTTGTCGTCACACTTCATAGCATTTGAAGGTCATTCGACTGGTATTGACCTACATACATACCTTTTTAAAGGGTGTCAAATCTTTAAAAAACATATATTCAGTTGTTCCATGCAGACCACACATCCGATTGATGTGTTGTCTACTTATATATGTCATGAATAATAATAAGACAAATTTCATATGATTTCGAGTCATTATGAGGTTGTTTGATACGGATCTGACCATTAAACACATGTTTTGGTATTTTATGACACTAAAAGTGTGTTTTCCACCATCCCGGTCAAACAACACCGCTGATTGATGTACCATTTACTCGACCATTCAAAAATTCACTTCATAGTTGTTGTCTTTTGATTTCACAGCATTCAGAGGTCATTCGGCTGGTATTAACCCCCAGATGCACCTTTTTAAAGGGTGTCAAATCTTTAAAAACCGCATTTTCAGTTGTTTTGCGTAGACCATATGTCTGATTAACATTCCATCTTCTTGTACATGTCACGAATAATAGTAATATAGTTTAAATATTATTTCAAGTCATTATGATGTTGTTTTCTATAGATTTGACTATTAAACACACGTTTTGGTGTTTTATGACTTTAAAAGTGTGTTTTCCATCATCCTGGTCAAATGGAACCTCCGATTAATGTACCGTATGCTATAATATTTTAAAATTCACTTCACAGTTGTTTTTTTATGATTACATAGAATTCAGAGGTCGTTCGGCTAGTTTTGACCCCCAGACGTACCTTTTTAAAGGGCATCAAATCTTTAAAAACCACATTTTCAGTTATTCCATGTAGACAGCATTCCCAATTGACATGTCGCTTAATCATACACATCAAGAATAATAATAAGTCAAAACATAAATTTAACAATAATATCCATAGAAAATTCACTTTTAGTGTTAAACACGTGTTTTGATGTTTTGTGACACTAAAAGTTCATTTTCGGTCCTCCTAGAAAAACAGAAGCTCAGATCAATGTTCTATATGTTATAACATTTCAAAATTAAAGCTATGGTTGTTTTATTCTGATTTTATGACATTCAGATGTCGTGCAGTTGATTTTAACCTCTGAACACACCTTTTTAAAGGGCATCAAATCTTTAAAAACCACATATTCAGTCGTTCCAAGCAGACCACACATCTGATTGACATGTTGTATGCTCATACACATCATGAATAATAATAAGATGATATTACTATGATTTAAAGTTATTATGAGGCCTTTTTCTATGGATCTGGCCGTCAAACACATGTTTTTGTGTTTTATGACACTAAAGGTGTGTTTTCCATCATCTTGATCAAACAATGCCTTCGATTGACGCATCGTCTACTCAAAAATTTCACAATTCATTTCATAATTTTTAGTCTTATTTCACAACATTTAGAGGTCATTCAACTGATTTTGACCCCCATGCACACCCTTTTAAAGGAAATCAAATCTTTAAAAACCACATATTCAGTCTTTCCACGTAGATCGCATGTCTGATCGACGCGTCGTCTTCTTGTACATATCATGAATGATAATAAGACAATTTTCCTATGATTTCAAGTCATTTCAAGTCATTTCAAGTCATTTCAAGGTTGTTTACTATAGATATGTCCGTTAAATGCATATTTTGGTGTCTTTGACACTAAAAGTGTTTTTTTCATCATACCAGTCAAGTGGAACCTCTGATTGACGTACCATACACTCGACCATTTCATAATTCACTTTACAGTTTTTTTTTCATCTGATTTCACGACATTTGGAGGTCGTTCAACTGGTTTTGACCCCCAAAGACACCTTTTTAAAGAGCATCAAATATTTAAAAACCATATATTCAACTGTTTCACATAGACCACACATCCGATTGACGTTCTAGCTACTCTTATAGATCATGAATAATAATAATATGATTTTACTATGATTTCAAGTTATTCTAAGGTCGTTTTCTATAAATATGACCGTTAAACGTGTGTTTTGGTGTTTTATGACACTAAAAGTGTGTTTTCCATCATCCTGGTAAAACAACTCCTTCGATTGAAATAATTTCTTCTCAAACATTTTAAAATTTAATTCATGGTTATTATTATCTGATTTCATGGAATTTAGAGGTCGTTCGGCTGGTTTTTATCTCCAGACACACCTTTTTAAAGAGCATTAAATCTTTAAAAAAACAAGTATTAAGTCATTCCATGAATACCTCATGTATGATTAGAGTTACATATGCTCATACACTTCAATAATAATAATAATATGGTTGTCCTATAATTTCAATTTATTTTGAGGTTGTTTTCTATGGATCTGACTGTTAAATGCATGTTTTGGTGTTTTATGATACTAAAAGTGCGTTTTTCATCATCATGGTCAAACAGAACCTCTGATTGACGTACCGTCTACTCGACCATTTCACAATTCACTTCATAATTATTTCTTCTAATTTCATGGCATTCAGAGGTCGTTCAACTGGTTTTGACCCTCGAACACACCTTTTTAATGGACGTCAAATATTTAAAAACCACATATTCAGTCGTTCTGCGCAGACTGCACGTCCGATTGATATACCATATGATCGTACACATCATGAATAATAATAATAATATGGTTGTCTTGTGATTTTAAGTCATTTATAGGTCATTTTCTATGGATCTGGCCATTAAACACGTGTTTTGGTGTATTATGACACTACATTTTCAGTCCTCCCAAGAAAATGACACCTCCGATTGACATTCTATCTACTAAAACATTTCACAATTCACTTCATGGTTTTTTTCATCTGATTTCATGTCATTTGGAGGTCATTTGACTAGTTTTGTCCCCCAGACACACCTTTTTAAAGGGAATCATATGTTTAAAAACCATATATTCAGTCGTTCCACATAGACTTCATGTCCGATTGATGTGTTGTCTACTCATACACATTACGAATAATAATAAGATGGTTATCCTATGATTTTAAGTCATTTTGAGGTTGTTTACTATGGATTTGATCATTAAACACATGTTTTTGGGTTTTATGACACTAAAAGTGTGTTTTTTGTCATCCTGGTCAAAAGGAACACATTTATAGTTGATTGTAATTTCAAACAATGTATGCACACAGTATGCACACAGGTGTATATAATTTTTTAAAAAAATGTATGCATACCATACATATATTTTATACACCTGTGCACATACAATATCCAATGTATGTATATTTTAATTGCACATAGTATGAATCTAAAATATACATGGGATGTAAAACATGTTACTATTTTTAGGTATTTTTAAACCTCTCTTTTGATCAGTATTTGGTTGGGTTTTGTTAAGGGAGTTTTTAGGTGAAAAAGGTGGAAATTTTGAAAGTTTCTAAGCTGTGAATAGTTGGTGCACGGTTTTCCCAAACTGTGCACCCTATCAGGGGAAACCATGAAAACCCAAACATCTGTGGTTTTCATGGATAGTACATGGTTCAATAAACCATGTTCCCACCTTGTAGAAATAGTTTACCTTGGAAAAGAGTGGTGCATGGTTAGGGCACATGGTTCTTCTAACCGTGATGCCCTGCCTAGGAAACCATGAACAACTTTTAATTAATCCAAAAAATTAAAATTTAAAACCCCCAAACCCCTTTTTAAGTGTCCTATGGGCTTAACTCAACCTTATATGAATTATTCTTCCATGGAAGATCCCAAGAGGTGATTTTATCCCTTCTATACCCCTCCAGAAGCAAATTGAAGCTAGGAAAATGACGTTCGATCTCTTTCTGATAAGTTTCCTCTTCACATTCTCTTTCTCCCATTATCTCCTCTTTCCTCCGTAGGGTTTTCTATATCTCCATGTTTTTGGATGATCTAATCCCCACTATTTCAGATCTTAAATCTAGGGTTGATTCTCGGATCTTCATTGTCAACATTCTTTGTTAGAGTTTCTTGATCAGGGCTTCGCATTTTGAAATCCATTGATCTCGAGGTAGATGGTTCTGTTATGATAGCCAATTTTGATTAAACCTAAATTGCTTGATTTAAATTAAATTTCTTGGTTTAAATTAAATTGATTTCAATTGGTTTATTTAAAACCCAATTCTAGTGAATTGGGGATGTGAATTTGATTTTACATGAAATTGGGAAAAAACCCCAATTCCATTGAATTGGGGTGTGTTATGAAATTGGATGGAAATTATTTAAATTAAATTGTGCGATTTAAATTGTTGGATTTAAATTTGTGAAATTTATTTGATGAAATTGATTTCAAATTTGTATTTTAGAAAAATGGATTAAAATGGTTTTAATATAAACCCAGTGGGTTTATCTCAGAAAAAGAATTGTTTGACTAAAAACCCATGTATTGGTTTTTAAAAGGAAATTGGTATATTTGAAATGGAATAATGGGATGAATTTCATTTTAAAGAGTTTTAAAATAAATTTCCCATCATTGATTATTATTAGATCACATGAAAGCCTAGGTAGTTAGTGAGTTATTCGGGACAACACTCTATTGACGATTTACAACACTAATAATACATATGCAGTAGGTCACATCCCTGATGGGATGGTGATGGGTCATCTTTGACCAGTGTTTGGGGGACGCATGTACACATATTGTTGTGATAACTAATTGAGTGTGAGGGAGTCCCATTTCCTGGAACTATTATACCTTTTTGAAGATGACCATGTTGCTCGTTGTTTGTATTTTAAATATATTACATTGTTTGTGAACTATTTACACATGCCTTATGAATTTATATAAACCCTTTTATATAAAATGACTATTTAAGACATTATTTAGAAAATTTTCCATCATTTAAAATGTAAATCATAATTTATTTTAAATATGACTTTGAACTATCATGCCTATTTATTTATAATTGAAAGATTTATTTGGTTAATTACATGTTGGAATATTATTATGGAATCTTTGGTGAGACCCTAATGGGCTTTTAGATCATACCCTACTCATGCCTTTAGGTGTTTGTATATTATCTACTTCCAGGTTCGAGCAAGTGTAAAGTGCCACTTGGAGGTGGTAGTAATTGCTGATCCTTGGGCTTGGAGAGTTGTGTCCACTGAGACTTGGATTTTTATCCTATTTTTTGGTACTTTGTGGTTTCAATTTATGATTTTTATGCATGTTTGACTTTTGATATAGTTCTCCCTATTGAGTTTTTCTTGTATGCATACTGACTTGTTTATCTTTCTTTTATTGTGTTTGTGGAAAATTTGTTTTCACTTTCATACTGTATAATACCAGGTGCTAGTCGCCAACCCATGGGGATCAGAAATGACCTTCAGGATATGTTTGGACCAACTTGGTTATTAAGTTACCAGGGTATCTAGGATGGTTCGTGGAAAAGTGGAAATAGAGGTTCAGATTTTTCATCTTGCCTTGATGTTAGTATGTAGTTTTTGTAATATTTTTAGAACTTAGGAGGAAGTTATGATTGAGTGCCCAACCAAATCCCACTACAATGAGACTTAAGTCACCAGGGGTGGTTTGGGAAAGACGTCTTGAGTATTAGTTCTAGTCTTTTCCCTACTTTTGATTTGGATAGTTTAAAATCCAAATCTTGTGTTTTTATCTGTTGGGATTAATTTTCCTTTGTTAATCTGTTTGAGTGATAATATGATGTCTTCTTTATTGTCTAATGATGTTGTGTAGCATCATGAACCTAAGAATACATGAGAACTGGATCCAAGAGGAAGCTGATAATGAACATCAGTGAGTGAATCCTCTTTTGGACCCAAATTTGGTTGAATCCATTGTGCATATTATCAAAGCTCTAGGATAAGAACCTACACCAGTACCCATTCAGGATAAAGTTGTGAAACCTCAAAGGGATGCCTTATGGAATCATGCTTAAGAGTTCCTTCTCCAAAATACACAAGCATTCAAAGGATCTAATGATCCTCAAGATGCTAAGGAATGGTTAAGCATGATTGAGAATTTGTTTGAGTTCTTGGTGACACCTGATGAGATGAAGGTGAACTGTGCCACCTTTGTGCTGGAAGGACCTAGCAAGAGATAGTGGGGCATGATAGTAATGGAAAATAATCACAAGGGATTAGAGTGTAAGGAATTCAAAGTTCTTTTCACTGACTGGTTCTATCCAGAGTTGATGGTGTTAGGCAAGGCTATTGAGTTTTTCAAACTCAAGTAGGCTCACAAGACTGCGACAGAGTATACAAAGCTCTTTGCCAAGCTTGTGAAGTTTGCAGCTAATATTGTATTGAATAAGAAGATGAAGACTCTACAGTTTGATATGGGGCTTAAATATGATATTATTTCTCATATTTTCTTTCTTAAGCCACCTTCTTATGTTTATGTGATAGATAGGGCATTAATGGTTTGTAACATCCCCAACCTGGAAGCCACTAAACTGGCATGATGAGTCGGGTCACCACATGACCTCAAGCACGCCGCTCCATATGACAAAGGTTGTCGTCTAGTAGTGAGGGTCTAATAAATCATGTGGGGATACTACACCCTCTTTATCATATTATTACACTATAGATAACAATATGATATCAAGGAAATAATAATCAAGAACAAAAAAAAAGCATTATAAAATCATCTTCCAAACAAGGTACAAAACAAAACCAAAGAGTAAATATGTCATGTCATGCTAACTATTCCAAAATTAAAGGAAAACCCAAAATAATACAAATAGATGAATCCCAAAAACAAGTCTCAACTTTGAGTCTGAATCCTCCTCCATGCATATCTCAATCCCAACTCAACTCCCTAACACAAGGCCCTTTCCCTTATCCCAACCCGTAACCATGAAATATACTCGGGTACCCAATGGATGCCCAAGTAGGGTGTGAGTACAACTTAGTAGGCTTTCACCAATGGTGTCTACAAAATATATAGTCTAAAAAATAGTGCATGCAAGAACTAAATAAATGACAAGGTAAAAAAAAAGGTAACTCAGTGCCATTAGTTAACAATGTTCACTTTAACATTTCCATTATTAATTCCATTCCACCACTTATACCATATTCATTACTTAATTCGATTTCATCACATGATCTATGGGTTAGGCATTATATCATATATACAATGACATAAGCTGATCAATTACTAGGCATAAGATATTTAGTCAAGTTTCATATCTTACCAGGGATAAGCATTTCATAAACACATAAATCACACTTACCTTGGAGTGTCACGACCCGTCCTCAGGGCCCATACAGTGACTACCCCAAGCCCGTCTTCCATAGGCCAGGGGCTGGCGACTAGCACCAAGGCGTAATTCCTGGTAAAAAGGGAAGGCATTGCCTTTGTAAAGTAAACAACACCACAGAGCAGGCAAGTAGAAGTAAACACTAAGTAAAAACTGGGTACAATAGTAGTGCGGAAAAGTAAGTGGGCCAGAATACAAGCCCAAACTGAAAGTAAAGTACAACTGAAAAAGAGAGCACAACAACTGAAAAGTAAAGCCACAGCCTCAAGCCGTCCACTGGAAGTCCCACCTGAAGGGTGGGTACAGATAGCCTCCACAGCTCCTCGGGTCCAGCCATCTGCTCCGAGTACGTGTAACGCCCCGACCCCAGCTACCCAGAGTCGGTGCATTACTTCGTAACATTGGCATGATCACAAGAAAGATCAAATCTCAAAAGACCGATTGGTTTAGTAGCCTTGGAAACACTAGATATATTCATAAGTTTTACATTACATCATAAAACGAAAAACTACTACAACAACATATTGTCTCCATAATCCATACTCATATCCCCACATAATATCCCTGCAGGTCATTCATAACTTACTTCTTCACTTCCTGGAAAAAATAAAACATAGAAAAGGGGTGAGCTCAAATGCCCAGTAAGGATAACAATATAGCGGAAACTTTCATAAATAAGAATAAACATTTAAGGTAATGTATAACTAAAACAAAAGCCTTTCAAACATGAACTTTCAACATGGTATGGCATAAATAAAATGAAATAATGCCATTTACTTATTCACATGGATATTTTACTAATCGAATAATCACATGCAAAAATCAATAACCACTTTCATAATGTTGGAATGCATAATGATGAACTTTAATTTCTTTGTCAAGGCCTCGTCCCAAGACCTTGGGGCTAACTGTAACCGGAACCCAACCCGGAGTGCCTCTAATAACCGGACACCAACCCGGAGTGCCTCTAATAACCGGACACCAACCCTGAGTGCCTCTAATAACCGGAGACCAAACCGGAGGGCTTACTTTTACCAGTCCCTAACCTGGAGGGCTTACTTTTACCAGTCCCCAACCTGGAGGGCTTACTTCAACTAGTCCCCAACCTAGAACATACTTGTCCAACACATTCATATGAAGTAAAGTTTGAAATATAACATAAACATTCTTATTGGAACTAGCATACGAAATGTCAATACTTTACTCATAAACCATGAATGACACATCTACAGTCAAACATATCACAAAAATTCATTACAATATGGAAGTTTTATATCATAATAAATCAACTTCAAATTAGCTTAAAATCCATCAAAGGATGTTGACATAGATGAAAATGTTTTTTTAAAAATTATTGAGAGAAATATCCCTTTTTCATGAAAACATTTTAATGTTACACAATTTAGAAAGTAAGGCATTTAAAAATATTTTTGGATCAAAGTTTCCCATACCACTTTGAAACTTTTGAATGGAATTAAAACTTTTAAAACATTCATTTTCATATAAATAAATCCTTACAAACCATTTTGAAAACGTGGACATAAATGAGGATGATTTAGAAGAATAAATATTTAAAACATTTAAAATGATGTTTTAGTAAAAGTTCCCTTAGAAATAATCCCTTTGAAAACTCTTTTATGAAATATGGACATGGATAGTAAATATGTCCCTGTAGATACTTACGTAAAGACAACCTCGGATATTAAAGATATTGTGAAGTAAACCCTTATCAATTTGGTAACTTATGAAACATACAACCCATGAAAGAGGTATCATACAATGAAAATGTAAATACACATAAGGTAAAGTGTATTACACAAAGAATACAATTATGGGCAGTACATACACCACACAAAAGATAATAGTGGAAATATGGCATGAATCTCACGGAAATAAAGAGTGAGATGAAAACCCCTTACCATGTTAATCAACTGAGTCGTATGGCCAAAAGTTAATAACCACCAAATTATTTACAGAATAACATGAATATAAAGATAATCATGATAATATATATCAAATGACAGTACACAATACACCACTTTCAATAATTTAGTGGCGAATAATGTAAATCTCACGGAATTTAATGTGAGATAAGAAAATCTCTTACCTTGTACTTTTCCTTGGTTGGGGTAGGTTAACCTCCTCTTCTTCGGGTTCTTCCTTTTGATTTGATCAAAAGGGCTCCTTAGGTTGGTTTTCTGATCAAACTAAGGCCTCTAGGTTGTAGTGAGGGATGTTGGGAGAGTATTTGGGCAGATTTTGGCTGAACCAAAAGGCTTTGAAGGTGTGAAGAAATGAGAAGGAGGAGTGCCCTTTTATAAGAGGGGTGAGGGGCACCTTTGGAAAAGCTAGAAATATTAATTTATAATAAATTCATATTCGGTTTCTAATGGCTCAAAAGTTGATTATTCAAAGGTTAAGGTGGGGATAGGTCGAAAACCACTCAACCAATAGAATTTAGATAGGTTTGGGTACTTATATTAACCTTATCTTTAAGTATTAACTCTAAGTTAATTAGTTTCACTTTTACAATGTCTCTTTGTATTTTTATATAATATGGTTAATAAACTTACTATATACATCCAAGAGACCCCCAAGTGGTCCATTAATGATGAACCTATCATGATATAAGTCTCTTGGCCGAATCTTAGTTTTTTAGGAATTTAATATCAATTAATAATATAATATTTGTTTTAAGAACTCTTTTATGTCAATTTTGACACTATTCAATAGTTGATTTTTGTGAAACTCATAACAGATTGATTACTTCGAAAAAAGTACATTAAATCAATCCTAATATATCATATTATCCTAGAAAATTATTTTAATTCATTAAAAGTTTCATATTATATTTATTTGGGTATTTATAATATCAATTATTTTAATTTTTCACTATTATAGTAATTACTGCATCATCATTGTGTCATAAATAAAATAAATTATTTAATGTCTAAAAATTATAAATAAAATATCATTATGTAGGAAATATTTTTATCTTTCTAATGAATATTTATAATCTAAAATCCAACATATATAACCCTATGTAACAATTGTTTTTCTAAAAGATATATGCTTGTGTCATTTTTGTATTCATTTTAACTTAATTAAAATAAAGTGTCATTATCACTTACAAGTGGATCCATGGGGTCCCAAAATCGACCCAAAGATTCCCATGGTCGACCATGTATCAACCAATAGGGTTAAGACACGTTTTAGGGTAATTTAGTATTATTATAATATTATTTTTTAACCCTTATTTACCGGATTTACCCTTAACCATGGTAAATAAAATATTTACCGCAGTAATTATTCAAAATGTCTAAAAATAAAAGTTACCTATTTACACAATTTTAACATACTGATTCCAAATATGGAATCCATTTTTCTAAATTCAAAACAAAGAAGTGACATAAATTAATTTAAAATTAATTCCCGCTGTCAAAACAAAAAACGTGTTTTTAAGAGATAATAACTATCAAAAGATTGACACTTGTTTATGTTCGGTTTAATTGTAAAATTATGTCCAATGACCAACATTATATTAAATGGTAAAAATATATTCTAAATATACTTTAAAACCACTCAAATTCATAATTTATCACTATTAATTATTTTGATTAAAAAAGTTGTTTTTAATTAAAATTTTGTAATTTTCACTATTCATCAAAATATGAAAGTTATCCGAAAAGTACCAAAATTTTACCTTAGGGTAAATTCGACACTAAAAATCCAAAAATGAAGTCAATTTTGAAATATAAAATATATATAATTTCAAAAAGTAGGTATTACTATTCATAACGGCTAGTTTGATCGGTTGTGGTGTGTGTTAAAACTCGAAGTTGCGTACAACACACGCTACTGTATTATTCAAAGGAAAGCGTACCGTGGAAGCTTGGGATGTTTCATTTTAATTTTTTTGATGTCCTCATTTAGTCAAAAAGTTTAAAATATTGTATTTAAAAAGGGTTCACTATTAAAAGTTGATAGAAGTGCAATACTGAAAATGAATTTGTTCTTGCATTATATCTAAGAAACTCATAATATGGATTCTAAAATTATAAGGATTATATAAAGTTTAAAATTTAGATAATACTATTCATAACCTCTTTTGAATGGATTTTTTTTTGTAAGTCATGGTGTGATTGAACTCGGTGTTGCGTGTAGTGCAAGTTATTGAATTATTTTGAAGAAATAACACACTATGAAATCTTGGGGTGTTACATTCTCCCCTCCTTCAATAAATTGCGTCCTCACAATTTGAAATTGTTCTTCGAAAATAAAAGGTTGAAAATAGAAAATATATTTGTGGGAAAACCCACATCGGAAATTGGGTTACTAAAATTTAGTCTTAATATGAGGAAAAGAGAAATGAAAGGGTCACCACCAAATTATGATCTTGATTAGGAGAACATTGGTGGCAATTAGAGACATATAATTGGAGGAAAAACGTAAATATTTATAGGTAGTGATTGAGGTCATCAATCACAAACAAGTATAAAATTGAGGTCCTTAAAATCATCAATCTATGATGATTTGAAATACAATCGGTTCAACAAAACATAGGGTATTAGGATAACACATTTTTGACGTTTCAAAATATCTTAGTTGAAATCCCACATCGAAAAATGAATTAATGAGGCCTCTATTTAAAATAAAGAGTCGAAAGTATGAAGATTACCGAAAATAACACATACTAGGGTTCCATGTAGGAAAATATGGACATGGAAGAAAAATCTAACCATCAATTATCTGATGGAGAGTGGTAGAGAACATGGCTATGAAAAGGCCAACAATCCCAAAGCCATAAATTAGTGATGATTTAAGGTACCATTTAGGAAAACATTTTTGTTCTAAGTTGCTTTTCTTAATATTGAGGAATTTATTTATGAGATTGGCTAAGATCATAAGGAGATATACTTACTTTATAATTAGAGTTTTATCCATTAATAATTTTCTACCACAAACTCATCTTTCACTCTAAAAGATAATAGAATGTAAAAAAATTCTATTTACACTATTCGTATAGGGTTCCAAAATAAACGAATTTATAATTCATCTACAAGATCTTTTAATAAAAACTACATTATTTAATCCAGGACATCTCGTGGGCCAGTGGTAGGTGATACACCCTTGTCACCCTTCGGTTCCGGGTTCAAGTCTCGCAGCCTTGCTAGACGCGACGGGTTGCCACCCGACCTCCGGGTTGTCCTTTTATGGCAATCCAAAATAATCCAAACTAGAACTATCCAAAATACTTCTGTCCAAACTCACAGTCCAACATTTATAAGGAAGGTAAACATAATATAGATCCTTTTTACCCCGTAATAGCATATGAATACCTTCATCATGTATTACCATATTCCTTATTGATTCCATTCATGCTCCCTTATTCCATATAGAATGCTGGATATACTTCATTAATCCAAAAATGTTTTAAACCCCAACAATGATGGAATATACAAATCATTAATCAGTTCCAAGGTAGTCAAGAATATCCAATATAGTTTATCCAAAACAATCACATATTATTCCAAAATCACTACCTCAGTATCAGAACTATATTATGATTTATCATTCTCTCAACTATATATTTTCCAAAAATTTATCCTGCTATTGAGTCACTTTTCTTTGTTCCACACAATCTCAAGTCCTTAATGAAATAGTACTGTAGTACAATCCTTATATACTCCATAATTATTATAACAAGTACATTGTTGATACAACACTCAATTGACATAATCAACATAAGAACTCTAATCATTCCTCTTCATCCGTGGTAGTATCATAACTTGATTATTATCCAATAACATCATTTGCAGCATAGTCTGATGACTGGGACATAGGTTCGCATAGTGTCCAAACTCCTTGCAAATGAAGCATTGTACATTTAAAACCATTTTCTTACCCTTGCAGTCACACACTTTGTGCCCTTTTCCTCCACACTTATAACAAACTCCCATTCCTTTCAGGCACATTCCAGGGTGTTTCTTTCCACAGTTACCACATATGGGAAAATTCTTCTTTTCCCTCTTCCCTTTATCCATCTTTCTCTCTTCCATCCTTTTCTTCTCTTGCTTCCCTTCAAAGCCATAGGACTCAGTAAACTCTTTACTTATCTTATCAACACATGATATTATTTCTTCATATGATGATAATACATGGGAGACTATTTATCTTATAAATTCTAGCTTAAGACCATGAAAGATATGATCCTTCCTTCTCTTTGGATCATGTGCATTTCTGGAGTTCTCATTCCTTCTACTGGGCGCCATTTCTAAACAATGGCATACACTAGATCAGTTTATGAATCAAAATACATAATCCCATACTTATAAAACACTTAACATAAATTGAACTATTTATGGATATAATCCATAATCATAAAAATGTCTCCTTTGAGGATGTATATACTCATAAACCCTTCATAATGGTGTGTAAAGAAAATGAGAATTATCCTAAGCATATCCCCCGGGAGTGTCGTAACCAAGAGTGCAGCAAGGCCCGTTGTCGTGCATCAGTTCCCGTTCGAGTCTAGCTCAAAGCGGTGTTTTCGGGTTTTACCCCTAGGTACATCTGTGCCAGAGCCGCCTCTACCTGCTCGTATCCAGACAGGGATGTATTGCTCAGAAAACTCACAAAATCTCTACAATACCAAAATTCTAGGAAGTTCTTCTACACTAATCCTCAAAGTTCATCTTAGGTCTACGTGCTCTAATCAGAGTTTATCTAAATCTAGCTTCCAAGGTTTGTACTAAACTTCCTTTGATACCAACTGTAACGCCCCGACCCCAGCTACCCAGAGTCGGTGCATTACTTCGTAACATTGGCATGATCACAAGAAAGATCAAATCTCGAAAGACCGATTGGTTTAGTAGCCTTGGAAACACTAGATATATTCATAAGTTTTACATTACATCATAAAACGAAAAACTACTACAACAACATATTGTCTCCATAATCCACACTCATATCCCCACATAATATCCCTGCAGGTCATTCATAACTTACTTATTCACTTCCTGGGAAAAATAAAACATAGAAAAGGGGTGAGCTCAAATGCCCAGTAAGGATAACAATATAGCGGAAACTTTCATAAATAAGAATAAACATTTAAGGCAATGTATAACTAAAACAAAAGCCTTTCAAACATAAACTTTCAACATGGTATGGCATAAATAAAATGAAATAATGCCATTTACTTATTCACATTGATATTTAACTAATCGAATAATCACATGAAAAAATCAATAACCACTTTCATAATGTTGGAATGCATAATGATGAACTTTAATTTATTTGTCAATGCCTCGTCCCAAGACCTTGGGGCTAACTGTAACCGGAACCCAACCCGGAGTGCCTCTAATAACCGGACACCAACCCGAAGTGCCTCTAATAACCGGACACCAACCTGGAGTGCCTCTAATAACCAGAGACCAAACCGGAGGGCTTACTTTTACCAGTCCCTAACCTGGAGGGCTTACTTTTACCAGTCCCCAACCTGGAGGGCTTACTTCAACTAGTCCCCAACCCGGAACATACTTGTCCAACACATTCATATGAAGTAAAGTTTGAAATATAACATAAACATTCTTATTGGAACTAGCATACGAAATGTCAATACTTTACTCATAAACCATGAATGACACATCTACAGTCAAACATATCACAAAAATTCATTACAATATGGAAGTTTTATATCATAATAAATCAAATTCAAATTAGCTTAAAATCCATCAAAGGATGTTGACATAGATGAAAATGTTTTTTTAAAAATTATTGAGAGAAATATCCCTTTTTCATGAAAACATTTTAATGTTACACAATTTAGAAAGTAAGGCATTTAAATATATTTTTGGATCAAAGTGTCCCATACCACTTTGAAACTTTTGAATGGAATTAACACTTTTAAAACATTCATTTTCATATAAATAAATCCTTACAAACCATTTTGAAAACGTGGACATAAATGAGGATGATTTAGAAGAATAAATATTTAAAACATTTAAAATGATGTTTTAGTAAAATTTCCCTTAGAAATAATCCCTTTGAAAACTCTTTTATGAAATATGGACATGAATAGTAAATATGTCCCTGTAGATACTTACGTAAAGACAACCTCGGATATTAAAGAGATTGTGAAGTAAACCCTTATCAATTTGGTAACTTATGAAACATACAACCCATGAAAGAGGTATCATACAATGAAAATGTAAATACACATAAGGTAAAGTGCATTATACAAAGAATACAATTATGGGCAGTACATACACCACACAAAAGATAATAGTGGAAATATGGCATGAATCTCACGGAAATAAAGAGTGAGATGAAAACCCCTTACTATGTTAATCAACTGAGTCGTATGGCCAAAAGTTAATAACCACCAAATTATTTACAGAATAACATGAATATAAAGATAATCATGATAATATATATCAAATGCCAGTACACAATACACCACTTTCAATAATTTAGTGGCAAATAATGGAAATCTCACGGAATTGAATGTGAGATAAGAAAATCCCTTACCTTGTACTTTTCCTTGGTTGGGGTAGGTTAACCTCCTCTTCTTCGGGTTCTTCCTTTTTATTTGATCAAAAGGGCTCCTTAGGTTGGATTTCTGATCAAACTAAGGCCTCTAGGTTGTAGTGAGGGATGTTGGGAGAGTATTTGGGCAGAGTTTGGCCGAACCAAAAGGCTTTGAAGGTGTGAAGAAATGAGAAGGAGGAGTGCCCTTTTATAAGAGGGGTGAGGGGCACCTTTGGAAAAGCTAGAAATATTAATTTATAATAAATTCATATTCGGTTTCTAATGGCTCAAAAGTTTATTATTCAAAGTTTAAGGTGGGGATAGGTCGAAAACCACTCAACCAATAGAATTTAGACAGGTTTGGGTACTTATATTAACCTTATCTTTAAGTATTAACTCTAAGTTAATTAGTTTCACTTTTACAATGTCTCTTTGTATTTTTATATAATATGGTTAATAAACTTACTATATACATCCAAGCGACCCCCAAGTGGTCCATTAATGATGAACCTATCATGATATAAGTCTCTTGGCCGAATCTTAGATTTTTAGGAATTTAATATCAATTAATAATATAATATTTGTTTTAAGAACTCTTTTATGTCAATTTTGACATTATTCAATAGTTGATTTTTGTGAAACTCATAACAGATTTATTACTTCGAACAAAGTCCATTAAATCAATCCTAATATATCATATTATCCTAGAAAATTAGTTTAATTCATTAAAAGTTTCATATTATATTTATTTGGGTATTTATAATATCAATTATTTTAATTTTTCACTATTATAGTAATTACTGCATCATCATTGTGTCATAAATAAAATAAATTATTTAATGTCTAAAAATTATAAATAAAATATCATTATGTAGGAAATCTTTTTATCTTTCTAATGAATATTTATAATCTAAAATCCAACATATATAACCCTATTTAACAATTGTTTTTCTAAAAGATATATGCTTGTGTCATTTTTGTATTCATTTTAACTTAATTAAAATAAAGTGTCATTATCACTTACAAGTGGATCCATGGGGTCCCAAAATCGACCCAAAGATGCCCATGGTCGACCATGTATCAACCAATAGGGTTAAGACACGTTTTAGGGTAATTTAGTATTATTATAATATTATTTTTTAACCCTTATTTACCGGATTTACCCTTAACCATGGTAAATAAAATATTTACCGCAGTAATTATTCAAAATGTCTAAAAATAAAAGTTACCTATTTACACAATTTGAACATCCTGATTCCAAATATGGAATCCATTTTTCTAAATTCAAAACACAGAAGTGGCAGAAATTAATTTAAAATTAATTCCCGCTGTCAAAACAAAAAGCGCGTTTTTAAGAGATAATAACTATCAAAAGATTGACACTTGTTTATGTTCGGTTTAATTGTAAAATTATGTCCAATGACCAACATTATATTAAATGGTAAAAATATATTCTAAATATACTTTAAAACCACTCAAATTCATAATTTATCACTATTAATTATTTTGATTAAAAAAGTTGCTTTTAATTAAAATTTTGTAATTTTCACTATTCATCAAAATATGAAAGTTATCCGAAAAGTACCAAAATTTCACCTTAGGGTAAATTCGACACTACGAATCCAAAAATGAAGTCAATTTTGAAATATAAAATATATATAATTTCAAAAAGTAGGTATTACTATTCATAACGGCTAGTTTGATCGGTTGTGGTGTGTGTTAAAACTCGAAGTTGCGTACAACACACACTACTGTATTATTCAAAGGAAAGCGTACTGTGGAAGCTTGGGATGTTTCATTTTAAATTTTTTGATGTCCTCATTTAGTCAAAAAGTTTAAAATATTGTATTTAAAAAGGGTTCACTATTAAAAGTTGATAAAAGTGCAATACTGAAAATGAATTTGTTCTTGCATTATATCCAAGAAACTCATAATATGGATTCTAAAATTATAATGATTATATAAAGTTTAAAATTTAGATAATACTATTCATAACCTCTTTTGAATCGCTTTTTTTTTGTAAGTTATGGTGTGATTGAACTCGGTGTTGCGTGTAGTGCAAGTTATTGAATTATTTTGAAGAAATAACACACTATGAAATCTTGGGGTGTTACAGTACGCCCCTCCCAGTGGTCCACCTCTTGGTACCGACCTGCTCCTCGTGCCTCAACCACGATCAGCACTGTCCGTCGTCTGCAACCAACACAACGTAGTGCGGGCATAGCCCGTGCAGGGGTGAGTATAAGCTACTCAGTAGGGACCCCGAGACCCCTGAAGGTCTCCCAGAATCCACAAAGGATAATCCACAAAGGAAAGATACAATCACGAAGTAACATCCGAAATTACTTAGGTATATGCCCATACATATACCTAAGTCATTAATTCTCGTTCGGCTCCAACATCTGAGCTCAAGTACAACCCAATCCACACAAGAAAACATAACGTAATCCACGCAGGATATCAAGTCAATCTTATCGAAGATAAGGATTGAAAGTCAAGATTCAGCTCATACAGGTATACTTCTTCATAAGACGATAGAGATGATCAGATGTAGCCACTGATTCATCTAAGCCATCGGACCCACACAGGATCGATAGGTACTAACCCCCTCAATGACCCACAAAGGATCGATAGGTAACTAACCCCCACAATGAACCACAAAGGATCGATAGGTAACTAACCCCCACAATGACCCACACAGGATCGGACCCACACAAGATCTGTAGGCACTGGCCCACACAGGACCGCTGAGCGCTGACCCACACAGGATCTGACCCACACAGGATCGGTAGCACTGATCCACGTAGGATCGTTGAGTGCTGTAGTCGTCGCCGTCGAATCCACGGAGGATTTCTGTACAGTCGTCATCGTCGTCGCAGTCGCAGCCAGCTCTAGGGTTCCCGCACACAGCAAGCTCGTTCAGGAGGGTCCACTCCTCGAGCCGAGGGGCTGATACATTAATTGACACGAAGTCCGGAGTTGATGCATCCAAAAGTTCTGTATCATCAACAGGAACTCAACGACACAGACGGCGCGTCAATCAGACGCCCGGTCTGAGAGTTATTAGCTTTTTAGTCCCAGGGGCCTGGTTGGTTTTTAAGTCAAAACCAACCCGAACGTACTCCAACTGCGTCCAAACCATGAGCGGAGTAATCCAAAAGGTCTGTCTCACTAAGAGAAATCCATCAAAGTCGACGACACATCAATCGGACGTCCAGAGCTCAAGTTATAAGCGTTTCCGCTCCGAGGGCCCGGTTGGTTTCGTGTACGAACCAACCCGGCCGAACCCAAAGTACTCCGAAACCTTGAGCGTAATATACCTAAATGACCGTTTCGATCTAAGGATCGCATTGCAGCTGACGGTGCATCGATTGGAGGTCTGCAACCCAAGTTAAGGGCAAAAGACCGTGAGGGGTCCGGTATTAGGGGGTTCGGGCCCGGTCCGACCTGGCCCGATACCCTCTGGGTCGGCCTGAACCGGGTCAACCCGACCCGGGTCCGGGTCCGGCCCGCCTGGGCGCGGCCCGGCCTGGCGGCTCAGCCCGGCACCCTGGCGCTGTCCAGGTGGCTCGGCCGAAACGACCGAGCGTATGGGGGGGGGGATGCCCCCCTGTTTCGTAACCGCGACCCCCATGTGGGGGGACGCTGCTTGTCCGGCTAGCCGGGGGTCGTAACCCCTGGCTCCTCCCCTGTCCGTCCGCCCCGCTCCAGCCGGGCCGGCTGCTGCCGCCACGGGATCAGCATGGGCCGGTCCCCCTGCTCCGACGCCGGCGGCCCGGAACCGGCCACCGGTCCCTACTCCGCTGAGGCCTTGGTCCATCCGGCGCGGCGTGACGGCGCCGCGCCCCTCCGCCGCGGCCCCACTCCGGCCGTGGTGTCTTCGGGTTTTTCCAGCGAGGCGCGACGGCGCCGCGGCTTGGTTCGATTTCAATTACGTGGCGCGACGGCGCCGCGCATCCTTGCCGCACGTTCCCGCGCGGTGCGATGACATCGCATCACTTTCCTTCGAACCGCAACAACACAAAAAAAAATAAGGGAGGAGGGTCGGCCGTGTTTGTGCGGTCTGGCCCCCTCCCGTTAATCGATAGCAAGTGGTCCAATTGAACGAGTAACATCGACGAAAGAAATCACGAATATCAACAACAATAAAATCCCCTACCTCGAGCATAGTTTGAACGGAGGTTCGTCGCGGAATTGCACGTCGTGGAAGAAGGCGTCGCGGAAGGAGAGGGTCGTTAGCGTTTGTTGATCTCCGAGGAAGGTGTCTCTCGCCGTCGTCCGCCATCGGAGGTTGGCGTTCTTCGTCGGCAGCGGTGCGTTCTTTGCGTTCTTCGACGAAGAATGAAGAACCTCAAGACTTCTCTTTTTCTCCCAAAGTATCAATACAACAAAACCCAACAATAATAAAATAAGTGTCAAGTCTTATTTTATTACTCAAGTCTTAAGAAATTTGAATTTCAAACATTGAATTAAATCACTTAATTTAATTCATATCATTTAAAAGGAGAGTTATAGGAGTTTAGGGAATATGAAGGGGTGGGGTTCGTGTGGGCCCCACCACCCTCATAACCTCCCATGGGAAGTTGGGTGGTTACCCCAACTTCCACTCAAAGGTTTTAACCACTTAGAAAGAAAAAATAAAAATTGTAGCTAATTTTTTATTTTTAACTTCCACAATTTTTATCAACTTCTCCCGTGTAAACGCAACTCTGGAAAAGGTGTTCCTAAGAAATTACTGCCACTGCGAATCCATCGGTACCTTCAGAATTTTATTCCGAGCACCGGTTAAAAAGTTAGAAAATCCCGCTCATTCGTTCACTGAACGTACCTAAGCTAAACTTCAGATATAAATTCTGGGCACACCGGGCCTCGGAATCAAGTGCCGTCAGAAACCGCGTTCTTTTAAAATCCCAAATAAAATTAAGAAAAAATTTCCCTTGAATTTTACGGGTCTTTACATTACTCCCACATCATGGCTTTACGTCCCCGTAAAGATACATCATAAACTAAGGAAACAAATGTGGGTACTGAGCACGCATCTGAGCCTCCCGCTCCCAAGTGCTCTCCTGGAGGTTCCCGTGCTACCATATGATGTGCACTAGAGGAATCGAATGTCCATGTAGGACCCACTCCTGTCGATCCTCAATCTCCACCGGGACCTTCGTAAAAGTCACCCCATCATCAATGTCCAGCTCCCCATGGTCAATGATATGCGTCGGGTCATGCACGTATCTTCTCAGCTGGGATACATGGAAGACGTCGTGCACCCGGTGCAATTGAGGTGGTAGAGGCAGGCGATAAGCCACCTCACCAATCCTGCTGAGGACCTGGAATGGTCCGATGAAGCGTGGAAACAACTTGCCGCCTCGGCCAAATCTCTGTAATCCACGTCGAGGTGAGACCCGCAAAAAGACGTGGTCGCCATCCTCGAACTCTAGTGGCCTCCGCCTCCTATCAGCATAAGACTTCTGCCGGCTCTGAGCTGTCCTCATCCACTCTTGGATGACCTGGACCTTCTCCGTTGTGGCCTGGACCATCTCCGGTCCCACAAGTGCTGACTCCCCAGGGTCTGTCCAGCACAGCGGTGATCTGCAAGGTCGGTCGTACAACGCCTCGTATGGTTCCATCCCGATGGTGGAGTTGTAGCTATTGTTGTACGCGAACTCCACCAAGGGTAGGTGGTCCTCCCAGCTGCGACCAAAGTCGAGGACACATGCACGGAGCATGTCCTCGAGAGTCTGAATGGTCCTCTCCGTCTGACCATCTGTCTGAGGGTGAAAGGCGGTGCTCAGACGTAGTTGCATCCCGAACGCCTCCTGCAACCCCTTCCAAAGCCGGTAAGTAAAGTGAGAATCTCGATCGGAGACGATAGATGATGGCACACCATGAAGCCTTACAATCTCCTGAACATAGAGACGTCCCAAGTTCTCCACTGAGCCCTGCTCTCTGATGGGTAAGAAGTGAGCCGACTTGGTGAGTCGGTCGACAATCACCCAAATGGAGTCGTGACCTCTGGAAGTGCGTGGAAGTCCAGTAATGAAGTCCATAGATATTCCATCCCACTTCCACTATGGGACCTCCAAGGGTTGTACCAAGCCTGCTGGTACCTAGTGCTCTGCCTTCACCTGCCGACAGGTGAGTCATCGAGAAAAGAACTCTGCCACAACCTTCTTCACGCCCGACCACCAGTGCTGTTGTCTGAGATCCTGGTACATCTTTGCCACTCCAGGATGTACCGCTAGAGGGGAAGTGTGGAACTCCCTCAGCACCTACTCTTGTAAAGCAGCTGGTACCATGGTACGTCCTCTGAAAAGGATGTCGTGCTCTCCTTCCATAGAGAATCCATCAGGTTCCTGTCCTGAGCATATCTGTGCACGCCGCGTCTCACAGTCAACGTCCCTATGATGTGCCTCTCTGACCCGCTGTAGAAGTGGAGGAGTGACTTTGAGTGACTGTAGAAAGGCTTCTCCATCGCTATCCATGAAGGATAACTACAAAGCGTCTAGCTGCTCCGTCGCCTCCCCAAGTAGCTGAATGCCCGTCCTCTTGCTGATGGCATCGACCACTACATTCCCCTTACCGGGAGTATAGACTATCTCAAAGTCATAATCCTAGAGGAACTCAAGCCATCTTCGCTGTCTCAGGTTCAGGTCCTTCTGCAAGAAGATGTACCTGAGACTCTGGTGGTCAGAATAGACTGTAAAGCGCTCGCCCATTAGATAGTGTCGCCACATCTTCAGAGCGAAGACCACTGCTGCTAACTCCAGGTCATGGGTAGCGTAGTTCTACTCATGCTGCCTCAACTGACGTTATCCATAGGCAATCATGGCCCTCTCCTGCATCAGGACACATCCGAGTCTGGTCCCTGATGCATCGCAGTAAACTACGTACCCAACTCCCTCCTCCGGTATCCTCAAGATAGGCGTGCTGGTCAATCTCTGTCTCAGCTCCTGGAAGCTCTACTGACATCTGTCTAACCACAAAAAGGGTTTCCCCTTCTTCTTCAAAGCTTAGAGTGGTGCCGAAACTCTGGAGAAGTCTGGCACAAATCTCTGATAGTACCCAGCTAGTCCCAAGAAACTCCGCACCTCCGTCACACTCCTGGGTGGCTCCCAAGCTAGCACTACCTCGATCTTCGTAGGATCCACTGAAACTCCCGCCTCAGAGATGATGTGTCCCAAGAAGTGGACCTCACGTATCCAGAACTGACACTTCGAGAGCTTACCATAAATCTGGTTCTCTCGGAGTGTGTCCAGTACAACCCGCAAGTGGTAGGCGTGCTCCTCCTCAGTTGTCGAGTATATCAAAATGTCGTCGATGAAGACCACGAAAAATCGATCGAGGTATGGCTGAAATATCCTGTTCATGAAGCCCATGAACACTGCTAGAGCATTGGTTATGCCGAATGGCATAACCAAGAACTCATAGTGGCCATACTGACACCTGAAGTCCCTCTTCTGCACGTCCTCGTCCCGAACTCTGAGCTGGTGATAGCCTGACCTGAGGTCTATCTTCGAGAACCACCGTGCTCCCTTGAGATGATCGAAGAGGTCATCAATACTCAGTAGCGGATAATTGTTCCTCACTATCACCTGGTTCAGGTGACGATAGTCGATACAAAGTCACAAGCTCCCGTCCGCCTTCTTGGCGAACAATATCGGGGAAGCCCAGGGTGAAACACTGGGTCGGATGAATCCCTTTCCCTGCAAGTCCTCCAACTGTACCCGTAGCTCTCGAAGATCGGAAGGATCCATCCGATATTATGGGGTGGATATTGGGGCTGTCCCGGGGTACAGATCAATATAAAAGTCTACCTCTCTGCGAGGAGGTAGTCCTGGAACGTCGTCGGGGAAAACGTCCGCATACTGATCCACCACTGCAGGAAAACCAGGACTCCACACATTAACTGCTCCTAGGATGAGGCTATCCAACTAATGAGTGATGGGTAGTCCTCTCCTCTACAAGAGTCCATCCTGTGCTGTGAAGGCTACCTTCTCGCTAGTGAAGGTGAACCTGCTCCCGTCGGTGCGTACACACCGCACCTTGCGCCTAATACAGTCAATTTGAGCATGGACTGTAGATAACCAATCCATGCCCAAGATGACATCATAAGGCCTTGACTCCACTACAAGAAGATCCCAGCCAAAGATCTCGCCTCCTAGAGTAAGGTCACACTGCCGGCACCAGTGCGTAATCGTCGAGTCTGCTCCCATAGGAGTCTCTAGCCGTAAGGATCGAGCCAACGACTCTGTCGGAATCTCCGAGAACCAAACAAGGGCAGCGGCTATGAAAGAATGACTCACTCCTGTGTCTATAATAACTGCAGCAAGGGTGGAATAGACACATATAGTATCTCGAATCATATCGGGCGCACCGTGGTCGTAGGCCTCTGCTTCCTGAAGCTGCGCCTGTCTCTGCCCGCCAGCTCCCTGTGGTCGGGGTGGACCTCCTGGTGGTGGTGGTGGTAGAGCCTCAAAGCGTCGCCCACCACCTGCTACTCAGCCAGCTCCTCTACCTCGTCCTCCTTCTCCTTGAGGACCACCACGGTCAACCCTCTGCCTCTGCCTGGGTGGTACCTTATTTGTCTACTGCTCCTCGGTATGGCGGGTCGGGCAGTCACGAGCCATGTGGCCATGCCCGCCGCATGTGTAGCACTGTTTGCCTCTCGAAAGACTGGCTCTGCGCTGGGTGCCCCGCACCTCTGAGCCAGTGTCCTGAGGTCGTCTGCTTGAGGGTCTGATCTGCCTGGACCCATGAGTCATCCGTCGACTACCTGCTGCAGAAGACTCTGCTACGTTCCGCCCTGTGGTAGGTCTCACTGCTGATGTAGGCTCAGCAAGGAAGCTCTCGATCAGAAGGGCTCGCTCTAGTACCCCTGCCTGTGTCGGAATGCTAAGGGAGATCAGTGACGCCCTGATCTCATGCCTCAATCCATGCTCAAAGGTCCGAGCCCGGAAGAATGGGTCTCGTACCATGTCCATCGAATAGCACGAGAGATCTATAAATCTCGTTGAGCACTGGGTGACCGTCAAGCTGCCCTGCCGCAGCTGTAGAATCTCTTGGATACGCACCGCATGGAGGGTGGCTGGGATGAACTCCGAGCAGAAGAGGCTCTCAAAGTCCATCCAGAGGAGAGATGTATCATCGTGCACCTGGAGCATCAAGCTCCACCATCTACCTGCTGCCGCGTGCAGGAGGCTCGCTGCAAGGATCACCATGAGGTCTGATGGTGTCCTCACTAACCTGAAAACTCGTACAACTGCCTCCAGCCAATCCTCGGCTGCCTGAGGGTCCATCTCCCTATGGAACCTGGGCGGTCGCTGACGCTGAAACTCGTACAGTGCACTAAGGTGACGTGCATCGTCAGCGGCTGGGGATGGTAGCATCGGTGGCTCGACGGGTAGAGGTACCGCCGATGCCTCTGCTGTCAAAGGGCCCTGTACCGAGGCCTCGTCGCTCGGTGGGATGCCATCACGCACAACGCTCGGAACCCTAGCTGGCTGCCATCGTGGGGCCATCCTGAAAAGAAACAGGTGCGCCACGGTCAAACAGTATACCTGGTGAGCTCAAAGAAAGTAATCACAGAGAAAACTTGAAACACACATGCAATCAATGTTTTCGTGCATTAAGTCGGAAATCAGAAGTCAGGGTCTTGGTGTACGGATACGTCAGCCGCCGCACCAACAATGGACTCCCTGGACTGATAACCACACTCAATACTCTTAACACTATTGCTTCACATAGAAAAAGATCAGAGTCCTGAGTTCTACGGTAGAACCGAACTCCTCTGATACCAATTTGTCACGACCCATCCTCGGGGCCCGTGCCGTGACTACCCCAAGCCCGCCTTCCATAGGCCAGGGGATGACGACTAGCACCAAGGCGTAATTCCCTGTAAAAAGGGAAGACATTGCCTTTGTAAAGTAAACAACACCACAGAGCAAGCAAGCATAAGTAAACACTAAGTAAAAACTGGGTACAATAGTAGTGCGGAAAAGTAAGTGGTCCAGAATACAAACCCAAACTGAAAGTAAAGTACAACTGAAAAAGGGAGTACAACAACTGAAAAGTAAAGCTGCAGCCTCAAGCCGTCCACTGGAAGTACCACCTGAAGGGTAGGTACATATATCCTCCACATCTCCTCGGGTCCAACCATCCGCTTCGAGTACGCCCCGCCCAGTGGTCCACCTCCGGGTACCGACCTGCTCATCGTGCCTCAACCACGATCAGCGCTGTTTGTCGTCTGCAACCAACACAACGTAGTGTGGGCATAGCTCATGCAGGGGTGAGTATAAGCTACTCAGTAGGGACCCCGAGACCCCCGAAGGTCTCCCAGAATCCACAAAGGATAATCCACAAAGGAAAGATACAATCACGAAGTAACATATGGCATTACTTAGGTATATTCCCATACATATACCTAAGTCATTGATTCTCGTTTGGCTCCAACATCCAAGCTCAAGTACAACCCAGTCCACACAGGAAAACATAACGCAATCCACGCTGGATATCAAGTCAATCTTATCGAAGATAAGGATTGAAAGTCATGATTCAGCTCACACAGGTATACTTCTTCGTAAGACGATAGAGATGATCAGATGTAGTCACTGATTCATCTAAACCGTCAGACCCACACAAGACTGATAGGTACTAACCCCCGCAATGACCCACACAGGATCAGACCCACACAAGATCTGTAGGCGCTGGCCCACACAGGACCGCTAAGCGCTGACCCACACAAGATCTGACCCACACAGGATCGGTAGCACTGATCCACATAGGATCGCTGAGTGCTGTAGTCGTCGCCGTCGAATCCACGGAGGATTTCTGTACAGTCGTCATCGTCGTCGCAGTCGCAGCCAGCTCTAGGGTTCCCGCACACTGCAAGCTCATTCAGGAGGGTCCACTCCTCGAGCTAAGGGGCTGATATATCAACTGACACGAAGTCTGGAGTTGATGTATCCAAAAGTTCCGTATCGTCAACAGGAACTCAACGACACAGACGGCGCATCAATAGGACGCCCAGTCTGAGAGTTATTAGCTTTTTCGTCCCAGGGGCCCGGTTGGTTTTTAAGTCAAAAACAACTCGAACGTACTCCAACTGCGTCCAAACCTCGAGCAGAGTAATCCAAAAGGTCCATCTCACTAAGAGGAATCCATCAAAGTTGACGACACGTCAATCTGACGTCCGAAGCTCAAGTTATAAGCGTTTTCGCTCCGAGGGCCCGGTTGGTTTTGTGTACGAACCAACCCGGCTGAACCTAAAGTACTCCAAAACCTTGAGTGTAAAATACCGAAACGACCGTCTCGATCCAAGGATCGCATCACAACTGACGGTGCATCGATCGGAGGTCCTCAGCCCAAGTTATGGGAAAAAGACCGTGAGGGGTCCGGTATTAGGGGGTTCGGGCCCAGTCCAACCCAGCCCGATACCCTATGGGTCGGCCCGAACCGGGTCCGGCCCGGGTGCGGCACAGCCTGGCGGCCCGGCCTGCTTCGACGCTACCTAAGCTGCGGCCCTGCTCCAGCCACGATGTCTTTGGGTTTTTCCAGCGTGGCGCGATGGCGCCACGGCTTGGTTCGATTTCAATTGTGCGGTGCGACGGCGCCGCGCATCCTTTCCGCACATTCCCGCGTGGTGCGACAGCACCACGTCACTTTCCTTTGAACCGTAACAACACAAAAAAAATAAGGGAGGAGGGTCGGCCGTGTTTGTGCAGTCCGGACCCCTCCCGTTAATCGATAGCAAGCGGTCCAATTGAACGAGTAACGTCGAAGGAAGAAATCACGAATATCAACAACAATAAAATCCCCGACCTCAAGCGTAGTTTGAACGAAGGTTCGTCATAGAATTTCACGTTGCGGAAGAAGGCGTCGCGGAAGGAGAGGGTCATTGGCATTTGTTGATCTACGAGGAAGGTGTCTCTCGCCGTCGTCCGCCGTCGGAGGTCGGCGTTCTTCGTCGGCGGCGGTGCGTTCTTCGTGTTCTTCGACGAAGAACAAAGAACCTCAAGACTTCTCTTTTTCTCCCAAAGTCTCAATACAACAAAACCCAACAATAATAAAATAAGTGTCAAGTCTTATTTTATTACTCAAGTCTTATGAAATTTGAATTTCAAACATTGAATTAAATCACTTAATTTAATTCATGTCATTTAAAAGAAGAGTTATAGGAGTTTAGGGAATATGAATGGGTGGGGTTCGTGTGGGCCCCACCACCCTCATAACCTCCCATGGGAAGTTGGGTGGTTACCCCAACTTCCACTCAAAGGTTTTAACCACTTAGAAAGAAAAAATAAAAATTGTAGCTAAATTTTTATTTTTAACTTCCACAATTTTTATCAACTTCTCCCATGTAAACGCAACTCCCGAAAAGGTGTTCCTAAGAAATTACCGACGCTATGAATCCATCGGTACCCTCAGAATTCGATTCCGAGCACCGGTTCAAAAGTTATAAAATCCCGCTTGTTCGTTCACTGAACGTACCCGAGCTAAACTTCGGATAGAAATTCCGGGCACACCGGGCCTCAGAATCAAGTGCTGTCAGAAACTGCATTCTTGTAAAATCCCAATGAAAATTAAGAAAAAATTTCCATTGAATTTCACGGGTCTTTACATGGAGACTCAATCTAGTTAGTCTCATCTAATGCAATTATTAGAGGCCTAGAGCATTAGTCTGACTCCCTAACCTATGCATTCTTGGGTGGTTTTAGAGCCTCAGTCCAACCAACCCATGGGAGGAGCCTGAATCCTTTATCCCACACCACTATTCCATGTGCACATGCTTATTTAAACATTTACCACATATACCATATCACAAAACATGAATAACCAATACACATAACATTCACATCTCATAATCAATCAAGATATAAATTAATATCAAGTCGTAACCCCTTAGCACATTTACCATTTACATTTCAAATCCCATTCAACTCATTTCCCTTTCTCATACCTTAAACCTTTATGTATATTAAATAAATACCATACGTTATCCCATTTAACATATTCATCAATACCCATTCACGAATCCATTTACCCATTAATCATTTCATATGCCTTAATCCCCTTATGTATTCCTGTTACATTATCATACGCCACTTAGCACATTCACATTAATCCATTTAACCCCTTTTTACGATACGCCAAACTATCCCTTATGTCATTACCAATAACTAGAAACAACCACTATTAGTGCCATTTTAAAATTCAAACTAACATTTCAACACATTTATCATGGGATCTATTTCAATACAAGTGAACTTTAGGCTAACCTCATAATTTTCCATGTTTGAGAATATTGGAACACCCCATGGGTGGCCCTAGAATGGTCAAAACTACCTCAATGCATCCCATAGGGAATTGTGAGGGGTCCAATTCAACATTTATTCACCCCATTTACCAAACTCATTCAAGGAAACAATTTCACAATAAGAGGGAAGTAATATCAAACTACAAATGCACAAATCTACAATAAAACTATGGGATATAACTTATAGAACACCTAACTCAAATCCGTAGACAAACTCACCCTTAACCATATCCTTAGATCTGTATTCAAGAACCCTTTAAGCCACAACCCTAGATCCTCCAAAAAATAGAGGGTTTTAGGGATTCATAAGAAGATGAAAAAATCTAAATCCCTAATCCAGAAAAGAGAAGCATGAGGAAGATTAGACTTACCTAGAGATTAGATCTGCAACTAACGACACTCCAAACGACCTTGAATTGAAGGAGAACTGCACTTGGAAAGATTTGGGGGTTTAGGTTCATCGCTAGGGTTGAGAGGGGAAGAATGGGGAAGAAAATCGGGCGAGGTCTTAAAAATCCAAAGGGGAAAAAACTATAAATTTACACTTTTTAATGGGGTGAATGGTTTATCTGTACTGTTTTCCAAACTATGTGTAAACTATGCGCATCCAATTTCTAAGAGTGGTTGGGTTGCACGATTACCTAGGGAGGACCACACGGTTTGATAAACCATGCACTAACCATGCAGAATGCCACTATCTAGGACTACACAGATTTACCTTTCCCCTTTCATGGTTTTGCTTAACTGTGCAGCCCCTTCTCCTGGCTAGCACAATTTGGGTTCATGGTTATCTCTAATTGTGAGCTAACCATGAAACATGCACTGAATGACCATTTTCCCTCTTCTTTTGTGTCACAAACCCCTGAAATACCCTTTAATTTTCTCATACCCCCAACAAACATTCCATTAACCAAATTTAAGAGATATAAACCAAAATTTAAATAATAACATGCCTCTAAAAAGTCTGGGATCTTACAACCTCCCCACCTTATAACGTCTCATCCACGAGAAGTAATTAAAAACACCACTAAGATTATGAAGAGAAGAGATCAGGCCATTGGTCCCACACATCTAATTCCCTATCTCAATTATCTTCATAAACATTCCCATGATGCCACAAAACTTGAACCAAAGGGACGGTCTTGCCTCGCAAGACCTTCTCACTATGATCCAAAATACGATCCAGATGCTCCTTAAAGGATGCATCAGCCTCAAGCTTAACATCCTTGACATCAATCACATGATATGGATCAGGGTGATACTGCTGAAGTTGTGACACATGAAAGACATCGTACATTCCACTATATCGCTATGGAAGATCCAATCAGTACACCACCAGTTTGATCCTCTGTACAATCTCAAATGACCCTACGTACCTGGGTGCCAAATTTCCCTATTTTAAAATCTAAAAGTGACCCAACCTTGGAGACACCCTAATAAACTCATTATCACCCCCAAAATCTAAAGAGGTCTATGATGCCAATCCATATATGACTTCTTCCCACTCTGAGCTATTTCCATACATTTCCATATCAATTGAATTTGATCTGACGCCTCCTACACGAGACTCGGTCCCAACAACTTTGTTTCCCCAACCTCTAACCAACACAATAAAGATTGACATGGAATACCATAAATAACCTCAAATGGTTCCATTTGAATCATATCCTGATAACTATTTTTCTAGGAAAACTCAACAAGCACCAAATATTTCTCTCACAATCCACCAAAATCTAGGACACAAGCCCGCAACATGTCCTCTAATACCTAAATGGTATGCTCTGACTGCCCATATGTCTATGAGTGAAAGGTCATAATCAATAATACTTGGGTACCAAGCTTCCTCTGTAATCCCTACTAGAAGCATGATGTAAAATGTAGATCACGATTTGAAACTACAATTCACGACACCCCATGCAACTGTACTATTTCTCGAACATACACCTCACCCAAATGACCCATGCTAAAAGTCTCTCGAATCAGAAAGAAATGGGATGCCTTATTCAACTGATCAATAACCACCCAAATCACATCATTCTTCTAAGGAATCCTCAGAAGACCAACCAAGAAATCCATCATCACATTATCCAATTTCCATTCTAGAATGGGAAATGGCTGCAATAATCCACCCAACCACTGATGCTCAACCTTTACTTGCTGGAAAGTATGGCATCACACTACAAAACCCATAACCTCTTTCTTCATTCCTAGCCACCAATACTGCCTACAAAGATCATGATACATTTTGGTTAATCCAACATGCACTGCCCACTTTGATGCATGAAACTCACACATCAAATCTTCTCACATACATGTTGACACAACAACATGAACAAAAACATAAATGATCCAATCATATCCAAAATTCCAACTAGAAGGTGACTCCCCATCTTTAAGACTTTCCCTCATATAAAAACATTCTGAATATTCACGCTACTTATCCTTGATTTGGCTCAGGAGTTCATACTCAACTACCAAGGATGAAAGGGTCATCTTCCCTTGACCATCCTGTACCTCTAGATGCATCTCAGCAAATAATTCCATCATTCTTCGCTCAGAACTAGATTCTTGAACTGCCTAATTTCGAGTCTTCCAACTCAAAGCATATGCAACACTATTTTCCTTTCTCGGTGTGTAAACCAACTCAAAGTTAAAGGATTTCATGTACTCAACTCATATTCACTGTCGAAGATTTAAATCACACTGAGAGAAGATGTACTTCAGAATTTTATGATTAGTATACACCATAAACTGTTCTCCCAACAAGTAATGTCACTGAAATTTTAAGGCATACACCACTACAACCAATTCAAGATCATTCATAGGGGTAATTTATTTTATGAGGTCTCAACTATCGTGACCTGTGCACAACCACCTGATCATCCTTCATCTAAACCACCTGAATTCCAACACCAGACGCATCAAAAAATAAGGTATATACCTTACCGGGCTCGGGCAAGATCATAATTAGCGTGGTAGTCAAATAATTATTTAACTCCTGAAAGGCACTCTCACATGCCATAGACCATTCGAACCTAATACCATTATCAGTTAAACCCAAAAGTAGTGATTCTAAATGGAATAAGTCTTTGATGAACCTTTGGTAATAACCCACCAATCCCAGAAATCTCCATACATCAAAAACATTCTTGGGATGTTCCCAAGATACAATGTCTGTACTTTCTTTGGGTCCACTAAAACACCTTCCTCAAAGATGACGTGACCCAATAAATTCACTTTATCGATCCAAAAATGAAATTTATATATCTTATAATATAACCTATTCTCTCTTAGTATAATATGGATGATGTCAAGATGTTTGGAATGATCATTGTGAGTCTTTGAGTAAACCAATATGTCATCAATAAAAAGACTACAAACTGATCTAGATATAGATGAAAGATTTGGTTCATTAGATCCATAAACATTGCTGGTGCATTGGTCATTCCAGATGGCATGAAAACAAACTCATACAACCCACACCTACTCCTAAAGGCTATTCACGACACATCAGAAGACCTCACTCTCAACAGATGGTACCCCGACCTCATATCGATCTTAAAAAACACTAAAACACCTCTTAGATGGTCAAACAGATCATCAATTCGGGGAAGAGGGTACCTATTCTTAACTTTTATTTGATCTAGCTGCCTATAATCAATGCACAACTACAATGACCCATCAAATTTCTTGGAAAACAGTATTGGATATCCCCAAGGTGACATACTTGGATGGATGAACCCTTTATTTTCCAACTCCTCTAACTGAGTTTTAAGTTCCCAAAGTTCTATCGGTGCCATTATATATGGTGGGATGGAAACTGGTTCAGATCCTAGTAACAACTTTATTATGAACTCAATATCCCTCTTAGGAGACAACCTAGAGAAATACTCAGGAAACACATCCTATAACTGATTCACCATAGGAGGGAAAACAGGCTGCTATACTCCCTCATCATTAAGCATAAGATAAGACACTTGAGTTGTGATTTCACCTAAATGCTAAAAAACTGGTCATGCATGACCTACCCAAACATCTCACTCACCAAAATGAATATACATTTCTCCCTCAAGGGTCATGAATGTTACCCTATGACGGTAACATAAGATATGGGCTTGGTACAACACCATCCAGTCCATACCCTAAATTAGATCAAAACTCGGCATCTCAAGCACAAAAAGATCCCAAAGTAAACAATACCCACAAACCTCAAGAGCATACCCACTACCATATATCCGGGCAAGAGATGCACTGACTTTTATTAGCACTAAGCAGAAAGCCCTGATAAAAGGGGGGCCTTTATCGACGCTAGCTAAAAGTGCTGATAAATCTACCCTTTATCAGCGCTAAAAAAAGCGTTGATAAAGGTGTATCCTTTATCATCACTGACAAAAGTTTTTAATAAAAAATATTATTAATTTTTATACAATTATTATATTTATATTCAAAAATAATGTTTATTTGTATACATCAAATAAAAACACATGTTTATAATTAATATATTTTTTTTAATAATTCAAATATATGTATAATAAATTTCATTAAATAATAAATATATTTATTATATTTATATATTTATAATTACATATAAATACTTTTTAAATATGTATATTTATAATTATATATATATTTAAATAAATATTTGTTTCTAATGAATTTAGTTAATTTATGCGTGAATATAATTGATGTTCATATATTATGCATTCATCATGAATGTTCATCTATGCATTACACCCTCACTACTATTCATGTTTTCAATATATATGATGACTCATTTTTTATGAGATCTATACTTTACTCAGTGTATATGATTCATTTATGTTCACATGAAGCTATTATGTTCTCATAAATACTTAAAATAATGATAAATATATTTAAATAGTAAATATATTTATTGTATTTATAATTATAAATATTTAGTTATATATAATTAATTTTTAAAATATAATTATAATTATAATTATATATAACTATATATATATATATATATATATATATATATATATATATATATACTAGAAAGGTTCAGGGTCAGGCGAACCCAACCCTACCAAAATTTATTGAACAATAAAAGATAAAACATGAGAGGGAGAGAGGATAGGGACAACAAGGGAAAAGTCCTCATCCAGAAAAGAAACTTACAAATAAGTAGAACCAGGGTCATCCCCATAATCCTGATTAGAGATAACATCAGTAGATTCTTATTCTGACTGCGAGTTCTTCTAATTGAAAGGCACTGAGTACTTTTCCTAGAGTTTGATTTTCTCCATAGTGAGATTCTTTGAGGAAGTCCTAGTAGACCAGCCACACCCAACCTTGTCATCACTGCCACGTCCTCATCCATGGGTTTTTGGATGCCGACCTCATTTACATGTTTTCGTTTACTACCAATCCCCCTCAAGTTTAGTGAGAGACTGCTTCATAGAGTCATTAAGGACTCTTGACACATCAACCCCTGCAACCTGCACAAAAATATCATACTCAATCAGCTCCCGTCTATCCATGACAGGTGATAGATGCTTTTCAGACAATTGTCTACTAACAATATTAATGGATTTTGGATTACTGTGATCTAAATTTCCCTCCCCTACATTCTACTCCCCGACAAAAATATCTGACCATAAATTCTTTTTACCAGTGCATTGAGTGCCTGCAAGAGATGTACCTCATTCCTCCACACACCTAGTAACACAAAGAAACCGTCCAGAGGTCCCATGAGCTGGATGTCCAACCCCTGCACTTCCATTACCAGGAGTCTCCAATACAGGAACAAAGTCCCTCTGCTGTGTGCAAGAAGCATCCACTGACTCTGTGCCAGCCTGCACTGTAAGACCATCAGATGCATGCATAAGCTGTCCATGCCCAGTCGAAGTCACTGCAACCCAAGACTGATCACGCCCACCAGCATGTGTGACTTCATTTTTCCTTTTCTTCACACACATCTTAGAATCATGTCCACATAGGGAAGAAAAATCACAAACATATGTCATTAAATATATGTCTTTAATGAATATATATATATATTCATTAAAGACACATATTTATTGTAATTTTTTTAAATGATAAATATATTTATTATATTTATAATTATATATACACTTTTTTATAAAATTACAATAAATTCATTTATTATAATTTTATAAATATATATATTTATATATTAATACACACACACACACAGATATATACATATAAATATATTTATAATTATATACAAATATTTATAAATATATTTATAATTATATACAAATATTTATAGATATATTTATTTATAATAATAATTATAAATAAATAAATATATTTAAATAATTAGAAAATTATAATAAATATATTTATAATAATTATAATTTTATAAATATATATAATTATAGAAATATATTTATAAATATATAAAAATATTTACACATATATACGAATATTTATAATTATAATTATAAATAATATATATATATATATGTAAATAATTATAAAATTATAATAAATATATTTATTATATTTATAATTATAACTATAAATAAATATTTATTTATTTGTATCCATAAATATAAATAAATTTATATACATATTTAAATAATTATGAAATTAAAATAAATATATTAATTATATGTAGTCATAAATATAAATAAATAAATATATGTATTTGGGCTTTCATGCCCCCAGACCTACGGGCTATGTAATGAGTCCCTCTCTACCTAATCAGAAAAAAGAGGTCTTTGCTTTAATAATAAAAATGGGGCTTCGACCACAACATTTTTTTAATATATATATATATATATTAATTATATATAGTTATAAATATAAATATAAATAAATATTTATTTGTAGTTATAAATATAAATAAATTAATATATATATTTAAATACTTATGAAATTAAAATAAATATATTAATTATATATAGTCATATATAAATATATATATATCAATTTATTTATATTTATGACTATAATTAAAATATATATGTAATAAATATATATTTATAATAAATATGTAATAAATATATATTTATAATAAATATATATAAATTTATAGTTATTAAATAATTATAAAATTATAATAGATATATATAAATATAATTATAAATAAATATATATATATTTAAATAATTATAAAATTATAAAAAAGATATTAATTATATATAATTATAAATATAATAAATATATTTATTATAAATTTATAATTATAAATAAATATATATTCATTAAATATGAAAATATAAATAAATACATATTTATTTATAGTTATTATTATAAATAAATAAATATATATTTATTATACATATAATTTTATAAAAATATATAAAAATATAAATTATTTATTATCTATAGTTTTATCAGCACAAAAAAAGCACCGATAAAGGTATGTTTTATCAGTACTTTCTATTTTAGCACTAATAAAACATACCTTTATCAGCGGGTTTTAGCTAGCACTTATAAAAGGTTTACCCTATTTTATAAATAAGCCCTAATAAGCTCCTCCTCCTATCGCACGACTCAAGCTCTCATGGAAGCTGAACCCTGTCACCGCCACCACCTCCTCCTCTTCCTCCTTGACTGCTGACTCCTCCTCCTCCTTCGCCGTTGCCATGAATACCTCCTCCGTTGTCGCGAATCCATTCTCCTCCTCCTCGACCACCGTCGCGAAGCCCTCCTTCACCGCCGTGAATCCCTCCTCCTCCTCTGCTGCCAAATCCTGCTGCTGTGAAGCCCTCCTCTACATACCCCACCTTTGCCGCCGAACCCCACCTCTACTGCAAAGCCCCCCTCCTATGCGAACCCACCTCTGCCGCAAACCCAGATCCTTAGGTGCTACCACCATGAGTATTCTTGTAATGCTCTAAGTACATTTTTGGTTTAACAAGTATATGGTTAGCTATGGGATGTTTGTGGCCCAATTGATGTTTAGTGGCAAAGAAATTGGATTTTTAGGTGATTTTGAGAATGGAGGCCATCTTTGGCTGGAGATCATGTCATAGAATATGACCCATCCATTTTTAGTTATGTTTTTTCACTGTAGTTTCACATGTTTTTCATCATCTGTTTACATATGGATATGGTTTATTATTTCTGATTGTATTCATATGGTGATGTTGGTGTTTATTTTATATTTTTATACAATTATAGAGGAATGTATTCTTTATTTTTCTTGAGAATTTATGGAATATGAATGTTTCATGTTGGTTCTTAGGATATTTCAATTATAACTTATCAATTTACTCAAAGTGGGAAAATTTTTCCCCATATATTAAACCAATACACTAAGTGATAGGCACCAACACTAGTGAATTGATGCACACTTTTAGGGTAATAGTGAACTAATTCATCTATTTTGAGATTGAGTCATTATACTTTCACCCACATCTCATCATAATGTCACCCATAATCATCAAATTTCATGTCCATATTAGAATATTAGATTATAGATATCATTATAGCCATGGATAATAAACAATATTAGTTATCATCCAAAGGAATTACCCTATCTATTAATATACTTTCATCCACTATTCCACCAACCCTAACCCATGAAAAAGATTCTCTATAAGATTTGGAGTAGTAGAATAATGAAAAATAGGACACTGTAAAAATGTGAAAATAGAGGTATGTGGAGAAAAAGACTAAGGAAGAATAGGAATAATGGATATAGGAAGAAAAATAAGGGAAAAATTAATGAAGTAATGATGAAACTATTCTTGGAGGCTTATCCTGACCACTTCATGCACCAGGTGGAACATGTTCATGTACTTTATCCACTTAATGATTAGGTCTTGAGATGAATTTCCTTTTAAAGAGAAATAAATACTATGATACCTAGAAAAATTAATATAAATCAATTGCCTTGAGCTCCTATAAAAATATGTATGTTTTTAGTGCACCTTGAAGGGACATCCCCAGTCCATGCTAGAAACAACTCCAGGGCATAGATCCCAACTCAAAGACTAACCCAATCATTGGTCAACAATGTAATTTTTAATATAGATTCATAATTACGGGAAAAAATATTTGGAATAAGTCTTCCTTCTTCTAGGTTTATAAGGTCATAATTGAGGATATGAAAATCTATACGGTTCACCTCCCAGATGAAGCATCCTATAATGAAGATCTTTGCTTAGGCTAGTTCATAGTGATGATTAATCCAGATCACCAACTAATTCCCTAGTTATGGTGTTGCTATTGACGCATCACCCAAAAACCCAAATCTATATATAGAAAGCCTCTATGATATAAGGTAGTATTGAAGACCCACCCTAATGATATTTGAGAGTAGTAAATGACTCATTCAGACACTGTGTAATTGGTTGGGATTTCTAGTTATTATTAGAGGTTCAAAAGTATCATGGCCAAGTAAAACTTCTGTATTTATCTATCACTTATTCACTCCTCAATAGTATTATGGGAGTAAACTATAGGATTCATACTATTTATTCATGAGAAACATGATAAACCTTTTATAGCTTCATATTTTATAAAATGTTGGTTATTTTTTATTCATGTATCCTTTATAAAGTGCCTCTCTTGGGATTTATGTCTTTTTGAAAATGCCTAAGTGGCTCTTTTAAAATTATTAATGTGTTTTAAATGTTTCTTACAACATTATATGTGTTCAACATACCCTTTTTTGGTTTTAAATAGCTTTAAAATGATTTAAACACTTGGTATGGACTTAGGTTTCATTCCAAGTATTTGTCAACTAACCCGATTGACTTTCATAAAGGGATGTGAATGTTTTGAAAGAGTATTTAATATTGGATTCATTTTAAAAAGGGTGTGTTATTTTAAATAGTAATTTGTTTAAATGGTTGTTTTTAATGGGATTTCAAGTGTGATTTTATAAATAGTTTTCAAAGGAATTTGGTGTTAGATTCTAATGGGATGAGTCTGAGGTAATGAAATGAAATAATAACTATTATTAAAATGTTGAATTTCCCTTATTTTAAAGGCCCCTTTTGTGTATTTATTTTGTTAAATATTAATATCACTAAATAAAATAGGATGGATATGAATAAAGAATGGATGGATTCCAATCATTTGACAAAAGAGTATAAAGATGGAGTGAAAGAGTTCATCAAGTTTACAAAATATCATGCATACGACCCTTCTCAAATCCTTTGTCCGTGTTTATGATATTGTTATTCAAGAAAAGTTAGTCTAGAGGAGTTGGAAGAACACTTTGATCTATCATGAAATAGATGAAAGTTATAGATGTTGGAATAAACACAAGGAAAAAGAGAATGTAGTTAGTGGCTAGGATAAAACTACATTTTATAGATCATCTGATATGATTACAAGTGAGAATAATTAATAATACTATATCGAGGATGTGATTACAGATGTGAATGATGATGAAGACCATATTGAGGAAATTAAAAGGACAGTTGAATATTAACTTTGTGATTTCTTAAAATTGTTTGAGTAGTTAAAGAGTTTTGAAAATACGTCATTTTATGGTGGAAGCACTAAATATACAACATTGTCAGCTATACTGAATTCGTATAATTTGAAAGCAGTCAATAGATAGAGTGAATTCAGTTTTACGGAATTACTTTATCTCTTGAATAACATGCTCCCAGAAGATAATGAGCTCCCAAGCCAAACATACGACGTCGAATGAATGTTATGCTCGTTGGGTATGATCTCTGAAAGAATAAACACTTTTCCAAATGACTATATACTATTTCTCAAGGACCACAAATCACTTAGAGAATTCCAAAAGTGTGGTTCTTCTTGATAGAAGAAAGATGAATCTGGTCTTATGAAAGTTCTATGGTAATTTCCAATCATTCCCAAGGTTAAGCACCTATATGGAAGTGAGGAGACTGTAGGGAAATTGATGTGGCACACACATACAAGAATTAAATATGGGAAAATACATCACTAAATAGACTCTCCTTAGTGGAAGAGAATTGATCATGAGTATCCTGAATTTGGAAATGAGCTGAGAAACCTTCTTCTTGCATTATCTACAGATGTAGTAAATTCTTTTGGTTTTTAAAGCAACACTCATAGTACATGGATGGTTATTTTGGTAAATTGTAACTTATCACCATGGTTATGCATAAAATAAAAATAAATCATGTTATCTATGCTTATATTAGGACCAAAACAACCGGGTAATGATATTGATGTTTATTTGGCTCCATTGATCGAGGATTTGAAATTATTGTGGGATTTAGGTGTTACATTGTATGATGCTTACAGAAATGAAGATTTCACATTGAGAGCCATATTTTATGAGATAATAAATGAATTTACTGCTTATATAAATTTATCAGGAAATAACATTAAAGAAACTCAAGGTTTTACCATATGCGAACAAGGTACACAATCAATTAGGTTGAAACATTCATCGAAAATTGTGTTTCTAGGACATCGAAAATTTCTACCCCGATGACATAAGTACTGATCTTGGACAAAATCATTCAATGGAAGTTCAGAATAACATAAAACACTATCTCCACTAATAGTTTGTCAATAGTTTAATAAAGTAAAATATGTGGACACTACTTTTGGTAAACTATTTTTGAAAAACCTTACGAAAATTGGTTGGAAAAAGAGATTAGTTTTTTTTTGAATTACTATAATGGAATTGTCTATATGTCAGAAATTTTCTTGATGTTATAAATTTTGAAAAAAAATGTACGTGATAGTGTCATCATCACGTTGCTAAATGCACCCGAAAAAATAACGGATGGAATTAAGTCTAGGTTGGACATGGTTGACATGGGAATACGAGAAGAGTTGGCGCCAGTGAAGGGTGAAAAATGAACTTTTATTCCTCCAGCTGCTTACACTCTTTCCAGGAAGGAGAGATATCAATTTTTCAATTTCCTGAATGACATAAAGGTTCTAGAGGGGTATTCATCGAATATCAAGAACATCATTTCAATGTCTAATTTAAATTTAAAGGGTCTGAAATCACATGACTACCATGTTTTGATGCAATATATAATGCCTATAGATTTATGTTTCATTTTCCCAAGAATTTATGTTACACATTAACCAAGATCCGCTTCTTCTTCAAAGCTATATATAGCAAAGTTATAGACCTAGTGAAATTTATGACTATGGAAAGGAAATTTTTATCATATTATGTGAATTTGAAATGTTCTTCCCACCAAAATTCTTTGATATGATGGTTTATTTGATGGTTCACTTGGTGAGAGAGATTCAACTATATGATCCTATACACTATAGATAGATGTACCCCATTGAATGGTATATAAAGATTTTGAAAGGGTATGTCAAAAATAAAAGTTTTCTAGAGGTTTGTATTATATAGTGATATATTATTGAGGAAGATGTTGAATTTAGTACCAAATACCTATCTGGTGTGGAAATCATTGGTCTACCAAAATCTCATCACATTGGGCGGCTTATGGGTGAAGGAATTTAAGGAAGAGATGTTTTCATAATCAATATTACAGATCGGGAGCAAATCCACCTTTAGGTTTTTTCATAACATTTTGGCGGTTTCCCCATATGTTGAAATCCACAAAGAAATTCTTAGGCATTTGAATCCATCAAGGGATGAAATATGGATATCAAATACACATAATCAATAGTGTATAGGATAGTTTTAGGACCATAATTTAAAGGAGTCATATGAAAATCTGGATTCAATTTCAGAACGACTTTGATGGCTAGCCAGATGACCAAGTTTGTATGTATTATCTTACAATGTATATGTAATTAATGGTTATACGTTCTATATAAATGAGAATGATAAAGATAATACCATGAAAAATAGTGGAGTTACACTCATGGATGAAGCAATTCATGTTTCTAGTACCAAGGAAAGAAATCCAATTTATGTGAATATACTATACTTCGACATCATCAAACAAATATGGGATTTGGATTATATAACATTCCAAGTGACGATTTTTCAATGCAAGTGGGTTGATAATAGGAGTACTATTAAAATAGATGAATTGGAATTTGTGAAAGTTTATTTTAGTAAGTAAGGTACAAAGATAAATTTTTTTATAATGACATCATAGGTAGTCTAAGTATTTTATGTTCCAGATCCCACAAACAAAAAATGGTCAATTGTTCTGTTATCAATCATAACCACTGAAGGGTCAGATGAAAATTCAACTAAGGATGACCCTTTCATTGAGATGTCATAATCATTTCACACAAGTCCCAATATAGATGGAATTTTTTATGTCAGATGAGACCACAATGAAGGGATTTGGATCGTCGATAGAGGGGTCAAATCCCTTCAGCCTTTAAAAAAGAAAAAGAGAGTTAAATAATCAGGTTATTTTTTTTATAATATATATCATGTTACCTCATGTTAGCCAAAAGGTTCGAGAGACCGGGAGAAACCTTCTCCCAACAAAATTTTATAAAAATAAATAAACAGTACAAAGTGACTCAGAAACAGGAATCCTTACAAAGCCGTGTATACAAAACACCTTCCCGATCATTGCTAACCAAACTGTCACAATAGACGGGCAGAAAAAATGACCAACTGGAACTAACCTCCATGATCGCCCTTTTGGAGAGAGCATCAAAAACCTGATTAGCTTCTCGGTATACATGAGTGACATCGAGTCATAAGCATTCAGCAAGACTAAGGTAGGATATCCAAGAAGACATCATCCTCTAAGGAACATTCTGAGACCGATCTTTTAAAATCTGTATAGCAACAGAGGAATCCGACTCCAACCAAACTCTACACCAACTATAATGCACCGCATACCTGATATCCTTGATCATAGCCCAAATTTCTGCCTCAATCGCATGAGCATACCCAACATAATGAAAGAAACAGCCCATAATGAAACCTTGATGAGTTCTAAAAACTCCACCACATCCAACAGGACCCGGTACACCGGAGGCCACCCCGTCAACATTCACTTTCAACCATTTGGAAATTGGTGGAATCTACCAAATGTACTTGACCATTCTAGTATTCCTTTCCCTTCCACGTACACCAAGATATCTCAAGATAACAAAGTCAGATACATCATTGTTCATAGAACCAGTTTGAATCATCGAGGAAAGTATGATGCTTCGATGTACCACCAGAACACTGTCCTTAAAGGAAGGCTTCACATTATTAAAGACAATATTGTTCTGAGATTTCTAGATAAAAGAGAACACCGAGACAATAGCAGTAATAAATAGAGATTTCACTTGATCACTAAAATCAATCTTAAGGGATGAGTTGAGCAGTGAATAAAATGAGAAAAAATCAAGGCAGTAGTGAAATGTTGACTGCACATACTTCCAAAGGCAAGCATAAAATACACATTGTAAAAACAGATGTGAAATATATTCATCATTGTTAATGCACAAGTGACATATCGCTGCCAGATTAAAGCCTTTGCGCTGCAACACGCACTGTATAGGCAGTCTTTTTTTCCAAATTCTCCAGATCAACAGATAGTCACTTGGTGGAATGTAGGGTCGGCGGAGGCCTCACAACCATGAAGGGATTATAGAACTCACACCACATTACAGATTATAACAATCCCGACTGGAAAAAGAACCATTGAGAGTAGGTTTCCAGATTAAAGTGTCAGTATCAACATAATCATAGTTAGTAATTTCCATACGAAGATTACTAGTAATGATATCATAAGCATTAAATTTGCCATTTAGTTCAGAGATAGACAAGTTCCTCAGAGAAAGTGGGATATTAACAGCATCCTTAATAGGGGAGGACAACCAAGGAGTACTCCGGAAATTAAGATGAGAACCAGGACATATCATCCATATCGATTGAGACATGATATTTGAATATGCAGTCCTTATTGAAGACCACACAGAAGATTTTAGATAGACACACATGCTGTTTTTCAGTCTATAAACAAACTTGTCAACCAGAAATTCCAGATAGAAATCAGTTTTGGAGAGAAGCCTCCAAGTGAAGTTTTGAAAGAGAGCATTATTAAATAATCTGACATCCTTAATACCCATTCCTCCCATGTTAACTGGCTTGATACAGTTTTTCCAGGCAACAGTAACAAGCTTCCTCTGGTGTGTTGAGCCAGTCCAAATGAAGTTTCGTATCATTCCACTCAGTTCCTTAAGAAGAGCTACATGCCATCTATAAACAAAAAAGGAGTAGACAAACATAGAAGTGATAACAGAGTTGACAAGGAAAACTCTCCCAGCCTGGGACATGTTCTACCCTTTACAGCTTGCCAACTGATTGGTAATTTTCAAAGAAATACCCTCTAAGTGAGTACGTTTCACCCTTAACCAAAACAAAGGAATCCCAAGGTAATTAAAGGGCAGTGTACCTCTTTTGACACCAAGTCTACGAGCAACCCTATTTTACTTCAAGATTCTAATTCCTTCACCAAAAAAAACAAAGGATTTATTCTAGCTGATTACCTGACCTGAAACTTCTTCATAATGTGAGAAGATATTCTTAATACAAGAGTCTGTTTTTCTGTTAGCCTTACAAAACAGAAGTATGTCATCAGCATAGAATAAATGTGATGGGGCAAAATAATTCCTTCCTGCCCTCATTCTTTGATATACACCACTGTTGACAAGGTCATGAAGACACACACTCAGATAATCCTCAGCCATAGAGAACAGAAGCTCAGATAGAGGATCACCTTTCCTGACTCCTCTAGTACATTGAAAGAAACCCCTAGGGGAACCATTGTCAAGGATGGATAGACTAGAACTTTTCAATATAGAAGAGACCAAACCAATGAATTTCTCTGAAAATCCATGCATCTTAATAATTGAGAAGATAAAGTCCCACCTTATTGTATCAAAAGCCTTTGATATGTCTACCTTTAGAGCCATGTTACCATGTTCAACTTTACTTTTAATAATATTAATACACTTTTAAGTAGTAAAAAGACAATTCTGAATATTTCTCCCGGGAACAAATCCAAACTGGTTGATAGAGACAAGATTTTTAGCAACTTCACCTAGTAGGAGTGCCATGATTTTACTGATTAACTTCTGAATGGAGTTCCCAATGGAAATAGTCTTTAAGTCTTTGATGTCCAAGGCATTATCCTTCTTTGGAATCAAAGTAATAAAATTAGAGTTAATCCCAAATGGCATAAAGGAATGATGAAAGAATTCTTTAACAACATTGATCACATCAATGTGAATGATATACCAGTAAAACATAAAGAACTTGTTTGTAAAACCATTAGAACCAACAACACTAGATATATTTAAGGAGAAAAGTGAAAAATGAATTTCCTTTTGAGAAGGTGTCTCAGTGAGCTTTTTGTTCTGGTTATCATCCACACTGGATTCGACACATCTAATAATTTTATTTGAGCTGTTCTCCCTAGAATCAGAATATAGTTTTTCAAAATAACACGTCACACCATTAGCAATGTCATTATCATATGTGAGTATTGCATCATCAATATTTAAATCCCTAATAGTTATCTTAACCTTTTTCTCCCTGTGCATGTAGTGAAAAAATCTTGAATTCCTATCCCCATCCTTAAGCCACTTAACATTAAACTGATTCCGGTCCAGATTCTCTTTAAGGGTCAAGAGATTATCAAGATTTGAGGCAGCTTGTATCTCTTCTTGATATGGGGTGTCCTGATGAATATTCCCCTACTGACAACTTAGAAAATGAGATTCAGGCTCTTTAATATCATTCAAAATATTGGAGAAGGATTTTTTACTCCACTCTTTAAGTCTAGATTTCACAATTTTAAACTTGGAGGTCAGAATGTGTAAAGAGCTACCTGATACATCTGTTTTCCAAGCCTCCAATATTATTTCCCTACAACTAGGCACAACCAAACAAGAATTATTGAACTTAAAGGGTAAAGGTGCTGACCTCAGGTTACTAAAACAGAGATCAATCAGTATGGGATTATGATCTGAATGAAGTCTGGGAAGAGTCATGCCAGAAATTTCCATCATATCACTCTTGTCATTCATCTGCACAAAGCACCTATCTAATTTACTTGCCTGCCTCCCATTTAGAGTGTATCTGCTCTAAGTAAAATCTACACTTGAAATGGGAACTTCATACAATCTACAATGATCAATGCAAAAAGAAAAGTCTTTCGCTGAAGCCTAAAAAAAATTGCTCCAAGTTTTCTCCTTAGGCCTCAAAATGGTATTAAAGTCACCAAGAAGAATCCATCTAGTAGACATGTTTTCAGAAATGGTGAGTAAGATGTTCCATATAGGTCTCCTTCTAATGTACTGGTTAAAAGCATACACAAAGGTCACACAAAAAGAGTTGCACTGAAAGCAAAAAAACAGAGTTACTGACTGTTGATCATTTTGAAAAGAATCAATTGTGACACTATTGTGTTTTAACACCCATAGAGATTCATTCTCATTCTCCTATTGATTTGTTGCAGTAAGGGAGTAACCCAGGGCATTCCAATTAAAGGACATCCATCTTTCAAATTTCATTCTTGGCTCAGCAATACCTAATAACATGGGTTTATTGGACATGATAATATGATTCAGGGTTCTGACCATGGGATAATTCCCAAGACCCTGGTAATTCCAAAACATTATCTTCATTTATTGAAAGACCTCTGCCTTGTACAGGGTCCAGCATAGCTTACAACTAGGCATTCACTAGGGTCTGATTCAACCTTATCCATTGATTCACTGGGTACATCTCCAACCTTGGTAGAATCACTATCATCATCAGAGAGAGGGAGAAAAATATTCTCAGAACTGATGGGCATATTAAATGAGGCAGGAAGTATCCTTTTTGCCACCTTTGATAATGGTATTTGGGATAATTCATTTATAGGTTCCTTCCCTAGTTGACCTTCTCCCAAAGGGGGTTCATGAGTAATTGAATCCTATATATACTGGTCACCAGAGCCCTCATTATAGGGCAAATCAAAGTTCTCAGGTCCAACTGATTCCTCCCCAGAAGGATCTGAGGCATCATGGAGACCAACAAGCTCAACATACTCTGTAAGCGGATCCTGCTTACCCCCAAAATCTGTATTGTCAACCTACATAATTTGTGCTTCCTTATTTTCTCCATCCTTATCAATAGTCACCACCAAAGAGGGATCCTGTAAGGGAATCCCTGAGTCATTGACATTCTCAACAATGGGAACATTATTTGATGCAGAGGTAACACCCTGCACCTCCACATTTTCATTCCCTACCTGCCCCTTGTTAACAACGTCTGGATTTGAACAGCCCTGATCAATTTTCTTCCTTTAACAACTACCAGCCTCATGCCCTCGGATATTGTAGAGAGAGAAGACCTTATTCCAGTTGTATTTAGATAATGTGTGTCCAAAAATATGGTAGTTGAGAAAAAACTTTGGTTTCCTCTCATAACCTATCTCAATATTGACACTATCATCCCTAGTGGTAAAGACAACCACTTCCACTAGGGTGTTTGACATGTCTACTTACACTAAAATCCTTGCGTAGTGTTCGAATCTAGGATTATTAGTTTGTTTATCAAGCCTGATTGGATTCCCTAAAGAATATTCAATGTCCCACAAGATTTGAGGGTGACAATAGAGCCAACTTAGTTTATGAATACAGATCCATACCTGAGCAAAGGTGTTCCTGATCGAACTTGGATCGAAGTTACGATCCCATTCATGAATTCCGAGAAAGCCAGGATGTAAGGGGACAGAGCCCACACTGCATGCACACCTTTTACATTCATCAGAGGGAAAAACAACATGGTAAAACCCACACCCCATGGCCATCATCTTCCAATCACCGAAGCCCCAGATTTCCACCAATCTACCTGTAAGCTCATGAAATTTCCATGGCTGAACACCTTTTGGAATCACAACACGAGCTATGATTGAGAACTTACACAATTTTACCCTCTCTTCAATAGCAGCTTGATTCGCCGATACATGCGCAATATGACCCTTTCGAATAATTCTTCCAGAACTACCCACTTCACAGCCCATGAATAAGGAGCCTCCAGCCTTTTTTGCCACATTCGCGAAACTCTTCCCATGGATAGAGTCATGTTCCGATTTCTCAGATTTTTGTTTCGTGCAGAGACTAAAGAGATCCAAGTTCCCGATTCGATCTTCATCAACAATCTCACTGGCCTCCTTCCCCTTGAATTTCTCAACCTCCTCGCCTGGTTTAGGGTTTTCGCCCAAAGGGACTTCGAGAGCTGCCATCCTTTTCTTATTTCTGTTACCTCATGTTATTATCCATTTTATACTGCATTTATGTACTCTAAATTAAATGTTAAACCACTTTTGTAGATAATGACTTCTACATGTGTTGGTGTGACTGGTACGACTAAAAGTGTCCGTTATGAGTTTAAAATCGACATTTTAGTTCGAAATGTGTAACTCACTGAAAACCAAGAAAACACACTTTGATTGTCTTGATAATTTAGGACAATAATTCATAAGTCATTTTTGACATGTATTAAGCAGTCTCACATCAATCCTATACACGATGTGATCGGTATAACTTAAAATGTGGGTTTCTAGTTTGAAATGACATTTTAGTAAAAAACACATATGACATACTAAAAAAAAATGAGAAAACACATTCATATTGTTTTTATGTTTTAGGAAAATGATCTATTAGTCATTTTTGATGTGTAAGAATCAGCTACACCTCAATACGATGCACAATGTGGCTGGTATAACTCAAATTATCTCTTTTTATTTAAAATTGACATTAATTTTAGTAAAAAAAATAAGTGACATACTAAAAACTGAGAAAATGCATTTGTATTGTTTTGATATTTTATTAAAATGATATATATTTCATTTTTTATGTGTATTAATTAGCTACACCTTAATACAATGCACATTGTGGCTAGTTTAACTCAAAGTTTCTCTATTTTATTTCAAATTGATATTAATTTAAGTAAAAAAAAACAAGTGACATACTAAAAACTGAGAAAAAACATTATTATTGTTTTTATACTTTAAGAAAACAATCCATGAGTAATTTTTGATATGTAGGAGTTAACCTAACCTCAATCTGATATACAGTGTGACTAGTATGACTAAAAGTGTCCGTTATTAGTTTAAAATTGATATTTTAGTTCAAAACGTGTCACTCATGGAAAATCAAGAAAACACATTCCAATTGTCTTGATAATTTAGGAAAATAATTCATAAGTCATTTGTGACATATATGAAGTGGCCTCATGTCAATCTGACGCACGGTGCGATCGGTATGAATCAAAATGCACGTTTCTAGTTTGAAATGACATTTTAGTAAAAAAATACAACTGACATACTGAAAACTGAGAAAACACATTAATATTGTTTTTATATTTTATTAAAACTATCTATTAGTAATTTTTGACATTTAAGAATTAGCCACACCTCAATATGATGCACGGTGTGGCCATTATAATACAAAGTGTCTCTTTTTATTCCAAATTGACATTAATTTAATTAAAAACAACAACTGGCATACTAAAAACTGAGAAAACACATTCGGATTGTTTTGATATTTTAGTAAAATGATCTATTAGTCATTTTTTATGTGTAAGAATCAGCTTTATCTCAATAAGATTCATAGTGTGGCTAGTATAACTCAAAGTGTCCCTTTTTATTTAAAATTGACATCAATTTCAGTAAAAATAACAAGTGACATACTAAAAACTAAGAAAATGAATTCATATTATTTTTATATTTTATGAAAAAGATATATACATCATTTTTGACATGTATGAATCATTATCACCTCAATACGATGCACAGTGTGGCCGGTATAACACAAAATGTCTCTTTTTTATTTCAAACTGATATTAATTTAAGTAAAAAAACAAGTGACATACTAAAAACCAATAAAAAGCCTTAGTATTGTTTTGATACATTAGGAAAATTATCCATGAGTAATTTGTGATGTGTAAGATTCAACCACACCTCAATCTGATACATGGTGTGACCAGTATGACTAAAAGTGTTCGTCGTCAGTTTAAAATTGACATTTTAGTTCAAAACACGTCACTCATTGAAAACCAAGAAAATGTGATCTGATTGTATTTATAATTTAGGAAAATGATTCATAAGTAATTTTTGATGTGTATAGAGTATAATCATTTAAATTTGATTCATGATGTGACCTATATGACTCAAAATGCATGTTTCTATTTTGAAATGACATTTTAGTAAAAAAACACAACTGGCATACTGAAAATCAAGAAAACACATTCAGATTATTTTGATATTTTAGGAAAACTATATATTAGTATTTTGTGATGTATATGAATCAGACTCACCTCAATATGATGCATGGTATGGTAGGTATAACTCAAAGTGTCTTTTTTTTTCAAATTGACATTAATTTAAGTAAAAACAACAACTAGCATACTAAAAATTGAGAAAACCGATTAGGACTATTTTAATATTTTAGGAAAATAATATATTATCCATTTTTAATGTGTATTAATGAGACTCACCTTAATATGACACACAATGTGTCTGGTATAACTCAAATTGTCTCTTTTTATTTAAAATCGACATTAATTTCAGTAAAAATTACAAGTGACATACTGAAAACCAAGAAAATACATTTGGATTGTTTTGATATTTTAGGAAAATGATATATACATAATTTTTTATGTGTAGGAATCAGCCTCACCTCAATACGTCGCACATAGTGTCCTATATAACTTAAAATTTCTCTTTTAATTTCAAATTGATATTAATTTAAGTAAAAACAGAAAGTGACATACTGAAAACCAATAAAATGCATTCAGATTGTTTTGATACTTTAGGAAAATGATCTATGAGTCATTTGTGATGTGTAGGAGTCAACTGCACCTCAATCCAACACATGGTGTGACCAGTATGAATAAAAGTGTCCATTATCAGTTTAAAATTGACATTTTAGTTCAAAACATGTCACTCACTAAAACCCAGAAAAAAACTATGATTATCTTGATAATTTAGGAAAAATATTCATAAGTCCTTTTTGACATGTATGGATCATCCTCATGTCAATACGATTCATGATGAAATCGGTATGACTCAAAATGCGTGTTTCCAATTTGAACTGACATTTTAGTAAAAAAACACAACTGGCATACTGAAAATAGAGAAAATGCATTCGGATTATTTTGATATTTTAGGACAACGATCTATTAGTAATTTGTGATGTGTAGAAATAATTATCACCTCAATACTATATACAGTGTGTCCGATATAAATCTAAACATGTCATTACTTAAAATTGACATTAATTTTAGTAAAATAACACGTGACATACTCAAAACCAAGAAAACACATTCAGATTGATTTGATATTTTAAGACAAGGATCCACAACTCATTTTTGATGTGTAGGAATCAACTCTACATCAATAGGACACACAATGTGACCGGTATAATTCCAAATGTGTCAATTTTATTAAATATTGACATTTTATTAATGTATTCTTTCATATTAATGTTTAATTTTATTTCTTTATAGTTTTACTAACATAATATTTGTTTTCTAATATAGGCTGAATCTTTTTCTCAGGTTGAGATGATTTTTTTGGCAGTTGATACCATGAGAAGACATTTTTTTATAGGGGATCATGGATGTCAAAAGATGAAATATTAATTTTTTAGAATGTTTGTTGGATAATTGTAAATGTAATTATATAAAATATTTTGTTTCAAATGTAAATAGAAATGTTTGTTTTGTATATACCATGGGTGGAAATTTTTGTATTCATGATGTCAATTAAATGTATATAACATTGTTTGAAATTATAGGTTTTATATTTCCTTTGAAATTGTAAATTTTTTCTTCTAGGTGTGCAGTTATATTAATAGAACATTTCATACGGCTAGTCCTTTATCAACGCTTTTTTAACACCGATAAAGGGGACCCCCTCTTTATCATCACTGTGATTAACAGTGTTTTTAGCACTATTAAAAGCCAATTTGTGCACTGTTAATGGTCATATGTGTAATAGTTACCACTTACACTGCCTACTATTTTCTTTTCACATCCCCAATGGCATATCAATCAATATAACCCCACTCATATGTTCAAATGATAGGCCCAACACAACCACAAATCGAGTGGAAATAAAAGAATGCAAAGCACCAGTATCAAATAAAGCACTAGAAAACATGGAAGAAACAAGAATCGCACCTCAAACAATCGATGGTCCAGCCTCACTATCTCCAAGTGTAGTCTGAACTACATGAAACTAACCATCCCTTATACCTTGGGATCCGATCTAATTTCCCTATACTACACTACCCTACTAGTGTGGACACTATCGCCCTAGTGTACCACACTCACCACCTCAACCATTACAACTGGTAGAGCTCCAACTACCTTTCTGATATGGGGTAACTAAACCCTGCCTGTACTCTACATTGACCTTATCTCCCCATTATTTCTTGACCATCGAGGGTTCCTACAAAACCTATGCACATGCCCCATTCTCCCTCATGCTCGACACTCAACTGGTGGTCGGAGGCACTAACTGCACAAGTGTCCTAACCTTCCACACTAATATCAAAACACCAGGTCACTTACTTGTGAAGTTGGTTCCTTTTTTTGTATACTATTACCACCACTTCCCTAGTGGATACTCTCATATCAGTGTTTTTTAGCATCAGAAGTCGCACCACCAGATCACCCAACTGAAACTACCTATATACCACTAGAAGTCTCCTTGAGATTTCCCTATGAGATAAGAGCCCGATCCATCACCTCCAAAAACCTATTTAGGTAGAATATATTCACCTGGGACTTGATCACATGCCTAAGTACAGCCTAGAAATGTCTCTCCATGGCTGTATCATCACCTACCAAGGCTGGAAAAAAATGTTGCAAGTCGGTGAAACAACTTGCATACTTCATCACTGATATTGACCCCTAGGTCAACCTCATAAACTCTACAACCTTCTCCTACCTCAGGGTATCTGGATAGAAATGTTCCAGAAACTTTTCCTGGAAATCCTTCCATGACATACTATCATCCTGTTGGGAATGGACCAAAACATCCCACCAGAACTTTGCCTGACCTCTCAACATATAAATCTCCAACTTAAACCTATTCTCATAAGGAGTCTCTAAGTGATAAAGAATCATCTGGATGAAATCTATCCAAAATTCTAATGCATCCGGTCCATCCTATTTAGAAAAAGTAGGTGGTGTTACAATTGGAACTCCCTAGTCAACTCAAACATACTCAACACAACTTAACCCGGGTCCCATTCCATCATCTGCATAAAATGAGCGAAGTTCTCACAGAACTATTATTCTACCTTATTAACCCAAATCACTAGGTTCCCTTACTCCAACTTTGGGGGATTATTTTTTGCAACATCCTCTTGTCTCTTAACTAGCATATGACATTGTGATAGAATCTTCCTATAATTCCAAGTGCACATCTCAAAACACATATTACAAAACTTTCACAGTTTATACAAAAGAAAACTTCCATTAGCCATAAATAACTCATCTTGTATACACTATCCTAATAAACATCATCACACATAGAATTCTACCCTTTTCCATCCCTACCATGGGTCATGGTCAACATGGGTAAACCAAATTTCTTAGTCATAAGTCTTTCGTTAGAAACTTCTTTAAACCATTTCCTATTAGGAACATTTTCTATTTCATAGGTCATTATAATAATCTTTTAACTCATTTAAAACTTTTCATTAAACACAATTCTTAAAACATTCTTTAGTTTTCTTTTTTACTTAACCATTGCATCATCTTTATTAGACACCATTTTATTCAAGTTATTAGAGGGAGGTGAAATGCATTTTACTCTTTATGCCTCACATTCCCATATCGTGTGTTACTATCATGATTCATGCCACCTATATCCCTAGGTGCCTAAAATGATGCATGAATTCACAACCACATGCCATTACATTCATTAGAAAAATATTATAAAATAGTCACATCACACCACATGTGCACTACCCAATGGTGAAATATCATTCAACTATAACAACACATATCAAGAACAACAATTACCATCCTGGGTACTTGGGTTTTACCTCATACATGGATTAGCTACTCCCAAGAACAAGCTCATTTCCAAGACCCAACACATCCTTATCTATGGTCTACCATCCCAAATAGTACATCACAGAAAATACATGCTCAGATACCACTCTGTAATGTTCCCAACCCAGAATCCACTAAACTAGTGCCCCAAGTCATGTCACCATATGACCTCAAGCATGCCTCCCCATATATCAAAGGTTTCCAACTAGTAGCGAGAGTATAATAAATCATATGGGGAGACTATACCCTCTTTATCAGAGTATTACACTATAGATAACAATATGATATCAATGAAACAATAAGAAATAACAAAAAAAAGCATTATAAAATCATCTTCTAAACAAGGTACAAAACATAACCAAACAGTAAATATGTCATGTCATGCTAACTATGCCACAAGTGAAGGAAAACAAAAAAATAAGACAAATAGCTGAATCCCCAAAATGGGTACTGACTTCAAGTTTATATCTTTCTCCACACACATCCATTCCCAACTCAACTCCCTAGAATAGGTCCCTTGCCCTTGTCCTAACCTACAACCATGAAATCTACTCAGGCACCCAAAGGTAGCCCAATCAGGGTGTTAGTACAACTTAGTAGTCCACCATCAATGATGTCTACAAAATATCCTGTATAAATAGATAGTGCATGAAAGAACTAAATAAATGAAAAGGTAAACAAAAAGGTAACTCGGTGCCTTTAGTTAACAATGTTCACTTTAACATTTCCATCATTAATTACATTTCATCACTTATACTGCCTTTTTTACTTAATTCTCTTTCATTGCATGATCTATGGGTTAGGCATTGCATCATCTATACAATGGAATAATCTAATCAATTACTAGGAATAAGATATTTAGTCAAGTTCCCTATCTTAATAGGGAAAATCATTTCATAAACACATACATCACACTTACCTTAGAGCCTTAGTCCAGGTAGTCTCATCCAATGCAGCTGTTAGGGTCCTAGACACTACTAGAAAAGAAGGTTATACCAATGGTTCTAAACCGTTGGTATAGGATGAAAAACTGTCGGTATAGCCTATACCAACGATTTTCCAAACCGTAGGCTAGTAAGCCATGAGGAAAGCCTTATACTAATGGTTTGATCTAAACTGTTGGTATATACCACTGTATTTATTGATATACCAGCGGTTTCAAGAGAACCGTTGGTATATGTTTGTATAACATTTTTACCAACGGTTTTCAGAAACCGTTGGTATATATTGTTTTTTTAAATTTCTATCAATGCATACCAACGGTTTAGAACCATTGGTATTGTATTTTTTGAGAATTATTATACCAATGGTTAAAAACCATTGGTATTGTGTTTTCCAGAACTCCTTTACCAATGGTTCTAAACTGTTGGTATTGTGTTTTTACAGAATTCCAGAACTCTTATACTAACGGTTTTAAACCGTTGGTATTGAGTTTTTCTAGAACTGCTGCACAACAGCCCTCCAGTAGCCCCTCCAATATACACCTGCATAAAAAAAATCACAAAAACCATACAGACTTAAAAAAGTATAAAAAAAACCTAAAAAAAAAAAACACATAAAACCATCAAACTCTTCCAATCATGTCATGCACTACAATTACCTATTTCAATCTTCATATGACAACAATCATCCGATAGTAATTCACCTCACCCTTGCACAACCCCCCAACCAGCACACCCCCCCACCTCCCCATCAAATTATAATAGGCAGAATAGTCTGAGAAATACCTATTAGAGTTGAATAAGAGTTTGAAATTGGCTCAAATCCCATTTTTTTTTTCTGATCCTAGATTTGGGTATCTAATGATTTGTGATGAATTTTTCATTGAACTTATATTTTTTATAATATATGGTGAAAATTTATTTTCTTAGGAGTCTCATCACTTATGAACCCATGAATGAAACTACCCATCTCATGAAAAAGAGTTTGCGGCTATCGTTGATGAGTGTAAATTTCAGTTGTATTCACTTAAAATGATGTCCTTTTGAAACAAAAGAGAGACTTTGAGTGGTGTCGTCCACAAAACACCTTTGATTGAGGCAGAGTTGACTCTTACATGTCACAAATGACCCAGGGATCATTTTATTAAAGTATCAACACAATCCAAATGCGTTTGGTTGGTTTCCCGTATACCTGTTGTTTTTACTTAAAAGCGTATCCATTTTAAACAAAAGAAAGACAGTTTGAGTGGTACCAGCCACATCATGCCTCAGATTGAGACAGAGTTGACTCGTAAATGTCAGAAATGACCCATAGATCCTTTTCCTAAAGTATCAACAGAATCCGAATGCGTTTGGTCTATTTTCTGTATGGCAGTTGTTGTTTTTACTTAAACTGTTGTCCATTTCAAAGAAAAGTTAGACACTTTGAGTGGTTCTAGCCACACTGCACCTTGGTTTGAGGTGGGTTTGACTCTTACATGTCAAAAATGACTCATGAATCATTTTACTAAAGTTAAATAGAATCCGAATACATTTGGTTGGTTTTCTGTATGTCAGTTGTTGTTTTCACTTAAAATGATGTCCATTTTAAACAAAAGAGAGACACTTTGAGTGGTGTGGGCCACACCGCACCTCGTATTGAGGCAGGGTTGACTCGTACATGTCAAAAATGACCCATGGATCATTTTACTAAAGTATCAACACAATCCGAATGCGTTTGGTTGGTTTTTCGTATGCCGGTTGTTTTTACTTAAAAGCATATCCATTTTAAACAAAAGAAAGACAATTTGAGTGGTACTGGCCACACCGTGCCTCAAATTGAGGCGGTTTTGACTCATCCACGTCAAAAATGATCCATGGATACTTTTACTAAAGTTTCAAAAGAATCCGAAAACGTTTGGTCTGTTTTCCGTATGTCTGTTGTTGTTTTTACTTAAACTGTTGTCCATTTCAAAGAAAAGTGAGACACTTTGAGTGGTTCTGGCCACACCGCACCTCGGATTGAGGCGGGGTTTACTTGTACACCTCAAAAATGAACCATGGATTGTTTTCCTAAAGTATCAACACAATCTGAATGCGTTTGGTTGGTTTTACGTATGTTGTTTTTTTTACTTAAAAGCTCATCCATTTTATACAAAAGAAAGACACTTTGAGTGGTACCGGCCACAATTGACCTCAAATTGAGGCAGGGTTGACTCATAAACATAAAATATGACCCATGGATCGTTTTTATAAAGTTTCAACAGAATCCGAATGCGTTTGGTCAGTTTTCCGTATGCCAGTTGTTGTTTTCACTTAAAATCCTGTCCATTTCAAACAAAAGAAAGACACTTTGAGTGGTACCAGACACACCATGCCTCAGATTGAGGCGGGGTTGACTCTTAAACATAAAAAATGACCCATGTATACTTTTCCTAAAGTATCAAAAGAATCCGAATGCGTTTGGTACATTTTCCGTATTTCAGTTGTTGTTTTTACTTAAACTGTTGTCCATTTCAAAGAAAAGTGAGACACTTTGAGTGGTGCCGACCACACCGCGCCTCATATTGAGGAGAGGTTGAATCATACACGTCAAAAATGACCCATTAATTGTTTTACTAAAGTATCAACACAATACTAATGTGTTTGGTCGGTTTTACGTATGTCGTTTTTTTTACTTAAAAGCGCATCCATTTTAAACAAAAGAAAGACACTTTGAGTGGTATCGGCCACACCGACCCTCGGATTGAGGCGGGGTTGACTCTTACACGTCACATATGACCCATGGATCTTTTTCCTAAAGTTTCAATAGAACAAGAATGCATTTGTTCGGTTTTCCGTATGCCAGTTGTTGTTTTCACTTAAAATCCTGTCCATTTTAAACAAAAGAAAGAAACTTTGAGTGGTACCGGCCACACCGTTCCTCATATTGAGGCGGGGTTGACTTGTACACGTAAAAAATGACCCATGGATACTTTTCCTAAAGTATCAAAATAATCCGAATGCGTTTGGTCCATTTTTCGTATGTCAGTTGTTGTTTTTACTTAAACTGTTGTCCATTTCAAAGAAAAGCGAGACACTTTGAGTGGTTCCGGCCACACCACGGCTCAGATTGAGACGGGGTTGACTCGTAAACTTCACAAATTACCCATGGATCGTTTTAATAAAGTATAAATACAATCCTAATGCATTTTTTCGGTTTTCTGTATCTCATTTTTTTACTTAAAAGCGCATCCATTTTAAACAAAAGAAAGACACTTTGAGTGGTACCAGCCACACCGGCCCTCGTATTGAGGCGGGGTTGACTCATACACATCAAATATAACCCACAGATCATTTTCATAATGGTTAAACAGAATCCGAATGCGTTTGGTCAGTTTTATGTATGCCAGTTGTTGTTTTCACTTAAAATCTTGTCCATTTCAAACAAAAGAAAGAAACTTTGAGTGGTACCAGCCACACCGTGCCTCAGATTGAGGCGGGGTTGACTCTTACACATCACAAATGAACCATGGATACTTTTCCTAAAGTATCAAAAAAATCTGAATGCATTTGGTCCATTTTTTGTATGTCAGTTGTTGTTTTTACTTAAACTGTTGTCCATTTCAAAGAAAAGTGAGACACTTTGAGTGGTACCGGCCACAACGCGCCTCGGATTGAGGCAGGGTTAACTCGTACACATCAAAAATGACCCATGGATCGTTTTACTAAATTATCAACACAATCCAAATACATTTGGTCGGTTTTCTGTATGTTATTTTTTTACTTAAAAGCCCATCCATTTTAAACAAAAGAAAGACACTTTGAGTGGTACCGGCCACACCAGCCCTCAGATTGAGGAGGGGTTGACTCATATATGTCACATATGAACCATGGATCATTTTCCTAAAGTATCAACACAATTTTAATGATTTTGGTTGGTTTTCTGTATGCCAGTTGTTTTTTTCACTTAAAATCATGTCCATTTCAAACAGAAGAAAGAAACTTTGAGTGGTACTAGCCACACCGTTCCTCAGATTGAGTCGGGTTTGACTCGTACACGTCAAAAATGACCCATGGATACTTTTTACTAAAGTATCAAAATAATTTGAATGCTTTTGATCTATTTTTCGTATGTTAGTTGTTGTTTTTACTTAAACTGTTGTCCATTTCAAAGAAAAGTGAGACACTTTGAGTGGTGCCGGCCACACCGCACCTCAGATTGAGGCGGGGTTGACTCGTACACGTCACAAATGATTGATCATGTATTTAATATATTCATGGAACTCTTTAAATGGATAAAAAAAAATTCTCAGATGGTTTGAGTTCATTTATAACCTTTCAATCATCCTTCAAACATAGTTTGGAAACCTTACTTTCTTATAATTATAAGATTCATGAAAATAATTATTATTTTTAAAAAAATATCCACAAAACATGCCTTCATTATTGAGTGGTATATGTTCTTATCCACTATTTTTGGCTTTTGGGTACCACTCCCAGTATATATCTCATTACCTCATTAAAATTGGTCATGGTGTGAATAAAATAACCATGGAATTGTAATTTCACTAGAGATAATATAATCTCAATTTCACTCAAAAAGCCTTCTACTTCAAAGCACATTTTCCATATCATTTTACACATGCATAAACATGAAATACATGTCTAACTAAGAAAGCTAAGTAATACAAAATAGTAAAATTGGTATCATAGTACCAAGGAATACTAAAGGTCTAGGTAGTAGACTAATCATACAATAAGAATCAAGTGCAAAAAAAAAAAAATCTGATAACAAAGTCCCTATGAAGTAGAGGAAAACCCCAAGAGTAATCTCCCCAAAATGTCAATATTAGTCCCCAAGAATAATAGGCCTAGAAAATAGGGGTAAAACCGAAGTCAAACCTCCTTGATAACCACAATGAAATGGATGATTTCCTTAAGATAAACCTTTCACCTAAGTAACTAAGGTAACCCATGTTCTCTTTTTTAAAAACCCATTTCAATGCCTTGAAAACCATTCAAAACCATTTATAATACATTTATTAAAAGCCAAGTAAAACCAATTTTTATTTCAAAACACTTTTTCAACACATACAAAAATCATGCCAATTTCATTAATCAATTTATAAATAAATTTTCAAATCAAAACAAGTAGTTTCATTATCATAGGCTAGAAATGGAACCACCTAACTTGAATTTCGGGTTACACACACCCACAATAGAATACAAAACCAACTTATTTTTTATGAACCAATCAATTAAAGGGAAAGAAACTCCTCACAATAACCCATAAAATCTCATATAGCATCACTCACCTCCAAAACATTATAACATCATTAGGCTTCTATATTTGGTCGAAAATAAAGAGTTATACTGAATTCAAAAAAATCCATACCAGAGTGGAAAACCAGGTTCAAAAATAAAGAGTTATACAGAATTCAAAAATTTAATGGATCAATATGACCCTGATCACCATCACCATCACCACTGTCATTATCAGCCTCATCCTCACCACCATCTTTGTCCTCGTCATCGTCCCCATCATCATCCCCATGCTCATCGTCAGCCTCATCCTCTTCCTCGGCCCCATCCTCTCCCTCGGCCCCATCCTCTCCCTCGGCCCTATCCTCGCACTCGTCCTCATCATCATCCTCGCCCTTGTCCTCTTCAGCATCCTCGTCATCACCAGGAATGCCATCATCTCAACCCCCACTAGAGCTGCCACCTGGTGCATTGGATAATTCACCCATCGACGACATAAATGCCTGACAAGCCACGCTGGCCTTTGGTGGGAGTGATGAAGATAAAGCTTTCATCAGTTTCATAAATTCTTTGTCCCACATTTGAACTTGTACTTCCAACTCTGTGACCCTTTTATCAGACTATCTTGCATGCTCCTTGACCTGTTCCAACTCGGTGGTACTAGAATTGATACCTAGAGAGGACCAATACCTCGTCGGGACTATATTCTTACCAGGTCGACATCGTACTCGACCAGAGTGCTCCTCTCCCAAAACCTGATATAAATGATCGTGTGGCCCAAAATTGTCAGGCTCCTGGGCATGAAGAGACTCTAAAGCAGCCTTTTAAAAATATTAATAGATTATTAAATTTCAAAATAGATATTAAACTTTGAAATAAAAAAATTAAAACTTACAATCTTTTCTTGGGTTGGTTCATTTACCGCAGTTCCATCTTTTTTTATTCTACTCAAGAAAAACAATTTTTCTCGAGGGATACGTCCTTCAATATTCAATTTGTGCTTCTATAATGACATTGAAACAATATAAAGTGCAAGTATAATCATATATTCAATATTCAATAAATCAAATAATTTAAGTAGGAAACAATAAAAAGGGAAAGTCCTAAAGAAAAATTATAAACAACTATATCGTACCAGCTGCCTCTCATGATCTGACATAGTTGTGTGCCCCAAAGTGTGGAGGTATTGATTTGAATCAATGTTTTTTTTCAGAAGATTACTAAATAATGTTTAATAATAAATAATATTATATTAATTCAAAATGTGAAAATTGTCATTTAAATACCTCAAATGAGATTAATACCTTAAATTTGGAAGTCGCCCAGTGGGTAATCATTTGGCGATATTGCTCTATCAGGCAGTCATCCATGATAGGTAATGTCTCCAACTCCGTGCCCACTCTATCACACCATCTAACATACAGATCATGCTTATAAGCTCTCCTAGCTCTTTTAAACGCGCTGGTCGTGCACCTTCGCCATCAGGGAAGTTAAACTGAAGCTGAAACCCAATAAATTAGTTCATATAAATAGAAAAAAATACTACATTAAATCCAATAGATTTTTTACCCATATTTGTGCCCACGCGTTATCCTTGACTTTGTGTGGTAGATGTCTCCAAGAGAGAGGGCTGTCCGGAATGATATCAGAGTATTTGGCTAGCGTCGCCAAAAAAACCCGACATTGCTGCCCAGATTTCTCAATCATTTGTCCATCAACATTGTATTCAACCATCAACTGTGTCTGGCGGTTCCATACCGCATGCAAGCGAGTACTCCCCCTCTCCCGCCTCCTATCTGTAGATGAATCTATTATTAAATAAAAATAATATCAGTACAAGTTATAATAAAAATAAATTTTGGTATAAAATTTGATAGAGTTATATAAATATACCTATGGTAGTCGGATCAATGGGCATCACTGGATGTGCATAAGCTGAAGGAATATCATGTATAGGTGGAGTGTCCCTCAGTGTACGCTCCTCAGCCACATACTGTGTCAGAGCAGGAGTCAAAGAAGGTGGAATATAACAGCTCAAAGATAATGAACCAGAAGCAAAAGATGATGGCATAGACGTCTGGCCAACTGGTAGTGTAAACATCAGAGGTCTAAATATCCTGTGTGTCCCTGAAGACACAGCAGGATCAAAATGGGGCGTTGAAGATACGTCTGTGGTAGTGGATCATCTAACTCTCACACCACGAGCCCTCATACCACCAACCTTAGTACCGGGACCACTAGATGATCGTCCAACTCTGACACCACCCCCTCCTACCACCAGCCTCACTACTGGGAGCAATATCAGGCTCCTCGCCAGATATCTCTCATCTAGGGGGTGGATCCTAAATTTTTTTTAACACAAAAGTAAACACATGATATTATAAGTTATTGAAATATTTATATTTGAAATAAAATACTCACAACAGGGATGATTGGAGAAATGACCATCTGTATCATGCGACGATTATTTTCTGTCATCTTTTTCCGCTGCCTCTCTTCAATGGGTGTCATTTCCTGCGATGAAAACAAATATGGAAGTAATTAGAAATATATAACTAATGTGTAACCCAAAAAACAAAATATAGAAAAACCATTATGATAAAAAAAACATAAAGAAATAGAAGATTTATGGTGGTTTGAAGGTAAGTACTAGGATACACATCTGAATGATGTAGGTGAAACATGTAGGTGAGAACATGACTGTATGATTCTATATATTTCCCACCACAACTTCAGGTTCACAATCAACTCTAACAATTGAGCTATTGGCGTCATCATAAGTAATAAATTTATTGCTTCCAATTACAGTAGGGATAGTGTCAACTTCATCATCACCATCATCAAAAACATGTCTAGGATTTACTTCAATAATTACACCGAATTTAGGATGACGATGATCTTTGACATAAAAAATTTGTTTCACCATTGATGCCAATACATATGGTTCATCGGTGGCAAGAGTGCGAGTCATGTCAATAATTCGAAATCCACAATCATCAATAAAGGTGCCTTGCCTCGTCATTGAATCAAAATTATTATTTTCTCAATGACTCCATAATAAGCTACATTTTCAAAATGAGGTCTAGTATCTGATGAACTGGCATAACAGTTTGTTGTGGAAGTTATCATAACACCATTATGCTGTGTTCTCATGTTTCTTGCTCATTCAGTGATAATAAATTTGTATCCATTGATCACAAGTGATTTACAAGCACGAACCATGGTATTAGGACCAAAATCCAAAGCTCTTATTTCCTCAGAAACAGAGTCTACAGGAAAACTCAATACCTGAAATATAAACAAATAGTAAACTTAATTAAATATTATTTTTATTTAGTTATTACAGAAATATTTTTACCTTCAATTTCAACCAAGCAGAAAACCCTTTGCTATGAAAAGTCTCTTTCCTTCTCAAAGATAAAGAACGATGCTTTCTATATATCAATTCTTTATGTTCCATATAGATAAAAATAATAATAGTTTAACAAATATTTAAAATTACAAGAGATAAGATAAGAGATACATGTACAATTTACTTACTTGATATACTCACCGAACAAATCACAATTGAACAACACTGTGCGATGTGCCATATCTCGCTCTTCAAGGATTAATGTCGTCAATGTATATGATCCCAGGATTCCTCCTGTCTGAGGAAGTGATGGAAAACTGGGTTCAATTTGCCCATACTGTTCTTCTTCATTTCTCATTGGTCTGTTTATTCTCATAGTAAGATCAGACAAATACATTGAGCAGAAATCTATACATTCTTGATCCAAGTAACTATTCATAATAGAACCTTCGAGATAATTCCTATTCTGAACATATGATTTCAATGTGCACATGTTTCTTTCAGTTGGATACATCCAATGGAAAGCAACGGGTCCTCCAAGAAGTATTTCGGTCAGAATATGGACAGTCAGGTGAAACATTCATGTAAAAAATTATGGAGGGAATATTTTCTCTAACTCACAAAAAATTAATGGTGTCTATGCCAACAGTTTTTGCAAGAAGGATTTGGACAACCTATTAGCACAAAGATCTATAAACAAATAGCACAACCGAATAACTGAGACTCTAACATTATTGGACAAGAGATGATGGATTTCTATTGGAATCAGCTCATGCAAAAGGACGTGATAATCATGAGTCTTCAAAGATTTCAGCTTCAACTCTTTTCTGTTGACCCGTTTTGATATATTTCTTAAATAACCATCAGGAGCTTTAATAGTCTCTAGCACTTCCAGAAATTGATTTTTTTTCAGCAGGTGTCATCACATAAGAAGCACATGGAACTTGCCATTTATTTTCACTGATACAAACAGGATGAAATTCTGGTCTGATCCCCCAATCTACCAAGTCACGCCAAGATCGTAAATCATCTTTTATCTTCCCCTTGACATTTAGAATAATCGAAAGCAACATTTCACATATATTCTTTTCAATGTGCATTACGTCTAAGCAATGACGTAACAAGTTGGTTGACCAATACGACAACTCAAAGAATATACTCTTATTCTTCCAATTGTAACAGGTATCATTGGAAACATTTTTCGTCTTTCAAGATTTCATTACACCCTTCCCAAATGAATAACTAAAATCTTTCAATTCATTAAGCACATCAGTTCCAGACATACGCTGAGGTGGATCGTTATTCTCCATGGTATTGTCAAATCTTCGATTGTTTCTATATGGATGGTTCATTGGCAAGAATCGCCGATGTCCCATAAAACTAAAACTACGACGATATTTCAGTCTTCTTAATTGAGTATTCTTCATACAAACAGGACATGCCAATTTTCCTTTTTTGCTCCATCCAGACATCATTGCATAAGCATGAAAATCATTGATCGTCCACATAAGCACAACACGCATCTGAAATATATCTTTCAAACATGCATCGTATGTTGGCACACCCACATACCAAAGAAGTTTCAACTCTTTTATTAAAGGTTGCATGTATACATATATATCATTGCCGAGATCAGAAGGGCTAGATATCAGTATACTCAAGAAAGTGTAAGGCTTTTTCATACACAACCAAGGGGGAAGGTTATAAATGTGTATGAAAACTGGCCATGTGCTGTGCGAAGTAAGCATATGCCCAAATGGATTAAAACCATCACATGAAAGACCCAGTCTCACATTACGCACGTCGGCTGCAAATTCAGGATATCAAGCATCAAATCTCTGCCATGCAAATCCATCTGCAGGGTGAACCAACTCTTCATTATTCTTTTTTCTCTCGGTGTCATGCCATCACATTTTTACAGATATTTCATCAGACATGAAAATGTTCTATAATCTGGGGATCAATGGAAAGTGCCACATTACTTTTTGTGGCACACGAGATGGTGTTCCATCATCTTTTGGATTCCATCGGGAGGTTCCACATTTGATACAATCATTTATTTTAGCAGTTTCCTCCCAAAATAAGCTGCAATCATTCGGGCAAGCATGATTTTTTTTTGAGAATCCAAGTTCATCAACTAACTTCCATGCCATATAGTGGTTTGAGGGAATATCTACATCATCTGGAAGTAAGTCCTTCAAGAAGGTAAGAATGTAATCAATTACAGTATTTGAAATCCCATACATAGTTTTCCCATGAAACAATCGGATTAAAAATTCCAACTTTTTCATTTTACCACATTGCCGATATACTGGAGTCGTCGCAACATCATTCAATTTTTTCACCCTATCAACATCATCATTTTCATCGGACGCATCATGTGTGCTTGTATCGAAATCTTGTTGGTTTCACATCCTTTCCTTCTCATGATGCCGAATAAATGGAAACCGATCATATATCAAACTATCCAATTCAGTCCTATCATTTGGATCATCAACATTTTGAGATTCCATTTTCTCTCCATTGTGATACCACACATAATAGTTTGTTTGGAAACCATATTTGGTTATATGATAGCTAACTGATTCAAGAATCAACCAAGGTCTTCCAACACAATTAAAACATGGGCAGTGTATGTGACCACTATCTAAATCCTTGTCAAATGAAAAATCTAGAAAGCTGTTCAAATTATTTTGAAAATCGGTTGAAATCCGATCAGTTTCGTACATCCAACTTCTATCCATTCTGTAAAAAAATTGAAATAAGTCATTTCAAATCAATTCAACAATATTGAAGTTTAATCAAAAAAATATTTAGGTAAATGACAATTTTTTACTTTATATAAAAGCATAACTGACACATTACTCAATATGAGAATCATATTAAGAAATACAACAAAATATAGTGTATATAAGAAAATAAGATACAGAATTTCTAATTCCTATATTCAAGGATTGCCCAGTAAGATATTGGAAGTGGATCAAGGAATACATAATCCTTAAGGGTCTTGTTGTGAGTACATAAGTTTTATACTTTAACTTATTCAGGGAGATTAGGATGAGGAGTAGGATGAGGATCATGGGAGTGGCGGTACTGTCCAAGGGGGGTGCGGGGTGTCCAGGGGGGTGCGGGGTGTCTAGGGGGGTGGTGGGGCCGTCCGGGGGGTCAGAGGTGTCCAAGGGGTGGGAGGCTATCTAGGGGGGTCAGGGTGTCCAGGTGGGAAGGCTGTCCACGGGGGTGGCTAGGCTGTCCAAGGGGGTAGGGGGAGTCTAGGGGGTGGGTGGGCTGTCCAAGGAGGTGAGCGGGGTGTCCAAGGGGTGGGTGGGGCTATCCGGGGGGGGGGGGGTACGGGGTTTCCAGGGGGTGGGCGGGATGCCCATGGGGGTGGCGGGGCTGTCCAGGGGGCCTGGAGTGTCCAGGGGGTGGGCGGGCTATCCAGGGGGGTGGACGGGCTGTCCACGAGGGGTGGTCGGGCTGTCCACGGGGGTGGCAGTGCTGTCCAGTGGGGTCGGGGGTGTCAAGGGGGTGGGGGGTGGGGGGCTTTCAAGGGGTGGGGGCGTCCGGGGGGATGGGGGTGTCCGGGGGGTGGTGGGAGGGTGTCCGGGGGTGGGGTGGGTGGGCTGTCAACAAGGGTGGGGGGCTGTCCAGGGGGGCACGAGCTGTCCAAGGGGGTGGGCGGGCTGTCCACGGGGGTGGCGGGGCTTTCCAAGGGGGTCGTGGTGTTCAGGGGGTAGGGGGATTTCTAGGGGGTGGGGGGTTAGTTCTATAAATTTAGTGGCAGCTTCGGGGAATCGTCACAGAATGTTTTTTAGTGGCGTTTTTGGTTTTAGCGACGGTTTCACCTGCCAAAAAATGGAAAGGATATAATAGTGGTTTGAACCGCCATTATATCCTCACAATTTTTTGTCATGGAAAACAACTGCTAAAACAAAAAACGGTAAACAAATATTGACCTTAAATAGTGGTGGTTTAATCCACTACTAAACAACCATTTGGAATATATAACATGAGTTTAAAATGTTGCTATATATCACTTTAAAAAAAACCCAACTGCAGAATTTGCAACCCTAGAAGATAAAAACAAAATTCAATACATATGTTTAAAATTATATCCATATTCACCACTCCCACATATGAGATCATATAATCATGAAGGTTATCAACATGGTTTACTAGAATGTAAAAATTAATTGACTATTCTGGGAATAAATTACATTATTTAAGACAGGAAAAACATTCAAGTGGCTATTAGATTATTAAGACATCCTTGGAAGACATTAATGAAGGAAGAAGTGAACTCATTAAAAAATATAATGAAATGTACACAATCTAAAAATGTTATTAAGCTATGGGATATTAGTGGTAATGCTCAAACATGGATCCAAACTTATAAAGGATTTGTTAAGTATAAATATGTTTAATGAGATTTTAGAATACAATAAAAGTGGGAACTGTCTTTGTACAGTTCCAAATAAACCACTTAGAAAACATTTTTCCTATTTTATAAACATATATTTAAAAACCACTCATTTATATCATTAAAATATAAATAGGTTTAATTATTAAAAAAATTGAATGTTGGAATCATAAAAACATAACCAAATAGTCACTCAGTGAGTCGACACCGCCTACAAAAAAATTAGGCGCACTTTATGAATACAATGATCTCTAAGAAGAACTTAAGAATAACTCACCCGAAATTCATGACCAGAGGAACCCAATACATAATCACTATAAATCCATAAGAAAATAAAATACATTAAAAACCAACACTACAAACTCTATATAATAAAAGAAGAGGAAGCCCCATGATCCTAGGAAAATTCCACCATTTTTAGGTGGAATCATCATATTAGTGGTAGTATGTCGTATTTTTAGTTACAAATGATATATGAAACCAAAGTCAACCCTAGTCACAGACATCTACCAATCATGTATTAGTCATTGATTCAATATCAAATAGTGTGAATCATAAATTTTTTCAAAATCCCTAAAATAGGAAAAAATGACGTGATCTTTCTAGATATTGAAATAAATGTGGAAATCAGAGGAAGAGGACTTGTATTTGGGAAGAGGTTTAAAGAGTCTAACCTGGATGGCGGAGTTGCAGCCAATCAGATGACAGAACTCGGGTTAGGGTTCACCTGGGTGCCGCGACTTCTGGAAATTGGGGAAACCAAAGTTAACCCACATCATTGCACATCTTAATGACGATACAAGCTCATCACATATAGGTTAAATCAAAACAGAAACAAAAACATATACACATCAAAATCAAAACTAAAAACTGAAATATTAGATAAATTTCAATAAAAATAAGGTACCAGTTAAGAAAATACCTAATTTAGGATGGGTCTGATAAGATTCGGAAGGAGATTAGCAACTTGAATGGGATGGAGGAAGAGGAAGCTGACGAAGCTCCAATATCGCCAAATTTCTCCCGTTTAGGGTTCTGTATCGCGAATGGGGGAGAGGACGGGCCACTGTTAATTTGGGGGAAAGTTTTACCAATGGTTTTTAAAAACCGTTGGTATATATTTTCAGGTCACACCTATACCAATGGTTCCTTTGAACTGTTGGTAAAATCTCTCCTAAACCACACCTATACCAACGGTTCTCATTGAACCGTTGGTAAAAACTCCCCTAACCACATATATACCAACAGTTCTAATGAACCATTGGGAAAAGCTCCCATAAACACACCTATACCAACGGTTCTTTAGAACCATTGGTAAAATATCCCCTAAACCATCCTTTACCAACGGTTTCATAAAACCGTTGTTATGGAAGTGTGGGGAAAAACCCACATTCCAGTAGTGAGAGCATCAGTCCGACTCCTTAACCTGTTCATTATTGGGTGGGTTTAGAGCTTTAGTCTAACCAACCCATGGGAGGAGCCTTAGTCATTTATCCCACACCACCAAGCCATGTTCACATGCTTATTTATCCATTTTACACATATAACACATCACAAACCATACATGAACAGTGCACATAACATTCACATCTCATAATAAATCAACATATAAATCAATATCAAGCCATAACCCCTTAGCACATTTACCATTTACATTGAAAAACCCATTTAACCCATTTCCCTTTCTCATACCTTAACCCTTTATGTATATTCAATAAATCCCATATGTTATCCCATTTAACATATTCATCAATACCCATTCATGAAACCATTTAACCTTTAATCATTTCATATGACTTAATCCCCTTACACATTTCCATTACAATCTCATAAGCCACTTAACACATTCACATTAATCCATTTAACCCATTTTTGCAATACACGAAACAATCCCTTATGTCAGTAACAATAAATAGAAACAACCACTATTAGTGCCATTTTAAAATTCAAACTAACATTTAAACACATTTATCATGGGATCTATTTCAACATAAGCGAACTTTAGGCTAACCTCCCAATTTTCCATGTTCGAGAATATTGGCGTACCCCATGGGTGGCCCTAGAATGGTCAAGATAACCTCAAACAATCCCACAAGGACCGTGAGGGGTCAAATTCAACATCTAGCCACCCGATTTACCAAATATTATTCATGTAAACAATTTCACAATAAGAGGGAATCAATATCACAACCACAAATACACAAACATACAATATAACTATGAGATATAACTTGTAGACCACCTACCTCAAATCTGTAGATGAATAAACCCTTAAACTTATCCTTAGATCTGAATTCAAGCACCCCTTTAATCCACAACCTTGGATCTGCTAAAAAAAATAGGTTTTAGGGCTTTATAAGAAGATGAAAAAATATACAAGCTATAATCCAAAAAATAGAATCAAGAGGAAGATTAGACTTACCCGAAGCTTTGATCTGCAACCAAAGACCCTCCAAACGACCTTAAATCAAAGGAGAACAACCCTTGGGAAGATTTGGGGGGTTTAGGTTCATCATTAGGGTTGAGAGGGGAAGAATGGGGAAGAAAATTGGACAATCTCTTAAAAATCCCAAGGGGTAAAAACTGTAAATTTCCACTTTTTAATGGGGCACACAGTTTGTCCGCACGGTTTTCCAAACCATGCACTATCCACTGTCTAAGAGAGGTTGGGTCACATGGTTACCTGGGGAGGTCCGCACGATTTGAAAAACTGTGCACCAACCATGTAGAATTCCACTATCCAGGATCCCATAGCTTGGCCTTTCCCCTTGCATAGTTTTTCTTAATGGTGCACCCCCTTCCCCTGGCTAGCACAATTTGGGCACACCATTATCTCTAACCAAGAACCAACCATGCAATATGCACTGGATGAACATTTCCCTTTTCTTTCATGCCACGAACCCCCCAAACACCCCAAAACTTATCATACCCCTGGTAAACATTCCATTAACCAAATTTAAGAGTTTTTAACCAAAATTTAAACAAGAACATACCTCCATGAAGTTTGAGATCTTACATGGATGGAAATTTAGGGTTGAAGAGAGTTACTTTTTCTTCTAGTGGTAGTTTTACGAGTTCCTTTAATGGAAAGAGAAAGTGTGATGATTCTCATGGTGGTTCTCGACAACAGGGTTTTTCCAAACCTCCTATAGTGCCTAGAAGAGGCCCTTTGACTTGATACTAGTGTGGTAATCTAGGGAATTCTAAGTGGGTTTTCACTGAGGAACCCAAGATATGTGTCTCTTATGTATGCTCGGGTCACTTAAAAAAGTTTTTCCATGTATTTTATACTCCATATAGTGGCACGTGTTTATAAGATTTTATTAAAACTCTAGTGAAATCATATGATTAACATACAAAGGGGTTCCAGCCACATGAAACTGGAATGAAGCTTCTTCATGTAGTGTAAGAGTATCCATAAGAAGCAGATATGGGTCCAAAGAACGTGAGAGGCACCATCACTATATCTTCTTCATTAGTGACTGATTTATTTGATAGTGGTGCATCTCATTTGTTTATTTCAACCCATATTGTTAACTTGCTAAATCTTCCAATGAAGATTTTACCTTATGTGATGGATATTACTACTCCCCTCAGAATAAAGAGAGAGCATGGTCTCCATAGCCCTGCTTGTGTTTTATCTTTATCAGATGTTGAACTTTCTTGGAGTTTTTCTGGTTTCTGACATGAAACTGCTTGACGTCATTTTTGGGATGGATTGGCTCATTTCCAATAAATCCCAGATTAATTGTTATCTTTTAAGGTTCTCCTTTACTACAACCAATGAGGTTTTCCAAATCTTTCAAGGAGAATGATACATGTGGTTGAGTAGAGCCGAACCTTCCTACCTGGAGTTGGGGAAATAAATATATGTGTTTTTTTTGATCTAGAGCATGAATATTTGTGTAGTGATCTCCCAAAAGTTTTCTTCGATTTTCCCAATGTTTTCCCTTCTGAATTCTCTGGTTTTCTGCCGATAAAAGAGGTAGGGTTTTCTATCGACTTAGTTCCTGGTACTCAACCAATATCTATTCCTTCTTACCACATGGCTGTAACGAACCAAAAATGGATTAATGAAAATTCTTCTTGGTCTATTTAAATGTATTCTTATGGTTATGTAAAACATATGCAGTTATTCGGTTCTATGTTTTGGATTTTAAAATACTGTTAAGAATTATGACCATTGATAATATAGTCGTTGAACAATGATCATATGATTAGTATAAATATAGGGCTTTAACAAATCCAATTTACTCATACAAAGGAAGAAATGGCCTCATCCAGTAGACTTTCCCCATACAAAGCCCATTTTTCGGAGCTCTAAAAGGAGGTGGCTTCATTGGGATTCTCTCTTGACCAATCCCAAGCCGAGCTTGAATCCGTTAAACTTGAGCGGAACTGCCTACGAGAGAAGTGGAAGTTGATAGAGATTACCACTCGAGCAATGCTATCCGAGCCACCCCAAGAGTCTATCACCATCGTGCACCTTACCCTAAGGTATTATGAGGGTGTTTTAAGGGGTTATGTAACAATACCCTAGTACTATGATTATGTACATTATTCTTGTATATAAAATATACATTCTTTTTATTATTGTTACCATGTAAATAGTTTTTAAAGTACAAATAGTATTTTTAGTTAATACTCAACTAAGAAATATATTTTGATGAATTAATGTATTTTTGAGTTAAATAATATTTTAATAAAATATTATTATCATTAAATTACTTTTTATTAAATATAAATGATCGTATAATTTTATGAATGCTTGAAAGTTGTTTTTGTCAAAACCCATGAATTTTCGATAAATGTCAGTTTTTATTTTAAAAGTAAAAATTCACATATTTAGAAAATTATTTAGATAAAATGAATATTTTTTTGGAATCAGGATGTTGAAATTATCCAATGGTGAATTTTTCATAATTTTCTGAGACAATCGAATTTTTGGGTAAAAATTAAATACCGTTTAAATATATAATGTGTTTTATGAAATCATAATGACCCAATAGTTATGTAATAAAACAATATAAACATTATGTTCTACCAATATATGTTTTACCATTAAAATAATGTGATTTTTATTTTTTTTGTTTTATTTTACAAAGATTTAGTGAACCCTTTAAGGCTTATAAAACATTTTGTCTTTTTAATTTGTTTTCCTTGAGAGTGTGACTCACCTCCACATAAGCAACCCTATTATTTTAAGAATTTAGGCCATTGGACTTATAAAATATTGTTTTCCAATCCCCTTTTGAAAAAACCATTGACAAAAACCATGGTCTGGTTTGTGGTTTTGATTATTTTAATGTGAGGTGTCCCAAACCTAAATAATAAATAATTCCTTCTCCTTTCCTATAAAAACCCACCCAAGATCCTACTTCCTCTTCACTAAAAGCCATTGGAGTTAGACCAACCCCTACCCTCCTCCCTATAGAATCCTACCAAGGTTCCCCAAGCTCCCAAGAATCCTCTCTCAAGCCTCTCCCAAGCTTTTTGGATCACAATTCCAAGTAAGGGATTCTCACTTTCCTTATTTATGTCTAAGTTTCCTTATATTGTTATGCCCTTTTATTTAAAATTATAAATGTTGGGGTATGATTTATAACCTACCCAACACTACCCTCTTCATGTTTGAATAATGATATATCCCTTCTCTCCCTCATTAATTCCTTCCATGTATACCCGTTACCATGCTGAAATTCTGTAAGGAATTTCTCTCTCCTCATTTACATTCAAGTAATTCTTTTGTATCATGAATGTAAATTCCGTTAAAATTGTTGGGACATGTATATATATGAACAAATTACTATTAATTTCATGTACATATGATGAGACACCCCTTTCTCTCTCATCAACCATTTTTATGAGTTCTTATGTCATGCCATTACGTTGTCAAAATTGCACCGTGATTTTCCAAGCCAAAGTCATTGTGTAGTGAATACCATGTCCACTTCTCTATCAAGGGTATTCACCTTTATGTGCATTTACTTACTATTTAAAGAGTTTCATGTATGAATTCCACACTCCCTTATCATAGAATAAATGTCGATGTTTAATGAATCCATGTTTTATGATCCATTTGGCACACTTATGCATGAAATGAAATGTTTAAGAAGGGTGCACCCTAATAGCGCTCCAATGCATTGGGTAAAGTATAGTATCATGATACGTCATGTGCAATGAGTGTTTAATCGTGCTAATTTAAGTTCAATGAGGGTTTACTCATGCTTCATGTGCAATGGGGGATTACTCATGCTTCATGTGCAATGAGCCTTGGCTCATGCTAATTCTATGTTAAGTGTTGTTTCCAAATTTCCATGTTATGATTATCATGATTTATCATGCCTTTATGTTCATGTTTCTCTTATGATCCTTTGATGTGCCTATTTTCTAACATGTATTGTATTCCTCATGTTATTCCATGTTTATTCCCTTACCGGGCTTTATAGCTCACCCTTTTCTTATGCATGTCCTGAGGTTATCCTATGCAATGCTAAGTACGATGGAATATAGTGGTCATGTAAAGGAAGTTTTCAATAAGATGTTGCATTATATTCTTAAAGTTGTTATGTAATTTTCCTAAGTCCCAAATACACTATACCTCTCGATCTTCTATGTTGTATCAAATGAAGGTTTTATGTAATAAATCATGTTTAAGTATGTAATAAAGAGCAGAGTTGTTATAGTTGGTATCATAGGATAGGTTTAGTTATTTTTTGGATTAGGATTAGAAAACCCTAGTTAATACTTAGATACAAGAATAAGTATAATAAAAACATCCCTAAGTTTTGGTGAGTATTGAGTAAGTGGTTTATCAAGCAAACACATCCCTGTCTGGATACAAGCAGGTAGAGGCGACTCTGAAATAAATGTACCTAGGGGTGAAAACCCTGACAAGGAGTTTTGGGCTTGACCCAAGGTATCCTGGTACACAACAACAAGCCTTGATGCACTATTGGTTATGACACTCCCAAGGGATTTGCTTTGGTAAATTAACAATCTTAGTATTAACCATTATTAAGGGAATTTTAAAAAAATGCCTCTAAGAATACATGTTAGAAAGTAGATCATGGATAACATAGATTGAAGCTTATAGATTCATAAGTTAAGGAAATAAAAGTAATTTATAATTCATACATTTTTGTATTTGGATTACCCTTTATGTGTTACCCCTAAATTTCCTTTTATTCCAGCCAATGGTTGGTAATAGGAGGACTTGAGCTAACAACTGATGTGAAGATCAATGTGATGACTGTGCTAATGAGATGCCTAATCCGATGGGAGTGGGAATTGTGAACTTTGTCATGATTATATCTCAGTTAACTCAAGATTTGAATAGAAACATGGGTCAAGAGAAACGTTCAACCCCCTAAGAAAGAACAAGTCACTATCGAAAGCTTCATGAGACAAAGGCCTCCTACTTTTAATGGATCATCCAATCCCTCAATCGCTGAACAATGGATCAACTCCATTGAAAAGATCTTCTCCATCCTTCAATGTTCCAAACAAGAGAAGGTTCACCTAGATGATTATCATATGGAGGGTGAAGCTGATAAATGGTGGACATTGATAAAAAATACAAAGCCCAAGGAGAAGATCAAGGTGTTGGAATGGAAGGATTTCCAGAAGATGTTTTTCGATAAATATTTTATGCACACCCTTAGATTTAAGATGGAAAGGGTATTCCTTTACCTCAAGCAAAAAGGCGAAAAATACATTAGAGCGTATGAGGAAAAATTCACAAGGCTTGCACGATACACCTCCGGCTTTGTTGTTACCCCTGAATGCAAGGTTGACCGCTTCTTTGGTGGGCTGAAACCTAGCCTGCAGAAAGCCCTAGCGATCCGTGACTTCAAAAAATATGAGGAAATTGTCCAATGTGCCCTCAATGTCAAAATGGAGATTGACGAATCTCAGGGGTATCATGAGGATAAGAAGTGTAAGGTGAAATTCAATTATGGCGATCTGATGGATAAATACAATGGTGCTAAGAATATCCATCACCCCACTTTCCAAAGGTGAGGAAAGAAGCACCCCAGAAATTATTTAAAGGGGACGAGGAAATGCTTTAGGTGTGGAAGAGAAGGACACCTAGCTGTTAACTGCCGACAAGAAAAAACCACGACTGTGACAGAGGAGAGGAATGCTCTGTTTAACTCTCAACGCGTTTTTCATTGCTTCAACTGCAAAAAACAAATTCAGCTTGAAAATTAGTTCCCTAAGCCAAGGGTTTTTGGAGGCAACCAACAACCTCCAAGGCAGCAAGGGTGATATTTTTCCATCACTACTGCTGAAGTGAACCCCAATAACTAAGTGGTGACAGGTACACTAGTTATTCATTCAAGAATATCGAACATACTTTTTGATTCAGGTTCTACGCATTCTTTTATATCCTGAAAGTTTAGTAGAAAAATCCCAACACCACCACAAATCATGGAAGTAATGATGTCGGTGAGTATAGAAAATGGAGAAATCATTGTATCCCTTGAATATAACTCCTCCCCTGTCATAATAGGTGGATTTAACTTCCTGGTTAACCTCATCATACTCCCTCTAGTGCAATTTGATGCAATTCTTGTCATGTATTGGATTTCCCTATATAGAACCAATATAAATTACCATGAGAGGGAAATTACTCTCCATGTGGAGAATCGACCCCTGATTCTGTACAAGTACAAGGAGGAAGATGAATCTTCTTTAGCTCCATCATCTTAAGCATAGATATTACTGCCCTATGAGCACATGTATCTAGATCAGATGATTGAGTCTAAGGACACAACCATTCTTGAAGACATTCCTATTGTGAGGAAATTCACTGAAGTGTTTCCCGAGGAATTTCCAGGTCTTCCTCCTAGAAGAGATGTTGAATTCTCAATTGATCTTATACCTGTGGTGATGCCAATATCTAAGACTCCATATAAAATGGCTGTTGTGAAGCTTAAAGAGTTTAAGAAACAACTATAGGAGAATCTAGATAAAGGGTTTATACGCCCAAGTGCTTCACCATGGGGTGCACCAGTCCTCTTCGTCAAGAAGAAGGATGATTCAATACGCCTTAGCATCGATTATCATGAGTTTAACAAAATCATGATAAATAACAAGTATCCGCTCCCACAAATTGATGACTTGTTTGATCAGTTGCATGGAGAACAATACTTCTCCAAGGTAGATTTTCGGTCGGGATATTATCAAGTAAGGGTGAATAAGGAAGATATCCTCAAGACCGCTTTTCGTACAAGATACATGCACTATTAATTCACAGTAATGCCTTTCATACTCACTAATACTACAATAATCTTCATGGAATTGATGAATAGAGTCTTTAGATATTACCTCGACAAATTTGTGATAGTCCTTATAGATAATTTTATAATATACTCCAAAACCAAGGAGGATCATGAGAAGCATCTAAGAAATGTACTAGAGACCTTGCGAAAGGAGAAGCTTTATGCAAAGTACATCAAGTGTGAGTTTTGGTTGAAGTATGTCTCATTCTTGGGCCATATCATCACATGCAATGAGATATCTGTGGATCCCTCCAAGACAACTGCAATAGAGGGATGTCCAAGGCCAACATTGGTAATGGATATCCGTAGCTTCTTGGGGTTAACTGAATATTATTGATGATTTGTGAGAAATTTCTCACAATTTTCCAAACCTATTACTAAGCTAACTCAGAAGGAAGTAAATTTTTCTTGGAGTGATGAATGCGAAGAAAGCTTCAAGGAGTTAAAAAGGAGGCTTATCACTACACCTGTGATCACTTTACTCACAAGTGGAGTACTTTTTGTGGTATTCAATGATACTTATAAGAAGGGTCTAGGTTGTATGATGATGAAAAATGAAAAATTCATTGCCTATGCTTCAAGGAAATTAAAAGTTCATAAGCAGAATTATCCAACACATGATCTGGAGTTGGCTGCGGTGATCTTCGCTTTAAAATTTTGGTGGCATTATCTCTTTGGGGAGAAGTGTAAAATATATACAGACTAAAAAATCATCAAGTATATATTCACATAGAAAGAGTTGAACATGTGCCAACGAATATGGTTAGAGCTGATCAAAGATTATGACTGCTAAATCCATTACCACTCTGGGAAAGTGAACAAGGTTACATATGCTCTAAGTAGAAAGGACCCATCGATTATATCATTGATGAGAATTGAAAAAGATCTAATATTCTTAGATTTGATGAAGATGGACATGAGAATCATAAAGAATAGAACATCATCAATCCTTTCACAAATGATTGCTCAACTGTCTCTTTTGGAAATATTAAAGGATTCTCAAAAGGATGATGTGGGAATTCAAAATAAAGTGGAAGCTATCAGAAAAGGGAAATCCTCGGAGTTCAATGTTAATGAAGAAGTAATTGTGATATTTGGGAAAATACTATGTGTTCTATAAAGTCTGGAGCTGAAGAAGGAACTTTTGGATGATGCACATAGTTCAAATTTATCTATTCACCCAGGAAACAAAAAGATGTATCGATATCTCTGAGAGCATTATTGGTGGGATAATATGAAGAAATAGATCATTGAGTATACATCAAAGTGCCTGACGTGTAAGCAAGTGAAGGCAGAGAGGCATAAGTCTAAGGGGATGATGCAACCATTGCCCATACCAGCATGGAAATGGGATAACATCACCATTACATTGTCACCAGACTTATGAAGACATCCAAAGGAAATAATGAAATCTGGGTTATTGTGGATCATCTTACAAAGTTTGCACACTTCATTGCAATTCGGGAGGATTTCTCATTGGATCAACTGGCACAAATATACATCAGGTAAGTGGTAAGGTTGCATGGAGTAACACTATCTATTGTATCCGATTGAGATCCAAGATTCACCTCTATGTTTTGGAAGAGTCTTCAACATACTCTGGATACTGAACTAAACTTCAGTATGACCTATCATCCTCAAACTGATGGACAATCTGAGCGAACTATCCAAACACTTGAGGACATGTTGAGAGAATGCTCAATGGACTTCAAAGGAGGATGAAATAAACATCTTCATCTGGTTGAATTCTCCTACAATAATAGTTTCCACACAAGCATCCGAATGGAACCATTTGAAGAACATTATGGGAAAAGGTGAAGAACACCAGTGTGTTGGGATGAAGTCAGTGAGCATAATCCGCTAGGACCAAAAATGGTCAAAGAAATGGTGGAGAAGGTGAAAACCATTCAGCAACATATCAAGGAAGCCCAAAGTCGATAGAATAGTTATGCAGATAACCATCAACAAGACCTTGAGTTAAAATTTGGAGACATGGTGTTTCTATTCATATCTCTATAGAAAATGGTAATTATATTTGAAAAGAAAGGTAAGTTAAGTCCTAGGTACATCAGATCCTTTGATATTCTTGATCATGTCGGGGTTGTGTCCTATCGACTAGAACTTCCACCTACTATAGCCAAAGTACATTATATCTTTCATGTATCCCTATTAAATAAGTACATACCCGATCCTTCACATGTACTCTCTTTAGAGGTAGTACAGTTAGAGGATGATCTTTCTTACGAGGAGAAACTAGTGAAGATAATAGATCATAGAGAAAAAGTTCTACGAAATAATACAATTCCCCTCATCAAGTTATTGTTGCGAAACCACAAGTTTGAGGAAGCGATATGGGAATTAGAGGAAGTGATGAAGCAAAGTTACCCACATCTGTTTTAGTGTGGGAAAAGAAAATTTGGAGGGAAAAATCTCTTAAGGGGGGAAGATTGTAACGACCCAAAAATTCATTAATGAAAATTCCACTTGGTCTATTTAAATGTATTCTTATGGTTATGTAAAATATATGCACTAATTTGGTTCTATGTTTTGGATTTTAAAATACCGTTAAGAATTGTGATCGTTGCTAATATAGCCGTTGAATAGTGATCACATGATTAGTATAAATATAGGGCTTTAACAAATCCAATTTACTCAGACAAAGGAAGCAATGGCCTCATCCAATAGACTTTCCCCATACGAAGCCCATTTGTTGGAGCTCGAAAAGGAGGTGGCTTCATTAGGTTTTTCTCTTGACCAAGTCCAAGCTAAGCTTGAATATGTTAAGTTCGAGCAGAACCGCCTATGAGAGAAGTGGAAGTTGATAGAGATTACCACTCAAGCAATGATATCTGAGCCACCCCAAGAGTCTATCACCATCGTGCACCTTACCCTAAGGTCTTATACATGTGTTTTAAGGGGTTATGTAACAAGACCCTATTACTATTATTATGTACATTATTCTTTTATAGAGAATATACATTCTTTTTATTATTGTTACTTTGTAAATAGTTTTTAAAGCACAAATAGTATTTTTAGTTAATATTCAAATAAGAAATATATTTTGACAAATTAATATATTTTTTAATTAAATAATATTTTAATAAAATATTATTATTATTATTAAATTACTTTTTATTAAATATAAATGATCTTATAATTTTATGAATGCTTGAAAGCTGTTTTTGTCAAAACCCATGAATTTTCGATAAACGTCGGTTTTTATTTTAAAAGTAAAAATTCACATATTTAAAAAATTATTTAGATAAAATGAATATTATTTTTGGAATTAGGACTTTGAAATTATCCAATAGTAAATTTTTCACAATTTTCTGAGACAGTCGAATTTTTGGGTAAAAATTAAATACCATTTAAATATATAATGTATTTTATGACATCATAATGACCCAATAGTGATGTAATAAAATACTATAAACATTATGTTCGGCCAATATATGTTTTACCATTAAAATAATGTGATTTTGGGGGTTTTTTGATTTATTTTACAAAGTTTAGTGGACCCTCTAAGGCTTATAATTTTTTTTGTCTTTTTAATTTTTTTTCCTTGAGATTCTGACTCACCTCCACATAAGCAACCCTATTATTTTAAGAAGTTCGGTCATTTTACTAATAAAATATTGTTTTCCACTCCCCTTTGGAAAAAAACATGGGCAAAAACCATGGGCGGGTTTGTGGTTTTGATTAGTTTAATGTGAGGTGTCCCAAACCTAAATAATAAAGAATTCCTTCTCCTTTCCTATATAAACCCACCCAAGCTCCAACTTACTCTTCACTCAAAGCCTTTAGAGTTATACCAAACCCTTCCCTACTCTCTATAGAATCCTACCAAGGTTCCCCAAGCTCCCAAGAATCCTCTCTCAAGCCTCTCCCAAGCTTTTGGGATCACACTTCCAAGTAAGGGATTCTCACTTTCCTTATTTATGTCCAAGTTTCCTTATATTTTTATGCACTTTTATGTTCAATTATAAATGTTGGGGTATGATTTTTCACCTCCCCCATACTACCATCTTCATATTTTAATAATTATAGATCCCCTTTCTCTCTCATTAATGCCTTCCATGTATACATGTTACCATGCAGAAATTCCATAAGGAATTTCTCTCTCTTCATTTACATTCAAGTAATTCTTTTGTATCATGAATCTAAATTCCATTAAAATTGTTGGGACATGTATCTATATGACCCCCTTACTATCCATTTCATGTACATATTATGAGACACCCCTTTCTCTCTCATCAACCATTTTTATGAGTTCTTATGTCACGCCGTTATGCTGCCAAAATTGCACCGTGATTTTCCAAGCCAAAGTCATTGTGTAGTGAATACCATGCCCACTTCTCAATCAAGGGTATTAAAATTTATGCACATTTAATTATTGTTTAAATAGTTTCATGTATTAATTACACACTCATTTATCGTGTAATAAATTATGATGTTTAATGAATCCATGTTTTATGATCCATGCGGCACACTTATGCATGAAATGAAATGTTTAAGAAGGGTGAACCCTAATAGCACTCCAATGCATTGGGTAAAGTATAGTATCATGATAAGTGATGTGCAATGAGTGTTGAATCATTATAATTCAAGTGCAATGAGGGTTTACTCATTCTTCATGTGCAATGAGGTATTACTCATGCTCCATGTGCAATGAGCCTTGGCTCATGCTAATTCCATGTTAAGTGTTGTTGCCACATTTCCTTGTTATGATTATCATGATTTATCATTCCTTTATGTTCATGTTTCACTTGTTATACTTTGATATACCTATTGTCTAACATGTACTATATTCCTCATGTTATTCCATGTTTATTCCCTTATTGGGCTTTATAGATCACCCTTTTCTTATGCATGTCCTCGGGTTATCCTATGCAATGATAAGTATGAGGGAATGTAGTGGTCATTTAAAGGAAGTTTTCAATAAGATGTTGCATTATATGATTTAAGTTTTTATGTAATTTTCCTAATCCCTAAAGACACTAGACCTCTCGATCTTCTATGTTGTATCAAATGAAGGTTTTATGTAATAAATCATGTTTAAGTATGTAATAAAGAGAAGGGTTGTTATAATAGATTCATTTGAAATGAAAGAGTTGAAGACTTAGTTGGATAATCTTCTAGAGAAAGGATTTATACACCTGATTGCATCACCTTGGGTGGCTCCAATTCTCTTTTCTAATAAATCTGATGGGTCCCTTCACCATTGTGATGATTACCAAAAACTCAATCGAGTTACAATAAAGAACACGTATATATTACCATGGATTGATGATATGTTTGACCAGTTGAAAGAGGCGAAGTGGTTCTAAAAGATATATCTTCAATATGGTTACCATAAGTTGATAATAAAAGAATCCAATACTCATAAAACCACCTTTTGAAGTTGGTATGACCATTATGAGTACCTTGTCATGCCTTTTGGTCTAAACAGTGCTCCTACAGTCTTTATAGATTTAATGAACAAGATCTTCCTTGAGTTTCTTGATAATTTTGTGGTATACTTTGTGGATGACATCCTTGTTTACTCTAAATACTAGGAGGATCATGTGCGTTATATGAGAGCAGTTCTGTAATTATTGATAAATCACTAACTTTATTCCAAGCTTTCAAAATATGATTTCTAGATTCAAGAAGTGAAATTATTGGGACACGTGGTGTCGGAACATGGTATTTTTATAACACCCTGAAATTTTATGAGATATATTCTTTTTAATTTCTTTTATGTCTTTTATTTTACGCTACACCAAGATTATCTTATGCTATAGGCAACACCGTATTAGCTTGAAGTATACACAACACTATACTTGGCTTGTGTTACATAAAATTTCAAGTTCTTTTGATAGAATTCATTTCACGAAACACTGAGTATAGATTTTGTTCAATGTATAAAATAACTATGTTTGGATTATGTTATACACAACACCAAAGGAAGTTTGCGCTAAATGCAACACTGACTTGGCTTTGATTACACACAAGAGCGACCTACCTTGATAACTTGCGTTGTACGCAATACCAGTTTCACTAAACAACGATATATTATTAAAATATTCTTATTTAATAGAATATAAACTATCCATTATGAATAGTATTAACCACATTTTTAATTTTATATAACATTAACATTCATCTTATGTATTTTCTAGAACATGATATAAGAAAAAATTCAATTTTTCGGATAAAAGAAGTATTTTAAAAAAAATGCAGTTTTGACAATTTTAAATCTAGTTTTTAACACTTTTATATATTATATTTGATAAAATAAATGTCTTATTTTAAAGTGGGAAATAAAAATTTACTTTGGTTGATTTTTTTTATTTTTCTGATAAAATTTATATTTTAATGAATAGTGAAAAATGCTGTATTTTAATTCAAAACCGCCTTTTCATATAATTTATTTATATAGTTAGATTATATTTTTAGTTGTTTTTAAAGTGCAATTGGATTATGTTTTTATAATTTAATCCAATTTTGGTCATTGGAAGTAATTTCACATTTAAATTGGATATAAACACATGCCATTCTTTTGATACTTTTTACTTCTTAAAAACCCACTTTCTGGTTTTGACAACGAGAATTAATTTTAAATTAATCAATGAAACTTCCGTGTTTTGAATTTTGAAAAATGAAATCCATATTTGGAGTCAGTGGGTAAAAAATATGTTAATAGGTTGATTTTATTTTTTGAATATTATGAATAATAACTACAGAAATTTTTATTTACGATAGTTAAAGGTAAATCTGGTAAATTAGGGTAACAAACAATATGATAAAGGTAATAAAATTACCCTAACACCAACAAAAATCCTATTAGATGAATTAATTTCAACCAATATCACCTAAGGGTCATAATTTATTCATTTAATGGTCTTTTGTGCATGAAAGTGATGTGATTATAATTAAAACAAAAGAAAGTGACAACATGTCACTCTCTTATCTCTTATAAGTATAATAATTTTAATATAGTGACAAACATGATAAAACTTTAAACATAAACAGTATCCATAAATCTAATGAAATTATATACATCATGTAAATTTATTTAGAATTTTTAGAGATTAAATAATTACCATTAATGATGACACAATAGTGATGTAGAAATTATTTTATTGATAGAAATATCAAATAAATGGTTTTAAAAATATTAAAATAAATATCATATGAACTAATTAATGTGATCCATGAATTTTATAGGTTATTATGACATATTAGGAGTGTATTAAATATTTTTTTTGAATTTATCTTCTGTTTGAATTTTATTTAAATTCAAATAAATGAATAGAGTCAAAATTGACACTATTGATATTTTACAAAAATAACATATTATTAAATTATTTTAAAATCACAAAAATATTTAAAAATTAAAAAGTGAAAATTATATGGTCTAAAATGTCATAAAGTATCCAATTATGGATAATTTACAACACATGAGTAAATATTTATAACCATTTAATATTTAGAATACTATTACCACAAATAAAATTAAATAGATTAAATAAGGATAAATCAAAATGATAAGGTTTAAAATAAAATCAAAACATGTATAAATTTTACTGGTTGAGATTATTTCAACCCATAATTATTTTATATTCAAAATAAATGAGTTTGGGAGAATTATAAAATAAAAATAAATTTAAAATAAATCAATATTTCAAGACTTTCCTAAAGTGCCCCTCCTCCCTCTTATAAAAGGCCACCACCTCTACCCACTTAATCGCACCTTTCAAGCCCTTTGGCTCATCCAACCTTAGATCAAATAAGCTCTCAACATCCCTCCCTTCCTTCTAGAGGCTAAAATTTGGATATAAATCTATCCTAGGGAGACCTTTTGTGCAAATAAAAAGGAGATTCTCAAAAAAGAGGAGTTTCGGATACATACGAAGCATATCAGACCTAAGGTAAGGGATAATTTTGTAATCTCATTATTATCTGAGGTTGTTTATTCATAAGTATTTACTGGGTTATATTTATCATTCACATCCATGTTTCCTAAATATATAATATTATTCCTATTCTTATACTAATTTTTAAGGTGAATTTTACCCATTGGTAAATTGGTATTAAGTGGTATGGAAGGAATCTTTCTTTTGTTTTCCTTACGAGGTACTTTTTGACTTTTCCAGAAAGAGTATGAGAAGAATGTTTTTTTAACTTATACAACATGAACATATTTTTACATATTCATAATTCCGTATTTCCATGAAGCTTCCTCTACATGATTTCAAGTTTATTTTCAACTAAATTCTTTTCTTTTAAAATTGCACAAAATTTTGAGAAAAGAGAACATTTTTGAAGAAGAAATGATATTTTCCTCAAGAATTAAGTTCAAGTGTTTTATCAAAATTATTTTCCATCTAAGATGACTCTCTTTAAATAGGGTTATGTTTCTATCCCTATTATTACTATTATTTGATTATGTTAATGATAGAATGATATTTTATATAGATTATGTTATAATGGAATGATGTTTAAGAAACCCATTTTATTTCTTGGGTTATTCTATGATGAATGATTTATATTTTTATGTCACATGTAATAATGATTTAATTATGATATGTGTGGGACCTATATCTACCTCCAATGCATTGGGTAAAGATTTATATCTCATGAGATTGACATGAATGGAACAACAAGTAAATCCAGTTCAGTAATATACGGATGGAATGACAAGTAAATCCAGTTCAGTAATACATGGTTAAAATGACAAGTAAACCCGATTCAGTAATGGAATTTTTCCATTATTATGGTCTTGTAAGCAATGCCTTGGCTACTATGGAAATCATATTATGCGCTTATTTGTTTTTCAAAATTCCATCTTTATGACAATGCTATTTTATCATGGTTAATGTTCCTTTATGATCTATGTATTACGCACTACAAAGATTTTTTTTCATGAATTAAAATTTTTATATTTAAACTTATGTTCACGTTTTTACATTATTATATTTATGGTTTGTTTTATGTTCTCCATGGTTACCCTTACTGAGAATTTGAGCTCACCATTTTTATGTTTTCTTTTCCCCAGGATATTAAGAAAGGTTTTAGGTTAGAAAACCTAAGGGGAATATATTTATGGTATATGTTGAAGATATTTCACCAAGTTAGAAGATTATGTTCCAAGTTACCAAAGGTACTAAACTAATACGGTATTTTGTCATCCTTTTGTGTCATGTATTAAGTATTCTGCAAAAGAAATGTAATGTCCATGCATATCAATCTTGGGTCATTAGAATTTTAGTTGACCTTAAAAAGGTGAAGGCTACTATTTAATGAAAACAACTACAAAATGTATTAAATATTTGGAGCTTCTTGGGTTCAGCTGGGAATTATTGCTGGTTCATTAAGGACTTCTCGAAGTTGGATTCTTCAATGAATGATTTAACTTGGAAGGGAGTAAATTTTGCATGGGATGAGAAATGTCATAATTATTTTGCTGAGTTGAAAAGTATTTTGACTACTGCACTGATGTTGACTCTTCCAGAGGCCGGGAAGGGCTATGTGGTCTTCTGTGATGCATTGGGTTTAGGTTTGGGATATTTTCTAATGCAGGGAGATCATGTCGTTTCTTATGGCTCTCATCAGCTTAGGCCACATGAGAATAATTATCTAACCCATGACCTTGAAATTATAACTGTGATGCACATGCTTAAGAGTTTGAGGAATTACCTTTTCAGACAAAGGTTTACCATGTATTTCAACCACAAGATCTTGAGTTATATCTTCTACCAAAAATATTTGAATCTCCACTAAAGGCATTGGGTGGAATACCTGAAATATTTCAACTTTAAGATTGCATATACCTTGGGGAAATGGAATGTTATCACAAATACTTTGAGCAAGAAAATTCCAACCCAGGTCATGAAAGAATCAACAGAAGAGTAGAACTTGATGGATCTTTTTTCACAGTTTCATATTGGAGTCTGGGAATCAGGGGATGAGGTTGTTTTGGATAGTTTTCATCAGGGTTTCATCCCTGGTTCTATTTCTTCTTTTTTGGTTCTCTTTCCTGTTGGCGGTGTTTGTTCTTGTCAGCGGTTTCACTTCTGGTTTGGTCGTTTATAGCATGAAGATGAGTTAGGGAAGTCAGATGGTGTTGTTGATGGGTTTCGGTGTTCTGTTGGGATGTTTGATCAATGATGCTGGTGTCTGTTTTTCTGGATCTGGTGGCTACAATGAATATGTTATGAGTTTTTGTGATCAAAGTTTGTTTATATGGTGTTGTTTCTGATGGAGGCGATTGCGGTTTTATGCTTTGTTAGGACGTTTGCTGGTAGGATTTCGATGACCAATGCTATCAATGATGAAGTCGCTTACAGTAGTGGATGATAGTGAAGTGGATGATGTTGATGGGATGGGGATGGTAATACTGTATGATGGATACAAATTTATGGATTACGCAGTGATCCTGAATTATCATCTCAATACACGTGGTGGATTTTGTGGACTGAGCAGTGGTATGGTTTTCAAATGTGAATGTGGTACTATTGGTTTTTGGTTTTGAAATTTGAGTTTTTAATTTTGTAATGTTTTTGTATTTGAGTTATGAAGTGTTCAATTACCAATAACCCATAAATTAGTTTTGAAAAAGTTCAAAAAAATAGATTTGGATGTGGCCAATAGGTCAAGAATGAGAACTAGAAACCTCTAGGTTTTCTTCAGCCACTTCCAATACTGACTTGAAAGTGTGATGAGATCTCATTGAACTTTATGTTTGGGTTTCCACATACCGAGAGAAAGAATAATGTGATATGGATGGTGATCGAAAGGATGACTAAGTCGTATCACTTTATACCCATTTGTGATTCAACCAAAGTTGAGGAGTTGGGAAATCTCTATATGAAAGAGATTATTCATTTTCACAAAGTTCTATATGCTATATTCTTTGATAGGGATCCTTGGTTTACTTCTTAATTTTGGATAGGCCTTTAGGAGGAACTAGGTTCTCAGGTTCATTTGAGTATGGTATACCAGCCACAGTCAAATGACCAAATAGAAAGAGCTATATAGATTCTTGAGGCTATGATCCACGCTTATGTTCTTGACTTTATTGGATCTTGGAATGATCATTTGGGGATGATAGAGTTTTCTTATAAAAATAGTTACCAGTCAGCAATTAAAATGGATCCTTTTGAGGCCTTTTATGGCCAGGCTTGCAGACCTCTATTGTGTTGGTTAGAGATTGGTGAAATTTCCTTTGTTGGGACAATCTTGGTTCAAGATAAGACAACAAAAATGTAGTTTATTCATCAGAGAATTTTGACGACACAGAGTAGGTATAAGTATCATGCTGATCATCATCATATACTATTGGAATTTTTAGTTTTCGACTAGGTATTTTTGAAAGTTTCACCCCATTTGGGTCATTTATGACTTGGGAGGCAAGGTAAACTTGCTCCTCATTTTTTGGGACCTTTTGATGTTTTTGAGTAGGTGGGGAAATTTTATTACCATTTATAACTTCCTCCATAATTGAAATTTATACATAATGTGTTCCATGTATCGCAACTACAAAAGTATCTATCTGATCTATCTCATGTTCTGAGTTGGAGTGATCTTGAGGTTGAACTTTATTTGGCCATGATTGATCATAAAATTAGGATAGTTGATTCTAAAACCAAGTTACTTCATGGGAGGAATATACCTTTGGTTTGAGATCTATGATAGCACAGTTCTGATTCTCATGAGACATGGGATATGGAGACACTAATGAGAGAGTAGTGGCCTCATATTTTTGACATGTAATCTTCTTAGTAGGATTTATGGAGATATAAAGATTTTATAGTGGGGAGATTATAACATACTGTTACTTTTTTCAGGTATTCTTATACCCCTATTTTGATCATGCTTTGGTTGGGTTTCATTAAGGGATGTTTTAGGTGAAAAAGTTATAAATTTTGAAAGTTATGGGCTGTGCACCTTTGGCTCATTTTTGACCCAAACTATGCACCCTCTCAGTGGAAACTGTACAAACCCAAACAGTGAGGGTTTTCACGGCTAGTGCATAGTTTGAAAAACTGTGTGCCCACTTAGTTGAAATTGTGCACCTTGGAAAATATGGGCACATGGTTAGGGCGCAAGGTTTGTCTAACCATGTGGCTCTTCCCAGAAAATTGCGCGTAACTTTTAATTAATCCAAAAATTAAATTTTAGAACCCAAAACCCTTGTTTTATATGCTTGATGGGCCTAAATCGATCTAATACAAATTATTCTTCCCTGGAAGCTCCCAATAGGCGATTTTGGCCCCTCTACACCCCTATGGAAGCAAATAAAATATAGGAGAATGACATTCGATCTCTACCCAGTAAGTTTCTTCTTCCTGTTCTATTTCTACCATTATCTCCTCTTTCCTCCCAAGGGTTTTGTAGATCTCCATGTTTTTGGAGGATCTAATCCCCACTATTTCAAATCTTAAATCAAGGGTTGATTCTCAGATCTTCATTACTGACATTATTTTTTGGAGTTTCTTGATTAGGGCTTTGTGTTATGAGATATTATGATCCTGAGGTAGGTTGTTCCGTTATGATTATTTTTTTTGATTAACCCTAAATTACTTGATTTAGATTCAATTTCTTGATTTGAATTAAGTTGATTTTAGTTAGTTTCTTTAAAACCCAATTCTAATTAATTGGGTATTTGAATTTAATTTAGCATAAAATTGGGAAAACCCCCCCAATTCCATTGAATTGGGATGTGTTGTGAAATTGGATGGAAATTGTTTAAATTAAATTATGGGATTTAAATTTTTGAATTTAAAATTTTGAAATTAATTTTATGAAATTGATTTTAAAGTTATATTTGAGAATCACAGATTAAAATGGTTTTGATAAAAACCCAGTGGTTTTATCTTGGAAAAAGGCATTGTTTGATGAAAAACCTATGTATTGGTTTTTAAAAGGAAATTTACATATTTTAAATGGAATAATGGGATGAATTTTATTTTAAATAGTTTTAAAATAAATTACCCATCATTGATTATTATTAGAGTACATGCAACCTAGGTAGTTAGTGATCTATTCAGGACAACACTCTATTAATGATTTACAACACTAATAATACATATATAGATGGTCACATCCTTGATGGGATGGTGATGGGTCCTCTTTGACCAGTGTCTGAGGGATGTGTTTACACATATTTCTACGATAACTAATTGAGTGTGAGGGAGTCCCATAGCCTGAAAATATCACACCTTTTAGTAGATGACCATGTTGCTTGTTCTTTGAATTTGAAATATATGTCATTGTTTGTGAACTATTTACACATTCATTATGAATTTATATAAACTTTTTTATATAAAATAATTTTTAAATCCATTATTTAGAAAAGTTTCCATCATTTTAAATGTAAAGCATGTTTTTTAAATATTCTTTGGAAATTCCATGCCTATTTATTTAAAATTTAAAGCTCTATTTGGTTAATTAAATGTTTAAATATTATTATGGAATATTTGGTGAGACCCTACTAGGAATTTATATCACACAATACTCATGCATTCAGGTGTTTGTAGGTTATCTTTTTCCAGGTTCGAGCAAGGTTAAAGTGCTACTTGGAGGTGGTAGTACCTGTTGATCCTTGGGCTTGGAGAGCTGTGTTGGATGGGACTTGGGGTTTTATCTTGTTTTTATGGTACATTGTGGTTTAAATTTGAGTTTTTTATACATTATTAAATTATATTATAGTTCTCCCCATGGAGTTTTTGTTGTAGTCATACTGACTTGGTTATCTTTCTTATATTGTGTTTGTGGAAAATTCATTCCCAATTTCATATTGTATGTTGCTAATTGCTAGTCTCCAACCCATGGGGATCAGGATTTCCCTAAGGGATATGTCAGGACTATCTTGGTTATTAGGTTACTAGGTCATTCGGTCTATTTTGTGACATGGGAGGTATATATATTTTAAACAATGTTACCACTGTATAAGGGAAAGGAATATAAAAAAGCCAATGATGATATATTTGTAACCATTGTTTTAGGGAAAGGAATATCAAATGATAATTCTTTAATTGTGTATGTAATATAAATGTTACTAATGTAATAGAGAACATATATGTGTACCATTAAATAAATCTAAAACAATTGTATATTAATGAAGTCACTTGAACTGGAATTTTCATCCAAACAAACTTTCTATAAGGAAACAAAGGAGAAATAGTGATAAAAAATGATTTTCTAATTTACTTCATTTAGAACTTCTACTAAATATTCAAAATTAATTCATACAAAGTATGAATAACAAGAATTTTAATAGAAACAATAATAAAAGAATATCATATAGTATTAGTACACTTAAAGAAAAAGTAAAGTGGAAAGAAAGTGACAAAACATGAATGTGGGATATTCTTCTCTGGTAAGAACTAAAATTTCACAGGACAATCAATTATAATTTTCTTCATGGACAACTCTAAATTGGAAAATTCGAATTTTATAAAAAAAAATGAATTTCATGCAACTTGAAAAATTCAACAGGATGATATTCAAGAAAGAAGTCCAAACCTATAGAACGGTCTCAAAAGACCAAACTTCATTGGCCACTGAGCTAGATATTTAGATATTATAGGGGGTGGTATTAAGATATGAAAATGGATTTTAATCTTCTTGATAATGGTAATATGACATATCACATGTGTAATTTTCATTCAAAAGTCTGAATCACATCCTATATTTCTTCATTACATTGAAAGTTCATAAAAAAAAAATAAATGATTTTGGGAAGGAAAATAATATATCTAAATAGAAAAGAACACAAGTATAATTACAGGAGCATAAATAATAAAAAATAGAGACAAATTATATGGATTTAAGAATAATTAGTGATATGAAATCTAGAACATCTGAAGGGGAATTCAAATAGAATTTATCACTAAAAAATGGTTAAAAAATCACATACACAAATAGTGAAAACACGCACACATAAAAAATATACAAAACACGTGATTTTATTCAGTGATAATAAATAAAACTAGAAAAATTAAACTTCCAAATGTCATAAAATTACATTAATATCTAGAGAAATCACATGGAATGGAATAAACAAACAATTCTTAGATAGATGGAGACAAAAATATCACATAAAATAAAAATAGCTTGATTATGATTAAAAAGATAGTATAGCAATGTTGGATAGAAATTTGAATGTAAACCTAAATATATATCACATAATTCATTAATTTTATCAAGTTTATATATTTAATAAGTAACTACACATAAATATTCTCTACCCAATATTTTTCATAGATTAAATTTATCAAACATAGTAAATTAAAAAAATCCAACCATGAATGAAACATCAATAAACTATTAATTTAGAATGAATTTATAAAAAATATCATAGTGGAGTTGAATGGTAATAAAAATAGAACTATGGGAACATGTATAACCTACAAAAATATGTAACAATGGTAGTTAAAATCCTAAATTGAATATTCATGGCTTCATCATATCAAAAAAAAAAAGGAAATGTCTAAATAATATATAATAATAAAAGTCAATTTGATAAAATCTTGGAGAGACTATTTTACAAAAGCAACAATGGAAATGGAATGAACTTGGTGAATATGAAATAAAAATTAATAAAATATAAAGATAATTTGAAACCTGATCTTTTTCATTATAATAATTTCCTGAGAAAATGAAAAATTACATTCTCTTATAATACAAGCTAGTATTCAAAGATGATTTGAAACCCGAGCTTTGTCCTTATAAGCATTTCCTGAGGAAATGAAAAATTGTATTCTCTTGTAACATAAGTTGATATTAGAAGATAACTAAGATGGATTATGGTAATGATCATAGAGAAATTATCTAAAAACATGAATTCATGAAAAAATATAGCAAAAAAAATACTGTCATATATGTTTTTGAACATTATAGCATAGGAACATATTTTAGAATTTATAAAATATAGTATAAAAATGGACAATTCCAAATTCATTGATGTAAAATAACTTACCTCAATAGGTTAGTCACATTATAGAATTTAGAGAGAAGACCCACATAGATTAGTTAATTTGAGAAGTATAATATAAATAAAATTAGAGAAGTTAAACCTTCCAGGCCATGGAAGAGATGATGGTCAGAGAGGAGGCGATGATCCAACTATAAGAACTGTACAACTAAAATATGGTGAAAATTATATAGTAAAATCAAATAAATATGAATAAATACATACAATGAGTAAATAATAGTAAATATGTTAAAAAAATATAGTCAATAATTTAGAGAGTAAATACTATAACAAAAAACATATAATAAACCAAAAAAAGGATAAATTTCATCCACTAAACATCTATAGAGTCAATAAATAAAAAAATATAATGAACATTAAATAAAATCACATTTATTGAAATTTAAATATATATAAAAAATTTAAAGAAACACAATTTATAATATCATTAAATCTATACAATGAAAAATTTAGGATAAAAAATACTTAGAAAACTTAAAGAAACTCTGTGCATTTTTATATCTCAGGGATGTTTTTAAATGATATTGAATGCTAACAATTCAATATTAACAATTTAATATTATAAAATTCTAAAATTTATCCTTATAAAATGTTAAATTCTAACAACCCCTCTCCCTATATACCAAATCTTTTTTTTTATTTTAGTATTTTTGTTAGAGTACATTTCTAGTTAACCCAATAAATACAATTCAATATATATAACAAATCAAAATAAGGATTTTACCATTTTTTAATATGTAACAAATAAGAAAATATGTTTAATTCACAAAAAAAATTAGTAAAAACAATCCAATGCATTTAACTACAATTATAATTAAAAAATTAATTATATATTAGAGTCATGTTAATTAGGAATTCAATCATATGCTATTGTTATCTATAATAATGATTTATAATTGCAGACACATTATGTTTTCAATGCTCATCAAAAACTACAATAGATTTGAATATGAATCATAGTATAATGTAAATAAGTAAAAAAATCAAAATAAAATGAAAAATTAATGGAATGAATAAAATTTAAATAAATCATAGAAAACTCTACAGTAAACTATTTGAAAGAAGCATCAATCCCTATAGCAGTGATATGATAAATACCTTGCATGAAAAATCAAAAATGCATCAAACTAATTATTGAGATTTTTTTTTGAAAAAGGATAATTTCAGATAAAAAATAAATATAGAATGATGAATTTACAATTTAAGATAAAAAATAATTGAATTTTTTTTTTAAAATAAGTACGATTGCAACATAACTATTGTGGGATATCAAATAAAAACTATAGAACAATTGGAAACCAACTACAGACCAATTGCATAAAAATTTCAGAAAAACTGTAGATAAATTATCCAATCAAAATAATGATTCAAGGCATACCCATATTTCATTAAAAATTAAAAAAAATCAGATATATAATTTCATAAATCTAATCCATTCAAAAAAAAAATTACAGAAGAACATGGAATACCAATTACATAAGAGAAATTATACTGAAAAATTTATATATGGATTTTTTGAAATCCAAAACCTAAAACCAAATTACAAAAAAATAATTACATTATACCTTTATTAAGGAATAAAGAATTATCACAATGAAACTCACCTGCTGATAATAGGGTAGGGGAACTAGCTTCACCATGGGGGAGGGTCTATGAACAGGGGAGGATCGACGATTAGGGGGATGACGATGAGCAACCTACAGGGGGGATCTAGGGTAGGGGAGGGTTGGTGCGTGGGGGGGGGTCGATGTACATGTGTCACTGCAAGGAGGTGAGGGAGTGGGTCTCAATGGCAGGGATAGTAGTTTGGTGGGATGGGGGATTGACAGATGGGAGAGGCGGTGCAGTGCAACGAGGAGATGGGGGATGGGGGATCAACTATGAGGGGAGGAGGAGGGTGGGATGGGGGATTTATGGCTAGGATAGGAGGTGTGGCACAACATGGGGGGCTTGATGGAAGACAATAGTGAGGTGGTGGGGAGGGGAGAGGGCTTAGTGAGGGAGAAGTGGTGCTCAACTGTCATTTGGTGGTCAACTGAATTCTCCCTCCTCAAAAACCCATTTTTCTACTAGCGATCGTTTCTTTTTTTTCCGTACCTAGTTTTTATGGAAGGTTTTAAGTATGAAATTTCTAGAAGGGGTAATAATATGAAGACCGTTTATAGGAGATGTTGAATATTGTTCATAAATAAGTTGATTATATATCTAATCTTCAAGACAGTAAATTTTTACAGTTCTCGGGTGTGTATAATTGTGATGTGTATTGAATATTCATCTAAAATGATCTAATATTTATGTATGTTATTTTTGAGTCATCATAAGGAGAAAATGAAATTAAATTAGAAATTATTTACAATTAAAGGGAAAATCGAACTAAATCAAGGAATAAAAATAGAAAAATAGATAAATAAAACCCTAAGCTACAATTAAATCTCCTGGAAAAAACCCTAGAGGTCTCTTTAGGGTGGTTTAACTCCATTTTAAAGTTGTTTCCACCACCTTAAAATACCCCCGAATCTCACATGAAAATTCAACTTCAAATCCGCCTTATCTCTCCTAAGGACATTCAATTTAGAGAATATTGGAATTTTAGACATAATCTTCAAAATGAATTTATATTTTACACTATGGTGTGGTGACTCCCATTTCATTTCAATATACCTTCACCATGATTTTGGTACTCCTCTACTCCATAAAAAATAAATCTTAAAAATATTTATCCCTATAAAGAGGATAATATTTCATTATTTCAAACCTTCATCATTATCCTCACACCACATGAAGTACCATTACCAAGACAATCTCGTTTTGAGTTTGGATTTCCCTTATAATCCATAGTAACCTCCTCCATGAGCATTCCAGTTGCTAATTTCTTCTTCATGCAACCCTCCATTGTGGTTAACTTATAGAATTGGCCACAACTTCAAGCTGTTTCAAACTATACTTCTATAACTATTTCATGCATAATATCAAAATCCCTTTTTCTTTCTTATTTCATATAAATACCTTGAACATATGTGTTTCCTTCATGATTTTCATAACATTTCAGTTCATGTAGTCTGACTCCCAAGAAGATGCTTGAATCAATGTTTCAAGCTTCTCATGTAGCTGATCACTCAAGCTCCCATTGATGTGATCTTGACACTCTTCATGTAGGAGTCTTTATTTTCACTGTTTTCATCTTTAGTTTTTTTCTTCGAACCCACTATTATGCCTATTTTCATCTATGCAAGATCAAGCCTCAAACTTGGAATCACCATTGATGTATAACTATCATTTTAGTCAAGCAGTTAAATCCTTTATTGAGCTCATATTTCAGATGTTTCCAATAATCACATATCATTGCAATCATTTACCATGTATGAATAATTGCTTTAAACCACCCATGTAGTTGAAAGTTGATGCACTACTCCATTCATCATCATCCTCAAGATGTGACATTGATCGATTCAAGCCTGTTTCTCTACCCATACACCCGACATCAGGTTTCTACATTTACTTATCTACTCACACATGGAGGCCCAAGAATCTCCATTCAACACAACCAATGAGGCACAAATAGTAATATGTTTCATGAACATTCTCAGGTTTCACACTTCCCATGCACACATGCAGTAGTCATAATAAGGAAAAACCTAGAATAGTGATTACCCTAGCTCATATGGGGAAGATGAGTGATATGCCACAGTTTTTATTGAGCTTTAAAGTGTGCTTTATTATTTATTCATTGTCCATGTTACAACCCCAAATCAAAGTTGTGGTGTGTCTACTATTTGTTAATAATCTTGGATGTGATATACACACTTTGTGGTTCTCCTCCTGGTTCCCACTTTGCACTAGGACCCTTCTTCATAGTGTCGACCCATGTTGTGGTTATGATCCATTAACTAGTGATAACCCATACTAGGTTCTTCTATTCCACCACATGCACTCACATTCCCTCTTCCTTTTTTTGTGAGAATTTTTTATCCTTAACAAAATATTATTTTCCCTTATTATTTCATTTTTTTTTCAATTACACAAAGTAATAAATATATATATGAAATAGAGATATCAAACTTCCCCACAGTCAAACCTTTGCTCGTCATTAAGTAAAACCTCAATATCCTCCACATAAAGGCTCCATACTCTAATGAGGGACACATACAAACTATCACACTTCTGAATAAAAATTTATAATTTAAAATTTTAAAATCTAAAAACATTTTCAATTAATGAGTTCCTAAATTGAGCTTCATCTAAAATTCAAAAATCAACACATTTTCCCTTTTCACTCACATCTTTCAACCCTTCATCAATATTTATGTCACCCTTGACTTACCTCACCAAAATTTCATTTCATTAATCACTCAAGAATATATGATTATAGTTATGATCAATATAAAGTGATATGAACTCTATCCATAGGCTTGAAAGAAGTTTATATCTTCACTTAAAAATTAAACCAAAAACATCATAAGGACTAGTTATTTAATGTTATAATGCATTCATGGATAAAGGTTGGTGGGTTATGATGTGAAAAATAAAATCTAAGGATGAAAAAATCGGGTTGAATTGTAAAATATTAATTCATGATATTCTAGTAAGATTAATTAAATAAATTCCTCCTTTAACTCCCCTTAAAAGGAAAATATTCTCCACCTCCTTCATTTCTTTTCAAATGAGGTCCACAATAAAGCATATAAAATAATGATGTAATTCTATTTTTCTCTTTGATTTTTATCACTATATCTTAATTTTTGAGTGGAATGTATATAAGATAAATCCACACAGCCTTGGAAGTAAAATCAACTCAAACATCAATCCCCACCATCAATATCCTACCAACACTAAATTTAATAGTTATTACAAGAAGGGAGATAATTTTGGTAGCTAAAGGTCAATCCAAGTTATCCCACATGCTTAATTTTTCCATTATATTTTTTCCCTTTTCTTATTTATTTTCAAAATGTTGAGGATAACATGTAATAATTGTCAAAATAAGTTATGAATTCTATCCCCAGATAACCAATATATTCCCCCTATGCCCATTCATGGAATTCCCATCCGATAGTACCATAAAATACCAAACCCTATATTTAAATATTAAATGAAAAATCATGCAGTGATAATCAAAGAATAAGGGTAGGAAGGATTGTCTATCTTGTAATGTGGCTTTCTATTATGGTATTCCATGGTTTTTAGTAGTTTTCTTAGGATCAAACATAAGGTTGGTATAAATGTTAGATGGGATCAAAATAATTCCATTGATGGCCTCAATCATTTTAATTTGGCTTAAATTAATTATGTTTAAATAAGTCTAACAATAAAATTTTGTAAGTTGTGAATACCTTGAGTTCACTCAAGAAATAAGGTATGTGAAAGAATAAATAAAATCAGTCCTAGAACCCTCATAGGAATGGGAAATATATAATGGTTTAATCAGGCCATGGAATGAGTATCCATAATTAGTTTATTAGATGCAATATTCTAAGATTCAACATCAAAAATTGAAACTATATATCATCAATCATTTTTATACAACTCCAAATTGAAATAATAATGTGACTTAAAAATACAAACCAATATCTCAAATATTTATGTGCATGATAATTCAAATTTTCTAACAAATAGAAATACTTTCTCAAGTGATTATGTCTCCTAGATGAGTGAGTACAAGGAAAAATAGTTTCAACATCATGGGAGAATTTATCTCAATTATGTTTATTTTTTAAAAATATTTTCTTTTCAAATAGTGTTGAAAGAAAATAAGGGAAGAATAATAGTATGAGAAGGTAAGGAAAATAATCCTCCGCTATGAAGGTTGTCTTTATTCTTACCTTATTCACTCCATCTTCTTCTTTTTCAATTCTACTTCTTATTTAAAAACTATAAAAGAAAAATAGCTATGTGAAAGTGCAAGGTTATATTCTATTTCAGCTCAAACAGATAAAATAATTAAACCATTATGTGAATTAATAACCTAAACTAATTTCATAAATCCAAATCTAGGAAGCAATTAAAAAACTCATATTACCTCCTAAAAGTTTTTTGATTAAGGTATTTAAGATATACCCTTACCTCTATGTCTCACAATAGGATAATGAAACAAAATTACCCATTTTGGATTGAGAACTCATATAAAATTCTACCCATTTCATGCTAAAGTTTTCTTTCTCCCCTATTGTTGTTTATTAAAATATATTTGTATAAAACTAATGATTATTAAAAAATTTAAAGAAAGAATCATAAAATCAATATCTACCTATATTTTATAGTATTCTTACACCACCACATCTTCTTATTTATCCTCCTTAAATTTTGGTATAATTCTATGAATTCCTACAACTTTCTTCTCTTTTTCCAGTGTTAGTGGTGCTCATTTTCTAAAAACTTCATCTAACACCAGGAACTCTTCTCCTAGTATTTCTTTTTTTTTCATTTCCATTTTAACCATTTAATGAAACTGGGAATTATAGTGTCCTTTTATATTTTTAATCCTATGATGGACTTGGGTATTTTATAAATATTTTCCTTTATTTTAAGTTTTAGAGGTTTTTACTCTTCAAACAATTTGGATAATTTACTAAAATCAATATTATCCTCCACTTATTCATTTATAACCTCTTGCAATCCATTTGTGTCTATAGATTTGAACTTCCTCTTTATTTGAACCATTATTTCATTGATTAGATGTATCATGTATTTATATTCTTCTTATTTTATGCATGGGAGAATGGAATGCTGCTCTTCCTATTCTTAAAGATTCATATACTCTTCTTTTCTAGAAATATTATTAAATTTATAGCTTTCTTCACTATAATCCTCATCAAATTCTTCTTGTTGAAGATCTATCTCCTTTACTTCAACACATTGTATCTCATATTGATCCTTGTTTTCTTGAACTATTTTCACTTATTCCACCCCTACTTTATATTTTTATTCTTCATTCCCTATATTAAAAAATAAACTAAAGTTACTCACAAGGGAATCTAATGTTTTAATAGTAATGTTATTAGTCATTTATTTCTACACCTCAAGCTATTCCTATTACTCATCTGTCCTCCTACCAAAGACTATAGTGCATGTCATGAGAAATTTCATTAATGTATCTTATGAATATAGATCTTGAGGTGATTAAAATTTAGGCTCTTCTTGATAATCCTATATATCCCAGTATCCACCTTGGTCATTCTAGTATTCTAGAGATCCTCCATAGGGATAATAGAAGGTTTTATTCCACTATTAGGGATAAAATTCACTATATCCATAATAATATGAATCATTTCAGATATTTCTATATTGTGAACACCCTAAAATTTTAGGTGTAAACCATTTATTAGAATCTCCTTGGTATCCTCTATACTACATTGTTGATGTATCATAATATCAATATAATATATACTCCATCCTATACACCACTGACAACAAAAAAGTGCACAAAAAAGGAAAAAATTAAAATAATAACAAGATAAAATTACTAAAATAAAATTGGTAAACATAAATGATAAATTGAAAAGTATTTGACCTAATCAATTAGTGCTGAGATGTAAGAACCCGGGTTTTTAGAACAGGTCAAAATCCTGACCTTGTTTAAATTTTTGAATTGTTTCTGAGGAAACTGGAGAATTTGGGCAGTTTCTGGAAATTTCCAGACTACACGCTGTGTACGTTAAGTACATTTTGTGTATATGTTAAGTGAGTGCTGGATGTGTGATCACCGAGTACATGCCATGTGAAGACCGTGTAAAAATTTCTTACAACACGACGTATAGTTTTGAGACACGCTGTGTACCCATGACCGTGTGGAGGCCATACATGGCGTGTAGGCCTGATGGCCAGGGTAGAATCGTTGAAACCATATACACGCCATGTTCCTCTTGGACACACCATGTATTCTGGTTGTGTATGATAGGAATACATGGTGTGTGGGTAAGTCAGTGAGGAAGGGAAGAAAAACATAGTACATGTCGTGTACCCCTAGGTACACGTAGTGTACTCATGTCGGTAGGTTCTGGAAAGTAAGTCGGCAGAATTCCAGCTGCCAAATGAATAATTAAATGATATACACGACGTGTAGTCCTAAAGTACATGCTGTGTAGTTTCTTTTTTTTTTGCGTTAAAACGGGCAGTAGCCTCATATTGAGGCAAAACCTCATATGTGTCGCCCGGTTTTGTGAACCAAGCCGACCAGACCTTAATTCTCTCATCGAATTTTTGTCTAAAGTCTGATTCAATCGCCGATTGATGCATTGTAACCCCCTCGGTAAGACCTCGATTCATCTTGAGGCATTTTGGTTGATTTCTGTTCTAGAATGAGTTATAGGGGTTTGTGCAGTTTTGATTCTTTTGTAGATTTACCGTGTTTTAGTCCAAATTGGAGGCTGTTACCGGAAGAGTACCATCGTACGAGTCTTTGGTAGGTGGTACATACCTTTTTTTTGTGTTTTTGTGGTCATTTGGGTAATGCGGCCTTCGCCGCATTTTCAAGTATTTTTATTGGGACCCACTTTTATCTGATATTGCATATTATATTGTTCATTGACCTATGGGATGACTTTGGGTATGCCCTGTTACCAATTTTTCTTGAGCGGGGCCGGGTGAGTGGCCGTTGCTCATTGGGGAATTTTGGTCGGGGGATGCCAACATGGTTTAAATTGAAATATTAATGTTTTAAACTATTGAGTTTAATTTTTAAACTTGCTGTAAATTGTTAGAGGCATTCAAGACCTCGATGATATTGATTGATAAACATTGGGTTAGGGAAATTATATTATTTGAATGTTTTTCCTGTTTATGTGTACTGTTTAAATTTGTTATATATTCAATTACTGAATTGCACATGTTGGACCCTTTGGGTTGTGTTGGGCATGGCCCGAATATTCTTGAGTGATGCTGATCACAGGTTGGGCTTGGCCTGGGTTACGTTGGGTGGTTCTGACCATGGGATTGGGCATCATGGACATCGGTTTGAGGAAGGATGACTGTCAGGTTGGGCATGGACTGAGTTACTGGGATGGCGATGCCATCAGACTTGAGCGACATGGTCGTAGGGGCACGATGTGTCAGAGGTGTTGTGGCTTGGGTACTATTTTGGTGATTACCGCTCACCCAAAAACCTTGAGTAGTGTGCACACAAAGATACTCCGTGATGAGGTGGTTTTGACCACTCATGTGGGTAGAGGCCCCCATAGTTTCGGTTTAGTTATTTTGGTTGGGGGTGCTTGCCGTAGGAATCCACGTGGAAGGTGAGGATACTTCGGGGGATATCATCGAGACTATCGGGTTGGGGGATGAGGTTCGCCATGATTTTAAGGCAGACATCACTGTCCCTCAGGTTACATTATTTGAGGGCAGATATCGCTGTCCCTCCGGTTTCTTATTGAGGACAGGTATCGCTGTTCCTCCGGGTTACTTCTTGGGCGTGCCTTTGGGACTTCGGAACTTGAGACATGCGGTGTCAAGGGGGGCACATGGTGCCGGGTTACATGAAAGAGATTCCGGCATTGGCCGAAGCAGGTGACACTTTGTGGTGGCTGCTGAGCATCAGTGGTGTTAGTGTTTATTTGTGCATTGTACTATTTACTGCCTTCCTTATAAATGCATGACTGCTTAAACACTCATATTAGGTACGCACCATTGGGTGGTATCCTACTGAGATTTGTCTCACACCCTGAACAGGCCCTTTGGGATGCGTGCAGACTTTATGGATTTATGTGCAGGAAAGGGGCCAGCTTCAGGAGCTGGGCTGCGTTAGTTGTTGCATGGAGATGGTATGGACCTTGAGGTATTACCTAGCTGGCGTTACTCTATTTTGTTTTCTTTACTTGTATCAGCATGATTACCTATTTGTAGCTACTGTTGGTTATCTATTGGTGCCTCTTTTGTTTAGTGACTGGATTTGGATGCATGTTTGGTCTATTTAATAGTTACCAGTGATTAGCATGAAGTTGTGTTTACTTTCCACTGCTGTTGTTTATATTTATTACTTCCGCTATTTATTGATATTGAATGTGCTTCCGCTATGCGGGTCTGGTTTGAGTCTACTGAGTATTTTATTCTACTGCATCTCTACTGTTATACTTAGACCAGTACTATTTTTTTTATTATCCTCTGAGAGGGTATAGCCTCCCCACTATACCTATCAGACCCTCGTTACTAGTTGGAAACCTTTGGCGTTTGGGGAGGTGCGCCTAATGTAGTAGCACCCGACCCATTTAGCACTGTTTGGGTGGATATTCGGGTCCGGGTCGTTACATGAGACATTATCCATGTTCCACTATTCCTTGTAAATAATGCCAAAAAATTTGATAGGACCCACTGACCCCATTACCTATGATATGCTACCAAAGTTTAGAAATTTATATTTCATAAACTGATGTTATCTAATAAAACATAAAATAATGGGAATATGGGTTTGATCCCATAAGGAACATTTAACCCTTAATAACCTTTAACTAAATATTAGGTCATCATGATCCTGACAAGACTGTGATGACCTAACATTTAGTCCAAGGGGATCATTGGGATTCTCAGTTCCACATGTGATCGACCCCATACATCCAATATTCTAAATTTTAGAAGTTATTTTTAGTTTAGGAACTATAAATTTATAAATTTTAATAGTCCGTCAGAGGTAACAACACTGACAGGGCCTATTAAGAGGCAGTATAAAGACCCTATTGAGTGATAAAGACTTGGGTGATGGGTGATTCCTTTCCATAACTCTAAATTATTAGGATACACTTTGGTTTTAGGATAATATCTCCCCTATTGTAATAAATTATGATAATAGTGAAAAATCAATGTCTTGGTGGGAACCGAACACAACAAAGAGTGGATTCCTACATTGGGGTCGAACCTTATAAAAATAATATGTGATATACTCCATTTACTTTTAATCATTTCATGTGGTGTGAATGTGGGTTAAGAACACATAAATAAATCTATAAATCTTAACCAAGATAGTGGTTTAAATAAAAAAATGAGGGTAAAAGTTTAAGTTGGAATAAATTAGTAAAATTTGTCTACATAATTCACCCCTATCAGTGTGACTGTATAATACAATAGAAACTTCATGTGGTATCTATTCTAGGTTCCCTATGGTTAGATCTAAATTTTACCCCTATTTTTTTAACTTCTTTACATGAAATGCATATTTTTAGAAGTTATAGAGATACCGCAGTTAAAGATAATGGAATTTACTCATGTTAGTGTCACCATATAGGTTTTATCCAAAACATTGAAAAATAAGAAGAAGAAAAAGGATAAGAAATTAAGGAAGTTAACTTCTCAGAAGTAGTAGGAGAAGGATTTTGAACATAAGAGAGTTTGGAATTTGTTTAGTTTTTGGAGTGATTTTTGAGATAAGAAGTTCCTCTAGAATGTGGTATTCATTTAGAGAAGAAATAATAGAGAAGGTTGAAGTGGATATGATTATTATGTTATCTTTTATTATTGAATAATAAATCATATTAAAACACACATTATATAATTTTATTTATGTGTTGTAAAGGTTCATGGATGTTTAGATATTTTATGAATTAATATCAAACATGTTCTATAAAGAATATAAAGAATTCTAGGTTTTTGGAGATGGAATAAAAAAATGAACAAGTTATTTCCCATAAAGATTTGATATAATATATGTCATTTTAGTTTAAATGTGTCAGAGTTTAAGTCTAATATTAATACTCTAAGGGATATGTATGACTATCCTAGTAGGACTTTATATGTGTGACATATGAATTTGGTGGCCATGTATGAATTTACTTGTAGGACTTCGTATGCATAGTGCATGATTTTGAAGCCATGTGATACTTCCAGCGTATGAATTTTCTGCGAGCCATGTATGAATTCTCTACAAGTCACGTATGAATTTGCTGGAGTTGTTCACGACTTCTGAGTTGTGTAAGTATTTGGACTTATGATTTTTTTAAAATTATATTACATGAAAATACGAGTTTCCATAATATTTATTATGAATAAAATATTTATTAGGATAATGTTTAAAATGTTTTATCAAGGTTTAAACATCACAAAATGGTATTTTTAATTCAAGAAAAGGAAGAAAAAGGTTCACAATAAGAAGAAGACTTTATTCTAAGGAAGAAGAAGCAGTTACTATTATAACTTCTTAGTCATACTAAAACTTGTGACACAAATCTATAGTGACCTAGAGAATAGTTTTAAACGAAGAAGAAAAATAGATAAGGAGAATAAGAGGTTAGAAAATATCAGAAGGAAGTTATTTGTTTGAATTTAAATTTAAAATTAAAATTCAAACATATTTTTTTCTATTTATAGTGTATGATAAAAAGAAAAAGTATCATGCATAAAATATTGTGTATATGAGTGAAAGAAGAGTGTTCTCTCTACAAAAACTATTAAGCATATTTTTTGAGATAAATAAGATGAATAAGTGGAAGTGTAGACTACACAATGATAAAAATTAAACTAGGATAGTATAGGTTGAAGAATAAGAAAATAGATATCACTAAAATGACTTAGAATTCCATTTCAGTTTGAGACTTTCTTATTATTGTAAAAAAAAAAATCAATTATCATTGTAATAGTGTGAGAAACACTCAAACATAGTTGAGAGTTGTGTATCATGTGTATAAGGATATTCCCTTCTCATTTTTACCTACATGTTGATACTTGTGGGTCATTTGATCTGAGTGAAATTGAAATCATGTCAAGGATTATCATTTCATTTTGAAAGGTGAACATTATAAATTTTTCCCTGCATGTGTGTGATTTTGGTAGTGATCTTATTTCACATTAATAATTGGTGATGTTTTTTTTCAAGAAATAACCTTAAAAATAATTTAAATTACAGAGTCACCCCCCTCTCAATGATTTACACTAATTTTTGGGCATCTTTTCAATTGGTATTAGAGATATGGTTTCCCTCATTAGTTATCTATTGTTTAAAGTTTGAAGGATTAGAGTTTCTCTCTAGCTGAAGTGATTTTCACTAAATTTTTAGTTTATATAGTGGAAAACCATAATTTGATGAAAAATAAGGGGATTCCAACATTTTATGAGAAATTTTGTCATATATGGAAATATAATATGTTTCCTTTCCTATTATCTATCAATTATGATGTATTAAAAGCCACAATTTATGGGTTCCCACCTTGTAATTATAATGATACTATTTCTATAATAGATAAGATAAATTTTTAAAATGACGAGCATCCTCAAAATAATATATTGTCTTCACCTTTATAGATCGAATTTCTAAAATTAAAAGGAATAAAAACAACAAAAGGAATATGGGAAAAGTTTAAGAATATCTATGATGTTAATACCAAAGTAAAGTAGTCAAAGCTAAATATTTTTAGGTTGAAGTATGAATAACTCAGGATGTATGATGATGAAACTGAATGTGAGAAAAATCAGAGGCTTTGGTGAGATGTTAGAAGATATAATAGTGGTTGAGAAGGTAATTTTCATCCTAATAGACTAGTTTGATGCTAAAGTTTTTTATTTTGGAGATAAATATAAAAAAAAATCCCTCTTGATGACTTATGTATAATTCTAATTTCCTGTGAGATGATAAAAGATAATATTGTCAATAAGAAAGTTAAGGTTGAAAAGGAAATATCTTTTAAAGCCTTAAAGTGGGATAAGTATAAGAATAATTTTGATGAATTTGATTCTATTTTTTCAGATTTAGATGTAGATTTAAAGTTTAATAAGATGATGGATCTTATTTATTGAAATGTGAGAAGAGAAAATGGGATGTTCGAGGGAAATATTACACTAAAATGTTTTATGTGTGGAGTAATTAGATTTTTTTAAACTATATAAAGTTATAAGAAGATAAATTCAGCAAAGATAAAGAATAAAGACCAAAGAGAACATTTAAGAATAAAGTAATAAAGACTGACAAGTCAAAGTTTTCTTCTAAAGGAAAGGGAAATAATTTCTAGAAATTCAATAAGAGAAATTTATTATCCAATAAAAAATATAGTGAAAACAATGATGTGGATGAGGAAGTTGAGACTTCCAGTTTCATTAATAAAAATATTATCATTGATAAGGTGAATGATATAAATTTCACTAGTTATGAAAGTAGAAATTATAAAAATGAAGATGAATAAAATCAGATAGAATTTATATTGAAGATATAATTGAAGTAGTTTCTTTAAAAGATCTCAAAGTTGGATAATGAGATCAGATTTTAGAATAAATATAATCAATTTGTCTTTGCAGATGAAAAATAAAAACTATTTGAAGAAATTAAATATATAAAGAAGATTCTTGATGATAAAAAACTCTTAACATCAAGATTAAAGAAAAGTATAAGGATAAAGAGAAATAGATTTACCATATTCAAAAGAAATTGGTTAAAGTAGTAGAAGAATTTTACATTTCTAGATTTAGATTTTTGAATTTTAATTTAGATGTTAGAGAATATTCAGAGAAGAAAAAGGCATAAAAATACAAAAAAATTACTCTTCAAGGGTGAAAACAATCTTGAAAATTATGGTGAAAATCTTGATTAAAAAAATAAAGTGAAGAAGACCAAGATTTTGGTAAAATCAAGCGAACCTCAAAAATCATGAAATTTTGGGTGTTCTAACTTGAAATCATTTTTTTGACAACTGGTGAATTTAAAAAGTATGATAAGAAAAACAATATGTAGATGAATATTTTAGAATTTCACAATAATATTGGTTAAAAAAATCAAAGATTTATGACTTAAATAAGGAATAATGAATGGTTTTAATAGCTATAAAAAGTATTTCTACAAGGGAAAGTATGATTTCTATGGGTTTTCTAGGAACTATGAAGGTTTAAGGTAGTTGGAAAGAATTTTTTGGTTTAATTATCAAAAGTATTATGAGTCTAGTAGGTTTCATAGGAAAAATTTTAGGGGGATTTATCCCTCTCAAAGGAATAAAATTTAGAAATAGATTGAAAATTATGGATTGAAAATATAGAATAGGTTTGAAGTTATCTAAGAAGACTATGAAAGATGTGACCATCCCATTCACTATGTAATTTAATTCCTCATCCTTCCACCATTATAACAAAATATGATTTATAATACTCAACATATTCCTAAGAAGAAGAAAAAAGGAAAGGAAAAATCTTTGGTTGTAGAAGTCGAATTAAAATCATCCAAAGATGATAATCCATGGATTATAGATAGTTGATGTTCTTCTCATATAATATAGGATTTAAATATTCTAAAATATTTTGAAAATTATAAAATTTTCTTAGTGTCATTTGAAAATTATGGGTCACTCAAAATAAAAGGGTTTGGATCAGCTATGATTGGGAAGGATCAACTGAAGTCTAAATATACTTTATTTATTGAAGGATTAAAACAAAATCTTCTCAATGCGTGTTAGTTAAGTGATGAAGGAAATGAATTGATATTTAAAAAGGATGGATTTGCGGAAAAAATCTTGGACGATGAGTGATTTTTTATAAGAGTTCAATGAATAAGGATAAATCTATTTCCAATGGATGATGCTGGAAATTCATATTACCTAAGCATGAAAGAAGAGAATCAATTATAGAACAGAAGGCTTAGTCATATTTGATAAAATAATATGGGTAATATCACTATAGGAGAATTTTTTTGTGATGTTCCTAATCTAAAAACATAGATTAATTGGATGTGTTCAATATGCCAAAATGTAATGATTATTAATTCTTCATACAAGAAGGGATAGATTCAATTAACTCATTAATTAGAGCTAATCCATTCAGAACATTTTAGGCTAATTAGGATAAAATCAATAAATAAAGATAAGTATTTTATTTAATTTATTGACGAATTTACTTAGATTACATTTATTATGTTTATGAAACTTAAACCAGAGGCTCTAAAGATGTTTGAAATTTTTAGAAAAAGTGCAGAGATAGAGTGTGGTTTCTCCTTATAGAATGTCTAGATTGATAATGGTGATGAATATAGAAGTGAAATATTTTATGCTCATCTTGAGAATAATGTTATTTTTTCATGAACTTATTATACTATATGAACCATAAAAAATAGTGTGTCTGAATGAAATAACATATGTTTAGTGGAGATATATCGAACAATATTGATAGAGCATCATACCTCTTGGTATTTTTGGAGACAAGCTATTAGTACAGTGATTCACATTCAAAATAATTGTATGTGGATGCCAAATTTCGATATGTACTTATATGAGATATATTATAAGAAGTCTCTAAGTTTGAAGTATCCAAGGGTGTTTGGTATCCCTTGTGTGATTAAAGTTAAAGGAGAAAATCTTGGGAAGTTTGAGAAGACAGATGTTGATAAGATATTCCTTATTTATCCTCCAAATGGAATAGGATACCAGTGTTACAAAAAATTACAAGGAATATTATTAAAACTATTGATGTAAAGGTTCTGAAACATACAAAGAAATAATCTACACATTAAGAAGAAATTTACAGAACTGATGACAAATCTATTTTTATTAAAAAGTCTGAAGAAGTTTTAGAAAATAATGAAAGTATAAAAGATGAGTGGTATGGGGAATGAGATTCATCAATTTAAAGTGATTAGGAAAAAATTTATTCATCATATCCAAGATTGATAAATTAAGTTCAGGTGTAGAATATTATGGAAGAATATGGACAATATTTTCAAACAAGAAGAACTTTGAGGAAAACATCACAAACCTCACTATTTTTTCAAGTTAAACCAAGAGATGTGAAATAATATTTGGAGCTGATTATCCAATAAAAATGGATAATATTAATTTATTATATATTAATAATCGTGTGTTTCAAAGTCCATAAACATCAATTTTAGTGCAATTTATAAATTGAACTTCATTTCTCATCACAAGTGCAATTCATATTTAAAGTAAAAATTTGGGCCCAATCAATCATCTATTTGTGTAATTTATTTATTTAATTTTTTGAATTTGATATTTTGGGATATTATTGATAACTTTATTTGGAACATTTTATCTTCTAGGATCTATGGATGAATCCCAAGGGAAGATGGATATTTTTAGGCATGAATGCATAAATTTTCTGGACAAAGCATAATGGGCCTAAGGCCCATAAAAAAAATGTGGGGACCACAATCCAAGACCAATGAAGTTAAAATTTTTAACTTTAAAAATAGAAAATTATGAGTATTATTTCTTTAAACTATTATTAGAGCTAATTGTGAATATTTCATGGAGATAAAGGGCGCCCAATATGACATTTAAATGGTGGGCCAGATTTGAACACCCATAAAGTCATCCCACCATTTAAATCATAAATTCTAAATGAATGATTAAATTGGCCTGAAATTTTGAAATATTTTATAGTAAATATGGAAGAATATATTTTCATTCTATGACTCCTTTGGATTTTTCCATCATCAATGTCAAATTCAAACGTACTTTAGGGGGATGAATCTGGTCCTATTTTTGTGGCCAACATTGTAACATCCAATTTATTTTATTATCACCCACCTTTTGAATACCCTAATTAATGGGGAGGGTAATTTATTTTTGGTGGGTCAACTTAAGGCTTCTAATATTACTATATAAGGACCTGGTGGTGAAGGTATTTAGGAGTTCAAGTTTTTCTTTCAATTGTAATTTCCCGCTTTCATTTTGTAATCGCCACGTTAATTTTTCTCACGTAAGTTTTTCATTCACATTCATTTATTAATAAAAGTTATTCTTATTCTTATATTATTTTATTATTTTCAATATCACATTGATACCTTTTACTTAGGTAGTGATTTTATTCACATAATCTTTTTTGAAATTCCTCACACAACGGTGGAGTGATCATTATTTCAATGTTTTTCTTCTTCAATACCGCTTCTTTAAGTCGATTTCCCACTTATGTTGACATAATAGAATCAATGGAGGGATAAAATTTTATGGTTTAATCCTAGGGAGTTTCATGGGGTTGGATTTAATTCTATTTCATGTTCTTTAAATTCAGTTCATTATTTTAAGATTTTCATTCGATGATTTATTTTCTTCTTCATCTTCGCCAACTTTAACGATGACACATTTTGAGAGCTAGTAAGATCCAATTCCTTAGAGTGATAATTTAAGTGATCCTATAAGTGAATTGGTGATTATCCTTAAAACAGTTTTGGGATTAAATTGGTGAATGACGTTGAGGAATTATATCATTTAGTGGATACATCTTGAATTAGTAACCTGAAAATTTATAAGAAAATAAATACATCCAATCTAACCCAAGAGACAACATAGGATTGAACCATCTTATTTAATTATTTTCGATCAATTAAATTTGTGTTTTTTTATTGTTCTTTAAATTAAATAATTATTTCTTCAATCTAAATCAATCCCCCCTAAGTTGGCCACTTTATATCCCAAACCATCCATCAAATATGAGTGTCTCATGGTTTCTTCTTCGGTCCCTGTGAATTATATCCCTATATATACTATAACAAATGCATATACCTATAGAGGAAATTTGGTCACAACCAAATTTTGGCACCATTTTTGGGGACCCAAGTAAGTAATATTAGATACTAGCATTCTTTTCTCACCCCTATTTCTCTGTTCTCACCCCCATTTGTCTTCTCTTTCCCCCTTTTTGTGCTCGTGTGTCCAAAGAATCCCAAATAAATATTTCATTCTACTATAATGGAGTATCAACATAATTGCCCCATCATAAACCAAAGATGGAATAAAACTGAAAATAAATATTAGGAATAACCTCGCATAGGAAATTTCACTAATCAAACATTGAATGATTACCACACACCTGATGAGATGTACAATCTTTGGGATGATGAACATTTAAAGGATAAATTTCCATCCCTTTCAAGGATGGTTAATGAGATCAAATATAATGAATTCCACGATGTCAAAACTCTAATCCAGCATAATCCAAAAAACATTCTTGAAAAATTGCGTGAAAAGATGGATAAAATGAATTTTTAAGTTTCATCATTGAGATCATAACTAAGAAGCATTGAAACAATTATCGAACCCATTCCCACTCAGGATATCCTTTCCTCTTCTTTGATAGAAGAATATTTTATCCCAAAAAAATCTCATGAATTTACAAAAGAAATAAATTTTGGATATAGGACAACTGAATAAGATCAAGTAAATGTTGAAGGGTATTTAAATCATGAGTAAATTTATTTTTTGGTTTCAAAAGCGGAAAATTTAACATCATGGGTTGATTTTCACGAACATTGCTCCATTAATGATTTTTAGGACCAAAGATCACTAAACCAATTGTATAAATAAAAAAAATTGAGTCTAAACCCACTAATAAAATTCAACTGGACATGTTTGGGGATGAATCATATTTTCATAATGAATTAATTATTTCTAATTTTCTTGGAGAATAAATTGTTTTTGATTCAAATTTTCAATCTGATTTGGGAAATTTCAATGAACCAAAACTCAAAAGTTTTATCATTTATTACCCAATAAAGTATCCCATCATAGGTGATAAACATGACCTTTTATTGGTCATTAATTTTTCTCATGAAACCAATAAATTTGGAATAATCCTTGATGTATTAGGTAAGAAAAAAAATGAAACTCGATCAACCATTACTGAAATTCCTTGGGCTTTCACACTCAATGTTGAACATGGGATTTTGCAGGAAACAAATTCAAAACAAAGACTCAATATCAATAAAGTTTAAGTATATATGAATGGGGTCTATAAAATTTTAAAATTTGGTATTGGATAAGTTGGGGGGTCTAATTTGAGTTAAAGACTTTAAAATAAGTGCTTTCCGCGAGGCAACTCAGCTTATGCATTTTTATTATTTTTTTTATTTTGTGTGTTTTTGTTTTTTTCTTAAGGGAACCTCTTGGGGTTTACAATGTGATCTAATTTATCTTGTTTGTGAAATTTATCAGCTTCATCATTTTAATTTTTCCAAATAAAACCCTTGCTTTATAAAGTTCAAACCCGACCATCAATCATCCCAAAGGAGTCTACACATGACATGAAGCCAAATTAATTAATTTATTATTGAAGTTTAATAAACATAAAACTTGGTTATTTTGTTCCATGGTTTAATTTCAAATCACGTCTCCCCTTTTCTTCCCAATTATAATCTCTCTCTTATCTTTTCTTTTAAAACTGAGGGCAGTTTCATTCTAAGTTGGGGGGAGTGAAAATCTGGGATTTTTTTTTAATTTTTTGGGGATTTTATGATAAAAAAATTAATTAAAAAAACGAATAAATTCATTATCATTTAATAATTAATGTACATTGTGAAACATGAAAACTGAATTTCAAATAATTTTGAATGCCTTAATTATGATTTTAATTCATGTTTATGTTCATGAGAATAGTTTTTAGAAAGTACGGTTTGTCCGATGTGATTTTTCAAAGTTTACATTTTCATCATCTTAATAAAAATTAGACAATTCACATCCATTGGATATTGGGTGTAAATTTTAGTTCTTGGGTCCCTTTCATCACGGCATAGGGTTCGGGGCCACTTTTATTTTAATTTGAGCATAAAAAAAATGAAAAAATGACTACATAGAGAAATGTTTTGTCTAAATGTGTGGCATCCGAAACTTTGGGATCATGACTCTATATTTGTATTGCCTTGAGTTAGTCTTTATATATCTATTTTAGAGCATGAAATTGACAATATGTGTGGCATCCGACACTTGGGGATCATGACTCCATAGTTGTCTTGCCTAGAGTAAGTCTTTTCATATCTATTGTGGTTCAAAAAAAAAAAACAAAACAAAAAAAGAGAAAATATAAATTGGATACTCATATTAAGGTTTAATGTGATTACCACATAGTGCTTCTATTTTTTCCCCTTGAATAAGAAAATGGGCCCCATGTCTTTTGTGATGCACAACACATCATCATGTTTGATTGAAATTGGATGAAATGTGGCAATGAATTTGAGAAAAGGAATGGTCTTGGGCTAGGGATATGCTTGTGAAACTCTCTTATGTGAAATTATTTTGAAAGGTTTCATGATTTTTTGGCATGATATCTTTTGGTGAGAAATGTATGTTAAAATGTTTTTGAAAAAGGGAATTCAATTTCATATTTTTAAGATACTTTTTTCTCAAGACTAGAAAAAATAAAGTCAGGGGGTGAGATTATCCACTAAAAGGGGATAATATTAATTTATTATATTTTAATATTTATGTGTTTTAAAGTCTATAAAAATTAATTTTATTGAATTTTATAAACTGAACTTCATTTCTCATCACAAGTGAAATTCACGTTTAAAGTGAAAATTTGATCTCAATCAATCATCTATTTGTAAAATTAATTTAATTAATTTTTCGATTTTTATATTTTGTTATATTATTTATAACTTTATTTGGAAAATTTTATCTTTTAGGATCGATGGATGAATCCTAAGGGAATATGGATATTTTTGGGCATGAATGCAGAAATTTTCTAGACAAAGCATAATGGGCCTAAGACCCATCAAAAAAATGTAGGGCCCACAATCCAATCCCAATGAAGCTAAAATTTTAACTTTAGAAATAGAAAATTATGGGTATAATTTCATTAAACTATGACTGGAGAAAATTATGAAGTTTTCATGGAGATAAAGGGCACCCAAGTTGACATTTAAATGGTGGGCCATATTTGAATGCCCATAAATTCATCCCACCATTTCAAGAATAACTTCAAAAATGATGATTTAATTGGAATGAAATTTTGAAATATGTTAGAGGACACATGAAAAAATATATTTTCCTTATACAACCCCTTCAGATTCAGCCATCATCAATGTCAAATTCGAATGTACTTTAGGGGGATGAATCTGGTCCTATTTTTGTGGTCAACATTGTAACATCAAATTTCTTTTATTTTCACCCACATTTTGACTCCCATAATTAATGGGTATGGGAATTTATTTTTGGTGGGTAAAACTAAGGCTCATAATATTCCTATATAAGGAGCTGTTGGTGAAGGTATTTAGGAGTGCAAGTTTTTCTTTCAATTGTAATTTCCCACTTCCATTTTGTAATCACAACATCAATTTTTCTCATGTAAGTTTTTCATTCACATTTATTTCTTAATAAAATTTATTCTTATTATTATTTTATTTTATTCTTTTCAATATCACATTGATACCATTTCCTTAAAGAGTGAGTTTATTCACATCATCTTTTGTGAAATTCCTTACACAACGATGGAGTGATCGTTATTTCAATGTTTTTCTTCTTCAATACAACTTCTTTAAGTCGATTTACTACTTCCATTGATAGAATAGAATCAATAGAGGGATAAAATTTTATGGTTTAATACTAGGGATTTTCATGGGGTTTTATTTAATGCTATTTTATGTGCTTTAAATTCAGTTCATTATTTTAAGATTTCCATTCGATGATTTATTTTCTTCTTCGTCTTCACCAACTTTAACAATGAAACATTTTGAGTGATAGTATGATCCAATTACTTAGAGCGATCATTTAAGTGATCTTGTAAATGAATTGGTGATTAGAATTAGATAATAATATAGGGATTAATTTTTTGAATGATGTTGAGTAATTATATCATTTTGTTGGTATATCTTAAATTAGTAACCCGAAAATTTCTAAGAAAATAAATACATCCAATTTAACCCAAGAGACAACATAGGATTGAATCATCTTATTTAATTGTTTTAGATAAATTAAATTTTGTTTTTTATTTTTCTTTAAATTAAATAATTAGTTCTTCAATCCAAATCAATCCCCCCAAGTTGGCCACTTCATATCCCAAACCGTCCATCAAATCTGAGTGTCTTTAGGTTTCTTCTTCGGTACCTTTGGATTTGATCCCTACCTGTACTACAACAACTACATATACCTGTAGGGTAAATTTGTGTGAAACTATAAGCATCAATATTGGTTTGATATAATGAATAAATATTTGGATTAAATATATAATAATTAAACTTATAAGTTCATACCCAAGCTATATAATAAAAATGACATTAGAAACCATAAGGATATTTCTTGATATTAAAACACAAATGAAATAGAAGATATTCCCAATGGATTTCAAGTCTTCTATCCTAAATGGTGAGTTGGAAGGTGAGGTATACTTTGAGAAACATTTTATATCATTGCTTATAGAAGATATGAATTATATTTTAAAGTTAAAAAAGGATTTATATGGGTTGAAAAAATATCTCAGAGCTTGGTATTCCAAGCTAGATGCATGCTTGAAGAAGTTAAAGTTAAAAAAAGGTAAGAGTGGAAAATAACCTCTATATCAAATATGAAAAAGTTGTTTCTAAAATTTTTATTTTTTTATAGATGATATTATATTTTCTAGAAATGAATAAAGTTTTTGTAAAGAATTTTCTCCAAAGATAAAGAAGTTATTTGAAATGTATACTCTTTGTGAGATTAGATATTTTTCAGGTTTAAAAATTTCTCAATAGGAAGATCACATTTTTTTTTCTCAAGAGAATTATTCTTGATAGGTTATAAATAATTTTATAATAGAGGTTTCAAATCCTTTTTCTATACCCATTCAAGTGGGAACTAAGTTTTCAAAAGATACAGAAGGATAGGAAGTGGATCCAAGGGAATTATATAAGCTTATAGGAAGTCTTTTATACTTGAAAACTTCAAGTTTAGATATTGTCTCTATTGTTACACTATGTTCCAAATATAAAATTACACTAAATTAGACCCAATTCATGGATGTAAATAGGTTTATTAGGTATATAAAAGGTTCCATTAACATTAGGTTAAAATATGGAAGCAAAGGGAAGCTTAATCTATTTAGATTTTTAGAAACAGATTAGGTAGGAACTATTGATGATAAGAGGTCTAAATATTGTGGAGTTTTCTTCCTTAGAGAAAGGTGTGTATTTTGGAATAATAAAAATAAGAGTTATGCGACTCTAAGTAATATTAAATCAGATTATCTGGCTTTAACTCAAGTATCAGTCAACTTATATGGATGGAAACTCAGTTGTAAGATCTTAAAGTAGAGATTAAGTTATCATTGCTCATAGGATATGATAATCATACTGATATAAATATTTAAATAAATACGGTTTAAAATTCAATACCAAGGCACATTGATATAAAATATAACTTCATCAAAAAGGTTATAGAAAATAATGAGTTAAACTTAGAATTTTCTCTCACAAGGGAGAAAGTGGTTGATATTTTCACTAATCCACTACCTAAATATGCATTTAAAATTCTAAGGTTCATAATGGGTGTTCAACCTCATATCATTCAAGGTTAAGGTATAATGATTCAGTACCCCTCTCATCTTATTCTTTGGATTTTTTTTGTCAAAGGGGGAGAAAAATTTGCAATATAAATCTCTCTATATTCATTGTCTTATAAAGGGGAAGAATAACTATATTGGGAGAGTTACCCATTGATTATATGTGTTTAAAAATTTAGGGTGTGATATCTTAGGGGGGATTAATTTAGATATATTTTTTGAATAGGGTAACCTGTGATTTTAGTACTGTGCATGTGTGAACTATTCTAATAGTTTGATGAAGTGTTTTCATAGATTTGTGTATTACAGATTCCATGGAAAAATATGTCAATTTGAGGGAATATTTGATGTGATGATGAATTATTGGTTGAAAAATAAGTGACCCATTTTTAGATCAATGATGAAATGATGAATTTTTGGTTGAAGAATAAGTGATCCATTCTCATATCAATTTTTAATTGGCACTAAAGTCTGAGAAAGTTTGATATTTATTCAAACTGGTTTCAAGAGAATCAAAGGATATTAAGGTATGAATATAATTAATTATTTTATGGATGACATGAAATTATTATTTTATTTTTTTGTTTCTCATATGGAGTTCTCTCAAGTAGGTTTAGAATTATTTAATGATGATTCATTTCTAAGTGGTTTTAATTTGATAGTGTTTTATGTTCCTTGGTTTCCAAAAAAAATACAAAAGGGGTGATAGTAGTGGAAATCCACCTTTAATGTCAGTTTTTTTCCTTTTAATATTGGTTAAAAAGAAAAGTTAATACATGATTCATATAAAGTGGGAATTTCAATGTTATTTTTTATAAATTAACTTTAAAACCTCTTCTAAAATACAAATTATAGAAGGCTTTCCACATCGGTTTTACTAAAAATCAATGTTGAAAGCCTTCATACTCATTTTCCACATCTGTTTTCAGTAAAACCTACATTGAAATCCCTATTGGAAAGGATTTAAATATTGGTTTTTTATAAAATTGATGTTGAAAGTTAATATTTTTTTAAAATGTTGTAAAATATATATTTCTAGATCTGTAGGTACAAAGTGAAGCACGAAAGAGCAGGAAAAAAAAATCAGCAGAAAACACATTGAAAACTTTCATGAATTTTTTTCAAAAGTATACATCTTAATGAAAATAAATCTCCAAATTAATCAAACTTTGAAAGTAGTACACAAATAAAATTTGGAGGTGTTTCAGGTCATTTGATGTTTACATAGAAACATCATAAAAAACCTACAACATAAAGTGTTATAAATATTAAAATATAACATATTTTTTAAATTATAAGTATTATAATAAAACCAACCTTTTAAAAATATGTTGTTTTTCTGGTCATCATTATCTCATAAATGAATCATAAAACATAATACCTATAGCGACCCATTATTTTCATATATAGATACTATGTATTATTAGAAGAAATATCCATTACATATCAACATGATCCATGCCAAAAATGCAAAGGTTTAATGTATTTAGAAACATGGAAACATGGAAACATAGAAACATGGAAACATAAACAACTGGTATATAAATGATCTATATCATTTCCCATTAAGTTCATCACAACTTGTACCTTTTTTTTAAAAGGTTGGGGCTGAAGCCTCATTTTATTAATAAAGCAAAGCAAAGACCTCTTTTAACTGGGTAGAGGGAGACCCATTACATAGCTCAAAGGCCCAGTGGGCTTGTAGCCCATTACATATCCCGTAGGCCCAAATTTTTGGCTCAATTCCCATTCTGTGAATAGTAACCCGCTTGCTATAGTACCAGCATGGTACCACCGTCGCTATAGTTTTATCAATAAAATGACATAATACATAAGAGTGAAGAATAATCAATAATAAATCATAATCTATGAAAAAATATCATAATTAGAATACATATTTTTTTTGGCATGCACATAATCATAGAATATCATTTTCTTATGAAATTATCACTACAAATATTATTATAGACGATTGGGTTCACTCCCCATTCCATCATTTCTTTAGCCAAGGTTCATTCCTAAGATTATATTATTAGAAAAATAACCTTACTAAGTTGGGTTTAATCCCCATTATATTTCTTATTATCTCATGTTATATCCATATTTAACCAATTAATTAGAGGGATACATAATTATAGGACCACCCATCACATAATGAAAACCATACATATGTGCGTCACAAGATCATAAAACATTCACCATATCATTAAATAATAACCCATTTAAAGGATACAGGTTTCATAAAAATTTCATCATCATAATAGGAAACCATATATAGAAAGGAAAAATATAATAACATTGGTTCATATCCTCAATAAATAATAAGAAACATATAAGGATGTTATTACAAATAAAAATATCTTTAAAAGACCTCTAGAACATTTCTTGAGGAATATACCCTTTTTATTTAAAACCACTTATTTAGAATCTAAAAATATAAAAATATGAAGGAAAATATATTATTTAAAAATAAAAAGTAAATATATAAATTAATATTTAAATAAAATAATATTCATTATGTTGGGAGAGTCATTCATGTGGTGTATAATAAAAAATTTCTTTCACATTTTCAGTAAAAAGTCAAAAATACCATGTTTGGAATATGATTAGAAGGTTCCTTTTAAACCTTTTAAAGGAAATTAAAATATTCTTAAAAATTAATTTAAATAATATTTTTATAATATTAAAAACATTGTTGAAAACATTTTACATAAAACATGGATATGGAAGAAAATATTCCTGACTGAATGGAAAAAAGGTTAGTTTTCCTTAAAAACATTCTTTCTGTATCTTGAGTACTTAAATAGAGGAAAATGAAAGGAAAAGATTAAAACTATATAAATAGCTATATTATAAGAAATTAAATAAGATTTTGGAGAGATATATCATATAATTTCATCATTTTAAAATTTAAGTATAAACAATCCCGGTAAAAATGAGATTATAACATAAAACCTTTAACATTTGGGTAACTTTTGATTCATAAATACAATGAAAAAAATAACTCCAAATGGAACTTTAAATAACATGAAAATAAGGATATTAATGATTAAAAATATCAAAGGTGACTTACATACACCTTATAATATAATATTAGTGTATTACATCAAATATGTCTCAACGAAACAAAATTGAGATGAAGAACCCTTACCTTATATCCAACTTGATTCGTAAGAGATCTAAACTCTTATATAATAAATTTATATTTATTATAATTATATAATAGAATAATATTCATACATATAATATCATATATGATCCACTTATATCATTTCAACACTCATTTATTAACAATTCTCTATTAAAGTTTCTTTTTCGGGTATTAATTGCTTCATTTTTTATGAATGATTTAGTTTAATAGTTATGCTCCTTGAAATGTTATCATGGTTCATCCATATATATAATTTTAATGATGATATAAATATAATATATATTCATTATATACATAATTATAACCATTCATATAACACTACTAGAAATACAGCCTATACCCACAGTTCAAAACCGTGGGTATAGCCCCCCAAACTGTGGGTATAACCTATACCCACAGTTTTGGGAACTGTGGGGATGAGAGGCGTCGCAATAGGGGTCTGAGGCTATACCCACGGTTTTCCCAAACCGTGGGTATAGGGATGTCACAGCGCGACACCCTGATGTACCAGCGTGGCACACCACTGCTCCCACGGTTTGAAAACCGTGGGTATTTATATTCCCAAAATGAATTTAGAGGGATTCGAACACGGGATGCCTCAACTGGACGCGGCCCTCTCTGACCAATGGAGCTATCAACGCGTTTGATATATAAGTATATATCTATATTAATATAATAATATAACCGTATATCTAAAAAGGAGAACGACGCGATTCGAAAATAGCACCGGTTGCAGGATATAAGTCGCTGAACCAACTAAGCTGCGGGAATATTGTTAATTTACTTAGACATCTATTTACTTATATTAATTATAAGCAATTTATTAGAAAAAAAACTCAACAAGATTTGAACAGTGGATTGACTCAAACGACAAGATACCTGACCAACCAAGCTGCGAATACTTTTTATATTTAATTGTGTATGTTTGTAATTATATTAATGAAAACCATATTTCCACCAAATATTTTTCTTTCCCCATGAAATTTTTTTCCCGCCATATTGCGGGAAAGCTATACCCACGGTTTGGCCAAACCCTGGGTATAGGTCTTCCGAAAAAAAAACACCAATACCCCCGGTTCTTCAAAACTGTGGGTATATGCCTTGTGAGAAAACCCTATACCCACGGTTTGGAAAAAACCATGGGTATAGGCCTTCTGAGAAATCCCTATACCCACGGTTTGGGCGAAACCGTGGGTATAGATGACCTATACCCACGGTTTTGGAAAACCGTGGGTATAGGTTCCTATATAATCTCTATGCCTATAGTTTTCGAAAACTGTGGATACAGGGTACCCTATACCCACGGTTTTTTGATGAACCGTGGGGATAAGTCCATTTTCCAGTAGTGTAAATTAGTGATGAAAAATGAATTAAATCATACGTGGAGATGGTGGTTCATATATACACACAAGTGATGTTTCCATTTTTTGATGGATGAAATGAAGGAAAGATAAATATTAATTAACCATTATAGAATAATTATTATAAAATAAATATCATATATAAAAATTAGATCTATCATAATAACAAAACTTGAAATATGGCGGTGTAAAATGAATAATATCGCTACGTGGAGGCGGTAGTCCACACGTACGCACGAATGATACTTTCATATTCAATTTGATTGATAAGAGGTATTAAAATGTTTTAAAATTATTATAATAACATATTAGTATATTTATTATACTATATTATTCATTTTTATGAATATAACATGTTCATAACAAATAGATGAAAAAATAAAATTGAAACAACACGGTTAAGATCTATACCTCTTCTTTGAAATACCTCTGTTGGATTACACCTTAATACTTTAAGGATTGGTATTAGGAGAATTTTAGAAGCACTTGGATGAATTTAAGGATTATAGGAATGTTTTTTAGTATATATTGTCTTATATTTAATTATCAAATTTTGTGAATAATGGAGGATAAGATGTGACTTTTTATAAAAGAGGGGTGGGACATGCATAGAATTTCTTAAAATCACTACTACAAATATGGATTTTATCAGTGCTAAAAATGGCCATTAACAGCGCTAGAAAAAGTGCTATTAATGCCGGAGAAGATAAGGGGGGGGGGTCCCCTTTATCAGCGCTAAAAAAAAGTGCTGATAAAAATAAAAAAAATAAAAAAAAATAAAAAAATACTACCAATCTCGAGGGGGGGGGGCTTTTTACAGCGCTTGAGACCCCCTTTATCATCGCTTTCCCTCACATCCAGCGTCCGCCCGCACCGCCTACACCATTTATCAGCGCTAGCCCTTTAAATCACCCTTGCACGCGCGCCCTTGCCTCCACCCAGATTTGATCTCGAGACCTCCCCCATGCACACCTAAAGCCTTTGCCACTACCCTATATTGATTTGTTCTCTTATTCATGATATATATATATATTTATATATATATTTCGTTATATTTATTTGTACATTAATATATATTTATATTAATATATATAGTTATATTAATATATATATGTAGTTATATTAATATATATATATATATATGGTTATATTAATATATATATATATATATATATATAGTTATATTAATATATATGTATAGTTATATTAATATATATATATAGTTATATTAATATATAGCAGTTATATAAATATTCATATATTATTATTTTAAATAAAATGGATATTATTTATTATTTAGATAAAGCTAGTATATTTTATATGTAAATGTGTTTAATTATTTATTTAAAAAATTTAATTTTTAGGTGTGAATATATAAAAAATATGTACATATAGTTATATATTTGATTATAAATAGCAGTGCATTATAAAAAACGATAAAATTTCAAAGACATAATATCAATATAAATGTAATACCTTGGAATAAATTCAATCCCCACCAAAAAAATCCAATAATACCCCCTTAAACGAGGCTGAAAATCCACAAAATGTTAAAAAATCTGGGTACCCCAACTAAAAACTCAATTTTTGAGGCCTTTTGGGCCTCTTTTGGCCTCTAAAAACGCTTGACGGGTGTTCCCCTGGGTCACAACGACGTAGACCTCATCTCAGGCTTCGATTTGATATGTGGTAGAGCTCAAACAGACACCTGGATCAAAAGTTATGGTCGTTTGAAGTTTGAGTTGCGTTTTTAACACATTTTGGATCTTTTTTTTTAATTTTTTTAATTTTTTTAGTCTTCAAATTGTTATTAAATGACTATTACTCCATAATAATTATCAAATTATTAATTAAAAATATTTTTTAAATTTTTTAAGAATCCATTTTCACTAAATATCTTATATATTAAGTATATTAAGTATAAATGTACATTTATACTTATCTAAAATATATTTAAAAATTATACATTATATTTATATCAATATAACTATATTTATATATTAATATATTTTTAAATTTTTTTTGAAGTCGACCCTTTATCAGCGCTAAAAAAACGTGCTGATAAAAGGGGGGCCTTTATCAGCGCTAAAAAAAGCACTTATAAATGGGTACTTTTATCAGCTCTTTTTTTAGCGCTGATAATGGGACCCTTTATCTGCGTTTTTTTGAGCGCTGATAAAGGCCCCCCCCTTTATCAACGCTTTTTCGTTAGCGCTAATAAAGGGGTGGTGCTGGCCTTGCCCAGTTTTGTGGTAGTGAATATTTCAATGATATAAGGTCACATTCATGGGGAAATGGATAAAAATGAAAAATTATTCAAAGGTAGGATAATATAAGTTTGAAATATCATTAATCAATAAGAATTAGTCAAGTTTGGGTGACCATACTGCCTCTATAGAGACACGAGATTCCATATGTCCATTATAAATCATAATCTTCTTCTCAGTAATACATTTTAGAAATATAATTTGAAAGAAAATAAATTATATGTATTATATCAAAGTCAACCATAGGTATAATAATAAAGTTTTAAAATGGGGTAAGTCTATTTTTCATAATGGGAGATGACTAACATATCCTTGTTGTAATAAGATTTCCACTAGGATTTTTGATTGACAACTCCCTTCATATGGTGCTAGGGAAATATCTAATTATATTGGATAAAATAGAAGATATAAAAGAGTAAAAATATTTATAATTAAATAAATAATTATCTAAATTTTAGGTTATGATAAAATCACCTTCCACCATATATTTAGGAACTTCCACCTCAGATATAGTGATCCTATAATATTAGCCTTACCCCTTGGCCTTTTCTGAGATAAATTCCCTTGATTCTTGAGGCATTCATTTTAATAGTTCCCCATATCCCTATAGTTGAAACATTAAACATTGTAAGCTTATTTATTATCCTTTCAATAATGATATTTATATACTTTCTCTCAAAACTTGAATTAAACTCTCATTCCCATCAAGTATGTTCCAAAATGTTTCTTTCTACATTTTTACAGGTTGGAAATTCCACCCTTTTTCCATATTTATTTTTTAGAGTGCTTATCTGCCTACTTATTTTCTTATTTTATCTATAAAATATGAATTAGAGAATTATTTATCTATTTTAATGACATTTACTACTATATCATCATATAATATAAATGTATAAGATATTAATTCCCTTTGAATTCTAGGATTTATCCCATCAAAGAAGTGATCAATCTTAATTATTGGATTACATATAGAATCTATCACATGAGATGATAAGATTGTAAATTTAGTTTCATATTCAACAACATTTTTTCCTTCCTTTTACCTTAGATTGAGGAATTACCTATCCATATCTGCTCTTTGCTCACAATGGAAGTGTTTTTAGAATAATATCTCCTTTAACTTATTCCAATAAATAGTATTTATTTCCTTCGAATCCTTAGTGTTATTGATCAATGACTACCACTGATCAGTGTATATTTTAAGATGATAAAATTACATGATAAATTTCACTCTTTTACAACTTCACAAAGTGAGAAATTTATTCTCTAAGGAATTAATACATTGCTCATATATTAATGGATTAGTAGTTTGATTGAATGATGAAGGATTCTATCACATGAAGAGGCTCAAAATTATTAAACCACACAGGGGATCAACATGATATTCCATAGAGGCAAGGTTATTAGTCATAACCTAAGTCATATTCCCCAATATAGTTATAATTTGTTCAAATCTATCTCCATATCCAGTTCTAGCTTCATTATCTTTCCCAGGAGGTAAATACCTATATATATTACATGCATTGATTTGGTTCTATTCCTTATAATAATCCCTATTTCTAAATAATGGAATATACTAAATTAGATCATAACATTATTAATCTTAAATCATATCTAATCTTAGAATAATAATCTTATTATCTTTGGAAATATCTTCAAATCTTAAAATTGTTTTAAAATCTTTCATAATAGTTCATAAAGAGCGTGTAAATCAACCAAAACATATCCTCATTTAGTGTCAAGATAGGTGTTCCATATTAATCCCACTCACCATGCATCGAGTAAAGATAAAGTTGATACTCAACCAACATTTTTTATGATATTTACCCCAAGATGCATATGTTTCACAACTGCATCCACTTTCTAGTATCCAGATAGAGATGTAATTGCTAGGAAACTATAATTTCCCTACCTTAATAGAACTTTATGATGTTATCCTATATTTATAATTATCCTTAGATTATTTATAGTGTTATGTTAACAAATCTATGTTTTACTAAATCTAGTACCCTAGGTTTACACTAAACTTCCTCTAATACTAACTATAACTCCATGAATCTAGTAACCCAGATCCAATGGTTATTTTACTATATTGACACAAGATGAAATATATCATATCTCAAAGTATCAAAAAATTTATTAGTTGTGGGAGACTAGATACATACATTATTATCACAATACATTTGAAAAAAATTAAATACAACTTAAAATTATAGTGACAACTTTATTATTTACTCTAGTATATCCCTAAAATCATTCATACACCCTTTATCAATATTCTGGGTAAAGAGAAACATAATAAAGGGTGAAATCATATAGTTAATAAGGGAAATCATTCAATAGAATCTATCATAGAGTAAACAAAGCATGAATAATATGACAGAGATAAACAATAATAAAATATGTCATATAAATAATATCTTAAAAGGGGAATATATCTATCGATGACATCACAACATAAATAGTCACATGGATAAAAATAAATCGTTTTATAATGATATATTGAATAATAAAAAACATTATAAAATTACCACCAAGGACTTGTTCCAATACATCTTACATAAATTGGTAAGGTGTACACCAAATAGACAAACTAGTTTGTCTCAGGAGACCTACAAATTCATCGAGGGTCTATAATAGGCCCACCCATAACTTACTAAGTCCAATGCATTCATCATATGAAATAAATGAATATAAATTAAATACATAATCAACATAAACATTCACATAAAAAAACTAGTATATGAAATATTTATATTTTCCCTAGTCAATCACTATAGAAACACGATCTTAATCCATCCATATTAAAATCATGGATGGTATCATTAGAGTATCTACTGAGTAAATCATAAGATTCATCAAATTATTTTGACATAAATGAAAATAATTTTAAAATATCACTAGAACATTTCTTGAGGAAAATAACCTTTTTATTTTGAAATCACTTATTTTAAATCTAAAAATTTCTAGAATATTAGGAAAAACACTTTATTTGAAAATAATCATGAAAACTTATTAATTAAGTTTCATGTAAAATAATATCCATGATGGTGGAAAAATTTATTCGTGTGGTATATGTTAAAATAAAGATTATGTTAACACCTTTTTAAAATGTACCACATTTGGAAAATGATAAGAAGATTCCTTTTAATTGTTTTTTTAGAAAGTTAAAACTGAGTAAAATTGACTTTAATAAATCATTTTAGAATAGTGAAAACATTATTGAAAACATTTTAAAGAAAATATGGACATGGAAGAGAAATATTCCTAACCAAATAGAAAAATAAATCGATTCTTAAAAACATTCTTTTAGAATTTTGAGTACTTAAAGAGAGTAAAATGAAGCGAATACTTATAATTTATAAAAATAACTATATTATAAGAAAAAAAATAATATTTTTTAGTGATATATTATATAATTTCATCATAAAAAATTTAATCATAAAAAATTCTAATAAAAAGTGAGATTTTAACTTAAAACCCTTACATCAGGTCTAACTTGCTTCATACGTTCTTTTAACCCTCTATATAATAAATTTAAATTTATTATACATCTATAAAAAAACATATTCATACCTATAATATGATACATGGTTTACTTATAATATCTTATGAACCATTCATTAATAATCTTTCATTATCATCATCATTTTGGGTGTCAACTACTTTGTTTTTCATGTATGTTTTGATTCAAAAGTTATGGTATTTGCATATTGATCATGGTTACATCATATTAAAAATTTTAATCATGATATAAATATTATATATATTCATTATATACCTAATTAAAACCATCTATAAAAGGAATAGATATAAAAATTAATTACACCATTCATAGAGATAGTAGTCCGTACGTGCACATAAATGCTATTTTCAATTTCTAATGAAAATAAGAAAAGAAAGATAAATAAAATTTTATCATTAAAAATTTATAATTATATCATAAATATTACATATATTTATTAAATAAATCATTGTATACATCAATATGAGGAAGTGATGGAAAATGAATCTTATCGCTATGTGGAGGCGGTAGTCCACACATACACATGAGCGATACTTTTATTTCCCATTTTATGGGAATTATGGAAAAAATGGTTATAACATAATCATAATAACATATCATTATATTGATGATATTGGATTGATTATGTTAAGATGTATACAACATATTTAGACGAAGTATAAGAAGAAATAAACTTTGAAAGAGTATGGTAAGATGATTTCCACTTCTTTGAGAGAGCTCCTTCAACTTACACCTTAAGCCTTTATAAGATGGTCTTAGGGTAAGAAAATAAGCTTAATAATAAGTTGAAGGAATCTAGGATGGTCTTTATATTGGGCTTGTCTAATCTAAAGGGTTTAAATTTGAGAATAAGGGTGGGGAAGAGGTGACCTTTTATAAGAAAAGGGAGGGACACACATGGGATTACATAAAAAGATTTAAATAATATAAAGTCATTTTCTTATGAAAGTGGCCCCAAATGGCCAATATATAGAATTTAAAATAATATAATGTCAAAATATCTTTAACCAATAAGATTTAGACAAGTTTGTATGGAATTTTTACCCTTATCTCTTACTATTCATTATGACAAAAAATTAAGTTGACCTTATTACCTAATATTAATTATCATGATTACAAATATGAATCCATTTTATAAGATTCAATTTATATAATTCATAAAAATCAATTTTAATATATTTTTTTTAAAATCCAATGAAAACCATTTTTATAAAAATACTTGTTTTAAATATAAAAAGTATTTTACAGAAAAATAAAGTATAATATTGATTCCAATGGAATTAATTGGATTATGTTAAATAAATGGAGAATAATTTTTCTTTAAAACCAAACTAAAACTAAAATGAACCTTGTAAATACTTTATTAAAAGAGAATAACTAAAAACAATTTTTGTAACATCCTATTACCATTTTCATGTACTCCCAGACCCTCCTTTTTGTTCATGATTTTTTTGGGGTTGTTCTCCAGCTGTTTCGAGTGAAAGGTTGAAATTTTTAGAGAATTATGTGTTGTGCACGGTTGGCGCATGGTTTTCTCAAACCGTGCACCCCATCAGTAAAAACCATGCTCCCCTTGGATAGTGGGGAATTCATGGTTGGTGCATGATTTCCCAAACCATATTCCCAACTAGTATAAACTATGAACCCCATCATAGGGGCACATAGTTAGTGTGGAAAATTTGAAAAACCATGCGATCCTACCTAGCTAACCATGCGAGTAGGGTTTTTTTATTTCCAAAAATAATTTTAAAAATTCCCAAACCCCTATTTCTTCACCCGCTTGACCTTAATTCAGGATTACATGAAATACTAGGTTTTGGGGGCTCTCAAGAACCCATTTTGTCTCCTAAAAACCCCTTTCTAGGTGGATCTAAGATTGGAAAACCTCATTCTATTCCTCTATGGTAAGTGATCTTATCATGTTTCTTCTCTCCCTACCTCTCTATCATTCCTCCACAGGGTTTGTTAGATCATATTGTTTTTTATGGATATAAAATCCTTTGTTTTGGAACTTGAATCTAGGTTTAATTCCTTAATCTCCATTGTTGTCATTCTTCATTGGAAAATCCCATTATGGGCATTGTGTTTCCTGATTCCATGATAAAGGTAGGTGGTTCCATTGATATTTTTCATTTAATAAACCCTTTATTTTATTGATTGATTTAGATTTATTCCAATTAAATTCTGAAAACCCAATTCTGTGTGAATTATAATTTGAAATTGGATTATCATGAATTTTGGGGGAAACCGCCAATTCCAATGGAATTGAAAATTGGGGTGTGATTTGAATTTGATGGCAGTTATGAAATTGATTTGTGAAATTGAATTTCAAGAAAAATAGATTAAATTGATTTGATAATAACATATGATTGTTTTTATCTTGAAAAAGGTATGAATTAATTAAAAACTTATGTTTTGGGTTTTAAAGGGAAATTGGAATATTGAAATTGGAAATGAGGAAATTGTATTTTAAAATCTTGAGATAATTTTCCCATTATTGATTGATTGATTGAGCACATGTGAGTCTAGGTAGTTAGTGGGTTATTTGGAAAAAACATGCTAGGATTGTAATTCCCTAGCAATGGATTAACAATTTACAACTCTAACCAAAATATAGTTTGGAAGATCTTATTTCCGATGGAATGTTGATGAGTCCTATTTGGATAGTGTTTGAAGGACATGTGTACACATATTTCTCTAATCACTGATATGAGATGTGTGAGGATCCCATAACTTGGAACTATCATACCACGAGGCAGATGACCATGTTTCATGTTGTGATTACTTTGACACATATGCCATTATTTGTGAAAATACTTTACTCATGACTAGTGATTTATATAAACTTTTTTATATAAAATGTTTTCTTAAGATGTTGTTTGAAATGTTTCCATATTTTGAAATGAAAAACATGTTTTGGTTTAAATATGTAATTGTACTACCATATATATTTTGTTTAAAATTGAAAGCATGATTTGGTTTATTTATTATGGTATCTTATTATGGATCACTTGATGATACCCTACTGAGATTTTATCTCACACTATACCTTTTCCTATGAGAGTTAGTAGATTTTCTACTACCAGGTTCGAGTAAAGGGAAAGAGCCTCTTAGAGGAGGTGGATGTTCTTGACCATTTTGGATTAAAGTGTTGATACCTTCAGTATTTCTGGGTTTTTATCTCGTTTTTTTGTGTACTTTATGATGTACTATTTGGGTTTTGATATGCCTACTTGTTATACTGGTACTATCTCCTTTGGGAGTTTTCTTTGAACATATTGATATGTAACTGTTTCTTCCATTGTATTTGTGGAAAATTTATTCCCACTTTTATATTATATGATGTCAGGTGCTAGTAGTCAATCCATAGAGACCAGGAACACCCTTTGGGCTATGTTGGGATTAGATCGGGTATCAGTGTACTAGGGTATCAATTTGTGGAGATGAATCCAAAACCTGATCGGCTGCCACTGCATGTGCTAAGAAGAGATGATACACATGATTACTTGAGGTGGTTCATATCCAGTGTCCAAGGGGACACCAATGAAGCGAATGAGGGAATCAACATTAAGGAACCACCAGAAATAAGCTCACATGGGAGAATTAAGAGTGAGGTTTTATGTGTTGTATCATTTTTAAACCTTCTTCAAATTTTTATCTCCTAAATACCGCATTATAGAAGTTCCCAAGGTTATCTCATAATGTGTTTTCCATTTAGGAGTTCCTATGTCATGAATTTTAATAATTTTTACGTTTTTAATATTTTCAAGAGGATTTTTATGATTATAAAAGAATATATATTAATTTTAAAACACAAAGAAATTAAAATAATGAAATTGGTGTAGTAACAAAATATAAAGAAGCTAACCAAATGAAAACAAGCGTCCAAATTTAGTAGATATCTTGCTCCAATATTTCTTCATCTCTTAAATTTTTTTAAATTGATAACTCTCTCAATGAATGAATTTAAATCTCAATTATTTCATCTCATTTAGCTCAAAAATGTTGAGAACAACAATCAAAATCTTAACTGTTATTCTCCTTTTAGCAATAGATGGTTGATGCAATCAATAATCACTTGGTGCATAGACATAGTCAACTCCCACTGTACTCAAAACCCTTGATCAAAGATTGAGAAATTTAAACAGTGAGTGTCAACATCGATCTCTTTCTTATCCTGACTTAATAGACTACACTCATCAATTGACACTCTCTGATCAGAGTAGCGACCATTTCAGAATGAAAGTAAAAGAAATAACCTAATGAAAAAATATATATCCATCAATATTTGATCGAATTTAAACATACATAATTATGAAGAGAAATTACAGTAATATTTTGAAGATATTAAATCTTGGAAAGAAGTCACAAATCAAAACTAAAAGATTAAGACACAACAAAAATTAGCTATACACGATCTTGGAGTGAAAAAGACCTTTGAAATTTATCGATATCAAAAGTACCAGAAGCTCTCCAGATGATTTTCTGGGTTTTTCTCCCATCACTCTGATTTAGAAATTGTCTGAGTTGCTGTACACTTATGTCACGACCCAACCTAAGATGGGGCTCAAGCCACAACTACCCCAAGCTTGCCTCCATAGGCTAGAGTTTGGCGAAAAGTACCGAAGGCACAACTAAACTTGGGGAGGCCTTTTCCTAAGACCAGCACACACACACAACCCACCCAATGAAAAAGTGCATAGGAAAGGTATATAAAGACCCAAAATGATATAAAATAAAAAAGAACGTGAATAAACCTATATACAGTACAAATTTATGGTAGTGTATACTAAAATGTAAAATGAAAAAACACACGTCCAAACTAGAAACCTATACCAACCTGAAATAAACTGAAAAAGAGTAACAACTGAGAGAGATCCGCTCCTATATCCCAACTTTGACCACCGTACATGGTCCATGCAACCCTTATCTCTAAGATCCTCTGAAATCATCATGATTGACCTGTCTATTATCTACAAAAGACATGAAATGTTTTAGGTGAAACCCATGCAGGGGTGAGTATATACATACCCGTAGGATGCCTCGAAAAGGTTAATAGGAAGCAGTAAGAGATACAACTGGAAAGAAGAAGTGTAGGAACAAGGTACAATAAAAGTGAAAAGAAGAGTAAAACTCCACCCAACAATAGATATGCTCATTCAAAGAAACCCAAATGAGAGAGTAAGGGGATCTCCATTTAAAAACCCATCCCAAGAAAAGTGAGTATCCATTAGTTCCAAGGTAACAACTATCTATGATGTCCCACATCTCATCGTAACTACCTAGGAGGCACAAGTCAAAGGTGATTAAATTACCACACCTCAATACTACCAATTTTTGGTGGCACTGACTCGCCCGCACGGTTTTGGGTCACATCATAAGGATGCATCTCAGTGGGGAAAGCACCCCTCTTTCTCATGAGTACTTAGGTAAGAAAAACCACACCTCATCACTGTGCTACACAAATGAGGGTCCTACTTTGGTATTCATCGAGGAGTACCACTTCTCATCCCCACTAGAGGGTAAACTCGACATGATCATTGGGAACACCACATCCCAGCCCCGCTGGAGGGTAAGCCCAGAATTTTCATCGGGAAATGCCACTTCCCTGCCCTACTAGAGGGTAAGCCCAAAATTACCATAAGGGAATGCCACTACACAACCCAACTAGAGGGTGAGCTTGGTACTACTCTAGTGAGCCTGTCTGCACACTGCCGTCATCTGGTGTTGTCTATATGCGTTCCAATTCGGAACATTCACATCGTATCTCGAAAGTCACTTTTGAGGGAACCATCAAATTCTACATGAAAAAACACTTAGGAAAAACATATCACAGGACAAAATCCAAGGTCAAACAAAAGAGATATGAAGGTTTGAAGATCACTCAGTTGAGCTAAATAAGTACACGACATGTTAGGGGACTCACATGACATGTGGCCCCTCTTCACCGCCTGGCCATGTCTTTGGTCAAACATAGGTTTCATCCCATGTAGGGGAATATGCTGTGTATGGGGACTACATGGAATGCCTTGTTTATCTGGGGGATGAGTCATGTCATCTGGCTATGTCTATGTACTCAGACTCCGTGTCCATGTACTTTGGTACATGGTGTGTTGGTCAACATGGGATACTATCTGTGTGGCCAACCCATGTCCTTGTGCTCGGTACATGGCTGTATGATCCTCAACACGGTTCACCTCACATGGAAAGGTAAAACACAACGTGTCAAGGTAATATATGATGTGTTATCCCTAATTTTTTCCAAACCCTAGCGCCGCTGCTGAGGGAGGGATACACACCATGTGTTCTTCATTTAACACGACATGTAGTCGGGTTTTCCGATAGAATTTCAGATTTTCACTTAAACTTTTCTCGCACTTCGAATCATCATTTTCCTTGGTCAATTTTTCTTGGATTGGCTCTTAAATTTCAGGATCTAGCCGAAGAACACGAAAACCGATTTTCCATTCATCGTGAATCAGCCTCGGCCAAAACTGAGGGTTTGGACGGATCTTCCAAGCACCATTATGGGTTCATTCATCCTTGGATCATTATGAAACCACCATATTCCATGTCATTAATGGATCTATGCCTCGATCGCAATTCCGTCGCCATTTGGTGAATCCACCTTGAATTTGTCTCATCCTGAGTGCCCGAATGAGCTTGGGTTGCCTAAAAATATGTCAAACCATGATCCATGGGGATGCGATGGTGACAATCATGAATAAAGGAGGGGGAAAGGTACTGACACCAAAAGGGATTAGATCATGGGCCAAAAATTATTTTCCAACTAATCTTCATTGTGTAAATCAGGTTAGAACAACCCAAAGAGAATTGAAAACCGGTACTCGGGCTCATGAAAAGTTTTAATCCAAAGGCACGGGTCGAAGGAAGGAGATTAAAAAAGCTCAAATTTTAATTCAAGTCATAAAAAGAAAAGAACGATTCCTACACAGATTCAGTTTTTTTCTGTTGATGTAGAATGTGTTCGTCGACGAAGGGGAAATATCTGTTGCACCTCGATCTATCTAAGTCTGAAGGTTCGTCACTGTTCTACGTTGTCATTCATCAAAGAGAGAAAGGTGAGAGGGGAGGGTTGAGAATTCATTGGAAAAATATTATTATGAGGGAAACTATCAAAATCAAAATTTATAATGGCTAATTAGGGTTAAGGATTTCCTTTTATTTAACTAATTGGTTTAAATAATTAAATAATTTAAAAGAATCCTCTAGCAATGACCGAGGGGTCCGAAATCCCCACACCGACTTAATTTATGTCATTCTTAGGGTAAACACCATGTTTTGAAACCAACCATGATATAAAATTTCTGATATGAGTAACTGTTTAAGATTTATCTTGTTTTCTTTATTTGACTATGCGAGCATAATATAAAATTTTATTCAAGGCACCCTGGTCCTTGGAATCGCACGCTTCTTCAGCACCCGACTCTGAAATAATATTTAGAAATATTTTAAAGTATTATTAGGCAAAAACCGTGCCTCTATATGATTCCATCCTTTAATATTTTCATCCCTAGAAAGCAAAACTAAACAAACAACTCAAGGTATTGAGCTCACATCTGGATCTCTCATTCCCATGAACTCTCCTGCATGTTCCCGTGCTTCCACAAAACCCACACCAGAGGGATGACTTGTCCTCACAGGGCTCACTCCTGTCGGTCCTCGATCACCACTCGGTACTCCTCAAAGGTGACTCCATCCTCAATGTCCAGCTTTCCCCAATCGATAAAATGCATGGGGTCATACACATATCTTCTTATCTATGACATGTGGAAGACTTTTTGCACCTACTCCAGTTGCGGGGGTAAGGAAAGGCGGTAGGAAACCTCACCGATCCTCCAAACGATCTCAAACGACCCGATGAACCATGGGGATAGCTTGCTTCCCCGGCCGAACCTCTACATTCCATGTCGTGGGGAGACTCTCAAGAAGGCTTGGTCTTCCTACTTGAACTCCAATGGACTACGACGGTGGTATGCGTAGGAATTTTGTCTGCTCTAGGCTATCTTCATCCACTCACGAATGACCTGCACCTTCTTTGTCATCACCTACACCAAATTTGGGCCCATGAGAGAGGATTATCCAATCTCCATCTAGCACAAGGGTGACCTGTAGGGTCTTCCATACATGGCCTCAAAAGGTTCCATGCTGATAGTAGAGTATTATATATTATTATACGTGAACTCCACCAAAGGAAAGTGATCCTCCCAGATCTAACTGAAATCTAGAACGCACGCTCTCAACATGTCCTCCAACACTTGGATAGTGTGCTCGGTCTACCCATCAGTTTGGGGATGAAAGGATGTACTCATCCATAGCTAGGTCCTGAATTCCTTTTACATGCCCCTCCACTATCGTGAAGTAAACCACATGTCACGATCAGATACAATCATCAAGGGTACCCTGTGAAGTTGAACGATCTCTCGCATGTATATCTGCTCCAAAATCTCCACCGAACTTCACTTCCTAATGTAAAGGAAGTGGACTGACTTTGTGAGATGATCAATTACCACCCATATGGTGTCATGGACCTTCATAGTGTGTGGAATCCCAGTGATAAAGTCCATGTATATACTATCCCACTTCCATTCTGGGATACCAAGAGGCTGCAACAAACCTACCAGAATCTGATGCTTATCCTTCCCCTACTGATAGGTAAGGCATCAGGATATGAACTCAACTACACTTAGTCTCATGATGGACCAAAACAAATGTCACTAAATATCCCTGTACATTTTCCCCACATTAGGATGTATAGATAAGGGAAAATTGTAGAACTTCCACATCACTTCCTCCCGCATTAATACTAGAACTAATGTCCACCCCTATAACATGATCTTGTGATTCCCTCCTTTAGAATGCCCATCGAGTGTGTCACCTGTGGATATATGATCAAAAAGAACCTCACATTAAATGTTTCTTAACTGAGACTCCTTCACACGTTCAAGGAGTGTAGGATTCAATGTCATCAACTGAAGAAAAAATGTACCCTCCTACTCCACTAAGGTTAGCTGTAGGGAGGCCAACTGTTCTGAAGATTCCTGTACAAGGTGAGCCTGAGAATTCCTGCTAAGGGAATATGCTACAACATTACCCTTCCCTAGAGTATAAATGATTTCAAAGTCATAGTCCTATAGGAATTACAACCACTGTCATTGTCTCAGGTTTAGATCTCTTTGAGTGAAGACGTACCTGAGACTCTGGTGGTCTGAGTAAACCACAAAGCGCTCTACCAAAAGGTAGTGCTACCAAAACCTCAAAGAGGAGACTAATTCCACCAGATCTAGATCATGTGTTGTATAATTATTCTCATGGAGTATCAAATGACTTGAACCATATGTGATGATCTCCAGATGTTGCATCAACATGCAACTGAGCCCATCTCCTGAGGCGTCATAATAAACCACAAACTCAACTCCCTCCTATGGTAGCCACAAAACTAGAGTTATCATCAGTCTCTGTCTCAACTACCTAAAGGCCTTATGGAACTTCTAAAACTAGGTAAACATATTCCCCTTCCATGTCAGGGTGTTCTGGGGGGATGCAATTCTGGAAAAGTATGCCACAAATCTTTTATAGTATCCTACCAGGACAAGAAAGCTCCACACTTATGATGCATTATTGGGTGGTTCCCATGTAATAACTGTCTTGAACTTCATTGGATCCATGGATAAACCCGGCTCAGAAATGTCATGTCCAAGGAAGTGAACTTTTTGTATCCATAACTGGAATTTTGAGAGCTTTCCGTAAAGCTGGTGTTCTTGAAGCAAATCAAGGATCCTCCTCAAGTGCTCTATATATTCCTCCTCTTTATCAGAGTAGATGAGTATATCATTGATGAAAACAACAAAAAACTGATCCAAGTATGGTCGGAAGATCTGGTTCATCAAAATCATGAAGACGATGGAGGATTTTTTCACACTGAAGGGCATCACTAGAAACTCATAGTGCCCATAGCGACACCGAAAATGCCAACTTTGGGATATCAATCTCACAAAATCTCAACTGGTGGAAACTGGATCTAAGATCAACCATGGAGAACCATATTACACCTCACAGTTGATCAAAGAGGTCGTCGATCCTCGGTAAGGGGTACTTGTTCTTTATTGTGGCCTGGTTCGGGTGTTGATAATCTATATAGAGTCGTAAGCTTCCGTCTACATTATTTATAAATAAAACTAGATCCTCATAGGGGGACACACTGGATTTGATTAAAACTTTCTTGTGAAGGCCCTCTAACTGCAAACTTATCTTTTGGAGATCAGTGAGTGCCATTCGATATGCTGCGGAAGATATTAGGGAAGTACCTGGCTGCAAGTTAATGCAGAAATCCAACTCCTGTCTCAGAGGTAGTCTTAGAATGTCTTTGGGAAAGATGTCCATATAATCCTCCAAAACTAATGGGATCTAGATTCCTAAAGATTATAATACTCAAAGGGTCATACTCGATAGCTGATGGGTGATAGGATATGACCACTTGCTCACAGTGCCCACTGGTTCCGCTACGAGGTCTCTCTCATTGAAAAAGGAGAACCTCGCCCCATCGGTACGAAGGAATCTGACTGATCTTCCGTGATAGTAAATCTAGGCTCGAACCATGGAAATTCAATCCATGCTCAAGATAAAATCGTAGGGGTCCATCGTGATGACCAGTAGGTTCCGCATGAACCTCTCTCCTCCAAGCGACATCCCGCACTACTGACAGATGAAAGATATAGAGGAGGCATTCCCTGCAGGAACCTCAAGGCGTAACAACTGTGCTAGTGTCTCTACCAGGAGCTCCAGCTCTTGCGTAAAGAGTCGAGTGATAAATGAGTGCCTAGAGATTACGTCTACTAGTACTGAGGAAAGAGTATAGTAAACACAAATAATACCTTGAATCATCCTGTGTGACACTGGATCATGACCATCTATAGCTAGAAGCTGTCCGCAGCCCCGACCGCCAGCTCCCTAAGCTTGATATGGGTTACCTAGTGGTGGTGGTGGTGGGAGTACCTCATATCACCATCCCCCACCTGCAACTCCTGCCACTCTTCTTCCAGCTCTGCCTCCCTGGGGACCTCCCTATCCCCGTTTGGGAGACCCCTGGTCATGGTGCTACCTTTTCCATGGCAGTCGGTCTGCTGCCTACCTGGGATGCTCAGCATGCCTGGTCAGGCAGTCCTAGGCCATGTGAACATTCCCATCACAAGTATAACATTGGACCTCCCCATTCCACCCTTGGGATCTTCACTATCTCAAACCCGCACGACCATGCCCCTAAGTATTCTCACATAAGGGTCTCTTATAATAAGATCTATGGTGCCTTCCTACTGTTGAATAAGGCTTAGCTCGGTCATGCATACCACTAGTTCTAGCTACATGATGTCCCTCTTCCAAGAATCTCTTCGTCATAAGTGCTCACTCCAACACCCCAACATAAGTGTGGATGCACAAGGACACTACTATAGCTTAGATATCTCTACGAATCCCCTTCTCAAACTTCTGTGCGTGGAATTATCCATCTCTAACCATATCCAGGGAGTAACGGGTAAGATCAATAAACCTCACTACATACTCCGCCACTTTTATCCCACCCTGCTATAATTATAGAAGATCTTGGATCCAGACGGAGCGCAAAAAGGAGGGGTAGTAATCCTCATGAAAGAGCTGATGAAATTAGTCCCATGTGAGCATCGAATCATCATGTATCTGGGTAACTAAGCTCCACCAGTGCCCAACTGCGCTGTGAAAGAGGATAGCTACCAAAACCACTCTATGATCCATCGAGGTCCGCACTAGTCCAAACACATGGACTACTAACTCTATCCATTCCTCTACTACCTGAGGATCAAGATTGCCATGGAACCTCAATAGTCATTGTCAGTGGAAATTACGAAGTGTTCTCAAACAACACATATCCTTAGCTTGTCCTACAGGTACCAACTGCTACTCGATTGGTGGAGGTGCTGCTACCTGTCCACTTGAAGGAAGGGGGTTGCACGATGGGCCCTAAACTAAGGTATTTTTTCTCATCGGGTCATCATCATGAACTAGAGTGGGAATCCTAGTTGGCCTATATCACAGAGGCATCCTGAAAATGGTTAAGGAGTACCGAAGTTAGATGAGAATATATATATATATATATACACACACACATAAAAAAAGGAGTAGGGATCTGACTCAAGGAGAACATTCAAAGACTCTAATACTATATGATGCATGTACCATTGTTCCCTGTAACTAATGTCTAAGGGTTTTGAGTTGAAAAATGGGTAATCAGGGTCCTGGTGAATGGTTACGTCAGCCGCCAAACCAACAATGGACTCCCTGTCCTGAGAGATTCTCTCAAGAAACTTTGACATTGTTTCCCTAATCCCAACCAATACTTTTAAGGGGTAATGTTTGAATAATATCTCAAGGCATAAAACTCCTATGATACCACTTTTTCATGACCCAACCTAAGCCGGGGCTCAAGTTGCAACGACCCCAAGGGGATAGGGGAGGGTTAAGGATTTCCTTTTATTTAATTAATTGGTTTAATTAATTAAATCATTTAAAAAAATCCTCTTCCAATGAGCGAGGGGTCCGAACTCTTCGCACCGTCTTACATTATGTCGCGCTTAGGGTAAACACCGCGTTTCAGAACCAACTATGGTCTCATATTTTTGATCCGAGCAACCATTTAAGAGTTACCCTATTTTCTTTATTTGAATGTGTGATCATAATATAAAATTTTATTCTGGGCACCCTAGGCCTTGGAATCGCATGATTATTCAGCTCCCGACTCTAGAATAATATTCAGAAATATTTCAAAGTCCTATTAGGAAAAAACTGGGTCTCTACACCTTACCCCAAAATTTCTCTATGTGTTTTTTTAATTTATAGATTCTCTTTATTTTCCAACAAGGTTCAAAACCTCCCAAAACTGCCTCTATTATGTAATAGTCACATGAAATAAATTATTCCTTGTTCTTGGGTCAACACAAATATAACTATAACAAAACTTCTAACAGATTTATACACATGCACGTGTGCATTAACTGCCAATCAAGTCCTATCCTAATAGCCCCAACTATTTCTCATCAGAAATTATAATAAATTTACTTTTATAATTTTAATAAGACATGTGCCTTAATCATAAAGGACAAAGAATCACATACAACCTTGATTGTAGTATTTTCTCCTTGAATTCAATTTTGAAAAACATAACTAAAAAACCTATTGAACTACATTACTATATTGTCTCAACCTCAAAACAATTCTCCATTTTGAAATGGTATTATTTCTCCACATGAAAAACTCAAACCAGTGCATAATGAATAGAAATAAAACACACATATTCTCAAATCCTCATAAAAAAATCATCTAAAGTGAAATCACACTTCAATGATTTCATAATCTCCTCAATCAGGCAGACTGATCCTAAAGTTGACTTCTTTGACCTCCTTCTTGTTCAAATTTCAGATCCAACATCAATTTCGTTTTTTCAAGCTGTTCAACATCAAATTTCAGTTACATCAATCTCAAAGGCTCCAGCTTCTTCATCACAATCTTAGGTAGCATCATCAAACTTCAACAATAGAGGCATCATCTAACCAAAAAACTTGGTATATTATTTAGTGAAATGCTTGTGTTCGGCATAAAAATATGTTATGGATTTAGATTCATCAAATCCCAAGCTTTAGTTGGGATCACGAACCCTATTTGTGAGTGGATTACAAGCTTCTTCAAGAAGCTCTGTCATACCATTGTTCAAACTCAAGGAGGATTCTAATTTAAAAAATGTCATGAGATGTCTTCAATTATTGTAGGTATCATTGAGAACATGAATATTCATGTACTGAAATAATTGGATACATGAGTTCCTTGTTCAACTATGTGATTTATAAATAAAATATACTAATTAGATCATTAGAAAATGGGTATGTAGTTACAGTAGACAAAATTAGATATGTGACCAGTTGTGGATGTTTTTAAATATTGGATAGACACAAAAAAATTGGTTTTAAAAATTATTTTTCACATTTCATTTTCATCAAGAAGTGAATATATTTAACCTTAAGAAATTAAATATATATTTTAAGTGAAAATATGATTCCTATTTTATAAATATGATTGACCTTAAAAATTTGAAAACAAGCCCAATTCAATTTACATTCAATAGAAAGTATAAAATTTTCTTTACTTCCAGGTGAAAAAACTCACATAATTAGCGACCAATATAATTGAAACACTTTGGTTGGATTTTAAAACTTCATACATAAAATTTATGAATAAAAAAATCATCCAAAATCATAAAGAATAAATGAATGAGTTTAACATAGATCATGATTTTTATTTCACATTTCATTTGAATGCATTTTTTTGAGTATGAGTCCAAATCAAAGATTTGAAGGGAAATGATAATTATATAACATTCATATAATAGTTTACCAAAGGAAACTGCTTTTCAAGAGGTAAATGATAAATAATTTACCCAAATATATCCAAGGAATATTATATAATTAAACTTCTTAAAGTGGCTACATGAAATACAAGATTTAGAAAAATTTGAAGCCACTCAAAACGATTAATTAAAACTTGAAAAACAATAAGATTTCATAAAAATTAAGGATTTTTGATGGATTTACATTATTCTATAGTTTAGGAATTGAAAAACACTTTCCACCACACTAAAATTAAATATTGTCCTTAATGTTGAATCTAAGGTGGCGAAACATGTAAATTAAATTTTAATGTTCAAAATGATTTAGCAATTCAATAGATTAAAATCATGTGTGAAGGTTCATAAGAAAGATCAAAGTATTTTCCACACAAAATATACAAACAAAAACTCACAACATGAAAAAATGTTTACTATTGGTTACTAATTCAATCATTAAGCTAAAAAATAAAATTTTTATACTAGTGCATGTTCAAGGAAGCATGAAAAAAATTCCAATAAAGAAAATAACATTTATTACTAATACACAATAAAAAAAATCAATTTAATTGTATCAACCAAAATTTTTAACCAATAATTTTATCCTGCAAACACTCTTCAATTTCAACTTTTATTTTAACCAATTGATGTCCAGAGCAGCAGCATTGAGAAAACAAATTTTAAACGCATAAAAAATGAGAAGAATTGAAAATTGATGTCTTCCCTAATTTAAAAAAACTATTTACCTTTAAAGAAACAAAAATATACACCTTATTAACTTTAATAAAGTCCCACTAGTTATCTTTAAATCTCCTAAGGATGAAAATAAATTAACATTAGATTCAAGAAATATCAAATCAAGTAAAATTTAACCAGATTTTAAGAACTAAGGGTGTTGATATAATATTCTTCAACTTTTTGCTTCTCTAAATCACTGTTGATTATAAAGTATCTACTTTATAAAGTGGAGAGCATCTCTTAGAATATTTCTTAAGGTGAACAATAGGAAAAAATATTCTAATCAAGATCACTTTGTTCTTTTCATTGAAACACTAAGAGAAAAAAAAATCCTAACACTACAAAAGATTAGTACCTCCCCCACACTTATTATAAAAAAAATTCAAGGGAAGAAACAACCTATATTATCTAATGATATCCATCTTCTAAAAAAAGGAACTCCTCCCTTAGAGATTCCTTATTGCCTTCCCAAAAATAGTTTGATCCTATGTCTATTAATGGTGAATGGAACTTCCTTCCTAGGATCTCTAATCTACACAACACCAAAAGGGAAAACATGAGTTACAAAAAAAGGACTATCCTATTTCGAATAAAATTTACCTGGGAAAGGCTCACCATAGAGTTATAATGCAGAAATTTATCTCTAATCTGGAATTATTTGTTTAGAATCATATTATCATGAATATCCTTAGTTTTCTCCTTAAAAATCATTATATTTTTTTTATAATTGTTTCTTATTTCTTCCAAATATTGAAAATAAATATTCCTCTCTTTCCCAATTTCAAAAAGATTAAAATTTCATGATTTAACATCCTAGAAATCTTTATTCTCTAACTCTATGGGAAAATGACAAGATTTTAAAAAAATATTATATAAGGTGACATCCATATTGGAGTCATATAGGAAATTCTTATATTGGCAAAAAGCATCCTCAAAACCTAAGATCCAATCTTTCCTATTCTGGTAATCATTTTTCTCAAGAATATGCTCAATCTCTATACTCAACACTTCATCCATACCATTAATTTTAGGATGATAGGGTGTATAAAATTTATTAATAACCCCATAAATTTTTAGAAAATCCTCCATAGTCCTATTATATAAATTGGTTGCTTGGTGTATGAGAATAAACCATGGCATCCCAAATCTACAAAACAGATTATTCTTGACAAATTGGAACACAAATATGGCAAAATCAGTCCTAGTGGGTGTATCTTCAGTCCACATTATCACATAATCTATGATAAGTAGGGTGTAGGAATATCCCAAGGAATTTAGACAAGGGATCATAAAATCTATTCCCCATACATCAAATACATCAGAAAACAAAAAAGGTTGCTGTAACATCTCATGTATTTGAGAAATGTTTCATTGAAATTGGAAATATTTATAGGTCATACAAATCACATGAGAATATTTAGAAATGTTGGGACAAAATAGACCTTAATCCAACACATTTATATATATTCTATGTGTATCAATGTGACCTCTATAGTTCAAACTATGGAAGAATCTCGACACTAAAGATATTTTATAATTCAGGATACATATCTTAATAATTTTATCTTTTCTCATATTCCACAATTAAGGATCATACCAAACACATTTTCTTGAATTAAAAATAAATTTATAAACCTATTTCTTGGAAAAATTGTGAGGAAAAATTTTAATAGCTAGGTAATTCAAAATATTTGAAAACCATGGAATCTTTCCAATGCCAAAAGAATATAATTTCTCCATATGGAAAAAAATATATAATAGGTTCAATAGATGAATTTCATGGAAAAAATCAGTAGGTATCTGACTCAAATGATTGGACAGTGTTCACAATACCTTTCCTATCTTGGATCTCTATGTCTAATTCTTGGAGTAAAAAAATATATCTAATCAGTCTTTCTTTTTATTATTTTTTTCCTCATAAGTTTTATAACAACATAATGTGTTGGAGTCAGTTATCTAAAACTAAATTATGTGTACTTTATGATAACCTATATTTGTAGTTTTGAATATTAATAAAATATTTATCACATCTTGATTGTTCTTCTACGTAACATAGTATGTGATAAAGTCCTAAGAGTACCTGTCACTCTAAAAGGTCATAGTCGTTCCTTGCTTTGATAACTCATAAGTTCTATGAAAATATTCTTAAAATATATGTTTTGTATCCAGATGATATCATTTGAGGAATAAAAATGATACAAGCTATCAGGGGTGGTGACTCATAAGACTTTGAGGCACCTTCTCATGGTGTACACCCTTGGTAATATCCAGTGTAGGATATTATGAGAACAAGACCCGCCAATAGGAAATCCACATTTATATGTGTCATTGGATGTTCCTATATATGGACATGTGTATTGATCCTTAGACATTAATATTATTATTAATGAGTATTATATTTACATACTTTGATGTATTGACAAAAACTGTGATGACATACATTTGTGGTGAGGTAGGATACATTGTATGTGTCACAAGTAATATTGCATTAATGAATAACGTGAGAAATTATTTTTACCTTCTGTTCGTTAACAAAAGTCAATGTCTCAAGACCTTTGGTGTAAATGATATAGCCTAAATAAATCCATGTCCATGGTGTTTTATAGTCAAGTTAATTTTATAGGAAGTCAACGAAAGAGACATCGAACACATAGGTTGATGACATCGACATACAACCTAGTTGAGGTATTATATAGTAAGCATCTATATGAGGTATTATTTCATTGCAGGATTAACTTCTTTCTCTATGGGTGCCTTGGCATGTTTCTAGATGCTAACCTTGGACTTTAGGTTGCTTCACCTAATTCCACCGAGAAAGAGGCCCAGAGGGTCACACACTAAGTGTATGAAGAATCTCAATTAAATACTATATTATTATTTATTATTTAAAAAGTTGAATAAATAATATTTCCACATCTGGATTAATAATTATTCATGTTTTATTAATCATATATATTCTGTCACTAACTATTTGAGAGAATATAATTTGAGCATAATATTTTATAAATATTTATTTTCTATTTAAGTGAATATAATATTTATTTATTTATTAACAAATAATGCAATGATATTTATTTATTAAATAAATAGTCATTATTCAAGGCCTGATAAATATTTTAGAGGAATAGAAGAATGAATTTAATGGTTCAGTGATAAATAATAAATATTTAAAAGAACTTGATTAAATAATATTTAATTTAATTTGCAAGTTAAGCGCATATTGAGAAATAATAATAATAATATTATTATTTGACATGGGGTTATATAGGGATTACAAAAATAAGAAAGGCCACATGTGCAATTATTTTATTTTAAGATTTGAATTATATATTCCCAATTATATTATTTTCTCTTAGAGACAATTCATTTTGTTTGGTTGTTCACAACGGATTTGGAGAATCCTCTCAAGCCCCTAAGAGTTCCCTTCTCCAAGAATGATCCCAAGAATAGAGAGAGATATTCCTCTACCACCAACTCTCAATTCAAGAGAGATCAATGAGAATTATTTTGAAGAAATTCTCGAGGCGATCAAAGGCATATGACACAAGTGATAGGATCTACCGTTCTATCACCTAGAGATTTTTATAGTGATCTTTAAAGATTTTTGGAACACATGTGGATCACCGCTAGAGGGAATATGCTCTTGATTCCTACAACATAATGATGGTACAACGTAGATCTATTGTTAGATCCATCAATGAATAAAAATTCCTACAAGGTAATTAATTAATTAATTAAATTGAATATAAATAACATATAATGATCCTCTCTCTATTTCTGAAATTCTATCCCCTGTCTATATTCTTTGATTTAATTATGTTGATCACGACGTTCAATGTTATGTAAAATGTAACATTAATAATCAATCAAAACAAAAAGAAAAGTTTTCCATGACCCATCACACGCTTTCATTATGCCCAGAACATGCAAGTGGTATTAGAGAAGTCACATAATTATTTATAATTATTTAAAGATCATTGATGATTTACACATTTTTCATTTAGTTTTTAATTCAAGTTTAATAATTATTTTAATATGAATTACGATATTTTCTTATTCATCCTTAATTTCTCATAGATATAATCAAAATGATTAATTTTATAAATGAAATAAAATTGAAGATCTCATCTGGAGGTGCCAAGGATTCTGGGCGAATAACACAGAAGTACATGTCGTGTACTTGTGTTCAATTCATTAGGAATTTATTAATAAATCAATTCAAACCAAGTGTATTAATGACACATGGTGCATTTATTTCTTACACTGTGTGTTGATTGGTCCATCCTGACACATGGCCAACTGAAGTACACATTGTGTAGCCCACATATATGGCATGTAGTCTCTTTGAGTCACAGACAGGTCGTGTAATACCACACATGGCCTACCTGACTGGTGACCATGCAACTAGTAATGCGAAATGGACAGGCTGGGGCGGGGTGGGCCAAGCCTGCATGGGTTTGAGCCCGTGCGGGTTTGTCCGCAAAATCCCGCATATAATGCGAACAAAAAATTTCAATCCTGCCCAGCCCCGCATAAACCCGCGGGTTGCCCGCGGGCTTACCCACATTTACAAAAAAAATACTATTTATAATCATTTAAATACTGTATTTTTTATCATTATTAAATGTATTTATTAGGGGTGTCTAGACCCGACCCAACCCGACGGGTTCGACCCGACCCGACCGGGTTAGGTCGGGTTACACAGGAAAAACACGGGTCAGGTTCAGTTCGGGTCGACCCGTACATGGGTTGGGTTGGGTCGCGGGTTGGAGTCATTTAGACCCAACCCGACCCGTGACCCGATGCCAACTAATTTTTTTTTTCTCCCCTCTCTGCCTCGCTCGCAGTCACGGAATCGCGCCCCCCCTAGACTCGCTCGCTCCTCTGCTCCCCGTGCCCATGGAGACCTTCACGAATTCGAGAATAAGAAACCCTACTCCCCTCCTCTCCTCCCTCCTTCCCTCACGATTTGACTCGACTGATTCAATTAGATAGGCTACAAAAACTCTCCTCCTCCCTATTTTCTTCCCTAATCCCTAACCCCTCGACTTCTCTGATCCCTCTTCTCCCTTGAGAAAAATCCTCCCTCCCATCCATCCTCCTTTCACACCTCCGACCGAACCCAGCCAGAAAAGGGCTCATGTAACCTCCTCCTCCTGCCACCTGCTGCTGTGTCACACAGCTAGTTTGTGCCGTCTAGTAGGGCTAGGTGCAGAGGGTTCAGCGCTGCGAGTTCAGCTTTGAAATTGGAGGAGGCTCCCCTCGGATCATCCAGATATGGTGAGGTTCAAATTGTTGGTTTGAGGTTTTCAATTTATTCCTAGTTTGACTGATTTGATTTCATGTTTTCAGACTGAATCAATGTTATTCACTCTGCTCCTGGTGATGATTTTTTTGCATATGTTTTTGCTTATTCGTTCTTCAAATCTGCTACTGGTGTGTGTTTTGTTGATTTGATTTTCCTTTTGCCAGTAATGTTTATTTCTACTGCATTATGAATTTACTCCACTTTAACTTCAATTTGTTCTGTTACTAGTGTTGATAGTGATTCACAGTAAGAAACAGTAGTGGAACGGGAGGCCAACAGTGACTTGAGAAGGTGTTGGTAGGTCGTGTTTTCTACTAGGCATCAGTGGCAGTCTGGCGTGTTAGTAACTGGAGGTAAGCATTTTATTTTTTTATCATGTTATTTTAAATGATGTTTGCTTGCCATTATGTATGAGTTATAAATTTGGTTTTGCTACTCCTGTGGAATTATGGTTTGGTCACAAATATTGACAACTTAGTTCGACTCAAAATCTGCTAGAATTTAGAATTATTTCACTAAGACTAATTCTGCTTTGGAGATGTAGTTTTTGTTTTAGGGATTTTAGGATGTGTTCATTGAGCACCCACTACCACGAGGCATGAACTTCATTGCATTGGTTTAATTGATCATTGTAATTTCAAATCCATATATTGGTTTAAAAATCTATTCTCCTTATATTCTTCCAGGAGTGTGCCACAACTAACATCAATTAGCGATTCATGAAAGGTGATTAAATAAGTGGTTCTTCTAATCCTTCAGTTGGCACAACCCAAAGTCAGATAGGGTCTACTCCAACTGCACATTTAGTAGGAGGGAGTAGTAGCATACCAGTTGAAGAAAGTGAGGAGGGTAAAATGTCTCCTAAAAAGGTAACAGTTCCTAAAGCTCCTATTGGTTCTAGAATTTCTCAAGCTTGGGATCACTTTCATAAGAAAAATGGAAGGGCTATTTGTAATTATTGTGGCAAAGATTATGCTTGCACATCAGGACACCATGGAACTAGTAATTTTAATAGGCATTTGATAAGGTGTAATAAAAATCCACACAAAAATCTTGACAAAAGTCAAAGCACTCTCAGTCTTAGAAAGAAATGTGAAGATGAGGATGATGGGACGATTAAAATGTCAGTAGCTCATTTTAATCAAGAAGAGTGTAGAATAGCTCTTGCTAAAATGATAATCATTGATGAGTTATCATTTAAATATGTTGAGAATCAAGGTTTTAGAGAATTTATTGAAGCTTTTCAACCTCAATTTCAAGTTCTATCTAGACAAACAGTTGCTAGGGATTGCTTGCAGTTATATTTGGCAGAAAAAGAAAAGTTGAAGTCAATGTTTGATATATTCTCTCACATGGTATGTCTTACCACTGATACATGGACTTCAATTCAGAATCTGAATTATATGTGTGTGACTGCACATTTTATTGATGATAATTGGATATTGAATAAAAAATCATCCAGTTTTGTCTTGTTGTGGATCATAAAGGGGAAACAATTGGCCGAGTATTAGAACAGACATTGAAACAATGGGGGTATTGAAAGGATTAACACTGTTACAGTGGATAATGCTAGTTCTAATAATACAGCGATCGGTTATTTGGTGAGGAGGGTTAATGATTGGAACGGGTCTATTCTTAATGGAGAGTATATTCATGTTATATGTTGTGAACATATTTTAAACCTTATTGTTAGTGACGGGTTAAAGGAAATATCGACATCAATTTCTAGAATCAGAGTTTCATGCAAATTTTTGAGAAGTTCACCTTTAAGATTGGCTCTTTTCAGAAGCATAGTCGAGGAGTTAAAAATTCCTAGTAAACAGGCCATAATTCTTGATGTGCCTACTAGGTGTAATTCTTGTTACTTTATGTTGGATATTGCAGAGAAGTATGAAAAATTATTTATTCTCCTTGAGGAGGATGCAAGTTTTAGGAGTGCTCTTGTCTGTGAAGGTGGGGCTCCTACAACATATGATTGGGAGCATGCTCGTGTATTTGTCAAGTTCCTAATTTTTTTTATGATAACACTGTTGAGTTTTCTGGTTCTATGCATGTGACATGTCACACATTCTTTCATACACTTTGTGACATATATAGAAAAATCAAGAAATGGATGAAGAGTCATGATATTACTATGAGTGCAATGGCTATTGAAATGAAGCTTAAGTTGGACAAGTATTGGGGTATTGGTTCAAATTTTAATTCTCTCTTGCTTGTGGCAGTTGTTCTTGATCCCCGATATAAATTGGAATATGTTTGGGATAGTTTTGAAATGATGCTTGATGATGAAGAAGACAAAAATCAGTTGATCAGTAAATTAACAGAGGTTTTGAATAATCTCTATGAGTTTTACAAATGTATATATCCCATTGCAGTTGGTGATAAATGTGAGTCCAGTTCTCATCAAGAGTCACATATACATGATGCTAGTACCGATAGTGAGGATGATGAGAAATGGAAAGATGCATATAGATTAAAGAAAAGGAAAAGGAAACTGACATAACAAAGGAATGAACTAGAGAGATATCTTGATATTGATGAATGTGAGGATGATTTTGAAGGATTTGATATTTTGAGTTGGTGGGAAGGAAAGGAAAGCAAATATCATGTTCTCTCATGCATTGCTAGAGATATTCTAGCAATTCCTTTAACTACAGTATCTTCAGAGTCAGCTTTTAGTACAGGAGGACGAGTCCTTGATCCATTTTGTAGTTGTTTGAATCCCAACACTATTGAAGCATTAATTTTCTCACAAAATTGGTTTATAAAGTCTAAACCAATTGACATTCAAAATCAACTAGAATAAGTGGAAGCGATTGAATCAGGTACTACCATTAAAAATATTATGATTTTTTTATCATTTTTCATTTTTCAATTATAAATGTTTGTTTGATAAAGTAAAAGACTGACTTGTTCTTTCTTTTGTTGTGTTTTTTTAAGATATGCCAATGCCACCATCCATCACAATTCATGATCAGAGTTTCACTATCTAAAGTAGAAAAAGCAAGGATGATGGATAGATCACTCTTCATTAAGGTATAAATTTATGATTTTACCTTCACATACTTACAAGGATGGAAATTTCATGTCATTTGTTTCTAAATTTTGGAAAATGATAAACTTTCTCAATGTGCAATGGTTCATGTCATCATTTCATGTGTGTGTTTTATGTTGTTTCTTAATTTAAAATTTCGAGGTTGTTGAGAAAAATATTTGTTGTACTGGGTGATTGTTGCAGGTTTGTTGTGTAGAGATGTTAGCCTTGAAGGATTCTAATTTTATATTACCTGTTTCCTGAAATTGATCTAGGTGATTTCTTAACTTTTAAGTTAAACATGGTTATTCTTCTATTTTATTACCTTCTTCATTTTGTTCTTAAATTGTCAAAAACTTTGAACTTATATAGGGTGTAAGATGGTGGAGTCTCTGCTCTCAAAAGCTTGGATGCTGGCTAATTTATTTTGTCAACAGGTTTTCTTACCTATACATTTACATATCATGTATTACACATTTTTTGAATGTTTCAACTTCTGAATACTGATCTGAAAACCTTACCTTATTGGCATTTTTGCCTAATTAGATGCTATTTTTTGTTTTCTCCATGTTTATTGGTGTGATTGACTTCTTCACTAGGAATTAGATTTATATGATGATTTCCATGTTTTCTCCATGTTTATTTGGGGGGGGGGGTGGTTTGCATTATAGGGGGAGTGTGAGGGGGGGGGGGGGGGGGCTGGTGTGTGTGCAGGGGTGCAGGCTAGGTAGGTTAAACAGGTTTGGTGTGTGCAGGCAGGGGGGAGTGTGCAGGGGGAAGGAGGTAGAGGTGTAGGAGGGGGGAGGGAGGTAGGCTGGTGCTGGAGGGGGCTGGGTCTGGCGTGCAGGTAGGGGGGAGGATGGTGTGCAGGGGGGAGGGGAGGGGGGTAGGGAGTGCAGGGGTGCAGGAGGGGGGAGGATGGTGTGTAGGGGGGAGGGGAGGGTGCAGGGAGTGTATGGGGGGAGGGGGGCGGGGAGTGCAGGGGGGAGGATGGTGTACACGGAGTTCAGGGGGGAGGGGGGTAGAGAGTACAGAGGGGAGGGGGGCAGGGAGTGCAGGGAGTGCAGGGGGGGGGGGGCTGGGTTTTTGTGCAGGGGGGGTTGTTTTTTTTGTGCAGCAGGCTGGGGCAGTGCAGAGGGGGGGGGGATGGTTTGCATTGCAGGGGGAGTGTGAGGGGGGGGGGAGAGGGGGTAGGGAGTGCAGGGGTGCAGGAGGGGGGATGATGGTGTGCAAGGGGGAGGGAGGGGGGCAGGGAGTGCAGGGGGAGGGGACAGGGAGTGCAGGGGGGAGGATGGTGTGCAGGGAGTGCAGGGAGTGCAGGGGGGGGGGCTGGTTTTTTTGTGCAGCAGGCTGGGGTAGTGCAGGGGGGGGGGGGCTGGTTTTCATTGCAGGGGGCGTGTGAGGGGGGGGGAGGGGGAAGGGAGTGCAGGGGTGCAGGAGGTGGGGGGGATGGTGTGAAGGGGGGGAGGGAAGGGGGGCAGGGAGTGCATGGGGGAGGGGGGCAGGGAATGCAGGGGGGACGATGGTGTGAAGGGAGTGTAGGGGGGAGGGGGGAAGGGAGTGCAGGGGGGGGGGGGTGGGTTTTTTGTGTAGGGGGGGGGGGGTGGTTTTTTTGTGCAGTAGGCTGGGGCAGTGCAGGGGGGGCTGGTTTTTTGTGTGGGGGGGGCTGGTTTTTTGTGCAGGAGGGGCTGGATTTTTGTGCAGGGGGATGGTTTTTTGTGCAGGGGGTGGACTGGTTTTTTGTGCAGCAGGCTGGTTCGGGTCCGTTGGGTTGGGTTTACACAGATAACCCGACCCAAATTGACCCGACCCTCAGTGGGTTGGGTTGGGTCGGGTCCTTCGGGCATGCGACGGGTAACCCGACCCCAACGGGTTGGGTTGGCTGCTCTGGGAGCATGTGACCCGACCCGACCCGACCAGACCTTTTTGTTCGGGCCGGGCCTTGAAACGCCTCTGACCCAACCCAACCCAACCCATGGACACTCCTAGTATTTATGGGGATAAGTATGAATTAACAATAACTAGAGTTTTAAAGGATGTGATGGAACATTTTTTTGTGGCTTAATGGTGGCATACGGTAATGCCGATGTGGTGGCGAACTGTTGCGATAGAAAGTAGGTGAGTGATCAGTGATGGGCGGTGAATGATAATGTTGGTTGTGTGGTGATGTGAACAGCTAAACCTATGAATGAATGAAGTCTCTCCAAGTAACGATCAGTTTCAGAGGAAGATATTAGTGTTTTCACGAGGTTATATCCAATTCTCTTAATAAGAAAATTAAATTAAATAATAACAAAATTAAATCAACCAAAAAAATATTATGATTATAATAACTATTATAGAATTAAAACCATGTGAAGGGGCGATGAGTTCCATTTCTCGAGAGATCATTTGACACACCATGTGAATATGGTTAATAATTAATATATAAATAATATAATACCATATTAAAATAATAAATATAGGCCTATTTAAAATTCTCATGTGAATAAATGGTGAATTAATATGACCATTACGGTGAGAAATCATATGTCACCATTTAACCATGATTTTTTTATTAAAAAAACTAAAATGTTAAAGAAACATATATTGAAAAAATAATATATATATTTTTTTAAGTCAGGCCCGCGGGAAAGCCCGCACCCGCGCGGGCTCAACCCGCATTGGCTTGCACCCGTGCGGGCTCAAACCGCAATGACCCGCACTCTAAACGGTCAAAATTTTTAGGCCTTCCCCTCCCCACATCCACCCCATACCCGCAAATCCCACGGGCCGCCAACCCGCTTTTCACTGCTACATGTGACTTAGAGACCACATGCCATGTAGTCACTTATACATGTCGTGTACTCTAAATTTTTTGAGGAACTATTTACATGTTGAGTCCCTAGGTGTGTTCCTAGGATATACAATGAGATATGTACACACCATATAGATTCCCTATACACACTGATACTTATAACAAGTTACACAAAATTAAAATTTATTTATTATGCTATGTACACCTTATCGACATGTGATTCCATGTGGTCATTAAGTTGATAGGACAAACCATGTAACAAATTTTAATATATATATATATAAATGTTTAATTAAAATCTTCATAATGTTTAGATCTTTATATCATGCATGAGTCGTATTATAATTGTTGTTGGCCAGAGTAGGACACTCAAGAGTGGGGCTAAATTGAGTTCCTATAAAAATTTCTATTTAAAACATTTATTAAAAAATCCTCTAATTTAAAACAAATACAGTCCAGTCAACCAAAGTAGCATATTTATAAAAGATTTAATTATTTGAATGATTTCTCAAGGATTGATTAGTTCTCAATTAAGATAATTTAAGTAATTTCATTAACTTTTGAAATACATCTACTAAATCAAATTCTCATATACACACTATCTAATATTTACTAACAAAGTGTATTGAAGCTTTCTAGTTATAATTAATAAAATAGATAAGAAAACACAAGAAAAATAAAATTTAAAGGCACAACGAATTTAAAATAAGAGGTTCAGTCTCAAGACAAGACCTAATACTATCCACTTGGTGATCACTTGAAACCATGCACTTTATGTTAAATAAAATTGATCCACACCCTAGATTAGGGTAACAATAGTATACAACTATCCATGTCAAGTAGACTTCTTCTACAATTTTCATGGGAGTGATAAAACAAACAGATAGGCCTCGCAGGGACCTCTTCTACTATTATTCGTGGGAGTGTAATGTGTAGAAATATAGTTTAATGAATATTTCTATATATCTTCCAATTTATCATAGGATTTAGTGTGTGTTTATAAAATAGAGACACACACCCATTACTTTAGATGTAAATAATGTAAACAAATAGAGAAAAATGATAATAAGAGTTTAGAATGACCTATGTGATGTTCTATGAAGCTTCTAGACTCCTTCAAGAAGGTATAAATTAAGCTAGAGTCATCTGTTAGAAATAGAAAGAAAAATAGAGGGTCATTTTTTGCTTCGGAGTTTAGTTCCAATAGGGTAGAAGATTTCTTGAAGTGTTCTTTTCTTCCAAGTTATTATTGTAGAGTTTTTTGGTCTTTTTGGTTCTTAGTAATTTCTCTTGATATGCATGACTAGTTGATTGAGCTTGTTTCACAGTCGTTCAGATTTTTTATTCAATAACTTCCCCCTATTCTATCTTATTTTCTTTTTCCCAAGTTCTTACTTTATACATTCTAGGATGACAAGGAGTATATTCTCTCTCACGTGAAGGTACCTCGTACTGGTCTCTAACATCATTAAATGTTGTTTATAAAAGATAGAAAAGGTCACGAGATTCATAGATATGACAATTAACAATAAGTTCGAATTTAAGACAGATCATTGGTGGCTTAGTCTTTTGGTAGCACATTCCATCGGTAGCTCATTTTTATCAGTAGGTCAGACTATCGACATCTTAGTCTGTTAGTAGGTGAGGCATCTATAGGTTAGGCATCAATAGGTTATGAATTGGTAAGTCAAGCATCGGTAGGTTAGGAATTGGTAGGTTAAGTTTCTATAGGTCATGCATCATTAGGTCATTATTTGGTAGGTTAGGCATCGGTAGGTCAAGAATCAATAGGTCATACTTAGTGAAAATTTTGAGTTGCTCTGTCGGTCAGTTACTGTATTGGTAGGTCAGACATCTGTCGGTAACTTAGATTATCGTTAGGATGAGTATCATTAAATGAGACTATCAGTGACTCATAATTAACCAAAATCTGTTAACCTATCTTATGATATAAACACCAATACCAGAGTTTATAGTTATGATTGAACATGATTAAAAACAATGTATCTTAATAAATCATAATCAGAATAGTTAATAATGATTTGTGAGCTTTAAAAATAGAGGAGGCCAATAATATCCCCCTTTTTGATGATAAAAAATAATGGAATTATGTACCATAATAATTGAATTATGATGATCCGAGCAAAAACAACTGCTTAACATTTCACACAGATTATTGAGATGAAATATTACAAGAAAACACAAGTACAGATTACTTGGTAAATTTTCTTTTTTATTATATGAGCCATGTTAATCTCAAGCATAATCTTAAGCTCTACCTTAGAGATATGTCATATGCATTAGTTTGGTATTTTATAAAATAGGGAATATTCCATAAATTAGTTCTCCCCCTTTTGGGATTATCAAAAAATAAATAATGGAGTAAAATAAACCAAAAATAATGAAATAACAATGAAGAAGATGAATCAAGTAGAGTGTATATCACGAGTTAAGAATTAAAAGGGAGTACATAATAGTACAATAAAAGGTACATCAAATCCCTATCAAGAAAAAAAGATCCAACTACTTCTTCTAAGATGCATCAACCTTCCCTTTATACTTATCAGAGGTAGGAGGGGTAGGAGCAGTAAGGGGAGTAGTAATAGTGGTGGAAGGGATGTAACTAATAGCGAGTGAAGGAAGATGTTCTCTTGTAAAAATAGAATGAGCTAAGATCAGGATAAAGGAGGAGAAAGACACTGTCTTCTCATGAATGACAGGTCTGATCTAACTTAGAGCCTGTGTAGGGGTCATGGTCGTAGGTGAATAAAAGGTAGAAGTGGAGGTAGATGTAGAAAGGGCTGGTCTGAGAGAAGCAGCTACTGGAAAAACAATGGATGTGATGTGATGGTGCAGGTATGGCTTGAGAAGATTAATGAAATCCTTGATGACTTCACCACCAAATTCCATTTCCTTCTCAAAATCATCTTTATTCTCCATAAATTTATCTAGAGTAGGAGTAAACTATTTCAACTGCCATACTTGATCTTTAAAATCCTTGGTCACTAGAGGCAGCCTCAAATTCTTCACTAAATATTTAAAGTGACTAGTAATATGATGCTTGGTATAAACTCTCTTAAAATATAAATCCACCTTCTTGGTAATTTCCTTCTGATAATTGGTAGCACCTTTAGTGAAAACCTAACCATGTCATGAATATGATCACAGTTCTGCTTAATTTTGGAAAGACTCTCCTGGTCAGTGCCACCCATAATAGTCCATATCTCTTCTCTAATTACTATTATAACCATATCAACATATAGAGAGTGAGAAATATGAGTTCTAGAGATAGTTACACCTTGTACAACATCTCTAACATCTAGCCTAAACTAGTTTACATAAAAAACAGGAGTCTTAGATGGAGAAAAGGTAGGAGCACTAGTCATTGCATCTTTTAATTTTTTTTTCAAAATTTACATATCAAGGGTTGGAGGAAGAGGTGAATCATCCTTAGAAGATTCAGAATAGGTATCTCCAAGAACTTTCAAAACTCATTCCAAAGACTCTTTATAATTAATTTTCAGTTTTTTAATGGCCGAAACCATTTCAGTAAAATCATTTTTCATCTTCTGGTTATCTGAGACAATAGATTCAGTAAGAACTATCAACCTTGGATCAACCCAAGATAAAAATCCCCCAACAATCAACTCAGTATCTCTTTCACTAATTCTGGAAATAGGAACATGTGGTTGTGAAGGGGAAGATCTCACTATAGCCAAAAATTATTCTTTGAAGGCATTAAAATCATCCTTGGTTACATACTCAACTGGTTCAGAAGAAGCCATAGAAACAGGAGTAGGAGTAGCTCTCTTATCCTCTAGATCAGGATAGTCTAATCCAAGGGTTACTTACCCTGGATCTCTTCTCTATATAGGTATTACCATATCATCTAAAGGTGTGATCACAAAAACCTTTGATCTTTTAGTTGATATCCCCCCTTATATGATTGCCTCTTCCCCAAATACACTAATTCCCTCACTGGAGTTACAGAAACAGATCTACCAGTAGAAAATTATTCTTCTTGTATATGGAAAGCAGAATCCCTTTCCTCAACAAAAACTACTTCAGGAATATTGGCAGGGGAATGAGTATCAGGAGATCTCTCTTTTGGTACATCTTGCTCAACAGCCTTAGAGGCTACAACCAGTTCCTATTCCACTAGGATAGGACCAGAAGGATCCAAGGTTAGATCAATGATATACCCACCAGGACCTTATTCATCATTACTATGGTTTGATCCCTTATCTGAATCATTACTTTCTACATATTCCTTTTCAATTTCATCTGATCTATTACTTTCATCATATATTTCTTCTTCACCAAATTCCTCACTACCTTATTTAGCTTCCTTAACTTCTTCACTTCTACTCCCTTATTATTCTCTAGATTCTTCCTCAATACTAGATCTTATAAAATATTCATCATCCTTAGACTCTTTAGTCTCTTCACTATCTTCTTCAGGTAAAATAGGTTCATTTGTAGGTAAAGGTTGAGGTGGAAAAGAAGGTCTATATTTCATTCTCTATGGGTTATCAATAATGTCAGGATTAATCTTGTCATCAATAGGGGATTTATCTCTATGAATTTCCTCATCCACCTCATCATTAGAATAAATAACAACTTCACCAGGTCTAAGACCAGGGTCTACCATGTCCCTTGGCCTTAAAGGATGATCAATAGGGTTAAAATATTCATATTTCATATCACTATCTTCAACCCAAGTTTTCTTCTAGAGATTCCAATTAATCCCCATATTACTGTAGATAAATTTATTTAAGGAGAAACTATCACAAAATGAAATGGTATCTTCATCTTCATTCAATAATCTTTTATCTTTCAACAAGGTAGAGATAATATTTGGGTAAAACAAGAAGTTTGTCTTGAAATATGGCTTGATCATCTCACTGATATGAACCAATAGATACTCGCACAAGTTTACCTTATTACTTATCTTTAATAGGCATAATAGATATACATCTTGGAACTTAAGATATTCCAAATCTCCTTTACTAGGACATAATTGGTGTTGGATGAATTTAAACAACAACCAACTCTCACCATCCAACTCAGTTGCAATCAGTCTTCTATGTTCTCCATTTCTTGTTAACTCAGCTAGAGCAGCCTCATAGCTAAAGAAATCACTAATGGGAGGTGAATTACCTTGATGATCATCACATATACCTTCATGAGGTACCTTTAGATAATCTTCCCATTTTTTTGATGAAAAATAAACTCTTCTTCCACCTATTATTGAATTTATCCAGAACACCTTAGACCCTTTAAATAGAAACACAGAATACATGTAAAACACATGGACCAACTTTGGATAATACAACCTCTCATTATTGGATAACCAATACAACCACCCTTGTTCTTGTAACAATTTTAGAAAAATATACTTACAAGACAATAACCATTCAGAATGTACTTATTTCTATGGGGTTACAATATGATTCACAAGCTCATGATGAACTGGTGGTGGTTTAGGTTGGATGGATTCTAATCTTTGCCTTTTATAAAAATCTGATTCATCCTCTGACCAATCAAGAACTCACTTGACATGAGGTATTTGAGGTTCAAAGTTTTTAGTTCAATGGATAAAGGTAGCAACTCGGAAGAGAAAAGGTTCAAAGGAAGGAGTATGAGAGTAAGAGTGTGAGAGTGAGTAGAGAAGTTGGATCGACCCTTAATTATATCATTTAGGGATTTGAAATTATAAAATAAAAAATCAGGAATAAATTAAAATAAAATAGATGAAACAACATCATTTTAAAATTCCAGATAGAGAAATAAAAATAATTAAACAAATTTAAGTCGGTAAGAAACATCGGTGATAGACATCGGTAAGTCACCATTGGTGAGTCCCATCGGCGAGACATTATCGGCGAGTCACACTAGTGATACATCATCGGTGAGACGTCATCAACAATACATCATCATTAAGACATCACCAGTGACACATCATCAATGAGAGATCATTGGTGAGCCACTCAACAGTTATTTCTCAATGTTGATCATTCCCAACTCATTTTTGATGTAACTCATTCTATCAGAATTTAATGTCTTAGTAAATATATCAGCAAGCTGATGTTTTGTGCTAATTAATTCAATAGTAATATCACCTTTTTGATAATTATCTCTCAAAAAGTGATGTATTACATTAATATGTTTTATTCTAGAGTGAGAAACTGGGCTCTTAGATATGTTAATAGCACTTGTATTGTCACAGTTTATAGGGACATGCCTAAACTGATATCTATAATCCAATAATGTGTGTTTCATCCAAAAAATCTAATCACAATAATTACTAGTATCTATGTATTTAGTTTCAGTAGTAGAAAATGCAATTAAAATTTTCTTTTTACTACACCATGATACTAGAGACTTTCCCAAAAAGTGACATGTTCTAGAGGTTCTTTTTCTATCTAACTTGCAACCACAAAAATCAACATCTGAATAACTAAATAAATCAAATTTTTTTCCTATAGGATATAAAAATACTAAGTTGGTAGTATACTTGAGGTATTTGAAAATTTTATTAATAGTATTTAAATGAGATTCTTTAAGGTTTTCTTGAAAATGAGCACACATACACACACTAAACATAATATCAGGTCAACTATCAGTTAAGTAGATAAGACTACCAATCATACCTCTATAATTGGTTTGATCAACAGATTTTCCATTTTCATCAAGATCCAATTTATAGGTGGTACTCATTAGAGTATCACTACTTTTAGTTCTATCCATGTCAAAAAATTTAAAAATATATTTAGTGTACTTACTTTGATTTAAAACAATACCTTATTTATTTTGGAAAATTTGAAATCTAAGAAAGAATTTAAGCTCACCCATTAAACTCATTTCGAATTCATTTTGTATAATTTTTAAAAAATCTACACATAAATAATGTTTTTAATATCCAAAGATAATATCATAAACATATATTTTAACAACTAAAACATCTTTAGAGATTATTTTTATAAAAAGTTTAGGATTAGCAATTCCTTTTGAAAAACCTTTGGAAATAATAAAAATACCGAGCCTATCATACCAAGATCTTGGAGCTTGTTTCAAACCATACAAATATTTATTTAATTTGAAAACATGATTTAGAAAATGAGGGTTTTTAAAACTAGGGGGTTGTTCAACAAAAACATCCTCAAATATATAAAAATATAGGAATTCACTTTTGATATCCATTTGATATAGTTTGAAATTAATATGTGATGCATAAGCTAGAAGAATTCTAATGGATTTAAGTCTATCAACAGGTGAAAAATTTTCTTCATTATCAATTACTTCTTATTGACTATATCCTTATAAAACTAGTCTAAATTTATTTCTTATTATGGTTCCAGTTTCATATACTTTATTTTTAAATTCCCACTTAGTGCCTATAGTCAGGGTGTATTTGGGTATATCATCAAGTTTCTAGAATTTGTTTCTTTCAAAATGATTCAACTCTTCTTGCATAACCATTACCCAAAATTCATCATCGATTACATGATTGATGTTATTAGGTTCAAGCTATGATAATAAGGCTTGATGTTCAATCTGGTTTCTTATTGAAGCTCTATTTTATGTCCCTTTCTCTAAATATCCAACTACAACATATAAGGGATGGTTCTTAAGGGTTCTAATAGATCTAGAAAAACAAGGACCAATTATTTTAGGTTCTTATATGGGTTTGGGTTCACTATGATCAGAGTTTGGAGATTTTATAGAAGTGGAGGATTTGGATGCCTGCTTAACAGCTGAGTCAAAAGGTTTAACATTTATGTCCAGATTGGAAAAATCATTCTCAATATTTTCTTGGGAGGTTTTAGGTTCATGTGGATTTGTTTCATCAAATCTGATATGTATAGATCCTTCTACACACTTGGTAATTTTGTTAAAGAATCTATAGGCTTTTCTAGAGGTTGAATAACCTAGGAAAATTCCTTCATCAATATTGGAGGAAACTTTTCAAGATTATATTTTATATTGAGTATAAACAATTTTCAACCAAAAACTTTTAAGTAATTAAGATTAGGCTTCCTATTGTTCCATATCTTATAGAGAGTTTTCTTAAGAATTATTCTAATTAAAACTCTATTAATAATATAACAAGGTGCATTCACAGCTTCTGCCCAAAATTAAACTGGTAAGTCATACTCATTAAGCATAGTTTGGGAAATCTCTTGTAAGGTTATATTCCTTCTTTATACAACTCTATTCCACTGGGGTGTCCTAGGAGAAAAGAATTTTTGACTATAGCCACTTTGAGAGAAAAAATATTTAAAATATTTATTCTCAAACTCACAACCATGGTCACTTCTTAATGATTTAAAGCTAAGATTTCTTAAGTTTTCTATAGACCTAGAATAATTGATGAAATAGGAACATGCTTCACTTTTGTGAGCTAAATATAAGGTCCAATTATACATAGAAAAGTCATCTACTAGAACATAGACATAGTGTTTCCCATTTAAAATTGAAAATCTATATAGTACAAACAAATCCATGTAAACCAACTCAATAGGTTGAGAAGTTGAAACTTATTTCTTAGGTTTGAATGATATTTTGTGCTATTTTCCTTTTTGACAAGGATTATAAACTTTTTCATTTGGAAACTCAAGTTTAGGTAGATCCTTAACTAGACCTTTTCTAGTAAACTTAGAATCCAGATTCACAACATAAACATTCTCATTTCTAAAAGCAGTAAATAATAAATCATTTTTAGAATTAAAAACATTAAAAGAGTCATTTTAAAATTTAAAATAAAATCCATCATCACATAATTTTTATATTATAAGAGGATTATACTTAATACCATCAATACAAAGAACTTTAGAAATTAATACTAAATTAGAGTTACCAATTTAGACAAGGCTAATTATTTTTCCTTTTGCATTTTCACCAAAGGTGACATGCCCACCATCAATCAAGATAAGGTTCTTGAAGCTTGAGTAGTCTCCTATCATGTGTCTTGAACATCCACTATCCAAGTACCATATGATTTTATAAAATCTCTTCAAGCAGGTTTTCTACAAAACCATTTAACCAAGAAAATACTTTGATACCCAAACTTTCCTAGGTCCAGTAATATTCGTGATTAAAAATTTTAGAACCCATATTTGTTTCTTGGGTTTCTTATAATCAATTTCTAAAGTCTTATAAAAATAAAATATGTTGGTTCTAGAAAAACTAGAAGCATTAAAGACATTTCCAGTGCTTAAACTTGCAGCAAATTTTTCAATTTTGGGCATGAAACCAAATTTTATAGATTTTGATACAAAATTGTTTTTAACAAAATTTATTTTTCCAGGTTGATAGCCAATGATAGTAGTGTATTTAAAAGAAACCTATTTTCTAATAATTTTAACCAAGGTTTCTTTACCATTTGCGAACTTCTCTAAATATTTATTTAATTTCTCATTAGATAATTTAAGTTCATTATTCTCATTAAGTAGTTGATCATTCTTTTCTTTTTCAATAGTAAGTTTAGATTCAATAGAAATAGTAATATAATGTTATTTATTTAGAGATTTATACTTATCCTTTAGTTCATTGCATATATACTCAAGAATTTTATAATATTCAAATATTTCTTCATTGGTCATATTTTTAGAATCAGATTCATCTTCATCTCTAGAATAATAATAATTTTGTACAGGAGATTCTAAAGTTTCCTAGGATGTGTTTGTCATGAAACACATATTAGCTTTGTCAGCCTTTTCATCATGTGATGAATCTGAGTCACTTGAGATGTCCTCAGAATCACTCTAGGTGGACTTCATTTCCTTTTTATATTTTCTATCTTTGTCCTCATATTTTCTTTTAAACATTAGTATAATCATCTTTTACATATCCCCTCCTCTTACACTCATAACAGACTATCTCATTAATATTTTCATTTTTATTCCATTCCTTTTTACAATTTCCCCTATTGTCATAATTTCATTTGTAGCTAGGTTTTCTAAATAACTTTTTCCTTTTATAGATTTTTTTGAATCTTCTAGATAACTGATCCATTTCTTCATCACTATCACTTGGTGAGTATTTATTTCTATAAATTTCACTATGAACTTGTACTTTCTCTTTTTTCTTGGATGTAGTGGTTTTGAAATCCACTATCTTTTTTTAGATTCATCATCCTCTTATCTATTTAAATTTAAATATTCCTCATACATCATTAGATTACCTATCATCTCCATGATAGAAAACTCACTGATATCACATGATTATCTAATTGACACTGAGGTTCTTCTCAATCTTTTTAGTAGACATCTAAGTAGCCACATGATTTTTCCTTTGGTGTCCACTGGATTTACAAGAGAGCTCATTGTATTGACTATCTCATTGAACCTAAGATGCATATCAGAAATGGGTTCATCAAGATTCATTTTGAAATTATCATATTTAATAGTATATGTATTAAGTCTCATTTCCTTAACATTAGTGGTTTCTTCATGTGAAATCGCTAAAGTATCCCAAATTTCATAAGAATATTTACAAGAAGATATTCTATTAAAATTTTCATCACCTAAAGCACAAAATAAGGCATTCATAGCTTTACAATTATTATTGTAACCAACTTTTATATCTTCACTCTAGTTAGTTATTGAAGTTTATGGTATTTCATATTTGTCCTCAATTATAGTCCAAATATCAAACCCTATACTTTCTAAGTGCATTTTCAACTTTATTTTCCATTAGGGATAATTATTACCATTGAAATAGGGAGGTCTATTGGTAGCAGCACCTTCATATCTATTATCCATTTTAATGAATAAAGTAAAGTTTTAAATAACTAAAAATTTATAACTAATAAAAATTTATAGATCTTTAAAAGCAAAACTAAAATTGTAGTTGAAAAAGGTTTTTGAAAAATATTTTAAAGAACCCTTTAATACCAAATGTTGGTCAGAGTAGGACACTCAAGAGTGGGGTGGGGGGTTGAATTGAGTTATTATTATTATTATTTTTGTTTAAAACATTTATTAAAAAAACCCCCGATTTAAAAAAAATACAGGTCAGTCAACTTAAGTAGCAGATTTATAAAAGATTTAATTGTTTGAAAGATTTATAAAATATTGATAAGTTATCATTTAAGAAAATTTAAGTAATTTTGTTAACTTTTGAAATCATTCTACTAAATAAAATTCTCATATAAACACTATCTAATATTGACTATCAAAGTTTAGTGAAGTTTTCTTATTAGAATGAATAAAACAGATAAGAAAACACAGGAAAACTAAAATTGAAAGTAGTAGGGGATTTAAAATAAGAGGTCCAGTCTCAAGTATAGACCTAATCCTCTCTACTTGGTGATCAACCATCACCAAGTAGTTTATGTTAAATAAACTTGATCCACACCCTAGATCAAGGTAAAAATATTATACAACTTTCCAGGTTAACTAAACCACTTCCATGATTTTCATGGGAGTGAGAAAACAAATATACATGCCTCACATGGACCTCTTCCACTCTTATCTATGGGAGTTCAATGTATAGAAATATAGTTTGATGAAGATATCTATGTATCTTATAGTTTAAAATAGGAGTTAGTGTGTGTTTATAAAACAGATACACAAACTACTTTAAATATAAATAATCTACACAAATAGAGAAAAATTATATGAAGAGTTTATAATGATATGTGTGATGTTCTATGAAGCTTCTGGACTCCTTCAGGAAGGTAGAAATGAAGTTGGAGTCATCTTTTGAAAATAGACAACAAAACAGAGAGTCGTTTTTTGCTTATGTGTTCAGTTCTAGTAGGGTAGAAGATTTCTCGAAGTGTTCTTATCTTCCAAGTTGCTGATGTAAAGTTTTGTGGTCTTTTTGGTTCTCAACAATTTCTCTTAATATGCATGGATAGTTGATTGATCTTGTTTTAGAGTCTTGCAACTTTTTTGTTCAACAACTTCCCTATGTTCTATCTATCTTTCTTTCAACTAGGTTCTTGCTTTATACATTATAGGATGATAAGGAGCATGTTCTCTATCACATGCAGGTACCTCGTATTGGTCTCTGACATCATTAAATGTTGTCTAAAAATACATAAAAGGTCATTCATATAATAATAAGTACTAAGATTTATAAATATGTCTGTTAGTAATAAGTTAGAATTTAAGATAGATCATCAGTGGATCAGTCTATCAGTAGGTCATTCTGTCGGTAGTACATTCCATCAGTACCTCATTTCTATTATTAGGTCAGACTATTAACATCTTAGTCTTTTTGAAGGTGAGGCATCAGTAGGTTAGGTATCGGTAGTTTAGGCATCAGTAGGTCAGGCATTGGTAGTTCAGGCATCGGGAGGTCGGGAGTCGGTAGGGCAGACATTAGTAGGTCATACTTAGCGAAAATTATGAGTCTCTCTGTCGGTCAGTCACTCTATCGGTAGGTCATACATCTATCGATAACTTATCTTATCAGTAGGATGAGTATCGGTAAGTCACACTATGGTGACTCATACTTAACCAAAATCTCTTAACTTGTCTTATGACATGAACACTAATACCATAGGTTATAGTTATGATTAAACATTACTAAACACAATTTATCTTAATAAATCATAATCAAAATAGTTAAGCATGATTTGTGAGCATTAAAACTGGAGGAGGCCAATAGTTGTTACTCTATGTGCATTGAAGCATAACACGTGATCAAAAAATCATGTAATTAGTGTAATCATTAAGTTGATAGTACATATCATGAATGTATGTGATAAGTCATGTATTCTATATGTTACAAGAGTAGAAAGTATATGAGTATAATACATATTGGGTAGATTCAGATGGGTATTCACCATGTTTCCACCAAGGTACATTTATGTACACAGTTAATTTTAAATAAATTTATTTAATTTGTTTAAAATTGTGATGGATGATAATCTCAAGTAAATTCAAATGACAATTAAGATAAACTAATTTATTAATTAAAGAAGATAATTAATTGGTTCAAGTGTGATTTATCTTAAACAAGAATGATTAAGAATTGAATTCTTGTTTTATTAAATGTGTAATTTGTTTCATAAATGTGGATAATCATGAGCATAGACCAGACCTTTATATGTTATTGGTTTCATTTAATTTATTATTAAATTAAATTATTGGTATATGTGCCTTCTCTCCTCTTATTGTGTAAGGGATTGCATGCCCATGGTTTCTTTTATCTAAACCCCCTTTTCCCTTACTTGCATGTGAGTAAAAGCATATGGAATGGATGGAGCTCTGAAGCTAGTGAAGTTAGTTCAAGTTTGGAGCTAAGGTGAAACCAATCCAAGAGAGATACATAGATGGACTGGTGGAAAGCTGTAACATGAACCTTAATTGGTTCAAGGTGTTCTTCCCCTAGGTCAATTTTTATTTTATCAACCTCTAGATAAAATAACTATTAGTAAAAGCCCACAATCATACCACTTTATTATTTTATTTCTTTCTAGTTTCATGGCTATTTCATTATGAATTATTTTTTGCAATCACATGAATTAATGAAATTAATGAGCATGAAAGATAGAACTAAAATAAATTGGCTTATGCATAAATATTATCGAATACATGGTTAATCACTTAAGTAAATCCACTTAATATCAACAAGCATGTAATAAAGATAATAATTGTAAATTTATGCATAAAAGGATTTAATCCCTCAATTGTATATATTAATTTGGTATAGCCTTAAAATACTTTAGTTAAAATCAAACCATAGTTCAAAGTGCTTGAACAACCAAAGTTGGGGTGCTTTCAATTATCGGGGAATTATAATTTGAAGCGTTGGGTGGACTTAACTTAGTTCACATCAAGGTTTGACTACCAAAGTAGGACTTGGTGTAACTAAGAGGCAAGTATTAAGGAAATCCAATCTATGTGTTTCAAGATTGGGGAGTCCACTCAATAGATTAAGTAACTTTGTGTTAATGGAGTTGTATTTTGGAATTATAACTTAAAACCATTCAAATTTCTTGACCAATTTTTTTTATTAATTAGAAGGGGAATATGGATACTTTATATTATAATTTCCAAGCAACGAGATATTCAGAAACCAATGGTGAGGGCTACTGGGTTTCAATAAAATAGTGGGAGAATAAAAAATATAATATTTATTTATTTGTCTAAATTTTATTGGATAAAGTAATAAAATTATGCTCATATTATTTTGTAGAAACAACATTAAAATGACTTTAAACATATCACTATGATCCATACTTGAGAAGAATAACCTTCTCATCGGCATAAATTTTCAATAGTGGAAAAGGCACTTTCGCGTTATCCTTTTTCATGAAAGGAAATTGTATGTGTTGGAAGAACCTATTCCTGATGCGCTTGGTAATGAGGAAACTGATAAAGAGTTATCTCTCTATGAGAAACATTTTAATTTTTCCACAGATATTCAATTTTTCATTCTATCACCCATGTTCAATGAGCTTTTGAATCAACATGAGAACATGGATGCATATAACATGATGTATCACCATTATGATCTCTATCAAGAGAATGAGAGACAAGTGAGATATGAGATCTTCAATGCTTTGTTCACAACTAATCTTAGAGAGTCTGTGCCAGATGAACCTCATGTAGTCAAGATTATTGACTACATTAAATACTTAGACATCTTAGGGATTAAATTCCTAGATGAGTTGCAAATAGATATCATACTTTCATCACTTCCCAAGAACTTCTATAGTTTTATTTTTAATTACAATATGAGAAATAATGAGAAGAGTCTTTTATAACTTCTTACCTTGATTAACCAAGTGGATAAGGACATTAGGCATGATAAAACTACATTCATTATGGTGAATAACAAAAGTAAGAACAATTCAAAGGGTTCCAAGGCTTTAATAAGTCTAAATCTCCCAAGAACCCTCTTTCCAAGAATATGAAGATATAGAGGCAAGGAAAGAAAAAAGAGGTGGTATGTTTTTCATGTGGAAAGATAGGCCACTAGAAGAGGAAGTACACCAAGAATAATGGGGAAGCTAAAGGTGTATTTGTTATTGAGTGTAATCTTTCAATATCTATACATTGGGTATTAGATACATCTTTTGGTGCTCATATTTATATACAAATATAGGAACCAATTAGATTATGAATGATTGATAGAGGAGAGGTGGATCTATGAGCTGCCAATATGGTGCATGGATGGCTTCTATAGACATTGGAGAATACCACCTTTCATTAACAATGGTAATGATTTTGGTGTTAAAATATTTTTATTATGTACCTACAGTTACAAAAATAATAATAATAATTTCTGTATCATGCCTAGATGTAGATGGTTTTATTTTCAAGTTTGGAAATAAAAGTTGTTTCTTTTATAAAGAAAACATATTTATGGTATGACACATTTAAATAATGGTCTTTATGTATTAAATTATGAAAACCAAGTATTGAGAATTGATAACAAATCATGTTCACATGAATCATATAACACCCAACTATGTCATCACCGACTTGGTCATGTAAACGAGAAGTGTTTGACAAAGCTCTATCAAGACGGTTATTTAGAATCTTATGAGATAAAATCACTTTAAAAATTTCATGCTTGTTTACAAGGAAAAATGACCAAACCACCATTTTATGGATAGGGTGAAAGGGCAGAAGAGCTTCTAGGATTGGTACACAGTGATGTGTGTGGACCATTTATAGAAGAATCTAGATGTGGATATTCTTACTTCATAACTTTTACTGATGGCTTGAGAAGATATGGATATGTCTACTTGATGAGATATAAGTACAAGCCCTTTAAGAAATTAAAGGAATTCTAGAATGAAGTATAGGATCAACTTGGTAAGAATATAAAGAAGCTTCAATCAGATCGAGGTGGTGAATATATTAACCAAGAGTTTATTGAATTCTTATGGGTGTTTGGGATGCTATCTCTACTCACTCCACCTTATACACCATAGTGGAATGGTGTTAGTGAAAAGAGAAACCATACCTTGTTAGGCATGGTAAGTTCAATAATGAGTCATGCAGATCTTCCATTATCATTTTGAGGATATGCATTCAAAATTGCAGTATACAGATTAAATAGAGTACCAACTAAAGAGAAAATGGAATTTCCTTCAAGTTATGGAGTGAAAAGAAACCCGTTTTGTCACATAAACATGTATAGGGTTTCGAGGCATTTGTTAAGGTCTTATATGGAAACAAACTAGAACCCTGGGGCACAAACTATATTTTTATAGGGAATACTAAGGAAACAAAAGGATACTATATATACAACCCCTCAAAAAAGAAAGTGACCATCTCTAGAAAAGACATATTTCTTGATAGGGAGCACATTATCAAAAAGGATAGTGGGGAAAAGATTGAATTCAATTAATTTGATGCTCAAGATACACAAGGTTTGGTATAGGAAGAGGTTCCATAGTTCCTAGTAGAAGAAGTAGTTCCCAAAACACAAGTACTATATAGGAGCGTAAGAGAGGTAAGAGAACCATATAGATGTGGTTTTCTAGTAACTGAAGATGGTAACTCATTATTGGTTGACAATGATGAATCTATCTCCTACAAAGAGGTAGTAGAGAGATTAGAAGATACATGATGGAAATAATCCATGAATTTTGAAATGGATTCCATGTATCAAAACCAAATTTGGGTTCTAGTTGATATGCTAGTTGATGTAAATCCAATTGGATATAAATGAGTATTCAAGAGTAAAATAGACATGGGAGGTAAATTAAATACCTATAAATCAAGGATAGTGGCTAAAGGGTTTAAAAAACATCAAGTAATTGACTATAATGAAACCTTTTCACTACTTTCCATGTTTAAATCCATCATAATTTCACTTGATGTTGTAGATTACCATGACTATGAGATTTTGTAGATGGTTTTCAAAACTACATTACTTAAAGGGAACCCTCATGAAGATGTCTACATAACACAACCAGAAAAGTTTTGTGACTCTAGGTGAAGACAAAAGGATTTTCAATTTTTATAGATCCATTTATGGATTGAAGCAAGAATCCAAGTCATGTAACATTTGATTCGATGAAGCTATAAAATAATTTGGATTCATTAAGAATGAATGTGATCTATGTATTTATAATAGGTTTAGTGGAAATACAGTTTTTATACTAGTAGTATATATTAACGACATATTAATTATTGGAAATTACATACCTGTCTTACATTCTGTTAAGTACCGGTTGAACAAATGTTTCTCTATGAAGGAATTAGGTGAAGCAGCCTATATTATAGGGATCAAGATCATTCGTGATAGATCCAAGAGGCTGATTGGACTAATTCAAAGTACATATGTTAACCTGGTACTAAATATATTTAGAATGAAATAATCCAAGATGTCATTGATTCCAATGTCACATGGTTTACATCTTTGTAAGAAAATGTATCCTCAGACACAATAGGAGAAAGAGAGAATGAGTAAGATCACATACCCTTAAACGATAGGATCAATCATGCATGCAATTATATGTACTATACTTTACATTTCCTATGCATTGATCATGGTAGGCAGATATGAATAAGTTCTAGGAGAATAAATTTGGTTTTCTATTAAGGCTATCCTTAAGTATATGAGAATAACTAAGGATATATTCCTTGTGTATACAGGAAACAAAGATTTGGTCATCAGAGGATATACTAATTCTAGTTTTTAGAAAGGTCAAAATGATTTGAATTCAAATTCAGGATATGTTTTCTATCTCATTGTAGGAGCTATGAGATGGAAGAGTTCAAAGAAGCCAATTGTTACTGATTCTACAGTGGAGTCTGAGTATATAGAGGTTTCTGATGCAACCAAGGAATCCACTTGGATACAGAAATTTTTCCAGGAGCTTTATGTGGTACCTAGAAGTAAAGAACCTATCACATTGTATTGTGATAATATTACAATGGTGCCTCTTGAAAAAGAGACATGGTCACACCAATGGAAAAACCATATACTATGAAAGTATCACCTCTTTAGGGATTTTTATCAAAGGGGTGGAGTTGTAGTAAATAGAGCATCCACATAAGAGAACATAGAAGACCCCTTGACTAAAGGCCTATCCCAGCAGAAGCACAAGTATCATGTGAGAGCTAGTAGATATAAGGTTGTTAGTATATGGATCTAGTGAAAGTGGGAGTCTGTTGGAGTTGGTGTCCTAGAACCAACTTCTGTGTACTTTATGATAACCTATATTCATATTTTTGAACATTAATAAACTATTTATCACATCATGATTGTTCTTATACGTAACATAGTATGTGATAATTTCCTAAGAGTAGCTATCACACTAAAAGGTCATAGCAGTTCTCCGCTATGATGAGAACCTAAATGTTTTATGACACTATTCTTAAAATATAATTTCTATATAAAGATGATATCAATTTAGGGATAAAAATGATACATGATATAAGTGGTGGATACTCATAAGACTTTGAGAAACATTCTCATGGTGTACACCCTTGTTAATATCTAATGTAGGATATTATGAGAACAAGACCCACCAGTAGGAAATCCATAATTATATGCGTAATTAGATGTTCCTATCTACAAATGTGTATATTGATCCTTAGACTTTATTATTATTATTATTAATAAGTGTTATGAGTCATGTAATTTTATGTATTAATAAAAACCATTATGACATATGTTCACAGTGAGGTATTATACACCGGATGTGTCACGAGTAATATTGCATTAATGAATAATATGAGAATAGGTTTTTCCATTATCTTCTTTAATGGAAGTAATATATCCAGACCTTTGATGGAAATGATATATCCTAAATAAATTCATGGTATTGGTGTTCTACAAGAAAGTTCCTTTTTCAGGAATTTAAAGAAAGAAACATCGAGCACATAGGTTGATGGCACCGACATGCAACCTGCCTGATAAGAGATATCATGATAAGGGGATTTTATTACACAATAAGCATTCTTATGAGGTATTATGTCATTAAGAAGTTAAAATCTTTCTCTATGGGTGAAATGGAATGTTTCTAGATGCTAACCTTGGACTTTAGGGTACTTCTCCTAATGCCACCAAGAAAGAGGCCTTGAGGGTCACACACTAAGTGTATCAAGAATCCCTGTTAGATAATATATTTTTATTTATTATTTAAAAATTTGAATAAATATTATCCCCACTTGAGGTTACATAATTATTCATGTTTGATTGATTACATATATTCTATAACCAATTATTTGAGAGAATATAACGTGAGAAGAATATTTAATAAATATTTATTTTCCATTTAAGTGAATGTAATATTTATTTATTTATTAGAGAATAATGCAGTGATATTTATTTAATAAATATATATATTTTATTTAAGTCCCAATAAATATTGTGGAGTAATGGAGGACCAAGTTTAATGGTCCAGTGAGAAATAATAAATATTGAATATTATTTGATTAAATAAAATTTAATTTAATTCTAAAGTTAAGAATATTCCAAGAAATAATAATAATAATAATAATATTATTTGACATGGGGTTTTATAAGGATTAAATAAATAATAAATCATACTTATGCAATTATTTTATTTTAACCCTAGTAGTATATAAACCCAATTATATTATTTTCTTTGAGATCCAATTCAATTTGTTTGGTTGCACATAATGGATTTGGATAATCCTCTCAAGCCCTATAGAACTCCCTTCTCTAGGAACACTCCTAATAATGGAGAGATGTCTTCCTCTACCTCCCACTCTCAAGTAAAGAGAGACCAAGGAGAATGCTTTGAAAGCGGTTCTCAAGGAAATCAAAGGCAGATGATGCAAGCGATAGGATCTTCCATGCTAGCACCCATAGATTCCTACTATGATGGTCAAAGATTTCTGGAACATGTGTGGATCACCACTAGAGGGAATTTTCTCTTGATTACTACAATGAAACGATGATACACCACAAATCTATTGTCAGATCCATCAATGAAGAAAGAATTCCAACAAGGTAATTATTTAATAAATTAAATTTATTATAAATAATATGTGATGATCCTCTATCTAGTTCCAACATTACATCCCTTGTTTATATTATTTGATATAATTCTATTTATCATGAAGTTAAACTTTGTATAAAATATCACATTAATCATTGATCATGTCAAAAATAAAAGTTGGGCATGACCCATTGCATGCTTCCACTGTGCCCAAAACTGAGAGGATGGTCAGTGAAAAACACTACTTTAGAACCTAAAAGATATATTTTAAACTTATCAAGGGAAAAAATAATGGCTATAAATTCCTTTTATATTGTGGAGTAATTGGAATGGGTAGTATCTAGGTTCCTAGAATCATCTGTAATGACATGGTATTTCCTCTCCAATATTTTCCTAGGAATAAACACTAAAGATAATTATATAGAATCAAAATTCATCTCAAAATACAACACCAAATTAGGTGTTCGAACTATTGGTGGAGACAATATCTTATGTTTGACTTTGTTAAAGGCTTGTTCGAACTTCCCATTGAAGAAAAAAAGAATTTCTTTCTGAAGTAGTTTTGTCAAAGGCAAAGTAATCTAGTGGAAATATTTTATGAATCTCCTATAAAACCCATCATGGAAAATAAAAAATATAATATTCTTCATAGTCTTATGAAAAGGTTGTGAAAATATAATATCAACCTTATAATTTTCTACCCTAACCCCATTCATAGACACTTCATGACCAAGCACGATTCTACTCTCAACCATAAAATTGCATTTCTCAAAATTCAAAACAAGGATCCTCTCAATAAACACTCTAAGAAAAAACCCTAAACTTTATAGAAAAATATAAATGGATGGAACATACATTGTTAAATCATCCATAAACACATTCATTCATTCATCAATAAATTCAGAAAAAAATACTAAGCATGTATCTTTGGAAGGTGGTAGGGGCATTATATAGTCCAAATGGCATTTGTCGATAAGAAAAGGTACTGAAAGGATATGAAAAAGTTGTTTTATCCTAGTTTTATGGAACTATGTGGATATAAAAGTATCTATAAAAACCACACAATAAGTAATAATGGGATTAAATAGCTATCCTTTAAAGGATTCAATCAAGAAAATGCAATGGAATTAGGTCATTCCTAGTCACAAATTTCAACCTCTTATAATCAATGTATACCCTCCACTTATTGGGTAACCTTATTGGAGCTGAATCTCTAAATTAATTCTTAACAACCCTGAATCCTCCCTTTTTGGGTGAAATCTGAACTGGACTTACCCATTGACTATTAGAAATAGGGTAAATAAAACCCATAGCAAACAAGGTAGTCACCTCCTTTTTAACTACTTCAAAAAGTGCAGGATTCAATATCCTTTGAAATTTTCTAATAGGTTTGGAATTTTTGTCTAAGAGTATTCTATACATGCACACAAAAGGACTTATCCTGAGAAAATCATCTAAAGACCAACCTATGACCTTTCTATTCTCCTTAAGGACCACTAAAAGTTAGTTATCTTATTCCCTCGATAGCCCTATTGCAATTATAATGGGATTTTTTTGTATTCCAAGTATTAATATTTCAAATTTTTAATAAAATTTTTATATTTAATTGTGGATGGGATATACTATTTAGAAAAAAAAGTTCTACAAGTTATTTGAGTTTATTTTCATCTAGTTACTCATCCCCAAGAATAGAATAATTACAATCACCAAGACTAGTAGTGAATTTATTTTAAAGAAGTGAAATGTTTCATCATAAACAAAAATTTCATAATCTAGTTCAAAAAAATGAGGTGGATCACCATCGACATTTTTAGAATAATTTATGTTTAAAATAGAATATTCATAAGAAACATCATCAAATAAAAAATCCATAGTTTTGTCATTTTTATAAGAATATAATTTAGTTTCATCCATTTTAGGTTCAAATTTACACAAAAATTTATAATTTTTAGAAAAATTTCATATTCCAAGGAACTAAAAAAATGATCAACCATTCCACTATCATTTTTATCAAAAGTTTCATCCAATACTTGTTTATAAATTTTAAAATAGCATGTAATTTATTTAAAAATTGACTTGGTTTTAAATTCATCACTACAACTAATTTCAAAATTTATATTTCCCAAAGACTCATTATTAAACAAGAGTTAATTTTAAAAATAATTTTGAGGTTGGTTATATTAAATAAAATCTAGGAAAAAGTCTATGGAGAACCAATCAATTATGTTAGCTTTCTATGTAGAATGGTCTTCCACAAGGTGTTTCATTGATTTAATGATTAAAAAATCAACCATATTAACTATAAACTCTTAGGATAGAGTCCCTTTATAAACATTAATAATCTCTTTAATAGTTTTAAAGAATGATATTCCTAATAATTAATGGTACATGTGAAATAAATATACCATCATCCATTTCTAACACATAAAGTTCAGTAGGGAAAACTAAATCCTTTACTCTTACCAACGCATCTTCAGTGACTCCGACTAGCTTATATAAAATCCTTTTAGCTAGTTGGATGAAAATAATAGAATATTTTATCTCTCTAACCTGTATAGATGAAAGAATAAAATAATCCATAACATTTATAAAGGCTCCTAAATGTAACACAACATCTTCAAATTGATGATTTCCAATAACATAGGGAATAAAAAATGTATCAAGATCCTTGCATTTCATGGTGAGGGAATATTGGATCATGGAAAAAATATTTATTCCCAAATTGACTTTCTTATCTCCCATGAACTTCCTTTTCTAAGTACAAATTATGTTAATAAATTTACCATAATGAGGGATAAGTTTCACAACATCTAATAAATGGATATTAACTTGGACTTTACTAAAAGTTTAAAGCACTTTTTTTCTTTTTAGTTTCAAAATTATTTTTGAAAGGAGGACTACCTAAAGGATAAGGTGATAACTCCTTGTACATTTTCAAACCATATTCAACTTTGTTTTTCCTTTTTAAGTGCCCATTAGGATTCTAAAATCCATAAAGGGTTTTCAAGCTTCATTTATTCCTTTTTATTTTATTTTTATAGTTATACTATTTGTTACAACATATTCAATAATAGGTTTAGTAGGTTCTAAAATCGATTCAACATGTGGTTTCATGACTTATTCATGTGATTTTACATTGGTTTCTATAGTAGAACTATCTTTTTCAGGTTCTTGTTCATTATGTTCTACTTTGGGGTTTTTAATTTCAATCTCACTTATTAGGATTATAGAAATAATATTCTCTCTTTTTCTTAGGTTCACTTTAGATTATGATGAAAAATTACAACTTCTTTTATTTTTTAAACCACTGATTTTAGTTTCCTTCTGAAGAATTTGAGTTACCATATTTTATAACAACACTTGTTGTTGTTGAGAAATATCTTATTTCTTTTTAACTATTTGTTCAATATATGATTAATTTATTTTATTGACTTGTTATTTTATTTATTTTATTGATTCTAAAAAATTTTGAAGTTACCACAAACTTGGTTCCCACATTTATTTTTATTATATATAGGATACTGATCAAAATTTTTGGTCTAGAAATTTTTGTTTAGTTGATCATTAGGACTAAACCTATTTTCTGTTGGTAATTTCATCCTTGGTTGAAATATTAATTAGATTGAAAGGGCCTAGGTTGAGTGTTATAGTCAGAAAATTGGTTGTTCAGTTCATTCTAGAATGGTTTTATAGAAAATATTCAATTATAATATTTGGAAGTCTATTTCAATTGAAGAAATTGATCATTGAAGTGTTCAATAGAAGAAAAAACGTCACAATGAATTTGAATAAGATAAACCAGTTCAGGTTGAATCTATTAAAAGAAAAATATATTAAACATCTATCTCATCAAACTAGAATGATAACTCAATTGATTCTTAGTTTAGATATTTTTATAATTGAAAGTAGATACTTCTATAGTCTGTTTGACATGGATAAATCCCCTAATATCAAATTCCAATGAATATGTGGATATGTTCGAAATGAGATTCTAAACATTAATGAGAGTCTCATCAACTAAAACTCCTTTATAAGCAACATATATCATATTCTTATCCATAAAAACTAATCTCTCATAAAAATATTATAATTGGAGTTAGTCAAAAATATGGTAGTGTGGGATACTATTACATAACTTCTTAAATCCCTCCTAGTACTCACGAAGAGTCTCCCATTGCAACTCCCAATAGAGCCTAGGAATTTTTTTCTAGAAAGATATTTTTAAGTTGGTTCTAACTCCCAATAGAGGTGGATTTGGAGTAATAGAACCACTATTTAGCCACATCATCAAGATAAAATGGGAATAACATCATCTTGATCTCATACCCACTCACTCCTTAGGGTTTCATAGTGATACACACTCTATGAAACTCTTGAATGTTCTTATTCAGGTCCTCACCTAACATCCCATGAAATTTGGGAAAATGATGTATCAATCCTGAATTATGTTCAAATCCTTTTGAAATTTTTGGATATCCTATATATTTTTATCAATTATCAAAATCATGATTATTTAGATCCTTCAATGTCCTCTGTTCATCCATATTTTCTAAGTTTGTATTTTTTTAGTTTGTATGAAGTTTTCTCTTAGTGTTTATTTTTATTCTTCATTTTTTAAAAATTTTAAACTTCTATGAATTGTTTTTTTTCTACTATTTTTTTCTAGGATTTTGGGTGTTTTCAATTTAAAAAATTTTCAGAGTATTTTTGTACATATGTCAAAGTTTTTAATAATTTTTTACTAATTGATTTTTTTGGAAATTATTTTTAGCAGATTAAGTTTTTTAAACCTATTTTAATCATTTGAAGCCTCCCAAGAAACATCACCAATTTAAGATCAAGGTTTCATGTTTTGTTTCATTTTTAACCCTTCTTCAAATTTATATCCCCTAAATACCGTAGTATATCAATACCCAAGGTTTTCTTCTAATTAGGTTTCCCTTTAAGTGTCTCTTTGTCAGGATTTTATTTTTTTATTTTTTTAATATTTTAAGGGTATTTATATGACTATAAAATAATATATTCTAATTTTCAAGCATAAATAAATTAAAATAATGAAAGAGGTGTAGAAAAAAAGTGAAAGAAGTTAACAGATTGAAAAGAAGTTCCCAAATCTAGTAGATCTTTTGGTTTAATCTATCTTCATCACATAAAATTATTTGAACCAATAAATTTCTCAATGCATGAATTAAAATCTCTATATATTCATATCATTCAGCTTGAAATTTTGAGAACAATAATTAAAATTATATATTTTATTCTCCTTTCAGCAAGTCACAGTTTATGCACTCAAAAATCACTAAATACATAGACACAATCTAATCCATATGCTCATAATCCTTGATTGAAGTTTGAGAAATTTAAATAGAGAGTTTCAGAATCAATATCTTTATTAGAATAACTTAGTATAAAAACCTCATCAATTAACATTATCTGATCTGAGTAGTGACCATTTCATAGTGGAAGGAAATGAATGAATTGAATGATAAGAAATATATTCATCAAGATTTGATCAAATGTCAACATACATAACTCAAGAGAGAAATTACAGTAAGATGTTCAAGATATTAAATCTTGTAAATAAATCACCATTCAAAACTACAAGATTAATCTACAAAATAACTTATCCATAGATGATTGTGGAGTGTGAAAGATCATCTAACTTCATCTGCCTCAAAAGTACTGACAACTCTCTCAATGGTCATCTAGTTTTCACTCCTGTCACTCTGTATCGAAAAATATCTTAATTATAGTCTGCTTCTTCCTAAAATTTTCTCTATATTTTTTTTTCTGAATACTATTTTATTTTACAAAAAGGGTCACATCCTCCTAACATTACCTTTGTTCTATGATACTCACACAAAATAAATAATTATTTTTACTCAAGGTCACCATAATTGCGACTATAGAATAACTTCTAATAGATTCAACTATATACACATGAGCATTAATTTCAAAAAATTATTGTCCTACTAACCCCCACTATTTCTCATCTGAAATTATAATATGAATCCTTTTACAAAATTAACAAGACACATGCCCCTGCTTAATCATCAAGGAAAAATAATCACATTCTACCTTAATTATAGTCTCACCTTCTTTAATTCACCTCTAACAAACATAACTAAAGAAAAATTTGAACTACATCACTCCAACATATCCACCTCAAAAAAATTCCTTATTTTAAAATAGTATAATTCCTCTACATGAAAAACACAACCTAGAGCACAATGAATAGCTTGAAAACACATGTCTTCTCAAATCCTCATAGAAAAATCATCTAAAGAGAAATTATATTTCAATGACTCGGGTAATATCCTCAATCAAGAAAACTGATCATGTGGTTCATAGATCAGTTGATATCAAAATCCTCTTTAAGGTCACTAACCTAATTTTATTTGTCTTCATATTTACCTAATTATTTAATGGAATATTCAAAAAATTGGATCTCACCATGATCTTATCACAACCATCAAAAAACCCAAATCCATATTTGAATCAACCTCAAGATTGAACCCATATGATTCTCTGGAATAGCTTAGTTAAACTAGTTCATCCTCCTCCAAAAGAAACTACACTGAACCCAATCACTGACAATGAGATTAGCTCAATTACTTGTGAAATGTTGGTTTTTAGATTTCCCTTTTGGATTAGATTCATCCAGTCACATATGATGTCATAGGATCAACCAGGATCGGTCATTCATGTCTATCTAACATCAATCTATCCATACTTCATCTACATGCTTCATAAAGGATTATGTTGTTAGACTTCCTCAGTATCAGAGGTGACTCCAGTTCCCACTTAGTAATTTTCCTTCTATGATAAATGTTTGAATCATCTTTACAGATCCTATTAATATAGTTTATATGAATCTCTTGGGATGAATTTATCTTATGATCTCAGTTCAATATCCTTATTATTCACATTCTAGATATAAACTCAGTTTTATTTCTTCAATCTCTTTGGAATCAAATCTCTCTTTCATCAGGCTTAAAGGCATCATCTTCTTTTTGATGAGATTAGGAATGCTTTTCAAACATAAAAAATGGTGGGTTCATCAAACCAGTGAACTCAGAATATTATTTAGTAAAGAGCTTGTGTTTGACATAAAAATCCATTATAGATCAAGATTCATAATATCCCAATCTTCAGTTAGGATTGGATTCCTTGGGTGTGAGTGGATTAAAAGCTTATTCAAGAAGCTTTCTCAGCCCATCATTGGAACATAGGGAGGATTTAGCTTCAAAAAAATAGCATTAGATATATTTATTTATTGAATATAGAATCGAGTATGTGAATATTTTTGTACCCAAATAATTTTATACATGAGTGACTTGTTTGTCTACTTAATTCCTCAGTAAAATAGTCTACATGAAGCCTTGGAAAATGGGTACATAGATGCTGTGAACAAAATCAACTATGTGACCAATAGTTGAAATTTGGATACATGAGATGCTGTCACAAATGGTTATGTATCACTACTTGAAATTTTTCCAACATAATACTTTTAAAATTTATCTATGCAAGGTTGTATAAAATTTGGCTATATGAGTTGCATATTTAAAATTAAATAAAAAATATATAGCTTCAAAATAAATTTAGAATACAAAAATAAAACAAAACAATATAATAAAATTATAAAATAAAATAATAAAAAGAAAATAAATTAAAACTAAATCATTAATAAATTAATTATAAACAAAAAATAAATAAAATAAAGAATGAAATTATTAAAAAAAGGTGATTTAAAAATAATGAAATAATATTTTGAAAAAAAGAAAATGAAACAAATAAATAAAAAAAGAATAAAAATCTTTAATTAAAGAACATCAATAGAATAAAAGGAACATAATATAAATAATTTCCTCATTAAACTTTAAATTAACCGGAACATTAAAATTTAAAAATAAAATAAATATTTTGACACAAAATTATTATTTTTATTAATTTAAAACCAAACTAAAAAATAATGTAAATGAACTAATAAAAACATTATTTTATCAATTAAAACATAATTAAATTAAAGAAAATGATATGAAAAAAATATTAGAATAAATGGCCACATTAGAGAACATGAGAATAGTGGAGAAGGGAAGGATCACGTAAATAGAAGGATCCTCCATTACCCTTAATAATGATGCATATCCAAGAGTGTGTAAATCATAGGATTATATATATATATATATATATATTCATATTTTGATAGAATATTGGATATTGTTGAATAATTTATGAAAATAGATTTTTTATATATGTAAAATATTTTTTTGAAATAATAATTAATAATAACATATTCATTTATTGATAAATCAATTGTTCATATTGTTGTGATAAAAAAAAAGATTTAAATATTATTAAAATATTTATTGGTATTAAATTACTAATATAAAAATATATATCTATTGGTGAAAAAAACTATTGTTACCTATAATTAATATCAAAATAATTTAATATTTTTTATAATTAATCATTTTTAGTAACGAATATATTATTTTTCAATATTTTTTTTGAGTTATAATTCACTTTTTTATAGTGTCAATTTCTTATTATGGTGGAGGATTGCGAGGAAATCTATCCAAAAGATGAATCATGTTTACCTCCCCGTTGAGAGATTGAATTCTATATTGACTTTCACATAGTGACTACTCCAATATCTTCAACACCATATCTAATGGCCCCTATTGAGCTGCAAGAGATGAGAGTATAATTGGGGATATTGAGAAGAAAGGATTCATCATACCCAATGTGTCCCCTTGGCTAACTTTGGTATTTTTTCCAAGAAGTTGGATATGATCATGAGGTTATGTATGGATTATCATTTCACGAACCATGTAAATACCAAGAATAAGTATCCACCATTGATAATTGAAAACCTCTTCGATAAACTGAAAGTGGAAAAGTTGTTCTCATAGGATGACCTCAGGATATAATATCACCATCTAATAGTTCATAAAGAATAAATACCAAAGATGAAATTCACCTGTTGTTATGGTCAATATGAGTACCAGATGATTCCATTTGATGTAAAAAACACCCCAATGGTGTTTATGTGTCTCATGAACTAGATCTTACAATCCTTCTTGGACCAATTTATGGTAGTATTTTTCAATGGAATTCTCATTTATTATACATCATAGGTTGAGATTTTTGATCCTTTTAGGATGGTCCTAGATGTAATTCAAGGGAATAATCTATATGGGAAACTCTCAATATTTTATTTCTGGATTAGGGAGTTCCACTTTCAATGACATTTTATCTTAGAGGAGGGAGTAGTTGTATACCCAGTGATGATCAAGATAGGGTTATATTGGGAGCCTCCCAAGAGAGTGATATAGGTTCTAAGATTCCCAGGGTTGGATAGCTATTACTATAGATTCATGTTATATTTATCTTGGAATTTTTCTCCTTTTACTACCTTTACACGATAGGGATAGAATTTCAACTTGTTATAGATTTTCTATAAGTATATTGAGGATTTGTAGTAAAGGTTTACAAGCCCTCCCATATTGATATTTTCATAATATGGGGTTGAGTACATGGTGTTATATGATTCCTCTAGAGCTCGTCTCATGTGTGTGTTGATGCAGAGGTTGATGGTGATTTTTTATATATCCCAACAGTTGAGACCCCATGACCAGAACTATACAACCCATTATTTTGAGTTTTGATAATATGGTGTTCACCCTAAATACATAGTGACACTACCTTATTGGTTAGTAATTTATTGTTTATTATGACCACTAGAGTCTCCAATACATCTTCACTTAGAGATATATAAATATAAGATATATGTGATGATAAGAGTTCCTCCGAGACTATGACTTTGATATAATATATAATCTATGAAAAGGGAATGTATTGGTATATTCTATTAGTATGAAATCTCTTTAATAGTTTCTAGGAGAAGAGTAAGTGTACTTTACCATGTTTTAGTTATCCTTGGTGGATAAGAGAGGAGTCGTATACCTATAATCAATGGTTATGGCCCCTACAATTCTACAGTGTGTGAGGGAAGTATAGTTTAGAAAAAAAATTTATGATATCTTTTGTGGAAAAATTTTCATAGAACATGCACCTAATGGATTCTATGATGGTAGGGAGCACATAATCCCCTTCCAAGTATGAGTTATAGCAATAGTTTTTCTTCGACATGTGGTTCTTATAGAGTTCCATACATATTTGTTAGTAGTATATATTGGAGTAAAAAATATGTACTAGGACCGTTAATAGAAGTTTTTGTGGACATGGATGAATAATTGTGTTTCATAGTTCATATATCAATGTATCAACTATCAATATGTGCAGGTTGAGCATTAGGTTACCCTTGAATTACTAAAATTGATGTGATATGTTATATCCACAGATTTCATGATGGTGCTTCCATAAATGGTGAGAGGTAAAGATCCCATCTAGCTGATTATAGATTGTCTCACTAAGTTAGACCACTTACTCACTACTAGGGAGATGATTTTGGTGGAAAGATTGAGATGATTTTATATTTATGAGATCATATGGATTCACAATGTTTCCGCAAAGATTTTTTCTGACCATGATACTCATTTCTTATATTAGTTATGTATAGGTTTGCATAAATATTTTGGGACCCAGTTCCTAGTGAGCATAGTGTTCCACTCCCAGATGGATGTCCAAACTAAGTAGACCATTCAGGTTTTGCAAGAAATGTTATGGGGTTGAATATTAGTCATTAGCCAAAGATTATATGATCACTGTCACACACAAATTTTTATTTTATTTTTTGGACCTGATTCTATTTTGGGATTTTATTTTTCTCTTGAGTACAAGATGTGATGAATTCAATATTTTGAGGAAATATTTCTATTTATTATTGGTATAGCATTTCCCCTAGGGTTCTCTTTGAGTTATTGGAGAAAAATGTAAAATTTGGGTCAAATAGCCTATAGTGCACAGTTGGCCCACATTTAGTGGAAACTATATGCCCCAAACTTGGAAATCGTGCGACAGGTTGGAGTTTTAGGAAAAAATATTATGTATGGATTTTACATGGTAAGTTAGGCTATTTAGACTAATCGTGTGGTAAGCACCTCTTAGGAAGAGAGGGGCACATGATCACCACATGGTTTGACTAACTGTGTGGGATAACCACACGTGAGGTCTAGGTCATTAAAAAATTTAAAATCCCCCTTTTGTCCTCTTAGTATTTAACCCTAATTCCATCCCCATCCACCCCAATCAATATTTTCTTCAATGGGAGCCTACTCCAAGATCTCCTAGACTCTTTGGGCACCATTTATTAAGTGGATTTGGATAGGAAACTCCAAGTAATTATCAAGTAAGTCCCTCCTCCTTTGATTTCTTCCATCTTTCTAGGGTTCCCTTCCCTCTTTCTTGTGTTATAAAATTCTAGTGGGTTGTTTGAACTAGAAAGGGTCTGATCATGCGTCTTTGAGTGAGATACTGAATTTTTTTAAAATATTTCCTTGTTAGGCTCTTGTAGTGCTGCAATTGGAGTTTATCATTGTTTTTCAGAAATCTCTACACTTGAGGTAGGTGGTTCCATGTTTTAGAATTTTTAAATGATTTTAGCTTGCTTTATTGAGTTTCTAAATATACACTATGATTGATTTTTGGGGTTTGAAATATGTTTTGGAAAATTTTTAACCTGTGTATATGATGATAGTGGATTTTAAAAGGAAAATGGTTATATTTTCATGCGTGACTTGTTGTGACGTTTCTTAGGAATGTTTTATGAATTGTTTGAGGGGTGAAAAAATATGTTTTCAAAGGAACTTGAGGTGAAAATTTATAATAAAGTGATTTCTTAAAGAAATGGATTTTTATGGCAAGATGGATTTTTTATTATGTACTTTTAATTTGAATTGTGAATTGTTTAGATGTTAGGAAACATATTTAAAGTTGAATTAATTTATGTGTGGATTTTAAAGGTTCTTGGCCCATGAAAATGGTTAAGTTGATTACGTGTTTTTCTTGAAATATTTCCTAATGGGTTTCATAGACTTTTTAAATAGTGTGAAAAGTGTTTTCAAATGGTCTTGGTGTGTGTAAAATGGAAATTAGTTTGGTTTTTGGAAAATGGTGATTTTCCAATGTATTCATAATGCTTGACATGCGTATGTAAAAGTGATGATTTGTGTAACATGTGAAATGAGAATTTGAGTACAAAGGGAATCTGGGGTATCTAGGGGTTGACTAGTTCTAGTATGCTTGTGATTTATAATTAGATTGTCCCAGTTTCACTTAGTTGGATTGATGATTACAACACTAACGAGACATGTATGATGATTGGAGACCACTAGGTCCATATGGTGTCCCCTCCTAGTGTCTCATTAATGATAAATCTAAGGGGCATGGATACTATACCACATTTCACCAAGGTATGAGGTTCTAGTGTCTAACTCAAGATAGATCACCCTCAGGTATTTACCTATGGTGCTCACTTGTGACATGTGGATTATGTGACATGGTTCTATATGTCGGCATACAGTGGAGCTTGAGTGTATTTAATTTTAAAGTAAGTTTATTTTAGTAAAAGTTCATTTTTGAAATGTTACATTTAAAAGCTCTTTCCTTGAATGTATAATACTGAAAATGTTCCTTGAAAAAATGGTTTTTCTTTTAAAATGATTTCCTGGAAATCTTTGAATGGATTTTAAATAAATTATCATGTTAATTTTTCTTTTAATTTTATAACATGGAATCTTTTTATTTGTATGTAATCCTACTGTGATTTGGCTCACACCCTACACGAACCTTTGGATATATGAAGAATTATTTGTTTGTATGACCCAGGTAAAGGCAAGATGAGTCTTGGTGATGTTAGGTTCAGTTTTCTAGTGTTCCTCTTATTATAAGTATTGGTGGCGGTGGATTGGGGGTAATTTCCCTCATGTTTTACGGAGGTTTTGGGATGTTTTGTAGTTTTACTTTTTTGTTGTAGTAATTCTAGTTTTTGGTTAAAGTGTAAAACCTTTATTCTGAAAATTGTTGACCCTTATTTGGTCTTGGTTATTTATTATTGTGATGTTCATTTACATTAGTTTTTTATGTTTATCTAAATGGGTTAAATCATTAACAAGGTATAATATTGATACCCAGGAATTAGTTTCTAGCCCATGGGGATTTGGAATGCCTTTTGGGCCATGCCGCAAACTGGGTAGGGTGTCAGGTTAGATGGCACCCCGACTTGGTTCATGAAAAAATGGTATCAGATCAGGTTACACTCTTTTGATTCATATTATTTGGGGATGAGTCTTGGTAGAATGAAGCTAGGATTGTTGAGACTTGATGTCATAATTATGAGTAGGGTGCCTGGCCAGCACACCTCATGACAGGACTCGAGTTTCCATGGGAAGTCATCTTTCTTTTAGTTCCTTTGGGTCTTATAGGTTGTTTTGTGTTTGGAAATGAAAATGGAGTGGGGATAATGGTCTCAGTGATCTCATAGGGCCTAGAAAGCCATGTGGATCTGGGGACATGGTCCTAGAATACTCTTTGTGATGGTGGTGTGATTGGTGTATTGTCTCCAACCATATGGCCAAGTCACCCATTGTCACTAGTTTTTCCTTGAGATTTTTTTTGTGCCTTATTGGGTTCTAAAAATTGTTTGAGAACCATTATTTTTAAATTATAAAAGCTAAATTTAAATTGGTAATAATTTTATTTTTGTAAAGGGGAAAGTTTATTTTTAGAATCATTTTTAAGGAAGATTTAAAAAAGTGGATTTTTATGAAATGGTCTTTTTGTAAAACATGGATGATTTTAATGAGATTAGGTTTTTATGATCAAAATTTCAGAGTTATTGAAATGGGTTGTTTGTGAAACCAAAATTTATTTTTAAGAAGTTTCTAGAAAAGTTATTTTGAACAAGGGGAAAAGAAATTTTAATCAAATAGGATTTGGTGGAATGAGTTTTTTTGTATTATTGAAAATGTTTTGAAATGGGGTGAATTGGATTTTTGGATGAAATAAATGGAATTTTATTTTGAGAGAATATGAAATGATTTGATTTTTGGATTTTGAATGTGATTTTTGACTTGGTGGTGAGTGAAATTTTGGAAATTTTTATAAATTTTTGAAAGTTTAAAGTGTGGGTTGAATGTTTTGATTCAAAAAGTGGAAATTTTTTTCTTTGGCCTTTGAAATTTATATAAGTGAACACATGCATAGGATATGTTTAGAAAGGTGGATGAGTACCTAGTTTGGCATGAGAATATGCATTCCTGATACTTCGTGGAATACCTTTGGTGAATGATAAACCCACCAATATCATTTTATTTTTAAAGATTATTTTAAGAGGAAATATGATTTTTTGATAACCATTAGTTGTATGGTGTGTCTTTTTATTATTTGGAAATGTTTCCTATGAGGTGTTTTGAGTTTGATAACCCTTAATGTTTAAAAAGTGTTTCAAGTTTTATTTCTTGTTAATGAGTTGATTTTGAAATAATGGTTAGTGGATTATTTTGAGAAGTGTTTGGAAATACCTTGAGTTGGTTACCTTTGTGTGTTTAATGTTTGTTTGTTGTATGATTTGGCCGATGGATTAATTTGATTGGGTCCTCATTTTTTCTTGTTTCCTAGTGTATTCCCCCATAAATAATCGAGGAATATTCTAAGTGTGAACACTGGTGATTCACCATTGACAAAGCCTCTAGTTGATCAACACATGGAATTTCTTTTTGAGTTTCAGAAGTTAAATTCTCTTATATTTTATTATCGTGAGAATCCTCCCAAATATTAATGGTGGATGTGTAATTTTGAAAGGTTCTTTAGTTTACTTAGGTTTTATGACTCGTTAAAGGTGAATTTTTCCACCTTTATGCTTAAAGGTTCTATCTGGAAGTGGTGAAGAGAATTCCAGTGAGGAGAGTGGAAAACGACCTAAGGATTTTGGTGCTGGCCACAGTCTTAAAATGTTATTTGGATATTTAATCATTTTATTTTAAGTGAGGGATCATGATCTTCTACAAGTGTGACAAATCTATTCTTAAGAAGCCATCATGTCCACTTGTTGAAATTGTGTGCGGTTTGGGAGTTGTTTTAATGTCTATTCCCTTATAATGCTTCTTATTTTGTAATGGTCATGTCTGGTGATGTTTAGCGGTGTGGAATTTTTGGATTAAAATGTAAGCGTTGGATTTTGACTCTTTCGAGAACTTATATTTTAATGGAAACATTTTTAGCTTTTGGGAATTCCAAATTTCTTCATCTAGATGGAGTAATATTTTGTGGGTATCTTATTTCCATTGTTTCTCATTCGAGGTGAAAAAGGGATGATGCATGTGCATTTTCTAAGTCCTTGTCTTGGTGAAAGTTTCATGTTTGAGAAAAGTGAGACTCGTAGGGTGTTGTGTTCCTTTGGTTCTTCCTAGAATGCTATGTGGTTACCCATGAGACCAAAGAGAGTGTTCTGATTAGGAATTTTCAGCTTTTGGAGGTGAGGCAAGAGATGCTTCAAACATCAGGGATCCAATCATAGGCTTCAGAGTGAAGCTCGCACACATTTAGGAATATTGGGGGTGTGAGGGACCTTTTCCTAGATTATGTCTCTAGTTCTAGAATGCAGACAATTTAAGTTCCTTGTGGTAGTTTCTTTATCGTGGGAAGTTTGCCTTTTCAGAAAGGGAGTTGTGGTCTTGTTTCTTTATTGCAAACCATGTGGTCTGAGAATTACTCATTAGTAATAAGGACACATGGTCATCTCATTTTATTGGGATTCTTATGGTCAATATTTTTGGATGTGAATCCTTGTTTGGTTTCTCTTGTGTGGTTCCTCTCGTGAAATGGTTTCAGTTATAGCCAGTCTCATGGGTGGGTTCTTCCCTGCTCGAGTTTTCTTATCTTGGTAGAGTAGTTTTTTGGATCATGTTTGTTGGTTCTTGTATGAAGTTCTTAAGTTGGCCCATATTGGGTTCCCGTATTGGTATATTCTAGTTATTTAGGCTACTTGGTTCTTATGGTGTGGAGACCCACCACAGGCCTTGTTGGAATTTCTCTCAGAGTAAAGTAGTGCCGGTTTGTTTATAATTGTGGGGAGTCCATTCAGGCCTCCCACATGTTGATAATATGGTTTAGTTTCTAGTTCTATGTTGGAAATGGGTATCCTCATTTGGGGATATCTAATTCTGAGTTCCTCTCTTGAGTAAATTTTAGGGTTAGAGTGTACCCAACAGTTTGTTAAAGCAAGGTTCTAGAAGTGTTTCTCGATAAGTTGTTGGGGTTTATCTGTTCATTTCAGATAAGTGGTGTGAGTTTAATACGATGATGTATAAAGTGTTCTTTTCTTGAAAGGATGGGTTATGTTTTGTGATAATTCCATTTATTTTGATCAATCAACTAGAAGTGTCAAAACTTTTTGGGGCACAAGACACATGGTGGGGAGTCCATTTTGGCCTCCCGAGTTCAAAATTATAAACATATTTTTTTGGTTATGGTGTTCTTTATTTCTTCTCATTTTATGTTTTTTGGAACCTCCTTGATTTATAAAAGAGTATCATTTTTTTGGATCAGGCCTTGTTGTGGCTTTCTGAGGGCAGCAAGCGTTATGGTGGGGAGAATTGTCACACCTAGGTTTTTATTTTCATTTTTGGACCCAGTTCTTTTCTGGGTTTTGATTATTCTCTTAGGGACTGGGTGTTATGGGTATAATATTTTGAGGTAATAATTCTATTTATTCTTGTTCAATATTTTCCCCTAGGGTTATCTTTTAGTTTTTGGATAAAAATAGGAAATTTGGGTTAAATAGCCTGTGGCGCCCGATTGGAACACAGTTAGAGGAAACCGTATTCCCCAGCCCAGGTAACCATGTAAAATGTTGGAGTTTTCTGAAATAAGATACCGTATATATTTTCATGGTAAGTACAGTTTTGCAGACTAACCATGTGGTAGGTTCCTATTAGGAATAGAGGTCCGCATGGTCACCACACAATTTGACTAACCGTGCAGGATTACCATGCGTGAGGTCCAGGTCATTAAAAATTTTAGAATCCCCTTTGTGTCCTCTCAGGATTTAACCCCAATTCTACCCCATCCACCCCAATCAAGATTTTATTCCATGGGAGCCTCCTCCAAGCTCTCCTAGGCTCCTTGGGCACCATTTCTTGGGTGTATTTGTTAAGGAAACTCCAAGGAATCATCAAGTAAGTCCCTCCTCCATTGATTTTTTCTATCTTTCTAAGACCCGCTTCCCTCTTTCTTGGGTTCTTAAATTCTGGTGGATTTTTTTGACCTAGGAATGGTTTGATCTTGTGTCTTTGAGTGATATACTAACGTTTTTTGTTAAATATTGCCTTGTTAGGGTCTTGTAGTGGTGCAATTAGAGTTTCAAATGGTTTTTCAGAAGTATTTACACTTGATGTAGGTGGTTCCATGCTTTAGTATTTTGAGATGATTTTATCTTGCTTGATTGATTTTATAAATATGCTCTATGATTGATTTGTGTGGTGTAAAATATGATTTGGAAATGTTTTAACATGTTTATATTATTAAAGTTGTTTTTATAAGGTAAATGGTTACATTTTCATGAGTTCCTTATTGTGACATTTCTTTGGAATGTTTTATGAATTGCTTGAGGGATGAAAAAATTTGTTTTCAAAGGAACTTGAGGTGAGAATGTATTTAAAAGTGATTTTTTCAAAGGAAATGGGTTTTTATGGCAAGATGGATTTCTTTTTGTGTACTTTAATTTGAATTGTGAATTGTTTAGATGTTGGGAAACATGTTTAAAGTGGAATTTCTTTATGTGTGTATTTGAAAGGGTCATTGCCCTTGAAAATGGTTAAGTTGATTATGTGTTTTTATTTAAATGTTTCCAACTGGGTTTCATATATTTTTAAAGTAGTGTGAAAAGTGTTTTTAAATAGTCTTGGTGTGTGTAAAATGGAAAGTGGTTTGGTTTATGGAAAATGGTGATTTCCCAGTGTATTTATAATTCTTGGAATGTTTATATAAAAAATATAATTTTTATAACATGTGAAATGAGAATTTGAGAATAAAGGGAATCTTGGGTATCTAGGTGGGATGACGAGTTCTAGTATGCTAGTTATTCGGAAGTGACCTTTCTCAGTTTCACATAGATGGATTAATGATTACAACACTAACTAAACATGTATGATGATTGGAGACTACTGGGACCATGAGGTGTCCCCTCCAAGTGGCTCATGCATGAGAAAGATGATTTTCATGGTTACTATACCACATTTCACTAAGGTACGAGGTTTTAGAGTCTCACTCAACCTAGATCACCCATAGGTATTTACCTATGGTTCTCACTTGTAACATGTGGCTTGTGTGATGTGGTTCCATCCATCGGTATATGGTGGACCTTGAGTGTATTTCATTTTAAAATAAGTTTAATTTTGTAAAATTCTCCTTTTGAAATGTTATATTTAAAAGTTCTTTCCTTGAATGTATTGTGTTGAAAATTTTCCCTTGAAAAAATGGTTTTTCTTTTAAAAATTTTACATAGAAATGTTTCAAAGGATTTTAAATAAATGAGCATGTTAATTATTATTTTAATGTTATAGCATGAAATATTTTTCTTTGGGTGGCATCCTACTAGGATTTGGATCACACCTTATATGCACCTTTGGGTGTATGTATAATTATTTATTTGTATGAACAAGATAAAGGAAAGATGAGTCTTGGTGATGCCGGGTTTGGATTTATAGTGTTCTACTTATTGTAGGTATTGGTGGTGGTGTCTTGGGGGTAATGTCCTTCATGTTTCATGAAGGTTTTGGGATGTTTTGTAGTTTCCATTTTTGTTGTAGTAATTCTAGTTTTTGGTTAAAGTGTAACACCTAGATTTTGAATATTGTTGAGCCTTGTTTGGTCTTGGTTTTTTTATTGTTGTGTTTTTTATTTCAATTGGTTGTTTATGTTTGTCTAAATGGGTTAAATCATTCCCAAGGTATAATATTGATACATAGTCACTAGTTTCCAGCCCATAGGGATCGAGAATACCCTTTGAACCATCCATAGATAGGGTCAGGTGTCTGGTTAGATGGAACCTTGACTTGGTTCTTGACAATCACCTACCATATTAGAGTTTATGTACAATAATATATATCACTATAGTATTGGTATGACATATTTTGAGGCCTTTTATGAAAAAACTTTTAAGTCACTATTGTGTTGGTTGGAGTTGGGAGAATCAACACTTATAAAGATGGAGTTGGTGTGAGTGGTGATGGAGAAATTAAAAATCATCTAGGATTGGATGAGGATAGCTTATACCTATCATTAGTCATTTTTAAACCAATGATAAATGTATTTTAAGTTCAACAAAGGAGACCATGTGTTCTTAAAAGTATCACCTCATTATAGTTTTCAAATATTTGCCTAAAGTGATAAGTTAAATCCAAGGTTCAACAGTACATTTCAAATTATTCATAGTTTTAGAAAAGTTTAATACCTCTTAGCATTACCACAATAGTTGGACTATGTTCATTTAGCCTTCCATGTGTCATAGTTGAGGATATATGTGCCTAATCCATCACATGTTATTGATTGGGGTGGGCTGGACATTGAAGATGAAGTTACCTTTTTAGAGTACTTGGTGATGATTGGGGATTAACATGAGAAGATAATTTATATGTGAATGAACACCTTGAACGTGTTCTTTGTAAGAGTGTGAATCTTTAGGATATCCCATGTAATTGGGAGAACTAGACTCGAGCTCAGTACCATTACCTATTTGAGTAGGTCCTACTTTTCAGGATGAATAGACTAGAAGGTGGGGAGAATGTACCAGCTTTTGTTTTTTAGATTAGACCCTTTGAATATTATAAATATTATTTTTAGAGCTAGTAGTGTAGTTGGTATGGAGTCTTAGGTGTCATATGTCCCTGTTGATAATCTTTTATAAATATTAAAGATACTAACCCACACAAACATATAATTTTTAAAATAATGGATTTCCTCCCTAGTACATTCTATGATGAGGAAACCGACACCATCACTGAATCTAGAATGTGGGTTTATCCCTAAGTGTAAAATAAGTATAATTTTAATCAAGCTACTTTATGGCTCACAATATAATGTAGATTAAATAGAGGATTAATTAATTAGTTAATTAACCTTAGAAAATATCTATTTAATACCTCATTACTGAATCCTTTATGTTTATCCATATAACCTAGACAGAGACTTGATAGGAGATCCATGGTGGTTGATATTGGTGGATGATCATAGAATCAAGGATCAATCATGAACACATTAGAGATCACCCATGTATTTGATGATAATAACATAAGATTCTTTTTCATCGACAATAAATCCAAATATGAGGTATGATATTTTATTTTGTTAGTTTCACCCCATTTTGATATCATTGCGATCAAAGATTGAACCCTCTAGTATTTATTTAACAATCAGATGTTGTAAAAATATATTAATTTAAAATTATATTTAATCCCTAATTTGGGAATTGTTGATTCTATAACTAGCTATATTTGTTTTCTTATTTGAATTTTTAACCCAATATGATGGTTGGTTATGTATGGTCATCATTGGTTGTCACTCTTGTGTTTTATAAAATTTATTCTAAGTTTGTTTTGTATTCATCATTGGTATTAAATTTAGCTGGTGATTTGACCTTTTTCCATGGACTAATTCTTTGCATGATTGATTTCTTACTTATGTGATTTATTGTTATAAATTTGATATTGTGGATTAAGGTATGAAATAGAATAATCCACAATGATGGTAATTTTCGGGAGGAATGAGAGTTTCCATTTTGTGAGCCAAGATGTATGGAAAACATGAAAGGGTGATTTCATTTCATTTTTTCAATGTAGGGTGGATAGGATATGGATTTTGTCTTGGAATTAAATTTAGTCAACAAGGTTTTTGGGTTTTCTTTAAAGACTCATGAAAAGGTTAGTGGTTGTAATGAAGATTATAGGAGAAGTAAGGAATCTAGAAAAATAATAATTACAAAATGCGTATTTTAGAATAACACATTCCATGTGTCTTGTTGATGCTGTACTGGGTTTTTGATCTGAGAAAAATATGACACAACCATGTGGCTAGGCCGACATGTCATGTGAACCCTAGATGACTAGCCCAATCTATAAAATGGGTGCACACATAGGAACACAAGTGGACACACACAATGTGTGGATGGGCCATACATTTTTTTTGACATATATGGAATAAGAATCGAGCAGTGAGACATGCATCAAGTTCTAAACTCGGACCCACACACCCTATAGCTCAATCCACATGTTGTGTAGTTGGTCTTTTACATTCCATGCTGGTTGTAAACACATTAACAAGTTATCAACTTGGGGTGACATCCTATGCACACCATATGACACACTGTATACTTTCCTTTCATTTGGATTAGGGACTTAGAGTGGTTACTCTGAGTAGGATACAGTGTAGGAAATGGAAGTACAGTCTATAATACCCCTAGATAAAGTCAATTATCCTACTATACTACTCAGGATGCATGATCCATTTTCTATGGGTTAGTCATGGATAAAGTTAGGTATCCATCCATGCGGGATTGAGGTTGAGGTCCTATATTCTCATTTCCCTATGTAGTGTTAGGTATCCCATCACCTATATTTGAGGTATGCGATCCCTTTTTATGGGATAACACAGATGGAGTTCAGTATCCCCTTGTAGCCCAGGGTGGGATCCCTTTCCTATGAGTTGAATTACCTCATCTGAAGTGTCTTCCATCAAGGTGTGTCAGTCTTTTGGGTATTTTCCAATAGGTCTTATAGATATCTTTTCAATAGTATGGATTCATGAATCCATGTGAATAATGATGATCATTTTAATAGATGTGAGATCTAAGACCTTAATTAATGAATTTTTTCCCTTTCAAGAACATATATCAATTATCCCTTCTTTACCCTCAGGTTTGTGTCTTTGAGCTGACACTCCTTTGATGTTTTAATTCTTGGTGATTTTGAGGTGTTCTAATTGATATGTATATACTCACCCCTATATGGGATTAACCCACATGTGTTATGAATTATGAATATAGTAGTCTCTTGGATGGTGATCTAGGTAGAATAAGTAAAAGTGGTACATAATAGTGTTTAGTGGTTGTGGTAGCAGGACTATGATAGTAACAGAGGTTTCATGTTGGGATAGTATTCTCTCTAGTTTTTAGGTTGGAATAAATTTCTAGTTATTGGGCATATATTTTTTCTAGTTTACTTTGTCTTATACTACCATACTCTATTATGGGATATTATAGGTTGTACCGACATTTATTATTCCAGGTTGTTTACTTTTCTTCATTTCTTTAGTGTATATAGAGACACTTGTGCGAGTGTACAGGTATATTAGGCCAAGGCCTCCCATCTGTGTAAAATGCCTAATTTGTGCTAGTCTCCAGGCCTTGTCTTATTATAGGATGGATTAGGGTGGAACTATTGTCTTACTTCCATCCATGTGGGCCTTTATGTGCTAGATCATGCCAAATAATTTCTAAATACTCAAAGAAATAATGGAATTTTAAAAAATTTATTTTCAAAACATGATGAATAAAAACCTCTTTTCTAAATCATTTTCTTAAAACTATGGTTTCTTCAAATAAACCCATTTTTATGAAAAATAAATGTTTTCCATAATAAAATATCATTTGGGAATATCACCCATTTCCTAAACATTATAATACATCAATAACTAATTTACCTAGAGGAATATATATATATTCCATGTATTTTTCGAGTGTCCAACATAAATGGAACCAATTTTCTAATTACTAAACCCAACTTGTATGAGCCATCATCCATTTAACCCAATTATTAGACAAAATATTTCACCTACGTATACATTTACTCTAAGAATATACCATATCAATTCCATACTATTATATAAAAATAGAGGTGGGTTATAGGCTTTCAGTCCTATTGACTATTGTTCATGATATTACACATACTCCACAACCCTCCCATTATATTAAACTAGCAGAGTCTGGGTCTTATAGTCCGAAATAAAAAACCATGTTACCAATGATATTTTATAAAAAATTTCAAATAACTCACCAATTATACATTTTTTTACTAAAACCATCATTTGGAAAAAAATTGATTATATTATAAGTAGCATAATGGATTCCAAATAATGAAGAAATATTAAAACCCCCCAAAAAAAGAAAAAATTCATTAATAAATATTTTAACAATAATATAAATGGTTTCATTAAATGTTATTCAATACCAAATAATAATTATCTATAAAATAATTAACTTAAACAAAAAACTCTCGGTTTTGATTTCATATCATGAATGATTAAAAAATACAAATTTTTCCAAAAATATAATTTCTTGAAAATAATTTTTATCAAAAATCAACACACATGATTTATTATAGATAAATTATTGGGATGTAAACAAAAATTTAATATTAAACAAAATTTCAATTAATTTTTTTTTAAATTATTGATACAAATCAAATATATTTACCAATATTTTTTTACCTAAAAAGCCAACATAATCTCAAATAATGATATTATTAATAATGTTGATCATAAAAACCCTAGAATAGAACATCCACAATTAAACTCTATATCTATGATCCTCATGACCTAACATATAAAAATTCTAATCTTTTATGAGATGGAGAATAAAAAAACTTAAAAAAATGTTCAGAATCCTCTTACCATCCCAATCAATTCAATATGTAAGAATGATAAACTAGGCTGAGATAAGAAAGACTCTAAAGTTCCCTAGAGTGGAGAAAAAAGTTATTTAACAAATTTTAGGGAGAATAATAGGGATTAATGGGAGATATAATGTTTTAAAAGTAAAAATAAGAACATAAAATTTCATGAATTTTTCCCCAATAAAACCACTCATGGGTAGGTAGTGAAGTAGAGAGTGGCCTCTGAATCCCACCACTAATCGAACATGGGTTGAAGACTAGAAATAAGGTTGTTAACTCACAATATGGAAGTAATTACACTTTTGAATCCTAATAAAGAGAATAAAAAAAACCAGTCAACTCCAAATATTTCATAAATAAAAAATCCCAAAACCTATAATGCCACTATACAAAAATATTAATAACAACAATAAGAGAACAAATAAAAGACAACCTCAAAATTCGTAAAAGCATATACTAAACTCCCCTTGAGATACCTAATGAACAAATCCATTTCTATGCCTTACTATCCTATAGAAAAAATCAAAACAACTGAGGGGTGATCACCTAAGAGTAAACCAATAGGATCATTTTTCAAAACAATTCAGCCTCCCTATGAAATTAGTATAAAAGTTTAGAAATATGTGGTAGAAAAGTGACCAAAATAGGAACAAGTAATGGAAATAAAGTGCAACATGAGGTTATATCAAGTTCAATGTTGGATCTAGTTCCCATAAAAAGAAATATACTAACTGATATCTCTCATCAGTGAAAGGATTGGTCTGATTCCCCTTCTATTAGATTTATTTTGGCTAATAGAACCCCTCTCCCCGTAACCCCCTCTGATCTCCAATGTAGGTGGATCTGCTGGCTCTTTCATAGTCAGAGACACAAATTAAACACTTACAGCTCATGTAGTATATGTATTATGAGAGGGGGTGGTGTGGTTAGAGATATCAGGGGTGATGTTATCATTACCTTTTCAACTTTCTTTGGGAGTGCATAATCTCTTTAGGTGGAGGCTTAGGTAGTGTTGGAAGGTCTCACCCTTTATAGGTAGAATAATATTAAACTTTCTATAGTTGAAACTGACTCCAAAACTATTTTTAACTCCTTGTTCGGATTCCACTCAACAACTTGGTCTATTTTATATCTCATCTGTAATTTCAGAAGGTATATCACCAAATGCATAGATGTTCTTCATACCTATCATGGAGGAAACAAAGTCGCAGATTTCCTTGCATTGAAGGATTCACAAGACGGGCCCATCGCTTGCTTTCCTAGATTGGATTTGTTTTCCACTAAAGGATTAGACATAGTAATATGGGATTACATTATACTACATTATTTTATTCCACCATGACTATGTTGTCTTGGATTTTTTACTTTCTTGAAATTTAAATAAAATAAATATTATGATGATGATAAGAGAACCAAATCACAAATCCACCCCACTAAGTCTACCAAATCCCCATTTCACAAAACAAAACCACACTATATATAACCACTTCCTATTTTCATCATATTTACACTCATCAACACTTGAAAAAAAATTATATCTATAATATCACCACACAACTACCTTATTATTTTATACCACCTCTAAACACCACATATCACATTACACCCGAGAATGTAAATTTAAAGGATTTAACCTTATTCACTCCTCCATATGTATGTATTATCCGCTTAACCACATCATTGATTCAACATCATAATTACATCACCACAAGATCACTACTACCATATAATCATGACATCACTACCCATAAATAATTAGGTAAATAAAAAATCATACTTGAAATAAATTTAACCACCAACAACATAATCACAACAAAAAAGAAATAACTAACCCATTTAAATTAATAACCACTATCCTATTGAACCCAAAAACTCCCACACCATATCATGGGATGGTCCCCCTTTATCATGATGCAACCCCTATAATTTTTTAACCCTTAAAATAACACCAATTAGAAAATATTAACCATGAAAACATAAGAAACAAAGGAACAACCCGAAACATTTACCCAATGAAATCACCTCCCTAACCTATTAATTTAATAAAAAATCCCAAATTATTTATTATGACACAAACCTCTCAAAATAAACTTTATTTTACTAACCTTACACCTTTTAATATGAAACATAACAACAATAACTCTAAAAGAATAATGAAAAGGAAACACCCTCTTACTCAAAACTTACCATCAAATGAAACGCCTCATAGAAACAATTTTATCCACCATAGAAAGATAACGAACCACACAATCTATCATTCCATTTTTTTTAAATTATTTAAAAAAATACAATAATATAACAAATAAACCCAATGAAGACAATTTTTTAAATCCTAAGAAAGGAAAGGCTTTCAAACATTGATCCCCATATAAGGAGTAGTAACCAAACCTAAAATTTCACACTAACTATCAACTTATGAAATAAAATTTCCCACCCAATTACTCCACCTTTTACAGAATATAAACCAAATACATTAAAATGAAATCCATCAATGAAAATAAATTAATAATTAAACCATTAACTAAATCTAAGAAATACAACTGCTACTGCATTTATTGATTATTCAAAAACTACTACTAGAGAATAATGATAAAACACATATTATACACTAAAAAAATCAAAAGTATCCACTATAGAAACACTAAACATATAATACCCATCAACTAATTGACTATAAAACACCAAAAACACACCTATATCCCTACCATATCTTCTTTAAGAATAAATAACATGAAATAAATAGAGTAGTGTAAAAGAGAAGATCACCTTGGATCATAAGGTATTGATCACTAGAAGTTGATGTCTAAAATATAAAAATGGATGACCAAGAGAAACTATAAATGATTTAAAGTATGACTATAGTTTCAAAGGTGGTTATAGTAATTGGAGAAAACCTAAAATAAAAACCAAATTTGTATTATAATTATGAAACACAAGATCACAACTTGTTAGGCATAGTTTAACCACAATGTCATCTCAATATGATAATAATGGTGTGATATCCCTAAATATAATGGGGTGAAAAATATTTCAATTTGATATAAATATATAAGATAAAAAAAATTGGGACCACCATGCCACAATTCTTGAACCACTAGAAATAACAATAAAAACCTTTTCCTTCATCTCAAATTTGATAACCCCCTAAACCAAGACCATGACCAAAAACAACCACCATAGTTCAATGATCCAATAAATTGTAGAATGAATAAATTTTAGTACCAAGGACTACATGGAATACTAAAATTTTCCATGCCACAATCCAAAAAATCCCATTGAAAACCAACTGGACCTTGTGTGATAGAAATCATATAATATTATACTAAAATAACTACATGAATCTCTAGGACACAAATTGAGAAACCATGAATGTAATTTATAATGTATTTAATACCTTTATTAAGGTATTATTAAGGGCTTAAAAGATAATTTTGAATGGATAAAGCATGGTATTATTTGAATGTATAGTTTTGGTTGAGATTTTTTTTAATTTGAGGATATGGTCTTGATTTTTGATATTTTAAGATGAGTTTTAATGTGTTTTTAAATGTGGATTAAGGTTCAGAAAATAGTTCATAGGGTTGGGAGTAATTTATAGTTAGAACCACCTATAATTTAAAACTAAAGGTGGCACTAGGTTCTAGGTGGGAAATATTGGGTACCCAATGATCTTTGAAGACACCTTAGTGGTATGGGAGGGATCAGGTTCCCAATTAATCTAGACTGGGTACCACGTATCCTGGATCCTTGTTTTTTTTAATAAGGAATTTTTAGTCATTTTTCTACTAATACTTTGTCCTATTTCTCAAATCCTTTAAATTTATTTCCTCCTAGCTATATGGGATCCTCTACAATGTCCTCCATTGGTATCCTCCTCCCCATTCATTACCCTCTCGATCTTATAGTGGATTCATGGGTATTTTTCCTGTTGAATATAAGGTAATACCCACCTTCCCTTGTTCAATTTATTTTTCTTTTATTTCCATCTAATATAGTATTATGTAATTATGGGTTTCATGATGAATTCAACTAGATCATGGTGGAATTCATCCAATATCATGGGTATTCTTATTCCCTCTCTTATAAGAGAATTGTGTGGATATTTTTCAACCTATTAATTATTGTTTTTATAAAAAGAGACTTTAGTTTGGTTTTCACTATATTGTTTTAGATTTTAGGGTAAAATATTGGAAGGATCTATTTGAGTAATTTTAAGATTTAGGTTGTTCTATTTTTGGAAGGATTTTGTGTGTTTATTTCTTGATTTTTATTTAAGTCTTGGTTATTCATGATTTATGTTGATTTTTTATTAGGTTTATTTAGTAATAAAAATTAGTTTAGAATTTATTAGGTATTTGTTAATAATTATGGGAATTATTAAAGCTTAATTATTATATCAGTTTTTGGCCTTGACTCTCTAAGCGATCTCAGGCTATGCCTCTGAAATTCTTGACTCTTATATTCCTTAAATTATTAATAATGATTATTACATATTTCAAAAATAACAGTGCATGTATTTCTCAAGGTTATTTCAGAATAATTTAAAAATGTTTTAAAAAAAGTCTCATGTGATATTAAGTGGGGTTTATTATTCTCTTATTCTTTTATGGACATGATATCCATAATTGTTTGTGGTAAATTTCATGAAATACTTCCTTAATTGCTAAATTTTACATTAAATTTGAATAGTTGGGGGTGTCCTTAATGGGTTATTCCATGTGACCCCTCTTTATATAAAGTAATATGAACCTTCTTTTGATATTAAAAAGTCTGAAATGAGAATATAACTAGTGGAAAAACATATTTTAACATCAATTTTTTTAAATTTTCAACATCATATTTTAATCGATGTTGATGCAGGCAATGTTAAAAATAATGGTTTCGATATCGATTTTTTTAAAACTGATATTTAAACTTCAAAAAAAAAAGTGAATTAAGAAATATTTCAACGTTGTAATTTTGAAAAAACTGACATTGAAAATTAGTTTCTACCTTAGTTTAATTATTTAATTTATGTGGAAAAATTACAAATATAATGGTATTTAGACATCAGTATTTCAATAAAACTAACATCAAAATACTAAATAAAAAATCACATTGGATTTTATGTCATTTTTACCCAAAAACGACATAAAAACCATGGAAAAATGATTTGATGTTAGTTTCACAATAAAAAAATGTTAAAAGAGCGATTTGACATAAATTTTTACACAAAACTGACATCTAAAGATCTAAAAAAATTACCCACATTTTTATATTGATTTTACAATAAAACCAATGTTGAAATTACTTTTAACATTAGTTCTAGGTAAAAACTGAAGTCATAATCCCTCCCAAAAATATTCCACAATGGTAAATAAAAACATTGACGTGGAAAGTTTTAATTAAAAAAAAGAATAAAATATACATGCCACAAACATATGAAAAAATTAGTAAAACAAATAGAAAAAACCAACATAAACCCAAAAATAAATTGTCTACTTACTCATTTTTTGAACTTTAATTAAAATAGATATACTTGATAGTAAATTTACAAATTAACCATACATAAAAAATAGTTTACGAACATACATCGAATGTGGGTATGGTATTCATTCATATGTGACATGAAATAATTGAAAATATAAAATTAAAATGAATTTTATGAGATTAAAAAATTAAATATTTATATATAAAACCTAAAACATTTAATATATCTAACCTAATTAAATTAGGTCATCTCGCCAGTTGCAATGATCTCAAACATGATTCTTAAAATATAATAACCACATTCCAGATTTCCTTTTTGATGATGAAATTGCGGTAATGAAACACTAACTTAAATTAAAAACCAATATATATATATATATATATATATATATATATAAGAAAAGAAATATTATCTAATATAAAATTTATTTTCCTTTTACTTCACATGTTTAATTTTTTTGGATCCTCTATCAATAACTGATCATTTTTAAACTTTCACCATGACCTGAATGTTCAAATATAAAATAAAAAAACATGTATAACTAGATGAACTAAGATTAAAGAACTTATAAAAAACAATAAAACTTACCTTTTTAATAATTTTATAAAACTTTTATAAACTCCACCTAATAAATAGAAAAACCAATATAATGTGCATTCATTTGGGTAGAATACACCTAACATCCAATGAACACTACAATATAAAAAGTTAAAAATTAATAACATAATAATAAATATTAATTCATAATTATCTTAGTCTTCTAACCCTTCAAGGAATTAAAAAAACTGACTTCCAATCTCTATATTTCCTAATTTATCACATATATGTAACTCTAGCATAATCATTTAGATATCAAACAACCATTGAAATTTATTATGGATCAATATAGCCATGAATGTAAGTGGTCTCATTTTGAATGAAAAGAGTGTATAAATACCTAATTAAATAAGTAGTGAATTAATTCACCTCAGGTCATATTTATTTAAATAAATAAAAAATAAAATATAAATTTACTTATATGGAAAAAAATCGCAACAAAGGTACGATGATCTCATAATAAAATCCATGATATATTTTTTGAATATTCTCAATGAATTTTCTATTCCACGTATATCAGATGTAATTGAAAACTCAAAAAAATTATCCAAGAAAGAATAAATTTGGGATAATCTTTTCATCCAATCAGAAATATCAGATGTATCCAAAGTTTTGGTTCTTGAACCTTTTGTTTTTTTGTGTGAAATATTTTGATTTTAGATACTCCTATATAAATTAAATATAAGAAAAAACTATATGTAACTTTAAATCAAATGTAAATTATATTTAAAAAACACTACATACCCCATATATCAAGTGATGAAGAAGTCTAGAAAGACAGATTAAAAAACGACCCATATAATCTCCAACTCCAGTAACCTCCACTATATGAAATAACACAAGAGCATTTGGATCAATAATATCATGTACTGATACTGTTACCTAACCTAGATGTATAGGATAACAATTCACTAAATACCCCAAAATATGTACAACTATGTACACTACAATATGCTCATGAGGATCTCCAACATACAACTCACAATATAAGGTCAGGTCCAATTAAAGAATTTGAGTATCTAAGTAGGTAGGTTTCTCAATCTACAACTGTCTCACAATTTTTCCAGACATATTTTTCACATATGATTTAATTTTATAACCCATGAACTATTTTAGGTATTAAATCTATGGTTTCAAGAAATCTATTTTTCTATACCTCAATTTCTTACTTTGATGACCAAAAATTTTCTTAATACTGACACTCTCCTCATATCCTCTCATGCGACCAGGGTGTTATGAATTTCCTAAACTAGTAGCTAGAATGTCCATCATACCCTACATGATAAAATTACCCTATATCATTTTCTATTGAAGTTCATCCTAAAATGATATATTAAAATGGTTTATTAGTGCTATTAATTTTAAAAATAAAAACATTCAGTAAAAATAAAAATTAGCTTCTTACAATTATGTCAGCTAATTCTTTAGATTTATCTGTAATTTTTTTTTCATTCCATTTATTTTTTATTTTTCATAGTGAGTGGGGGAGATGGAAGACTGAACTAGACCTCCTTTTAACTACTACTAGATTTATCTCTTAATGTATTAAAATTTTCTACAATCATTTTCTCCTCCAGTAAATTATACCCACCACATGATAAAGTATGAGGGTTTACAATCTAAAACTGGATCTGTTGGTGAGATCTCTTGGATTCATGTTACATAAAAACAAAAAAATAAGTAATTAGATAATATACAAGAAATTTTATAATATTTAATAATTATTATACCATAAATTCTTCATCATTTCCATTGGATACAATTTTAGTCCATGTCTATAAATCTAAATACCCATATTTGAGGCATGAGTTTTCATTCTATAACTTCCCAAAAACATATTTTTTGCCATTTTTTTAAAAATCACTCTACCAAATCACTACTAAAGATATAACCTTTTATTAATTTCTTTAGTTTCATGAAATTTGAATGTCATATATAATTGAAATCATTAAATATTAGTAATAAATAATATATTATATTTGAAGAATGAGATAAAAATAAATCAATTGAGATATTTTACCATTATGGAATCCCACAAATGCTCTTTTTTTGTCTTTTAAATAGAACTATAATCAAGATATAAAATCTTAATCCTGAAATGATTATGAATATTTATATAACTCCTAAACATCATGTCTTTTAGTCTAATTGTATTGTTATTGAAATCAAAATTAATATGTATACTATGTTCTTCACATACAAGTGAGAGTTTCAGTAAACATGCAATCTAATGTCTTCCAACTCTAGGAATCATGATATCTAGATAAGAAGAAAAATAATATTCCATATAAGGCTCAATGATAGTTCTAAAAATAATTTTTGAAAAATTACAAGTTTACTTTCATTAAATAAATTAATTATTAAATATTTAATAACTTGGAAAAATCATACATATACCTCATTAAATATACATATTCTTTTATTTATTTTATTTAAATAGATGAATGTAATGATATTATTTGTACCTATATATTATTAGAAAATTAAATATATAAAAACAATGAATAAAATATATGAAAGTAAAAAAATAGTGTCACACATGTGTAAGTTTCAAAAAAATATTGATGTCATGATTTATAACAAAAAATAATGTAATATAAACTAAAAAATATAAAAATAAATTAAAACATTATATAAATGATTGAAGTTTATAAATTTAAATATCACATTTAAATTTTTTTATATGCATAAATTTAACCAAAACATAATGATATACACCATATTTTTCAATCAAAAAATATTTAACTGAAACTGTTGAATATAAATTTTAACAAAAAATTAATAAAAATAATATATATATATATATAGTTTTAAATAAAAAATTAAATAAAATAGATTTTTTTATACGTGTAAATTTAAAAAAAGAAATAAAATATAAATATTTACCAAAATTATTTAGAATGTAACTTAGTGTTTTCCCATATCCCTTCAACACAATCATTTTATACAAGATGAACTATGTCAACATTATAGTCATTATTATTATCCAAAAATCATGTAATATATGAATAAACCTCACATAAATCCCTAAGATCATCATCATAAACATCACCCAAATGAATTTCTTACCCTTTAAAAATGACGGATCACTGATTATTTGATGGGTCAATAAAATAAAATATTTTCTTTTCATGTGTCACCAAGATTAATGATTCCTATTTGGAACTAAATTTTTCAAATCAACATATGTGAATCCATAATCATCATGTTTGAAACCATTTTTACTATCAAAATTGTTACACTTAAACATTGTTACTCAAAATTTATTATAATAAATTTCCCATATATTCTCAGTAAATCTAAAATATGTCCTTGGTTAAGAAATTGTATTTTTTCATTTACACTCAAAAAATTCAATTCTTCAGAAATGAACATTACACCACTATTTTAAACAATACAAATTTCATCATGATTTTTTACATAAAATACTCAACCATTAATATTGAAACTATTCCATGTGATCACATCAAGAGATGATCCCCCTTACGACCATTTCAATGATTCTAATTTAGATAAATCTATGTTTAATCTCTCTTTAAAACATGAAAAAATGTCTTTTTTATGGTCAATCATCAACCATTTTTCATTCTAGTTTATATATCATAAAATAAATCTAGAAATATGTGAATATATATATGGTTGGACCCCATATATGTTGTTCAAAATATATAAACGTGCCTTTATCTCTTCATCATGTGGAATAAACTTTTCCTTTAAGCCATGAATCCATCTACCATTACTATCAACTATAAAATGTCAAGATATAGGAAGACCAATGTGCTCCAATTCATAAAAATAATTAGTAAAAAATTAAATCACCTATTTTGATATATATAAATATTTATGAACAATAGAGGCCTATGATTAATAATAATTTTTAACACAACCCTTTATATTTTTCATATATATTTTAAAAAGGATACGTCAAACATAAATAAATAAGACCACATATTCTTATCTACTACAAAAAATTAATCACCATATGATCTATTATATCAAAAAAAATTGGTAGGAAAAAAAATTCAGGATGAAAATTATGAGGGAAGGTTAATTATCTAACACATCTAACAAATTTTGAACAATGACTTTGATAGAAATGAATTTGAGAATATAGAATAACCTGATGATAGTCTTTCTGGTAATTATCAACAATACACCACATAGTGTGAATGGTAGCATTTTTGGCATCAATACATGACATTCATGATATTTAATACCAATTAATTCAAAATCCTCTAATGACCCCAAATTCTTCACATTTTAAGAATATCCATAAGGCACTTTAATACCATGAAAAAATTGATAAAAATTCTTCTTCTCACTATTTCATATTATGTGAAAACTCAAAAAGAAAATATGTTTTTCTTCCTTTCATAGTATGATCTAAATAAAAATTAATTCTCATTGATATTATGCACAATATATCATTCAATCCATCTTTTTTAATTTTTTTTGTATAACACCCTAACCCTAGAAGCCTGAAACTGGTGCATTACTCTTTTAAAATAGCATGATTACAAGGAATCAAATCCCAAAGGACCGATCAGTTTAGAAATTTTGGAAAACTAGATTATATACATGATAACCATATTACATTGGGAAATAGAAAATAAAACATGATACATAATAAAATGAAATAAACTTCATCCTTGAAATCTTATTCAAAGACTTCTTATTCATAACTTGGGGAAAGAAAACTAAATAAGGGTGAGCTCAAATGATCATTAAGGTTAAGGAAATTAGAATAAATAATGAATTTAAGAGAAATAATGAACATGGAAAGGTAAATAACTAATAACACATTCTATTCTAATAACTAGATATGGCATAATCAGTATGGAAAGGTAAGAAACTGAGACACATTCCATTTAATCAATAAACTAGGAATTAAATGCATACATATATTTTATCATTTGAAAATATCTTGGATAATAAAAATAATAACTGAAATATTGATGAAGAAAATGTTTAATTATTGGAAGTCATGTCTGAGGCACATGAAAACCTATATCATCAAGACATTTCACAAGATGGTTTAAAACTACGGGTAGAAACCCATTTACTTTGGCCAACATATTTTTATCATGAGAACCTATCGATGCATTGAGGGGCTACATAATGTTTGAGAACCACTATTAACTACCTATACAAATCATTCCTTATATTTAGTAATAAATTAATAAACAATATTCATTATCAAATATCTATATATAATGAAGAATACAAATTTATCAATAATTCTCTAGTTAATCAAATAACTATGAAAGTGAACACTGTATATAAAAATGATATATGGTTTAGGAAATAATAATATACATTGTATGAGAATATTTATATTCAAGGAAATTTCCAATGAAAAATGATTAAAATAAATTGACTGTTTTAATATAAAGTTAACAATCAGAAAATGAAGTGAGATTGTAAAGATAATCATTAAGAACATTCTTGAGGAAAATAATCTTTAAACATTCCAAAGTGTCCCATACCACTTTAAAACATTTGAATAATAATCCCCATGAAGGAATTATATTCAATGAAACTTATAATATCATGAGAATAATGATATTCCTGATATAACATGTCAAAGGGTAGTATATACACCATAAATGAATAGGTGCATGGCAACAAATAAGTCTCAATGGAATGTAAATTGAGACTAAATACCTTACCTTATCCTTACTTTTGTTGTGTGGTATTTAACATTATGTATAGTGTTTTAAACATGTTATTAACTTATACCAGAACCATAATCATATTTATGATATCATATATGATCTTCTTATAATATCTTATTACCCATTCGTTAATTATTTTCACTACGCCGGGTGTTAATTCCCTAGTTTCTTGAGTATGTTTTGACTTGTTACTTGTTTTTAATATCATGGTTTCTTAATCTAAATAATATAAACCATGATTTAAATATCATATATATTCAGTATATATGTATTTATAATAATTCATAATATTTGGAGATAAGAAATTAAATGCACTGTTCATGGAGGCGGTAGGCCGTACGTATGCATGAACGCTACTTTCATTTATTTTCCATATTAAAAGAATGAAAAGTGAATTATATATATGTATATTATAATTATAGTATCATATTTATGTCATATATTACGTATAGTTTTATTAGAACCATACTTTATACATTCCACGTATAGTGTGAATGAATTACATCACTTTGAGGAGGCAATAGTCCACATTTCCACAAACAATGTTATCGTATTCCAACAAAATGGAGTGCATAAAGGTATGTATTAAAAAAGAATTTAAAAAATATAAAGACATTATAAATATAATATATATTATATATAAATATATTTTCCATTATAATTCCCTACCATGAGAGGTGGTAAAGGAAAAATGAACAACCATCATTTTGTGAGGCGGTAGTTCGTCGTACACATAAACGATAGGTTTGTTACCCATTAGATGGATGTGTGTGTAAGTGTAGGTAGAAATATTATAATTAAAAAATATTAGTATATTTATTATACTAGTTTTATTATATAATCATATAATTATAATAGTTTAGAGGGTGGATAATGAAAATAAAATAAAAGAGCTTGAGGAAGGATGTTACCTCTTCTTAGGGCAACTCCTTTAGATTTTCACCAAGGGGCTTGCTTGGATGGATTTATGACCAAGGTGATTATTATAGGATGAGGTGAGGAATTTTTTGAGATTATTTTATCATAATTTTGGTGAACCAAAGGTATTGAGAGGTGTGAGTAAGGGGGAGGGTTGAGTGCCTTTTTATAGTGGAGGAGTGTAATTCTTGTAAATTTTTGAAAAGGAAATTCCACCCACATTTTTCCTATGTCAAGTAGATCCTATAATGGAAAAAATTAGATAAAATGGAGTAAATGGTATAAATATAGAAATCCAATTTATTTTTAATAAGTTTATAGGTCATTTTTGTTCTTATGTTTAAGTTTTAGTCCTTTATTAAGCTAATTTCCCTCTTAATTGATGTAATTAATCTTAATCAATTTCAATAATATTTTAGATAAAAAACTAATTTGAAATTATTATAAATTATAAATTATTATTATTATAAATATGGAACACATTTTTAAAAATTCCAATCACATAATTGGAAGAAATTAATTTTAATTTAATCCCATAAACAGGACGACAAAGCGTGTTTTAAAGTAAAAACGTTCAAAAAGCTTGCAAAGTTTTTATATCCAATTTCAAAGTGAAATTGGTTACAATGAACTAAATTGAATTAATTTATGTAAAATTTATCTATTTAAGTTTTAAAAACAATAAAAAATATAATTTAGTATTATAAATAAATTAGATGAAAAATCATTTTTGAATTAAAATTTAGTATTTTCACTATTAATTAAAAAAATGAAACTTCTCAGATTAATACCAAAAATTCACCCTAAACAAATTTTTATGTTTATATTTAAAAATGAAGTATATTTTTTAATATTAAATGTATAAAAGTTCCATAATTTATATTTAAAATAGGCTCACTATTAAATGGCGGTAAAATTTTCTTAATAAAAATATAGGTTTTTATGTGTAATATTGGGTTTATTCTTATCTTATGCTTATTAAATCTATTGAATGAATGTAAATTTTTTTTATTTAATATATAATATATATAATACACTAATATCACTCACTAATTATAATTAACTTAATTTATTAGGATAAAATGACTTTGTGATCATAAAAATAGTTTTTTTTATAAAAACATTCCCTTTATATTCAATTGGTTCTTATATTAATATCTAATTAATTTGTAACCAATGAATTAAAACATATATTTTCATAAGTTAGTTAATCCTATTAATAACCATAAATTTAAAATCTATTTTTTATCTAATTATATTAATTAATAATATATTATTGTACGATAAAACTCAGTCTTGCTTGTAACACAAGATATCTTAGAAAGTCTTTGTTGCGTGTAATGAAAACTAACTCATCATTGAATGAATTAAAATTTATAGATTGAATTTATTTATAATATAAATTACATTTTAAAGCCTTAGGATATTATATTCCCTTATTCTCTTAGTTTTGTGTGTTATACATGCTATGAAATACAATATTCTTATTTTATAATTTCGGAAAATTACATTAACCCCACCTTAATTAAATTGTGTCCTAGAAATTTAAACTCGAGCTTGGTAATAAATGGTATGATATTTCATATTTTTAAATTCCACATCACGATAAGGGTTTGTAAAACATCCTCTATAAAGGAGAGAATGGAAAGTACAAAGGTCACATGAGCTAGCATATAACTAGGTATCTAAGTAGGAAATTAGTGGCAAGTAGAGATAAGTACATGGAGGAAAAATAATAAATATTTATAGGAAGTGATTAAGATCATAAATAAAAAAACAAGTGAATGATAAATGGAAATTTTAGGGCCATAAAGCCACAAATATTTGATGATTCAAAAGGCCACCGATTCAATAAAAATTAAGTTATTAGGACAAAATTTTATATTAAGATACTTTTTCTAATATTGAGGAATTATTTTATTGAAAAAGAATATAAGGAAATTCAATTACTTGATATATTTCTATAAACAAAATTTCATCATTTTTTTTGTTCTTTGGTCAATTTTTAAATCATCCATTACTTCAAGAAATGGATATCCGAAACCAAAATGGTTTATGTTTGTCTATAAATATTCTCCAAAACCAAAATGGTTTATAGAGACCCTTATTTTTATTAAATTAATATTAAATAATTTTAAATATAGAGAACATAAATTCATTACACATTGAGGATATAAAGGTTTAGTAACTTAGGAAAATTAGTACCATATATAGCATTTATAAAATAAAACATAAAAATATATTTAATTCCTTCTTCTCTAACTTCTTATTGGCCCTTATATTCTCCTTAGTACATGTAGTCACCTTTGAATATACATAAAAAAGGGGTGATATAAAAATATCAGTAATATTATAAATAATATCATGAAAGAATATTACATGGGGTGATCATAATCAAAACATCATCATCATGAGAGGAATCATTAGATAAAGGTAAGGAATGTGGAAATGCATAAAATGAAACATCATGTCTTAGTGGTTAACTACCACAAATAGTTGTGAATAAATATAGCACCATTTTCATGAATATTTCACTTTATTCATGAGTTTATTCACATTACACAATTAATTGGAGCATTATATAATTCTAGGCACACCTATCACATCATAACATTTACATTGCACTATATAATTCTAGGCACACCTGTCAGATCACAACATTTACATTATCATGCATACCACATAGAAAATATATCAATTTTGAACATATAATAACCCATATAAAGTAATGGGTTTCATTTAATAAGAATACATTCAGAAATATTTGGTTCTCAAATGAAAAATTGAATAACATACTTGATATAAGAATCTTCAACCATGAGTGAAGGAAAAAATCTTGAGAAGTAAAAAGTGTATTTTTTTGAATGAATAGTTATTTTGGAAAACATTATATTTGTCATAAACTAAATTAAAAAACATTTATATCCCATAAAAGTTAATATAATTATTAAGAAATTATTTTTTAGGAATAAACATATTGAAAATGGGGTGAAAGAGGGAAAACCCAAAGAAAGAGAGTTGGGTTTGAGAATTCCCCTTACCTTGTGTATAAATGATTTCTTAACTTTGATGTCCTATATAATCACATTAGATTAATTAATTAACTATTAAAGACACTTTTATACATTAATTTTATTCATTATGGTTTTATTAAATTTATTTTTGTGCTTTATGATGAGTTATAGAGTTTAATTTCATCATTCAGGAGTGTTCGTTTTCATAGTTTTCATGATCGGTTCGTTTGTATACATGAATGGAAGTTTGTTTAAAATGAGGATGAATATACAGAATAGTTATTATATTTTATTAATGATAATACATAATCTTAAATTATCTTATAAAGTATTTGGTTATATACCATGAGTATGATTCATTAGATAAAAGTTAATGATGATCATTTTAGGTTAATTTGGAAGTTTTCAATCATAACAAACTCGTTTTGTTTTATTATTTAGTATTATGAGTATAAGTTATTTAAAGAAAATAAAAAAGGTTATAAAATAAAATTTAAATTATATTTTAAAACATTTAATATTCTTATTAACAGCCTTGAATGTTTTTGAGGAAAATGAAAGTGCAACGCCCATGATGTTGGTAAATTGACACATCATGGGTGACAATTTTATTTTTAAGATAAAAGAGAGAGAGGGAGGAGTTTAATGTTGGATATTACATAAAAATGATATAATTACAGTATATGGAAGGTACTGTAGTTATAATTCCATTTTTATTAATGGAGACGAGGGGATAATAAGAAAATAAGTTGAAATTGAAAGGATATTAAAAGAAAAAGAGTGGATTTACCTCTTGAATTCTCCTCTTGAGATCCTCCTCAAGGCACCTAGGATTGGTATTTTGATGAGAACAAGAGATATTAGATGCGGGGGATGGACTAGGGAAGATTATTGGGAATAATATAGTCAATTATCAAATCTTGAGAGGTGTTAGGAGAAGAGGGTGTGAGGGGTGATATTTATAGTGGAGGAGAGGAGTGTTTGCTTATTATTTTAATCATTAGTTCATTATTTTTATCAAGACAAAAAATAGTGAAGATTATTGTGACTAAATATAGTAATTATATCATGTTATTTTTAACCAATGGTTCTTACATCATAATTGAGTCAATTAATAGTGTATTTAGCTTATAATGTATATATACCGTAAATTACTGTATTTCACTATTCACCAAAAAAATTCAAGTGATTCAAAAAAATCCCAAAAATTCACCCTAATTTTTTTTGATTTATAGAATTAAAAAATTAACTCCATTTTATGAAAATAATTTTATAAATATGAGTAATTTAATTTTTAATTAAAATCATCTTTTACTTGGGAAATACAGATTTTAAAATTATAACGATTTTATAACACTTTGAAAAATTACTTAAGGTATCATAAAATTATCTTAAAACCATAAGACATCAAAATATTATTTTATGAATAAATTTTATGAAAATAAATTTTCTTTTAAATTATTAAATTGATCATAAAATTGTAATTAATTATTTAGGACTTATAAAAATACCAACACTTAATTAATAATTTTTAAAACATTTATTTACTTAAACTATGATATAATTATATCATATTTTCAATTATAAGATGGATAAATTTTATTTATACTTTAATTGGTAAGGTTACTATTCATTTGGGCAATTTACTATTCATAAGGTTTATATTACTATTCATAAGGGTAGGTTACTATTCACCAAATAATAATTTTTTTCTATAAGACTCCAAATATCTTACTGATCACAGCTATGTATGTCATATTTTTAAAATTCAAAACATAGAAGTGGAAAAATTATGTTTAATGGCTAGACTATAATGGTCACATAGTATTTAGGAGTTCATTTAAGCGTGATGTGACATTGTGATTTTATGTGACATAATTATATGAAGTAAAATTGATAAAACTTTGAGTATTTACATTCTTCCCCCCTTTTGAAATTTCTCCCTCAAAATTTCATTTTACAAAAATAGGTGAGGGTACTTTCCTTCATCACCTCCTCTAGTTACCAAGTTTCTTATTTGTACTTATGGTTCTTCCACAACACTTTGACAAGGGGTGTTTTCATATTTTCTATAACCTTATCTCTCTGGTATAGAGTATTTACAGGTTGCTCCTCACAAGAGAGATCATCTTCCAGCTGTACCACCTTTGAGTTCTATATATGTGATGGATCTGGTATGTACTTCCTTTGGAGTGATATATGGAACACATCATGAACTTAAGCCATATTTGGTGGAATTTAAAACTAATAGGTCACAAATCCTATGAGATCAAGGGTCTCAAAGGGTCTAATGTACCTTGGGATTAACTTCCCTTTCTTTCCAAACCACATTACTCTCTTCCATGGTGATATTCATAGGAAGAATTTATCTCCAATGTCGAACTCCAAGTCTCTTCGAAGGTTGTTAACATAGATCTTTTTCTAACTCTGAGCAGCTTTGATATATTGTTGGATGGATTTAACCTTCTCTATCATTATGTACAACTAGATTTCTTTCACCAACTTTATCCCAATAGTTTGGAGTTCTACATCTCTTTCCATACAGAGCTTCATATAGATCCATCTGAATACTCAAGTGGAATCTATTTTTGTGTGAGAACTCAACCAATGGGAGATATTTATCCCATCCTCCTTTTAATTTTAAAGAGAAGTATCATATGATATCTTTGAGTGTCTGAATAGTCCTTTTAAATTTGCCATCATTTTAGGGGTGATAGGCCATGTTGAAATTCAATTCAGTACTCAAGGAATGTTGAAGACTCCTCCAAAATTTAGTTGTGAAACTAAGATCACGATTAAATAAAATCAAGAGTGGAACCCCATGTAGTCTCACCACTTCCTTCACATATATCTTTGTAAGTTGTTCAAGAGAGATATATCCCCAAATAGAAATAAAATGAGAATTCTTTGCGAGTCGGTACACCACAAACCATATTGCATTATTTCATTTGGATGTCTTCAAGAGACCCATGACAAAGTACATAGTGACATTATCCCATTTCCATATGGGTATAGGCAATGGTTTCATCATCCCTTGGGACTTATGCTACTCTACTTTAACTTGGTAACATATCAAACACCTTGAGATATATTTTGTAATGTCTTTCTTCATGTTGTCCCACCAAAATTGTTCTCGGAGGTCACGATACATCTTAGTGGTACTAAGATGGATATAGAATATTGAGATGTATGAATTATCCAACATATCCTTGTTTATTCTAGGTGGTGAAGGCATACAAATCCTTATTCCAAACCAAATTACACCATCATCATCGATATGGAACTCTTGCAGCTTCCCTTCCTTTACTGCATTCACCTTCTTTTGCAACTCCAGATAATCCCTTTTGGCCTCCTTAATATTCTCTTGGATAGATGGTTGGGAAATAATTTGGGAAAGGTAGTATTTATTCAATACCATTATGATTTACAAATAAATACTTTACATATCCATGAATATAGGGTCTTCCTCAATCCAAAACATGGATAGAGTAACAAGTTCTTTTCTACATAGAGCATTAACTACCTTTTTTGCCTTTCTAGGATGATAGTGAATAGAGAAATTGTAGTCTTTGATTAGCTCTAATCATCTCCTTTGACATATGTTGAACTTTTTTTATGTGAATATATACTTTAAGATATTGTGATCAATATTTATATCACAATTATCACCATAAAGGTAGTTCCACAAGATTTTCAAGGAAAAAATCAAAACTACTAGCTCCAAATCATGCGTTGGGTAGTTCTTCTAATGGATCATCAACTACCATGAGGCATAGGCTATCACATTTTCATTTTTCATGAGTACACAACCCAAAAGTTTCTTGGAAGCATCATTTTATATCACAGAACCTTCCCCACTTTTTGGTAATGTGAGTATAGGTGCAGTGATAAGCCTTATATTTAGCTCCTTGAATCTTTCCTCACATTGTTCTGTCCAAAAAAACTTTACCCCTTTCCTTATTAACATAGTTTACGGTCTTGAAAATCATGAGAAATTTCTTACAAATCATCGATAGTACCTTTATAATCCAAGAAAAATATGGATTTTTATGACACTAGAGCATCTGGTCCATTCCTCATTTTCCTTTGTTTTTGAAGGGTCCATAGAAATTTCATAACATGTGATCACATTTCCCAAGAACATGACTTGATGCATCCAAAATTTACACTTTCTAAACTTGGCATATAAATTATCCTTCCTCAATGTCACAAAAACAAGTCTTATATGTTCTTTATGTTCCTTATTTCTCTTGGTGTAGATGAGAATATCATTGATAAACACTACCAAATATTTTTCTAGGTAATTTATAAAGACTCTATTCATCAAATCTATAAAGATTATAGGGGAATTAGTAAGTCCGAAGGGCATCACCAAAAATTCAAAGTGCCCATACCTTGTATATAAGGTAGTCTTATGAACATCTTCCTTCTTCACCTTTAGCTGATGATATCCAAAATGGAGATCCACCTTTTAGAAGTATTGATATCCTCTCATTTAATCAAACAATTCATCAATCCGCAGAAGAGGATACTTGTTCTTTATGGTGATATTTTTGAGTTCCTGATAATCAATACACATCCACATTGATCCATCCCTCTTCTTGAAAAAGTGAACCGGCACACCCCAAGGTGATGCACTAGGGAATATGTAACCTTTGTAAAAATTCTCTTGAATCTACTTCTTTAACTCCACCAGTTCAATAGGATCCATCACATAGGGACACTTTGAGAAAGGATTAGCTCTGGGTACGATTTCTATTAATAAATCTCCCTCACAATCCAGGGGTAGTATGGGTAACTCTTTAGGAAATACATCAATTTATTCCCTCACGATGGGTATTTTCACTAGGTTGATACCTTCCTTTAACTCAACCATTTGAGTGAGGTATGCTTCTTCACAAGGAATCAACACCCACACCATTTAAGGATTTTTTAAAGGAGATTCGTGATCTTCCTTGAATTTGTAGAGTATCAGGGGATGGTTCATAATATGAAAATATATTTCATTTTCCAATAGTTTATATGTTATTTATATAACGAGATCCAATCCATTACTAGTATAACGTCAAATTCCACTAAGGGAAGTATCACTAGATTTTATGGAAGAATATTCCCATATACACCAATAGGTTAAGATTCCAACACCTGGGTTGAAATGATTTCACCACTAGGTGTTTTTACAGATATCATTACTTTAAGGTTTTAGGGCTTTGATTCAATAGTTATAGAAAACTTTCAAGATATAAATGAATTCATAGAACTAGAATCAAATAAGACTTTATCCATTCTTGAGTGAATAGAAAGTGTACCTTGTACAACTTCATTTTATTGCACCACTTCCACAGTAGTGATGGAATAAGCCTTCCCTTTCTCCTTTGGATTTGGTGGATGATGGTGCTGATTACCCTTAAGAACTCAAGGTTTAGTGCACCAGATTTCATAGTTCTCTTTATACCTACAGTTGTAGCATTGAACCATGGGTGATTCTCTCCTTTCCTCCACCACATTGTCTTTCTTCCTCATGTATTTTCAACATTAATGAGATTGGTGGCCTTCTCTCCCACACTTTAATCATTTAGCTATCCCTTTGTAGAAATTCACATGATGTTTATTCCCACATTTTTAACATGTGGGTGGTTGAGTTTTCATTCCACCTTTTTCATTAGATCCTCTATCTTGAAACTCCATCTTTTATTTCTTATCACCATAGCCATGTAACCATTCTAAAAACTCTATATCCACTTTGAGATCACATCTAAAAACTTCTTAATAACTCCCAAAGTATCTAATTACAAGATCCTTTCTAAGGTGTGGTTTTAAACCACTAAAGAATCTATCAATTTTACAATCATTTTTGATAACAAAACCCAAAGCGCACCTTGAAATCCTCGTGAAATTTTATTTGTAGGAAGTGATAGATTCTCCTTCCTTTTTCTTCAGCTCTATGAATTTTATCTCTATCTTAGTTTAAATATTCTGAGGGAAATACTTTTTTAGAAATATTATCTTAAAGTTTTCCCACTCTATCTGTTCAATTTTATCCCTCAAGTTGGTGTTCTTAATAAAAGTCCACCATTGATCGATCACTCCATCTAAATGATAAATATCAAGATTCACCTTATCCCTCTTAGGTGAAGGCATAAGTTCCACATTATTCAAGTTATTGTTCATAACCTGAGATAGCTGGGTAAGCATCGCCATAAAGTTTTGAACTCCACCTCCTAAATCATTGGGGATGTTATTTGGGTAATCACTACATTGTCCATCCAAAGTAACTTTTTTATTTTCAAAAACACTTTTAAGGTAAAAGTGAGAAACCACCCAATTCAAGAATCATGGGAAATTACAGAACCATTGAAAAGAAATTTGATCCTGTTCGAAGTATTATTCCTAAAAAGTTTCCAAGAGATAGAGGATACCCGTGTGTATGGAACACCCTCTAATAAGTCTTCAAAATGAGATGCAATATTGTCCCAAGTTTTCATGTACTCTTCTTGATTAATCTTCCCTTCATTGTATCCCATTATAAGTATAAGGTATTACTTGTCAATCCATGCAATCTGCACTTCATTGGTTGATACTTTAAGCATTCTTACTATCATCTTGTTAGCTTCTTCATCTGAGGCATTAATCACCAAAATGCTTTCCACTATCTCTTCATCCGAATGTAACAGAAGCTCAAAGGATTGATCATGGGCCACACCTGACTCCCACAACTGAAGGGATGCAACACCATGATCCACAGACTCAGCATGGCCACCAGAGGTTTTGGAGTCACCTACATTAATCCTGACCTTCGACTTTTTGGCAGACCTTGTTTCCATTAAGAGAGGTAAGTATGATTAGTACTTTCTCCCTTTCCCCTTAATTTTTTCCTCCTTCTTGGGATTGGAGGCCCTCTATCATGAAGATCATCAACAATATCACCTGGTGAGAACTCAAAAGACTCATCCCTGGACACCCCCTACTCATCAGTCTGAGCTGCATCTTAGTCCTGAACCAGATCATCATTCACCAGCCCTTCAAAGCGGTTTCCCAGCTTAATAGCTGGACCCTCCCTCCTTGGACTAGAATGGATCAGTAGACCACCCATGTGTTCTGCTCCTGTCCCTTGCCACCTAATAACTCTCCCTCCCTTCCAATCATCTGAGACCCACCTCTTTCACTAGAACCACTTCCTGCATGCACTGCCTCTGCATAAGAAGAAGTCAAGGGAGTCCTAGATCCTATATCTGCTACCATCACTGTCTCAACATCTAGATAATTTCCACTATCACATAGCACAAACCCTCCTTCATTCACCTCCAGCATCACATTAGAGCCCTCCTGCTGTGAAGTATCATACACAGGAACCTTAGGACTCAAGTCCTTGCGCAAGCGTTGGAGTACCTCGACCACCAATGGGTTTCCCCCTATGACCCATTTTAACCTCCTTAACACCAATTGGAACCACTAATATACTTTGGCTAGACACACCCTCACCACCACCCAACCCCTTGCCATTTTCCCATGAACTCGCATCCTTTTGAGGATAGAATTCCTTCCTCTCATGTCTACAGACATCCATAGGGTGTCTTAGTTTTTTATAGAAGGATCAGAAGTCAAACCATGACTCATAGAACACCTATTTCTTGTGACAGAACTATTCCTCCACTATAATCCACATGAACTTGGGAGGAATTTTGGAGACATCGATTTCCACACATATCCGGGGATACACTAGTTGACAGAGAGCTTTGGTTCTAGAATCAACACACAAAAATCTTCTGACAAGGTTCCCTAACATTCTCAAAATCACAGGGTTTTGAAATGGTAAGGGAAGTTTTGGGAAACTAACCCAAATCGCAGCTGTATAGGAGTCTTGATTCATGTGGAAATCATACGACCATCGGAAGAGGTAGAACCGAAAGCCATTGTAGCTACGCGGAGCACTATATAGGAATCATTAGATAAAGACATATAATGTGGCAATGCATAAAAATGAAACATCATTTCTTAGTGGTCAACTACCTCACATAGTTGCGAATAACAACATCATCATGATAAGAAGCATTAGATAAAGGCATGTAATGTGGCAATGCATAAAAATGAAACATCATGTCTTAGTGGTCAACTACCACACATAGTTGCGAATAAATATAGCATCATATTCACACATATTTCACTTTACTCATGAGGTAATTCACATTAAAAAATTCATTGGAGTACTATATAATTCTGGGCACACTGGTCACATCATAACATTTACATTGTACTATATAATTTTGGGCGCACCCGTCACATCACAACATTTACATTATCATTCACACCACATAGAAAAAATATAAATCTTGAACATATATTAACACATGGAAATGAATGAATTTCATTTCATAAAAATACATTCATAAACATTTTTTTCCCAAATGAAAAAGGTAATAATATACTTGATATAATAATCTTCAACCTTGAGCGAAGGAAACAATCTTAATAAGTAAAAGGTGTGTTTTTTTAAAATAAGAGTTCTTTTGGAAAACATTATGTTTGAAATAAACTCAAGTAGAAAACATGTATATCCTGAAAAAGTTAAGATAATGATGAAGAAATTATTTTTTAGGAATAACCATACTGAAAATGGTGTGAAATAGGGAAAACCCAAATAAAGAGAGTTGGGTTTGAGAATTCCCCTAACCTTATATCTCAATGATGTCTTCACTTTAATGTCCTGTATAATCACATTAGATTAATTAATTAACAATTTTAAAACCTTTTATACATTAATTTTATTCATTTTGGTTTTATTGAGTTTATTTATGGGATTTCTGATGAGTTATAGAGTTTAATTTCATCTTTCGGGAGTGTTTGTTTTCATAGTTTTGATTGGTTCATTTGTATACATGAATGAAAGTATGCTTAAAATAAGGATGAATATACAAAATTTTTATTATATGTTATTAATTATACTATAGAATATTAAATTTTCTAACAAAGGATTTGGATATATACCATGAAAACTATTCATTAGATAAAAGTTAATGATGATCGTTTTAGGTTAATTTTGGCATTTTTTCGATCACAACAAACTTTTTTTTGTTTTATCATTTAGTATTATGAGTATAAGTTATTTAAAGAACATAAAAGGGTTATAACATAAAAATTAAATTATATTTTAAACTATTTAATGGTCTTATTAACAACCTTGAATGTGTTTGAGGAAAATAAAAGGGCATCTCCCACAATGTCAGTACATTGACACATCACAGGTGACGATTTCATTTTTAAGATAAAAGAGAGAGAGAGAGGTAGAAGATTAATATTGGATATTACATAAACATGATATAATTATAGAATATTTAAGTTAATGGAGTTATTATTACATTTGGATTAAGGGAGGTGATGGGATAATAAGAAAAGAAATTGAAATTGAAAGGAAATTAAAAGAAAAAGTGAGATGATTTACCTCTTGAATTCTCCTCTTGAGATCCTCCTCAAAGCACCTAGGCTTGGTCTTTTGATGAGACCAAGATATATTAAACATGGGGAAGGGACTATGGACTATTACTAGTCATAATATAGGCAAGGATTAAAGCTTTAGAGGTGTGAGGAGAATAGGGTGTGAGGGGTGGTATTTATATTAGAGGAGAGGGGTGTTTTCCTATTATTTTAATCATTACTTTATTATTTTTCTAAATACAATAAATAGTGAGGATTCTTGTGACTAAATAAAGTAATTATATCATGTGAGTTCAAACCAATGGTTCTTACATCCATTATGACTCAATGAATAGTGTATTTAGCTTATAATATATATATATAAATATAAATTACTGCATTTCACTATTTACCAAAAAAATTCAAGTAATTTCGAAAAATAACAAAAATTCACCCTAAACATTTTCAATGTGTATAATTAAAAAATGAAATCCATTTTATGAAAATAATTTTCTAAATATGAGTAATTTAATTTTTAATTAAAATCATCATTTACTTGGAAAATACACATTTTAAAATTATAACTGATTTTATAATACTTTAAAAAATTACTCAAGATCTCATAAAATTATCTTAAAACTATAAGACATCAGAATATTAATTTATGAATACATTTTATGAAAATAAATTTTCTTTTTAAATTATTAAATTGATCATAAAATTTTAATTAATTATTTATGACTTATAAATATACCAACACGTAATTAATAAAATTTTAAACATTTATTTACTTAAACTATGATATAATTATATCATATTTTCACTTAAAAGATGGATAAATTTTATTTATAATTTTACTGGTAAGGTTACTATTCACTTGGAACATTTACTATTCATAAGGGTTATATTAATATTAATAAGGGTAACATTACTATTAATAAGGGTAGTTTAGTATTCACCAAAAATTAATTTTTTACTATTAGACTCCAAATATATTACTGATCACAACTATGTATGTTAGATTTTAAAAATTAAAAACACAAAAGTGGAAAAATTATATTTAACGACTAGTCTATAAGGGTCACATGATATTTAGTAGTTCATTTAAGCATGATGTGACATTGTGATTTTCTGTAACATAACTATAAGAAGGAAAATTTCATTGATAAAACTTTGGGTCATTACATGGTCAATACATTAATCTATAAACCTAGAAAGTGATACTACAAGTTCATCATTAATATTTATTCATTAAATTGATGAACTAGTAACAATGGAATATTGACAAGGACATTTCATAGTTTAGTGGTTGGTGTTAAACCCTTATCGTCCTTCGGTCATGGGTTCAAGTCCCATGGCCTTTCCCGATTTTATGGGTTGTCACCCATCATATAGGTTTACCTTTTCAAAAACTATGTTAATAAATATTATGGACATCCTTGAAATTTAGTCATTAAATAACCTTTTAACTATGGTTTTCAATGAAACATTCCTTTTCAAAGCCTAATAATTGTATTTGACTATTATTAAAATGTCATTCATGATCATAATAATAGTAAAGGTTATCAATGAGTTTAAACTCATGTCCCTAAAATGTTAGGGAATTATTCCTCAAATATATTTTCCACTAAAACAAATATGAAACTAATGAGATATATTTCCATGAAATTTTACCAAAGTATCATAAATCACATAAAACCTAAAGAGATGTTTAAGACTTAGTACTTATGTTCAAACATTATCTTATAATCCCATGATAGTATCCATCACTCTTAAGTTAATGAATGCATATGTTCTTCTAAAATTTTAAACAATACTTAGATGATTCATGATTATTATAACTAAAATACTATTGGTAAAAATACTTCTAAAATTTAATTATAGAATCCTAGTAAATATTTCAACCATTATATTTCAACATAAGTCATTACTTGGTATAAGGTTTAACTTGGGTAATTCAATTTCATTATATATTCAAATCCTTCATGATGGTTTGTAAAGAAAATGTGAATTATCCTAAGCGTATCCTCTGGGAGTGTCAAACCAGGTTCACATTAACACCCATTTTTGTGTACCAAGTTATGCCAAGTCAGGATCAACACACCTTTTCGGAGTTATTACCCCTAGGTACATCTGTTCTAGAAACAAATCCACATGAATTATCTAGATAGGGATGTATTTTTAGGAAGACCCATATAATTTCTAGTATAATTTTTTTAGTATGTTCTTTTATACTTATTCTATAAGTCTACCTTAGGGTTATGTTATCTAATCTATTTTTTTTCTTTTTAAATCTAGTTCCCAATATTTCTACTAAACTTCCTTTGATACCAACTACAACGTCCTAACCCCAGAAGCCTAGAGCCGATGCATTACTTTATTATATTGTCACGATTACAAGGAATAAAATCCTGAAGGATGGATTAATTTAGCAGTTTATAATACTAGATTACATACATGATACCCATATTACATTGGGAAATAGAAAATAAAGCATGATAAATAATAAAATAAGATAAATTACATCCTATAAATATTATTCAAATATTTCTTCTTTATAACCAGGGTAAAGGAAAAAAAATTAGGGTGAGCTCAAATACTCAGTAAGGGTAAGTAAAGTAGAAGAAATAACAGATTTAATAGAATAAATCAATATGGAAAGGTAAATAACTAATAACACACTCCATTAAAATAACTAGATAAGGAATAATAAATATGTCAAGGTAAGAAATTGAAACACATTCTATTTAATCAATAAAATGAGAATAAAGTGAATCCATAGATTTTATTATATAATAATATCCTAGATAATAACAATAATAACTAAAATATATATGAATGAAATGATAAATTATTAGAAATAATTTCTGAGGCACATGAAAACCTACACCATCACGACCTTTCACAACATGGTTTAAAACTATGCATATAAACCCATTTAATTTGGATAACTTATTTGTCTCATGAGAACTTGTCGATGCATCGAGGGGATATATAAAGTCTAGTCCCCACCATCACTGTATGTCCAAATAATTCCTCATATTGAGCAATAAATTAATAAATAATATTCCTTATCAAATATCTATATTGAATAAATAATATAGATTTATCAATAATTCCCCAGTTAATCAAATAACTATCAAAGTGAACACCATATGTAAAAATGATATATGGTTTATGAAATAATAATATCCATTGTATGTGTAACACCCCTGGTAAATAAATAATATGAAATTTTCATATTTATCCATATTTGTGAATAAAATATTAATATTACTTTAAAGGGAACACTATACTCGATGGCGTACCCAATACGCAACAACGAGTTTCTTTGAAATCTTATGTTGCACTCTAATAATAAAATAACATTATTTTAAATGGTAGTTAAAAACTAGCCGTTTTAATGGAAGGAATGAACGGAAATAACTAAAAAATGATTAAATATGTTTGTAAAATATTTTTACTTTTATCCAATAAATGTTAGAGGCTTAAAATGCAAATGAATCCAATTTTAAGCATAAATCTTATAATATTCTTTAAAAGGTCGATTAACCGCCATTTGATGGAGAACCATTTGTAAATATCCTTTTTACAATTTTATATGTTATATTTGACAAAATAAAATCCTTCTTTAGAATCTGGACATCAAAATTTACTTTGTGTAAATTTTTGTTATTTTTCTGATAAAGATCATTTTTAGTGAAAATGTTGCATTTTAATTCAAAACCTCATTTTAATCTGATTTATTTATATGGATAGATTATATTTTTAATTGAGATTAAATTGTATTTAGAATATATTTTTACCATTTAATCCAATGGTGGTCATTTTAATTAATTTCACTTTGAAATTGGACTTAAACTACTGTCAATCCTTTAATAGATATTGTTTCTTAAAAACACGCTATTTGTTTTGACAGCGGGAATTAATTATTAAATTAATTAATGAAACTTATATGTTTTTAATTTTTTAAAATAGACGTCATTTTTGAATTCGGAATAACAAATATAGCTTAGGGTGAATTTTTGGTATTTTTCTGAAAAACTTCAATTTTTGACGAATAGTGAAACCACTAAGTGGTAGTTAAAGAAACTGATTTTTCGTTTAAATGAAAATTTACCACTTCTGTGATTTGATTTTAAAAAATCCAATATACATGGTTATAATTAGGAAGTAAAATGTGGTTCAATGAGATTAAAATAATTTTTTGGTGAATAGTAACTTTTAAGTTTTATTAATCGTGATTAAAGGTAATTAGTGTAATTTAAGGTAAAGATAATGTTATAATAATATGAAATGACCTTGAAACATGTACTAACCTTATTTTATGAGTCTTTTCCGACCAATAAAATCCATGGGTCAACTTGGGGATCCCATGGAGCCACTTTGGTTGGAAAATGACATTAATAAATTTTTATTTAAAGTTAAAATTAAAATGTCACAAACATGTATTGTTTTACTAAAACAATTTTTAAATGGGGTTATACAAGTCATATTTTTGTCTATAAATATTAATTATAAATATAAAAAGATTTACTACATCATAATATATTTTTTATAATTTTTAGACTTTAAATAAATTAATTTATTTATGACACTGTGATGATGCAATGATTACCTCATAAATGAACGATTTAAATAAAATGAGAAGATAGGGTAAAATATAAGTCTTAAACTTGTCACAAACCTATTTGATTGGTGGATTTAGAAACCTTATCACCTTAGCCTTGAAATATATCCTCTTGGGACCTTTAAAATCCGAAAATCATTTTATAATAAAGTAATATTTTATAACTTTCCAAGAGTGCCCCTCCTCTTCTCTTATAAAAGGCCCCCACCTCTACCACCTTACCCACACCTCTCAAGCCTTTGGCTCGGCCAAACCCTGCCCATTTCATATCTAAACATCTCTCTATTCATTATTTAAGCCTAACCTTTGGAATAATGCTCTTCAAGAAACCCTTTTGGTTCAAACCAAGATGAGTTACCCGATTTAAAGGTAAAGTCTTCACTTGTGTTCTTTTGTATTATTTTGCTTCTCCAAACCCCTAAAATCTTTTTATTACTTTCTTTTGTAACAAAAAAAGTATCTTAAATATACTAGGATATTTTTATGTGAAGTATTAGAGCTACACTTACACACACCTCCATCTAATGGTTAAAGAACATACTGTTTCTGTGGATGGTGAATTACTGCCTCACGAAACGATGATTGTTCAATCTTCTCTTAACACCTTTCATGGTGGCCATTATGATGTCACAATATTTTATATTTGATATATATGGTATTTATGTTTTCCATATGCTTATGTATTTTATATTTAAAACATACCTTTATTCTTTGCATGTTGTGAAAATGCGATAATTTCATACGAGGAAGTGTGGACTACCGCCCCCTCAAGTGATGTGACTCGTTCATGCAATACATGGAATGTATAAAGAATGAAATTAATGAAATTATGTGACCTATAAAACATATATATTATAAAGTAATTATAATATATATATCTCTCAATTATTTTTAATTCCATTAATATGACAAAGCAATGAAAGTAGCGTTCATGCGTACGTACGGCCTACCGTCTCCATGAACGGTGCATTTCATTTCTTTTTATCTACAAATGTTATGGAATAGTATAAAATGAATATGTAATGGATATATATGATATTTAAATCATTAATACTATTCTGGATATGATTTACTTATAACTACATGGACAATCATTTTCAAACAAGTTCATTTTTGACTCATGTACCAAACATCGACAAAAATGTCTGATATGAACTCACATTATTAACCAATTATTATAACATTATAATATGTGATATTAAATGAATAATAATCTTTAAATGAGTATCTTAAGAAATTATAAATTGACCAAAGTTTATTATTCAGGAATATAAATAAACGAACAAGACAAGTCGGACTTGAGGTAAGGGATCCTACCTCTCTCTTTCTTTTTAAGTACTCTCTTTTATGTCGTTTCTTTTAAGATCCTATTTCTTAGTTGGGGGATGTTATTTTATATTAATATTACTGTAAGTTCTATGTTCATATGATTAGATACCCTATTTTATTTCACCAATCTATTTTTTGGAAGTTTTAAGTGGTGCCGTTAGGCTGCCGAGTTTTCGTAAGGGGTTTTTCATCTCACTTTTATTCTCATGAGATTTATGCTACATTCGCCACCATTTACTTTGAGTGGTATATGTACTAAAAATTATTCTAATATTTTTGTAATATAATTTTGTTTATTATTATTTACATAAATTTTGTATAGTCCTTCTTTCATGGGGTGTACGTTTCGAAAGTTACCCAAATCGGTAAGGGAACCTTTCACCCTCCTCTTTTTAAAAGACTTATTTTGTTATGTCTTTTAATTTACATCTTTTTTTCTTGGGATATGTTATTATATATCCTTATTGATGTAAATTTTATGTCCAAGTGATGAGATACCATTTTCTCTCTCATCAACTAATTTTATGAATTTTAACGTGACGCCGTTAGGCTGTCGAATTTTACCAAGGGAACTTCTTAACCCAATTTCGATTTCTTTGGGTTCAACATGTAGTTATTGAATATGTCATCCTTTTAATATGTGTGAATGAACTTTTATTGTTTCATACTTAATATCTACTTATATTGGGTGTATTTATATTTGTCACACATAATTATTAGATTGATTTATCCTTAATTTAAGGATACCTTCTTTATAGGGGATTTCATCTCATTTTACATTTCTATTGAGACTTCATTGTTTTTATGCACCAATTCACTCTTATATGGTGTATATAATGTCCTTTTGAATATTATATCACGAATCCCTTTATTGTCATGATATTATAAAGTTCTGATTAAATGTTATTCCTCAATTATTGTATTCAAGTGTCTCTCATTTTTTAAAAAACCCTTTAACTAAAATATCATTTTAAATGTTTTAATGATTTATTCTTATAAATATTTCTCATTAATATCCATGTTTTCAAAATGGTTTTAAGGATTTACTTATATGGATATTAATGGTTTAAAATGTTAAAAGCTTCAAAGTGGTATGGGACACTTTGATTAAAAAATCTCTTTATTAAATGTTTTAAATGGTTTTGAAAATGGTTTTTAGAATGGATTCATTATTTCAATATCTTAAAATGTTATATTGTTATTAAAATGTGGTAATGTTATATTTCCTTTATGCTTAAGTTATGTGCTATGATTATGTTATGGTTCTTGGGAATTGTTTATGAAGACGGGTGGTTCCGTGATAAACTAAGGGTGGGTGAGCCCGTGATAGCTCTCCAATGCATTGGGTAATGCGAAGGGGTTAAACATTAAGGTTTATCCGAAGAGATTTAGGGAATATACTGTGATGGGTATTCCAAACGTAACCATGAGGGTTACTCCCTACGTAAGAATTTTATGAATGCCTCAAGTTACCTTTATGTATTATGATTTCTATGATTTATTCATGATTTCATGAGGTATGTTAAATTTCTTTTGTTTTATGAGTAAAGTATGATTTCATTGATTCTTATGTATACATGGAATAATGTTTTCTTTCTGTATTGTTATAACCCTTAATAAAATTTTTATGCTCATCCCAAGTTTTTTTTAAATGTTTTTCACAGGACATAAAGATGAATAGGGTAAAGGACGGGATCAAGGAAATGACATGCTGTCTAAAACAAGGAACTAGACATGACTTTTGTGTTCAAGAGTTTTTATTTTGTGAAAAAATGGAAGGTGATTAGATGTGTCTACTTTGTAATCTTTGAGATGTAATAGTTATGTCCTAATTCTCTAAAACTCTAAACCTGAAAAGATCCTCAATGTGAATTATTCATTTAATTAAATAATAAGTAATGTTTAAGGCCGGGTCCTTATAGTTGGTATCAAAGGTCGGTTTAGATAACTTTAGAGGTTAGGGTATTCTTTAAGCATAAGTGACATTACCATAATGGCTAGGATTTCAGAAAGAGTCATAGTTTTTAGATAAAGTGAATGAGTAAGTATATCTTAGTGTTTATCTTCCTCATTAGTACATGATGATTTTGTTGATATAATCACACTGACATTTTTAGTTTTAGTAAATGGATGGATCTAGCAGGCACCAAAGTGACAATGGGTTTGAAGGAAACTATGGTGGTTCTCTGATTAAGAGACTGGATGAAATGGGGGATTCAATGAGAAATCTCGTGGTTATTATAAAGAAACTATCAGGAGTCATTATTAACCACTAGAACCTTGGTGAGTTATCTAATGCATCATGTACGAGAGAACCAACTCGACGTGGAAGTTCAGGTAATAATTATAAAGGTAACCATTAGGGTTTATATGATCCTTACTTTTGAGGTAATTGTGGGTTACTATATGTTATGATTGAATATGAACAACATGAGATAAACTTGAGGTTAAATTATGTTATGGTTATTTTTGAAGATTTTATCTCTTTTTGGGGAATGTTATAAGAATTATGTAGTTTTGGAAAAAGGACAACACGTAGACCGTGTGACAACCTGTCGCGTCTGACGAAGCTACGAGAATCGAACCCACAACCAAAGTGCGACTGGTATTTATAACGTACCACTGGACTATGTGAAGTCTCTGGTTAGTTTGACTAATTCTTTTTAGTTAGATGATCTTATGAATCTAGAATAAGTTGATTTTGGGTTATCTATGGAAATTATTAACCTATCATGGAGGATATGTGATTAGGTTAATTAATTTTTAGTATGAGACTTTAAGAGTAACTGATGTTATTTGGAGATAAATGTTAAGGTTTATCTTGGAAGACTATGTGATTAAATCCTTCAGATATTTGGGTTTCAGTATTAGTTTTGATTACTTTGAAGAATTTTATGGATAGATGTTTATTGAATGGTCTTTGTTTAACTTTGGGTATTGTTTTACAAATTTTGGAGATTAAGAATAGATTTTTTTATAAAGGATTATCCTTTTTGGGTATTATCTAATCTCATACTAACCTTTTTGGTTTTATTTTTGGTTAAGGTCTAAAGACATGGGAAGTATATAGTTCTCTTTTGTGGATTAGGTGATTCTCTAGAAGTTGATTATAGCTCTCTTAATGTGAACAAGTCATCCTAAATACTCGTCTTTTGGAGAAAATATGAGTTCGTGTAAGAAATCTAGTAAAATTTGAAAGTCAACATGACAAGTAAGTATATATATTTAGGTTTTAGTTAAGCTCATAAATAAATTACTCAATGAAAAGTAACTTAAAACAAAAATGTTGTCTGTTAATTTTTCCTCCTGGGGAATCAAATACCGTTTAACCCATCATAAGTTTGTGATTTTCTTGTGGTTAACTTTCTCCTAAACATGTTTTATATCACTCTCCATCAGAACATGACCCTTTGTTTTTTCTTCCATGTCCATGTTTTCCTACATGGAATCCTAGTATGGGTTAACTCGGGTGACCTTTTTACTTCTCTTTCATTATTTTAAAGTGATAGTTTTACTGACTCTTGTTCCGATTTGAGATTTTCAATGAAGTTTCCAAGCCCAATTTTTAAAATTGCGAGGACGCAATTCCAAAAAGGGGGGAAGGATGTAACTCCCTAGGTAAATAAAGAATATGAAATTTTCATATTTATCCATATTTGTGAATAAAATATTATTATTAATTTAAAGGGAACGCTATGCTCGATGGCGTACCCAATACGCAACAACGAGTTTCTTTGAAATCTTACGTTGCACTCTAATAATAAAATAATATTATTTTAAATGGTAGTTAACGCCTAGTCGTTGTAATGGCGGGAATGAATTGAACTAACTAAAAAATGATTATATATGTTTGTCAAATATTTTTACTTTTATCCAATAAATGTTAGAGGCTTAAAATGCAAATGAATCCAATTTTAAGCATAATTCCTCTAATATTCTTTAAAAGGTCCATTAACCGCATTTTGATGGAGAACCCTTTTTAAATATAATTTTGACAATTTTATGTGTTGTATTTGACAAAATAAAATCCTTCTTTAGAATTTGGACATCAAAATTTACTTTGTTTAAATTTTTGTTATTTTTCCGATAAAGATCATTTTTAGTGAAAATGTTGCATTTTAATTCAAAACATCCTTTTAATCTGATTTATTTATATGAATAGATTATATTTTTAATTGAGATTAAAGTGTATTTATAATACATTTTTACCATTTAATCCAATGGTGGTCATTGTAATTAATTTCACTTTGAAATTGGACTTAAACTAGTGTCAATCCTTTAATAGATATTGTTTCTTAAAAACAATCTATTTGTTTTGACGGTGGTAATTAATTATTAAATTAATTATTGAAACTTATATGTTTTGAATTTTTTAAAATAGACATCATTTTTGAATTCGGAATATCAAATATAGCTTAGGGTGAATATTTGGTATTTTTCTGAAAAACTTCAATTTTTGATGAATAGTGAAACCACTAAGTGGTAGTTAAAGAAACTGATTTTTCGTTTAAATGAAACTTTACCACTTCTGTGATTTGATTTTAAAAAATCGGACATACATTTTTATCATTAGGAAGTAAAATGTGGTTCAATGAGATTAAAATAATTTTTTGGTGAATAGTAACTTTTAAGTTTTATTAATCGCGATTAAAGGTAATTAGTGTAATTTAAGGTAAAGATAATGTTATAATAATATTAAATGACCTTGAAACATGTACTACCCTTATTGGATGAGTCATGTCCGACCAAGAAAATCCATGGGTCCACTTGGGGACCCCATGGATCCACTTTGGTTGGAAAATGACATTAATAACTTTTTATTTAAAGTTAAAATTAAAATGTCACAAACATGTATTGTTTTACTAAAATAATTTTTACATGGGGTTATACAAGTAATATTTTTGACTATAAAGATTAATTAGAAATCTAAAAAGATTTAATACATCATGATATTTTTTTTATAATTTTTAGACATTAAATAAATTAATTTATTTATGACACCGTGATGATGTAGTGATTACCTCAAAAATGAATGATTTAAATAATCTGAGAAGATAGGGTAAAATATAAGTCTTACACTTGTCACAAACCTATTTTATGGGTGGATTTCTAAACCTTATCACCTTATCCTCGAAATATATCCTTTTTGGACCTTTAAAATCTGAAAAGCATTTTATAATAAAGTAATATTTTATAACTTTCCAAGAGTGCCCCTCCTCTTCTCTTATAAAAGCCCCCCACCTCTACCACCTTACCTACACCTCTCAAGCCTTTGGATCATCCAAACCCTGACCATTTCATCTCTAAACATCCCTATCTTCATCATTGAAGCCTCAAATTTGGAAGAATTTTCTTCAAGAAACCCTTTTGGTTCAAACCAAGAGGATTTACCCGATTTAAAGGTAATGTCTTCACTTGTGTTCTTTTGTTTTATTTTGCTTCTGAAAACCCCTAAACTATTTTTATTCCTTTATTTTGTAACAAAAATAGTATCTTCAATATACTAGTATGTTTTTATTTGAATTATTAGAGCTACACTTACACAAACCTCCGTCTAATGGTTAAAGAACACACTGTTTCTGTGGATGGCGAATTACTGCCTCACGAAACGATGATTGTTCAATATTCTCTTAACACCTTTCATGGTGGCCATTATGATGTCACTGTATTTTATATTTGATATATATGGTATTTATTTTTTCCAGATTCTTCTATATTTTATATTTAAAACATACCTTTATGCTTTTCATGTTGTGCAAATGCGATAATTTCATACGAGGAAGTGTGGACTACCACCCCCTCAAGTGATGTGACTCGTTCATGCAATACATGGAATGTATAAAAAATAAAATTAATGAACTTATGTGACCTATAAAACATATATATTATACTGGAATTATAATATATATATCTCCCAATTATTTTTAATTCCATTAATATGACAAAGAAATGAAAGTAGCGTTCATGCGTACGTACGGCCTACCGTCTCCATGAACGGTGTATTTCATTTCTTTTTATCTCAAAATGTTATGGAATAGTATAAAATGAATATTTACTGGATATATATGATATTTAAATCATTAATACTATTCTGGAGATGATTTACTTATAACTACATGGACAGTAATTTTCAAACAAGTTCATTTTTGACTCATGTACCAAACATCGACAAAAACGTCTGATATGAACTCACATAATTAACCAATTATTATAACATTATAATATGTGATATGAAATAAATAATAATCTTTAAAGGAGGAAATTAATCAATTATAAATTGACCAAAGTTTATTATTCAGGAATATAAAGAAACGAACAAGACAAGTCGGACTTGAGGTAAGGGATCCTACCTCTCTCTTTCTTTTTAAGTACTCTCTTTTATGTTGTTTATTTTAAGATCCTATTTCTTAGTTGGGGGATATTCTTTTATATTCCTATTACTGTAAATTCTATGTTCATATGATGAGAGACCCTATTTTATTTCATCAATCCATTTTTTTGATGTTTTAAGTGGTGCCGTTAGGCTGCCGAGTTTTCATAAGGGGTTTTTCATCTCACTTTTATTCCCGTGAGATTTATGATACATTTGCCACCATTTCCTTTGAGTGATATATGTAATGCCCATTATTCTACTCTTTGTGTAATATAATTTTGTTTATGATTATTTTCATCAATGTTGTATAGTCCTTCTTTCATGGGGTGTACGTTTCGAAAGTTACCCAAATCGGTAAGGGAACCTTTCACCCTCCTCTTTTTAAAAGACTTATTTTATTATGTCTTTTAATTTACATCTTTTTATGTTGGGATATGTTATTATATATCTTTATTGATGTAAATTTTATGTCCAAGTGATGAGATACCATTTTATCTCTCATCAACTAATTTTATGAATTCTAACATGACGCCGTTAGGCTGTCGAATTTTACCAAGGGAACTTCTTAACCCAATTTCGATTTCTTTGGGTTCAACATGTAGTTATTGAATATGTCATACTTTGAATATGTGTGAATGAACTTTGATTGTTTTACACTTAATATCTACTTATATTGTGTGTATTTATATTTGTCACACATAATTATTAGATTGATTTATCCTTAATTTAAGAATATATTCTTTATAAGGGATTTCATCTCATTTTACATTTCTATTGAGACTTCATTATTGTTATGCACCAATTCACTCTTATATGGTGTATATACTGTCATTTGGAATATTATATCATGAATCCATTTATTGTCATGATATTATAAAGTTCTTATTAAATGTTATTCCTCAATTATTGTATTCAAGTGTCTCTCATTTTGTTAAAAACCCTTTAACTAAAATATCGTTTTAAATGTTTTAATGATTTATTCTTATAAATATTTCTCATTAATATCCATGTTTTCAAAATGGTTTTAAGGATTTAATTATATGGATATTAATGGTTTAAAATGTTAAAATCTTCAAAGTGGTATGGGACACTTTGATTAAAAAATCTCTTTATTAAATGTTTTAAATGGTTTTGAAAATGGTTTTCAGAATGGATTCATTATTTCAATATCTTAAAATGTTATATTGTTATTGAAATGTGGTAATGTTATCTTTCCTTTATGCTTAAGTTATGTGCTATGATTATGTTATGGTTCTTGGGCATTGTTTATGAAGACGGGTGGTTCCGTGATAAACTAAGGGCGAGTGAGCCCGTGATAGCTCTCCAATGCATTGGGTAACGCAAAGGGGTTAAACGTTAAGGTTTCTCCGAAGATATTTAGGGAATATAATGTGATGGGTATTCCAAACATAACCATGAGGGTTACTCCCTATATAAGAATGTTATGAATGCCTCAAGTTACCTTTATATCTTATGATTTCTATGATTTATTCATGATTTCATGAGGTATGTTAAATTGCTTATGTTTTATGAGTAAAGTATGATTTCATTGATTCTTATGTATACATGGACTAATGTTTCCTTTCTGTATTTTTATAACCCTTACTGATCTTTTTATGCTTATCCCAAGTTTTTTTGAAATGTTTTTCACAGGATATAAAGATGAATAGGGTCAAGGATGGGATCAAGGAAATGTCAGGCTGTCTAAAAAAAGGAACTAGACATGACTCTTGTGTTCAAGAGTTTTTATTTTGTGAAAAAATGGAAGCTGAGTAGATGTGTCTACTTTGTAATCTTTGAGATGTAATAGTTATGTCCTAATTCTCTAAAACTCTAAACCTGAAAAGATCCTCAATTTGAATTATTCATTTAATTCAATAATAAGTAATGTTTAAGACCGGGTCCTTATAGTATGAGAATATGGATATTCAAAGAAATTTACAATAAAAAATGATAATAAAAAATTGATTATTTCAAAAGAAATTTATCAATCACAAAAGGAATTGAGATCATGAAGATAATCATTAAGAAAACTCTTGAGAAAAATAATCTTTAAACATTCCAAAGTGTCCCATACCACTTTGAAACATTTTATTCAAAATTCAAACAAAGGATTTAAATTAAATTAAACTTATAATACCATGATAATAAGGATATTCATGATAAAACATGTCAAATGGTAGTATATACAACTTATAAAAGTGAATTTTTTCATAACAACAAATAAGTCTCAATAGAATGTAAATTGAGAGGAAATATCTTACCCCATACTTACTTTTTTTATGTTGCATTTAATCTACCATATAGTGGTTTAAACATTTTACTAACATATAATAGAACTATATTAATATTTATTATATCATATATGATCTTCTTATAATATCTTATTGTCTGTTTGTTAATTATTTTCCCTACTTAAGGTGTTAATTGCCTAGTTTCTCAAGTTAGTTTTGACTTGATACTTGCTGTTAATATCATGGATTTAAAATATTTAGAATTTAATCCATGATATTAATATAATATAAATTCATTATATTTTTGTTTATAATAATCCATAATATTTTGAGATAAGAAATGAAATTCACCATTCATGGAGATGGTAGGCCATACATATGCATTAATGATACTTTTATTTCTTTACCGTATTAAAAGAATGAAACGTAAATTATATATATGTATATTATAATTCTAGAATCATATTTATGTTATATATTTTATACAGTTTTATTAAAACCATTGTTTATACATTCCATATATAGCGTGAATGAATCACATTACTTTGAGGATGCGGTAGTCCACACTTCCAGAAATGATGTTATCATATTACCACAAAATAGAGTGCATAATGGTATGTGTTAAAAAATAATTAAAGAAGCATAAATACATTATAAATATCATATATATCATATAGAAATAGTTTTTCTATCATAATTCCCAACCATGAGAGGTGGTAGAGTAAAATAGAACAATCATCATTTCGTGAGGCAATAGTTCACCGTACACATAAACGGTAGGTTCGTTTCCCATTAGATGAATATGTGTGTAAGTGAAGGTAAACAACTTATAATAAAAACATATAATTATATTTTTGATATTGGTTTTATTATATAATCATGTAATTAGAAGAGTTTATGGGGTGGAGAATGAAAATAAAATAAAATAGCTCGAGGAATGATGCTACCTCTTCTTTGGGTAACTCCTTTAGATTTGCACCAAGGGGATTTATTTTATGGATTTATACCAAAGGTTAGGATTATAGGATAAGGGAGGTATTTTTGAATCTTATTTGAGTATAGTTTATTCAAGCCAAAGGTCTTTATAGGTGTGGGTGAGTGACTTTTATATTGGAAGAGGAGTGACATTCTTGTAAATTTTTGAAAAGGGAATTCCACCCACGTTTTTCCTTCGTAACGTGACAAAAACAATGGGAAAAATTATATAAAATGGAGGATATGGTATAAATATGGACAAAAATGGATTTTATATAAGTTTCTAGGTCATTTTTTTTCTTAAGTTTAATGTTTAGTCATTTTTTAAGCTAATTTTTTTCTTAATCACTATAATTAATTTTAATCACTTTCACTAATATTTTTGGTCAAAAACTAAGTTGAAATTATTATAAATTATAAATTATTCTAATTCCAAATATTGAATCAATTTTTTCAAATTCCAATATCATAATTGGAATAAATTAATTTAAATTTAATCTAGTAGATGGGATGATAAAGTGGGTTTTAAAGTAAAAATATTCAAAAAAATTCTAAGTTTTTATATCCAATATCAAAGTGAAATTGGTTCCAATGAAATAAATTATATCAATTGATGTAAAATTTATCTATTTTAATTTTTAAAACCAATAAAAAATATAATTTAAGCATATAAATAAATTATATTAAAAAGCAGTTTTAAATTAAAATTTAGTATTTTTCATTATTCATTAAAAAATGAAACTTCTCAAAAAAATACCAAAAATTCACCCTAAAATAATTTTGTTGTCTCAATTTAAATAATTAATTTTATTTTTTCTTATTAAATTTATAAAATTTCCAAAATTTATATTTAAAATAGGCTCTCCATTAAAAGGCGGTAAACTTGCTTTAATAAAAATATAGGTTTTTATGCGTAATATTGGGTTTGTTCTTATATTATTCTTATCAAATATAGTGGATGAATGTAAAAATTATTTGATTTAATAATATATATATATATATATATATTATTAATATTACTCACTAATTGTAATTAATTTAATTTATTATGATAAAATGACTTTATGAGAAAAAATAGTTTTTATATAAAAACATGCCCTTTATATTCAATTGGTTCTTATATTCATATCTAATTAATTTTTAACCAATGAATTAAACCATGTATTTTTATAAGTTATTTAATCCTATTCATAAACATCAATTTAACATCTAGGTTTTATCTTATTATATCAAATAATAATATTTTCAATAATATATTATTGTTCGGTAAAACTCAGTCTTGCGTGTAATGCAAGCTATCAAAGAAAGCCTTTGTTGCATGTAATAGGATCTAAATTATCATTGTGTGCGTATAAATCTATATATTGAATTTATTTAAAATAGAAATTATATTGTAAAGTCTCAGGATATTATATTCCCTTATACACTTGTTGTTGCGTGTCATACACGCTATTAAATACAATATTCTTTTTTTAGAATTTCAAGGCATTACATTATTTATAATAAAGTTACAATAAAACTACCACACATATTTTCCTCCACATGAATGACATAAATTTTATGTTTTATCTCTAATAATATTCAAAATGGCAGTTCAAATAAGATATAATGTTTCTTTAATATATTTTTTTAATGATCATAACTTCGTTTTTTTTCAAATGTGAAATAATTTTTTTTCACCTTATCATAATATTCTTCATATGAAAATTTTTGTATGGGGATTATACATCTGAAAATCATTAAATTCTTTCTTGAATCTATAATAAGGATGATATATTCCCAAAATTCTTCTATGTCTTATGTACAATCTCTTTCTTTTGTTTTGCAATTGATAATATGAAGTCACTTCTTCAAAATTTGGAAATGATTTATGTCTCTTAACATTGTATCCAGACAGGGTTCCATAAGCAGTGAAGTATTTTATAATGAACATTATCATAACACACAAAATAAAATACTCTTTCTTATATGCATAAAAAATTATAACATCTGTCTCTTTTATAAGTTTCAAATCATCAATCAATATTGAAAGATACATATAAATATCATTTCCTAGATGCTTTGGTCCAAAAATCATCTAGATCATCACAATATATTTTTTATTCATACATACATATGGGGACAAGTTATAAATTCTATAAAAATTAGGCCATGAACTTTTTTGGATATCGAGGATCTAATATGGATTCATTCCATCTATGTTTATTCTCATTCTAAGACTTATAGTTTCACTTCAAAAATCATGATTTTTTAACAAATATCATCTATTATGAAGAATTAGTAGGGAGAAGTAATTTTCCATCAGATATGTGATCATCTATATATCATATTAACTTTTTTTCATCATTTGAATTTTCAAATAAATGCTTCAAATGAGGAATTATTGGAAGGTTCAAATTTTCTTTAGCAAGAGGTTTGATGTTGGTACCTAAGAATGAATTCGAGTTGAATTTTCCATCCATCTTATATCATGATGTCTCAAATTTTAGACATTTTGATAAACATTCATATTCTGTATTATACAAGACATGATCATTTTTGAAATAATGTATCTATTTATACCACAATCTCATTAGAAATATTATTTTATTTGCATCATAGTTGGAAGTTGGAATCCCATTACCTTCTTGAAGAATATCTTTTATAAGTTCATGTAATTTATATAAAATTTTATCACACCACCCATTTCTTTCTTTCAAGTTAAAAAATCTCAAAAATAATTATAACACTATAAATTTAGTGTATCCTAGGAATATTGGGTTTTCATAACCTCCATAAAATCTATCAACAATTCCTATTTTTTATGGTTTCAATGCCTACATCATGAATTAATTATTCAGTACAATCCTCTGTCTCATGAAAAATATTTTCATCAATACTATATGTTGAATTTCCTATTATTTCACCATGCTAGATCCAATGTGTGTAATTATGGATAAAACCATCGTAAATTAGATGATCCTTGATTTATTAGGAATTTAACTTTCACATATTCAATACTTCATGCATGGATAGAAAATTAGATCTTTTTTTAAATATTTTGTTTAGAAAATTCCAAGAAATAATTAATTCATTTTTCATATATATCAGTGGTTCTTCATAAATTTATTTAATTATGATCCATTAATTACCTAAGATCACAATATAAAATTTGAATATATTAAAACATATAATCATTTAAAAATAATATAAACAAATAAATTTAAACCTAAAAAAATATATTCAAAACATTCAATTCACCATTTATTGATAACTAATAAACAATTATACATAATGATAAAAACATATCATTGAAAAATTTAAATACAAGTGATTAAAATGAGATGAACTAACAAAGTATAGATTAAATGACCTAACACGATGACATACAATAACCCTAATGTAATCATATTTATTTTAATTTATTCATTTTGAATATATATATGTGTATATAATATAATATAATTTAATTCAATTATTAATATTATTAAATCATAAAACATGTTGGATCTGTTAATTATTAGAAAAAATTAATTTTGATTTATTATTTTAATTAAAAATAGAAAAAATTATATAGTATTATATTCAAATAATATTCTTTATAATGTAAAAAGTGGGTTAATACATTGGAGATTTTTATTATTTAGACACCATTTTAGAGAAACCATACTCCAAAATGGAATATTACATCAGAGAATATCTAATATCAAAAAAATCAATGCAATAATAAAATATCTATCATTCATAATTTAATTATCAATAAGGTCAACTATAAAAATTTAATAATAAAATATTTATAAATATATACAATTATAAATAAGAAAAATTATAATGAAAAAATAAGTAAACAAAAATAAAAAATAATTTATAATCAAAACAGCATTTAAAATATCAAACTATTTATATCCATTATAATTTATAATTGAAAAATATGTATATATAAAAAAATAAGTGAATAAAATTTAAAACTAACAACTATTAAATAAATATTTAAAAAATAAAAAATAAATATTCCACTTAAAAAATATATAGATTTTGTAAATCTATGAAGAATATATATGAAAGGGTAATTAATGATCCTTCTATTGTAAACAATGATAAAATATGAATCCCAAATGGTGGGAAAAAATATGATTCCAAAGTGGAAATTGATGGGTCAAATGAAGCAAATAATGAGCCGATAGGATTCAATGGAGAATAAAAATAATAAAAATGAATCCAAAAAATATATCAATCAAAGAAGGTCAAGGAAAATTAAGTGGGGTGGTGATTCATGTGCCATGGGTATTATGATTTCTAGAAAAATTGAAATGGATGAATGAGGGGTAAACATGCATAGGTATTTTTTAAATGACCTTTGACATCCGTTTTTATTTAAATTGATGTCAAAAATTAATTTTTTTTATTTTATCAGTTTTAGTAAAAACTGATGCCAAATGTAAAAAATGCATTGATTTTAATAAAAACGAATTTCAATTATTAATAAAAAATGACATTGTTTTTTAATATAAATCGATTCCAAAGATAAATCCCAAATATATTTAACATCATTTTATTTAAAATCGATGTTATAAGTTTCTCCATGTCCATTATGATATTTGTTTTTCTAAACCAACATCACATTTGCGATGAAAAATCATATTTTTTTACTAGTTATTAAGAATGTCCTTGTATTCAACTTACCTAAGGATAGCTTATAACCATATAATGGTTTTGTGGAGTAAACCATCTTAGTTTTATTTGATAATGGTGAAATCAATCCACTTTTGTTTAGATAATGTTCTAAAAAGGGGAAATTTCCTTTTTAAACCTTAACCTAAATGATATATATATATATATATATATATATATATCAATGAAGCACACATATACTTTGGCTAAAAGAGTTCTTTAGTGGTGATGTGGTGACTAGAATGATCAAATGATTAATGAAGTAATTTTATATGAATATACTATTCGTTTGAATGTTATGATGGAGCTTTGGTTTAAAAAAGGAGTAATGGTTTCATGAAGAGTCATAAGTGGGTGGAGTTTTATATAAAACACTTATTTCATACATGGTTTTTTCGAATCAATTCGTTAAACTTATTTCTCCTTATAAATATTTTATCAAAACATGTTTTCACAAGCTCCAACCACTTTCACTTTTCACTTATTTTTAAGTAATGATTTATAAATATTTATTTAACACACTTAAATAATATATTAAATTAATAATTGGGTTTCCAAATATATTTTTTATCATGGGATTTTCTAAGTTGATAAAGACTTCACTTGTGCATTTAATATAATGTAGGTTTCCCTTAAAAATGAGTTTTTAGTTTAATCATGTTTTCTTTTATAACCTTCTAGTATGAATTTAACATTAAAGAGAGGCCTTCTACCAACCTATTTATCCTAAATATACTTTTAGTAACTTTTACCATTGGTTATTAGTAATACCTTGGCCACATTATTATGAGTGGTACTACTAGTGGGATCTAGTTAGCACCTTGCTTCGATTTCTATACCATTTTTGGAAATATAACATATTCCCAGGCCCTTTACTCATTTGAAATATTATAGAGTTATCTTAAGAGTTTAATATATTACACCCCATGATTTATTTGGACTAAGACCATCATGATTCATTATATTAATGTAATAATTTTTTCTTATTGTATGTTTCTACTTGATTTTTTTATATAATTTTCTGATGAATAATATACTAGTATGCTATAACATGGTGTGAATTTTTTATGAATTGTTTCCTTAATATAGATGATATCCTTTTCTTTGATATATAGAATTTATACTACTTCTCTATAGTGTGTGACTATTACCTTGATAGTGATCATGTTAGAAAAATTTGATATTGAACATGTGTATTGTATGGGTATTGAGCATGTTTATGACTTAGATATTAAGAATGTTTATACTTTGGTATTAAACATGTTTATAGACTGATGTATGATATATGAAGAATTTTTTTATTGTTGTTATATACTAATTGAGAATGGATGTTGGTTATGGGTGAAAAGGGTTGAATGATATTGGTTTGAACTTTATGAGGTATATACTTTCCCAAATTACTAAAGGCATGGGATACAATATTTACCCAAATATGTATACAAGATTACCTTTCCACCAATGGAATAGGTTTATATGAACTTTTATTAGTAGGTACACATCAAAATATATGTGTGGGTGCCTATATATACATTAGTGAAGTATATACAGGTGTGAGTGTTGCCTCCTTTTAAGGATAAAACCCACACCTCAACTCAGACTATGAGTTGAGCCTCAAAGTAGGTAGTGTAGGTATGGACCCACCTAGTATAAAGGGAGTTATATATTAGGAATTTATAGGTAGGAACATGGAGGATTCCATTCTATATTTCATGATTTTTTTTATTTTAGTTAAAACAATTTGAGGTTTTTATTAACTAAATAATCTATAGTAAAAAATAATTTTACTTATTTATCTACTTGTGATGATTAGATTAATATGGACCAAAAATTGATTCTTTTGATTATAGTATCTATACCTATCCCTGATGATATATAGTCTTAATGGATTAATATTTCTCTATTCAATACCCTTTTTTATCCTATATATACTTTACTGGTGAGCATGATATTTACCTCTTGTCTAGTGTTATCTGATTAACATGATTTAGAAATTCCATTTTGTGATATTACCAAGAATGCAATATATTTCTAGTTTTTTTATTCTTCTACTATAATAACCCAATATTTTATTTTATATTTTATCCTAATAGTACACTATGTTTGATAGCATACTCCACATACAACCTTTATCTTAAGTGAACCACAAAATAATATCATTTAAATATGGCTGTTATAACTTATCCATTGGGTTGGAAAATATGAATTGGAAAAATCAAATTATAAAATATATGTAGAAAAGATTTCATTAATAAAAATAATGATTTTAATCAAGATATTTAACATTCATCTAATTTTTGTTACTAGGAAAAGTAAAATAAAAAATTCATTTGACACCATAATAATACAGTCTTTATAAAAAATATTTTTTGGTGCTTTATATATGAATAATTAGAATTAATATTTTCATTTTTTGTAATTTTATTTGAAAAAAATAATTTCATTTTTGAAATTAGTATATAAAAAATATTTTATCATGATATTTTGGGATTTTTCTAAAAAGGTTGAATTTTGGGTGAATATTGAAAAATATCGATTTTCCAAATACTATCACTTTTATGACTTTATCATGATATAATAATATCATAAAAGCTCATTAAACCTTATTAATATATAAAATTTATTTTTAATAATTAATATAATGCATTTATAAATATTATTTTGAAATTATAAATCTATGTTTGACACTTTTAAATCTAAATAATGATTTTATTCTAATAAATGAATGATTTTGATCCATTTAACTAATTATACATTTTAATGGATAAATTTGTTTTTTATTCGTTTTAAAGTCACATAAATCTCATCTTTCATAAACAATTCAATTAATTCCATTATAATCAACACTATACTTGATTTTGGTATAAAATCATTTTTATACTTGAAAGGCATTTTTCTAGAAACAATTTTTTGTTGTGTTATGTGTACTAATTTTAAAATTAATTTTTAATACCTTTAAAAAATTTATCTTCTAAAATATATTTTATATTTTGAATCAGGAGTTTCAAATTTTTTAAGAAGGTTAATTACATTTTTGGTCATAATTAATATGAAACAAAGTAAAAATTCAATACTATAGTAAAGGTTAAAATGGGTTAAAAGGGGTTTAAACTAAAAAATAAGGGTTAAAATGACCTAAAAACATTTCTAAATTCTATTTGTTATTCATATTTATATGCTATCCCTATAATTTTATTTAATTTTTAAAACTTTTATCCACTTTACTTGAGTAAGACATATAATATATAATAATATTTCAAGTATTCACAAGATTACTACCCTATCCACTTATAAAATGGTACCCCCTTTACACTCTTATTCAAAAACATTGAGCCAATTAGTGTAATTGTACAAAATTTTCAAGTACATTATGCATTGGTTTCATCCATTATTTAAGTGTTTTTAAATTATTCTTTTTTTGGGTGATGTATAGGGTAACTTATTGATGGTTTTTGAGTGGTTTAATTGATTTTAAAGGGGTACATGATTTGAGAATGGTTTGGGAAAACCATTCGTGTCTCCCTAGAAAACCATATGTATTTTTGGATAGGTTAAGAAGATCAAACATGATTGTAATACAATTATATCTAACCATGTGAAATTCCCCAAAAAACCATTTATATTAGAATAGTGAAAAAATCACACTCAACATATGGTTTTTGAAACCATGTGGGTTTCCTGAAGAGGCAGTAAGCATCATGTGGTTTGTGCATAGTTTAAAAAACCATGTGACCAAACCATTCATTGAAAACTAATTAATCCTAAATTTTTTATTTTAACCCAAAACCACCTCGAAACTCTTCAATCTTTCCTTTATTTCTAGGGCTCTCAAACCTGGAATTTCAAATGAATGTTCTTGGAAATTACTCTCTATATGAATACTAATTCTAGTCGATCTAGGATATTTAGATCATGAGTATTAAATGTAAGAGGTAAAATTTCCCCTATTATTCATGTTCCTTCTATATATCCTCTCTACTTCTTGGAAGGAATCATAAATCTGGGTTATTATGGATTGATCTATGAATTATATTATGATCTAGTAAGGAATTCTCAATTTATCAGTGGATATGTGGTAGGATTTAGAGAATTTTCATCTTCACTTGATCAATTTGTGATCCATTGGTGGTGATACTTCATGTTGGGAAAGCCTAATCAAATTCAATCCCTTTTCATATTCTTCTTCTTTTATTTTGATTCTAGAATCCTCATGTGATGAATTGAAGATAATTATTGGAATCATTAGTTTGAATTCTTGATTCAGGTGATAATTCTTAGCATTGGGAATATTTACTCTTTAGGTAGTAATTATTTAAAATTTTATAGCCTTTATATATTAATTTTGTTCCATGTCATTCTTGTGAATGTGAATGTTCCATGAGACCCTTTCTTGATATGATTTACATGTGGGTGTGTGTGTGGTCCGTGAGACCCTTGCATAACATGATTCACATGTAGATATGTGTATAGAACACAATACTCTTTCTTGATGAGATATGCATGTGATTTTGTGTGTATCCTATGATACCCTTTCTTTATATAACATGAATATTACATTCTTATTTATGTCTTGTGTCTGGATGCACGTTTGGTTTGTCTTTGAATGATTTCATGGAATCATGTTGGTCTAACTCGGCTAGTTAGGACCTTAGAGGGTGAGTTCCATCATTATGGTTGGATGTCTATGATATCCCCTTCATAAATTACTTTGGGTAATATGGATTGCACTAGAGTTGGATATTGGGTTAACATGTGTGGATATAGCTTTCCCTAAAGTCAAATGTTGGTTTAACATGTGTAAATTTGTCTATCCCTAGATCCATGAATTGTGTCTATATGTGGAAACATTGAATTTACCATAAATGTGATTGTAGAATTGTTCCTTAAAGTTTTAACATTTATAGAGGATAGATGGGTGAATTTGTAGAGACAACATCTACTTCACAAGGAATGATCTATATTATGTGACAATTAATTTTAACCTTTCTTCTGACAAGGTGATGAAGTAGGTAGAGCTGAGGTTCATAGAATAATAGTTAGCACATGATGACTTGAAACATGATTGGTTATTTTTTTTATTTAATTTATTGTCATAAAATAAACATTTATATATTGATACACTTATGTTAAGTATACATTTGTAGTTTTATTATGATTTTATACTCACACCCTTCATGTGACTCTCAATGCCCATACAGATTTCATAGTCAAGGATCTAGCTAAGGGAAAGGGTCATGTGTCATGTTTCTAAGTAGGTGAGGCATGGATGGTAGGGGTGGTGAAGGGACAAAATCCAAACTAATACTGTAGATTCTTTAGTTTTTTTCTTTTGACATCATTCACTTGGTTGACCTACCACATCGAGGGTCCTTTGGTTTTCTTGTATGAATTTAATTCCATTTATTATTGTATAAAATTGTTTTTTTACTTTACATAGTTCTATTTTATGGTTATTTATTTATGTTTTACTACGTTTTTGATGTATAGATTTAGGTACCATGGGTATAATCTCTCCATAACACTATTCAGGTCCTCACCTCTATTTAATAGCCTCTTAAATACATAGAGGCACACATGAGGGAATGTAACACTGTATACCATACTCGATGATCCATGTTAGTGCATTATAATATAGTATTAAAGGATGTTTACTTTTATTTATTCTTAACTATATTGGTGCATGGTAGAAAGGAGATAGTCTATGTAGAAATTATGTAGGGGATTCATGCATGTCCGTAGATAAATCATGTGTAATGGACCTATGTGTTACCAGGGTATGGGATTATTGTTATCAATCGATCTTTTATTGTTGATATTTTTCACCTTGAGTGATGCATATGATTTTAAGGTTATTATTTATGTGATTTTCAGTGTATGCATTCATTATTTACTATTTATGTTATTTTGGGAACATTCATGCATCATTTTTAGGTACATAGTTTCACATATCATGAATATAATTACTTATGATAGATAGTAGTTCAAATAATTATATGCTAGTTATAATTTGTGTGTTGTGTTTCTTGATATATTATTCATAACCACTAATTATTTGAACCCAAGAAAGTTAAAATTTGTTGTTTCTTTTCATGACTATAACTAACATGAGGTAGTTATGGTATATCCTTGAGCCTTGATTTGGTGGTAAGTATTATGTGTTATTTTTTCCTTTTTCATGTATTTTATTATTTGATACTTTTAAGTGATTTTAAAAGATAAAACTCACTTGGTATAAAACATGTTAAATTATTTTCAAATGATTTTTGTTTCTAAATGGAATTGGGTTTTTAAAAGGGTATTTAATCATGTTGGGGCCCAAACTTAGGTGAAAATAATGTGTGTTTCTCAACATATTCTTCATTGATAAGGGGTTTTATGTATTTAAAAGTTTTGGAAGTGTTTTAGAAATTTGTTTTGGTCAAACTAGTGGTTTGGAATGAGATTTCAAGGATTATAAATGGGTTGTCTTAATAATAATAATAATATATTTTGATAGTTCCATTTAGAAATTTAAAATTGGAGTTTTATGATGTTCATATGAGACCCTATTGAATTACACATTCTTATTGTGTTTGATATGAGATGTTTAATGAAAGGACATCATTTAAAGTTTTATCCTAATCATCCTAGAGATTTTTATCAATGCAGAAAGATGTGTAATCTATATCATTTTTGTGAAAAGACATCATGGTGGGGATCATGGAGATTAATCCATGGAGTGGAGGGGAATTCAATATCAAGTGTATACACCAACAATCCTATAACCTAGATGAGTCATCATCCTTAGGGGAAGATCCATATATCCAATTTAAGTAATGTTTATGTAGTGGAATAGTTCATGATTGATGGAATAGATGGACCTTTGACTACTCAAGGTACATTTTTTATTAGCTCTACACTCTCTTCTATTTTGTTTGGTACATGAAATTTCTATTCTTTTATAATAACTTAAGTCATTTCTATTTTAGACTTACCAATTAAGTTATATTCCAAATTTATTTCTCTTGATACACCCTTGGAGAAGAAGTTAGACCATATCTAGAGTTTTCCAGTGCTTCCTATTGTAGTTGATGATTATAGAAATTTTTGGGATTTATGATCTTAGAGATAACTAGCTTCGATGTGATTTCTAGAATGGGTAGGTTGATCATTTATTGAGCACAAATTGAGTGATATTGAAGAATATTATCCCTTACTATGCATAAGGGGGATAAGTTTGTCTTAATCAGAGAATGAGATATTGGATTAGGTAGAATGAGACTGGTCCTAAGTTAGTTTAGAGCTATTACAATACATGTATTGGGTATAGTACTTGTGTCAGACTAGGAAGTAGCTCCATCCTATTTTCATTGAGTAGTGTAATATTACTTGAATGTATTTCTAGAAAATTTCTCCAAAGTTCTTCATAATAGAGGAATTGAATTTGAAATGAAACCCTTGATAGGTTTGAAAACTATATCAATCTCTCTATATTTTATTGAACTTGTTTAGTTAAAGGAAATCAAGGTATAACTTGAGAATTTAAAGGGGAAGATATTTATCTGAATGATAACTTCTCCATGGGGTGCTCTAGTTTTGTTCTATAATAAATAGAATTAAGCCTTCAGTAATGTGTGGAATATGGGAAGCTGAATCTGCTCAAAGTGAAGAATAGGTACCTATTTTTAATGAGCAAGGATTTACTTGATTAGTTTAGGCAAGCTTTATTGTTTTCCATGATTGAATTGTGATCATTCTACCACCAGCTTCATGTAAGGTAAGAGGATATACCTAAGATAGTATTTATGAGTAGTTATAAACTATATGAGTATATTGTTATGAATTTAGGGTTGAAGAATTATCTTTTGGCGTGCATGGATCACATGAATAGTATTTTATATCCACATTTTGACTCCTACATTGTTGTATTTTTTGATGATATCTTGATATACTCATGGACCCCAGAGATGCATGTTAGGAACTTTGAGACCATGTTGAGTAAACTTCAATCACATCAAATTTATGAAAAGATATCAAAGTTTCACTTTTAATTCCAAGTGGTTTGATTCCTTGGGAATGTGATTTTTTGTGTTAATAATATTAGTTTATATAGAGAAGGTAGAGGCAGTGATGTCTTGTGCACATCCTAGTAGTGTGTTCAAGATAAAAAGTTTCCTAGGTTTGATCGGGTACTACTGATAGTTCATTCATGATTTATCTCATTTGTAAATTCCTATGACTATGATTAATAATAAGGGTGTGATGTTTGAGTAGATAGGTCAATGTGAAGCGGAATTCCTAGAGCTAAAGTGGAGATTTAAATATTATCTAGTTTTTATCTTAGATGAGCCTGGGATTGGACAGGTGGTTTACTATGATGCCTCAAGTTTTGGTTTGAGAGTTATTTCTGATTCAGAGAGAGGAGGTAGTTTCTTATAGGACTTTTCAGCTACGGAAAAAATTAGACAAACTACCCTAATAATTATCTAGAGTTTATTTTGGTGAATCCTGACTTGAATTATTGGGGAAACTATCTTTTTAGAGAGTTATTTTTCATCTATTTGGACCATAAGAAATTTTAGTATATCTTCTCTCAATGGGACATGAATCTCCAACAGAGGTTTTGGGTAGAGTGACTGCTGAATTTTTACTTTTATATGGATTATACTTCTATTAAGGGTATTTTTTATAGATTATCTTAGTATAAATATGTAGGATCTTGGATAGTGACCTTTAGAGGAGGAACAAAGACAAGTGAGATTATTGTCTAAATATTTTGTGTGAGTATATAAGGATCAAAGGGTGATGACATTTCCCCCTTAGTTACAACATATACCTTAGTAGACCAAGTTAATTCCTTTCAAGAGTTGGATTCCAATTACTTAGTAATGTAGGATTGGTTGGCAGGGAATGACCCAGTTCTAGGATGGTCTTTAGATGGAGACAATGAGATCTACATTCAAGGGAGAGTTGTGATTTGTGTTTCCATAAGGGAGGATCTAGATAGGGAATCTCATGATTCATATTGGGAAGTGTACTCAGGATCAATTAAGATGTATCATGATATTAGAAAACAATTTTGGTGGCCAGGTATTAAGAGATACATCATTAATTTTGTCTCTAATTTTCTTACCTATTAGAGGATTAAGGTAGATCATTAACAATGCGATGTTTTACTTCAGCCTCATCACATTCCCATGTGGAAGTGAGATGTGGTGATGATGCAATATTTTATGATATTTCTTAGGACCCTTAGGGGTTGAGATTCTATGTGATTTGTGGTTTATCAACGAGAGAAGGTGGCACGTTTCTTACCGATTGGGAAAACTCTTTGTTTGAGATATATTGAAGATGCATGGAGTTCCAAAGAGAATGATATATAATTGGGACACTTGTTTCATATCAAAATTTTGGAAATAATTGAAGTTTAATTGTGGAATCAGTTGAAGTTGAGTATGGTGTATCATCTATAGACCAATGGGAATTCAAATAGGATGATCTAGATTTTGGAGGATATTCTATGGGAATACGCCCTAGATTTTGTAGAGCGTAGGATGATTTTATGGCCTTAACAGAGTTTTTTTACAATAATAGTTACCAATATTCAATTCATATGGCACTTTTTGAGGTTTTTATGATCTTCTATGTCCTTCAATACTATTTAGGCTTGAGGTTTGTGTGGCAACTATTGTGTGGAAGAGTATGGTTCCAGAGACCTCTGATCGAGTCCAGTTGATTTAGAAGTAATTGGTGACCACTCAAAGTAGGATACAATCACATGATAATCATAGGATACTACCATTGTATTTTGACATGGGCTACCATATTTTCTTACAGGTGTCACATCATTTGGGGCATCAATGATTATAGAAGCAGCAGAAGTTGGCACCACGGTTTGTGGGACCATTTGAAATTATCAAGCATATCTGAACAATGGACTACCATTTTGATCTACCTCTATAATATCAAGTTGTATGCATAATATGTTCCATGTGTCTCAACTTCATAGGTATGGGCTTTATCCTACACATGTGATCAATAATGAGGTTGTTGAGTTGGAACCCGATGTATCATTCATGGATAATCATATTTGAAGTATGGAACAAAGTGAAAAATTATTATGTGGGAAGATGATACCACTTGTTCAAGTTACATTAAAATATGGTCATATTAAATTGAAGATTTGGGAGCATGAATTTGATGTACGGGATCAATGGCCTGAGTTATTTGAGAATGAACTCTAGAGATACTTCCTAAGGATAATAAATCCTTAGAGGGGGATATTGTGATGGTCTGAACATTTTACTTATGTAATTACTTATTTTTTCCACATACTAAGCTCTTTTGAGTTATTCTTTACTTGGGCGAAGTATCAGGTAACTTTTGGATTGTTTTTAAGGTTTTAAGAGCTTTTTAGGGTGTATATGGTTTAAGAGTGGTTTGATAAAATCATAAAATTCTCACCTATAAACCATGAAACTTGTTAGAGGGAGTAGAATATAGCACACAATTGGAGAAAGGATAGAGGTAATCAAGTGAAATTCCCTATAAAACTATATAACTCGGAATAAATGAAAAATCTCATTTAGTGCATAGATTATCAAATTATGAATCCAAACCTTCTAGGTTCTTTAAAGAGGTAGTAAGGCTCACATGGTTGGTGCATGGTTTGGTGAAATTTGTGAGTAAACTATGTGTGAAAAATTATTTAATCCTAAAATGAGGATTTTAAACCAAAAACTCACTAAATCCATCCATTATTACACCAATTCCTAGAGATCTCATACCTAGGGACTCCATCAATTTTTCCTAGAAATTCTTATACCTTTTAACTCTAATACTATTGATCTAGAGGATTTGGATCACAAGAATTAATGGTAAGGAATCATTATTTATATGTTCTTCATGTTACTTCTAGATATAATCCCCTCTTCTTCGAATGATTCATAGATGTAGGCTATAATGGATATATCTATAAATTTTATTATGATCTAATAAGGGAATATTGATTTATTGATGTATTGGAGGACATATATTGAGAATTTAAATCATCCCTTGATTGATTATAGAATCGTTTGTGGTCATTGTTCACTTTGGGTAATCCTAATAGAATTCAAGCCCATGTCATGTTCTTATTATTCAATCTTGATTTTAGAGCATTCATATGATAAATTATGGATGGTTTTTGGGAGTTGTTGGTGTGCATGCTTGATCTTTGTGATAATTCATAGATTTTGGAATCATTACTCTTTAGGTAAGAAGTACCTACCATTTATGGCCTTTATATATTAATTGTGTTCTATTACACGCATGTGTGTGTGCATGTTCTTTGAGACCCTTGTTTGATATGATTCTCAAGTGAGTGTGTGTATATCCTATGAGACCCTCACTTGATATGATTCAAATGTGGCTATGCGTGTGTGTGGACCATGATACTCTTGATTAATGAGATATAAATGTGGGAGCAAGTGTATCCCATGATAACCTTTATTGATATGGAATTATTAATTATTAATTATTTGTATCGATTCTATGAATGCATGTTTGGATTATATTTGAATTATTTCAAGGTACTGGGTTGGTATAACTTGGCTAGTAATATTCTTAGAGTGGTAGTGTCACCATTGTGTCTAGAAGGTTATTATTTAACCTTCATAAATTAATTTTGGTTAAGTTTCTTTCCCCTGAGTAGAACATTATGTTGACATGTGTTAATATGGATTTCCCTAGATCCATGAATTGGGTTGACATGTGGACATAGTGACTTTCCATTAATTGTGGGAATATAATTATTCCTCAAAGTTGGAATTTGAATACAATAACACTATATAAATTTTTCAATTCGATGTGTGGATCACTTGGAATGATCCTGTGACAATTTATTTTGACATTCCTTTTGGTTTAGTGTTAAAGTAAGTTGATCCAGGGTTCGTGGAAGCTTGGTTAGCAGACAATGACTTGACATATGATTGGTTATTTTCTGAATTTACTTTATTATCATGGTATGCCCTTTTATATATCACAACAATTATGTTAAGGATACATTGGTGGCGTCTTACTAGATTTATCCTCACACCATGCACATGCATCTTGATGCACTTTCAAATTTCATGGTCATGGATCCAACAAAGGGAAATGGATCTACGTTAATTACTTCAGTAGATGAAGATTTAAGGAAATAGAAAATTATAAGATTGACTCCAGAATATTTCTAAAAATTCTTTTTTTATTCTTCCTTCATCTATTTGGTTGATGTAACGACCCATAATTTTTAAATAATATTTATTTACTAAGAAAATGTTTGTTATATTATTTTATTTTATACACAAAAAAATATTTAGGAACAAAAAAAAATTATTTAATTAATAATTATAATTAAATTAGTCATCTATAAAACCAATTAAAATAGAAAACATTAAAACTGTACAAAAAATATAAAATAGAATAGCCAAAATGGGAAAATCTGTATTGCCTTGATCTATTAGAATCATCTATCCCATGGATAACACTACAGAAATGAAACAAAATATTATTAAACCAATCAAAATCATATAAAATGAAAATATAACCTTAGGAGGAATTTTATTTTCAAGTGAAAGAATGAAGTTGTATTTATAATCTATAAAGGGAAATGTGACCATTGGGATTTCGCTATTATATGATCATTTGTTAAATATGACTATTGGTCAATATGACTTTTGGAAACTATACCCTTGGGTGGTATTTTACCCATTATAATTATTGATTTTAAATATTAATGACATTGGATAATTGATACATAAAGGAGAAATGATGGACTCAACCAGTAGAGTTATCCCATTTGAAGGACATTTATCATAACTGGGGTTTACCCTTGACCAAACCCAAACCGATATGTAACATGTAATGCTTGAAAAAAATTTACTATGGGAGAAGTTCAAGTTAGTGGAAATTACCACTCGATCTATGTTACCCGAGCCACCCAATGAAACTACCACCATCACACACCTTACACTTAGGGTGTATACGAGTCAAATAAGGGGTTACATGTCCAAGAATTAGTTACTTAAATTATAATTTAATTTTATAAATAAATATTTATTCCATAAATTCCTTTTAAGAATAGTTTTTCTTAATACAATATATGTTTAATTGAGATGAATTTGGTAAATTGATTTTTAGACGCAAATAAAACATAAAAATATTTTTATAGAAAAATATACACCACTTTATAATAAACTCAGGTATTATGAATAATATTTATTGTAATTAAATAGTCTTTTAAAACAATTATATTTAAATATAAATGATAAAATAATTTTATTATGCCACAAGAAATTATTTATAAGTGTAAGAAATTTGAATGTGTCATAAAAAATTCTATTTTTCAATAAATAAGGTTTTTTATATTTAAAAGTTAAAATTATTATATTTATAAAATTTTTTTTATAAAATAAATATTATTTTTGAAATCATCAGTTCAAAATTAGGTCAGGTTGAATTTATGATATTTTTCTAAAAAAACATTATTTTTTAGTGAATAGTAAAAATACAGTTTTGGGTTTTCAGTATGATTTATGATTTCATAATTATGTAATAATTATTTAATATTTATTTAACTACAATCCAAAACCAAAAAATATATTATTTTATTAATATTAATTTTTTTAATAGATTTTAATCAATTTGCAAACCTATAAGTGACTTTTCATAGTCTAAAATGGAAAATTTAATTTTAAAAACATTACTTTGTAGAGAATTTACATTTCCATTCCAAAATAAGTATTTAAAAATGGAAGTATCTTTTGGTGGATTAAAATATCATAAATTATGACACAAATTTTTAGAACCATGAGAAAAAAACATCTTCAAGCCAATAGTTCTTCATTTTCTACAACCTAGAATTCCAAGAACTATATTTAGAAATCATTAAACAATTCCTTCACTTTTCCTACAAATACCCACCCATTTCACCATTTCCCTTCACTCTTTAAAATAATTAGGCCCGATGATAGCATAGAAACCCCTCCTTAACATGGTTTTCAGGTCCTGGCTCGCTAGGTACCACCAGTTTCCCCACAGACATGTGGTCCCCTACTTGGGGCCCACCCACATGCTCGAACGGGTCATCAGACTAATGAAAATCCCCAAAGTCCAACATTTTTTCTTTTCAATGTTCTTTTTACTCACTCACAAACACCCTATGAAACTTCCTATAATGTCACCAATCCTAATCACTTCACCAAGACATGCACACTTAACAGTGGATTTCTAATTAGGTAGGCTCCCAAAAAGAAAGGTTTACCTTTTTGACATGATTCATATCATTTAGTCATTTAAACCTTTATAATTTTGGGGTGTTACACTCCCAATCCATACTATATTAAGTTATGGTTATTTTTCCTCCCAAGGAGTCCCCCAAGGTATCCTCAATCCCTCAAGGTTCCAATCCTCAATACTTAGGAGTAAATATTTAATATAAGTGAAATCACCAGCTCGCTTTTCCATTCAAGATTTCTTTTTGTGGTATGTATTATAATTTTCAAAACAAGTTATTTTTCAACATTATATTATATTATTACTATAATAATAGTTTTTTATCAATGGGGGACTTTCTTTCTCCCTCATTTTACCTTTATTTAAAACCATGTTTTATACCCTTCATGTTGTCAAATTTACTTCTCAAATTTTTCCCTTTTACAAGAGAAGTTCGCTTTTCATTTTTTAAATTGAATACCCAAACCTATTTTATTTTTTGTGCCTATTCAACTAGTTGTAAAAAAGATTTATTATTTTAGGGATTTATATAAAATAAACCCTTCTTTCCTTTTCATGGTAAAAACCAAAGTAATGATCATGTATTCAAACACTTTTATACACTATGATATTGATAATAAACCGACTATTTATTCCCCATGGTTTATTAATGAAATTATTTATTATGATTTACGTGTCTCACATTAACTAAGACATATGAAGGGTGTTCCCTGACTCCAATGAATTGGGTAAAGAATTTAATATCTATATATGAAATGTTTTATGATACTTTGATGAATAACCTTGGTAATTTTCATTTATTCCACCTCAGTGATAAACCTTGGTGATATGCTTATGAATGTATCTTTTAAATTTTGTAGCCAAATTTTCATGTTATGATTCATTTTATTATTATTATGATATGCCTCTTGTTTATTATTCATGTTCTTATTGATATTTCTCAAGATCACTTGATATATGTCTCTATTTTTTATTCAATTACTAGGCTTAATGCTCATCATTTTTCATTTGATGTATGTCCCTAGGATATGAGATGCAGTAAAAGTAACCTAGGTAGAACCCATGAATATGAATTTGAAGTGGATTAAAATAATGTTTTATGTACCTAATTTCCAAGAAACTGAACTTTAAAATATCCTTCATGTTGTTCCATGTAATGTAAAGTTTATTTAATAAAATACTGGATTCCATAGTTGGTATAAAAAAAGATAGTTTAGTTATTTGAGGAATTTAGGACTTGTAAAATTTAGTGCGAACCATAGGGACAAGTCTAAATATAAGAAAATATCCTAGTATTTTAGTGAGTATTAAGTAAGTGGTTTCCATGGAAATACATCCCTCTCTAGATATAATAAGTGGATGTGGATCTTTCATATATGTACCTAGAGATAACACCAGAAAATACTGAATTGTGATAGAATTGATCAGAAACTAGTACATGATAATAAACCTTGCTTTATACCTGGTTTGACACTACCAAGGGATATTTTTGGTTAATCAAAATCATTTCATGAACCATTATTAAGGATATATAGAAAATGTAATTATAGGATATTAATAAAATATTTAAGCTTGATGATTTAAGAATTAAAATCCATTTATAATTACAATATTTTTAAAAGTAACACATTTCACACTAAGTTTTTCTTATTTTAGAGAAGATTGTGGGAAATAGGAGGAACCATGTAAATGATGAGTGAAATGGACCATGCACTAACAATGTTCCTATAGAAGCTATAATGGAAAACTTTATAAGGATAATGAATCAAATAACTTGAGTTATGAACAATAACTTGAATCAAGTTGGGAGAGTATACTCATCTCAAAGGTAACAACTTTACATTAAGTCCTTCATGCATTAATGACCACCTTATTTTATTGGATATACCAACCCATTGAATAATTAAAAACATATAATCTCTATAGAAAATATTTTTTTTATACTCTATGGTTAGAAGCTAGATAAATTTACCCTAGAAGCATACAACTTAGAAGGAGAATATGAGAAGTGGTGACCACTGATTAAAAACATGAATCCAAGAAGAGAGATTGATGTTATGGAGTGGGAAGAGTTCAATGAAATATTTTTCAATAAATATTTCATTCATTCGATGTAGAAAAAAATTGAGAGGGAATTCATAGAGATGAAGCAAAAGGAAAATGAATCAGTGGGAAGCTATGAAATGAACTTAGAAAGACTTTCTCAATACACCTCTAGATTTTTTATAGATCATAAGGGAAAGGTTGATAGATTATTCAGTGTATTGAGATACCATATATGGAAGAATTTATCCAAATGAGACTATGAAATCCATGAGGAGATAGTTCATAGTTCTATGAAGGTTGAATTAGAGTTCATAGAGATGTAGTGGTCACATAGGTAAAATGAAAAGAAGAGAGGAATGTATCCAAAATCCGGGAAGAACTTTGATTATGGAAGAGGAGGAAAGAAATTGAAACTTCCCACATGTAATAAATAAGGGAAGAGTCATTCAAGAAACTTATTACTTGGGAATGGAAATTTCTACAAGTGCGGAACATATGTCCATATATCTTGGAATAGTCATGGTGAGGTGAAGCCTCAACTTCTCAACACTAACGACAAAGGGAAGATGGTTCAAGCCCAACTGGAAATTTAATGCTTTAAGTGTGGATAACTAGGGAAATTTTTAAATAAATTTACAAATCGTAAGATAATGGGGGGAAACCACCATCAACCTTAGAATATAACAAGGGAGAAAGTTCTAGAATTTTATATCATGACAGCTTAAGTAAATGCTCCAAATTATTTAGAGGTAGATATACTAGTTGTGATCTCAAAACTAGAAAATAATTTGTTTGATTATGGTTCTATGTATTTATTTTTTTATCCATGTTTGAAAATAATATAGAATAAATACATGAACTTATAGAAGTAGATTTACCAGTCAAGACTCTTGGAGGGATTATCCTAGAATCAATAGTATATGAAAACTCTAGTATTAACATTTACAAGTAATATCTCATTGAAAATGTAGTAGTAATTCCCATGGTGGAATTTTACACTACACTTGGGATTCATTGAATCTCAATGTATAATAATAATATCAACTATATAATAAAGGAAATTTCAATATTATTAAATGGAAAACCTATAATTATTTTCAAATGAGAGATATCCCGCCCTGAGATTTGTTTGGAAGAGACTCCCTTATCCTTTTTATAGAGATGATCAGTGAATTGTAAGAAGTAAATGAAAGTATAAAGAAACAAAATGTTCTCATCATCCAGGAATACATTTATATACTTCCTAAAGAGTTATACAGACCTCCCCCAGAAATAGAGGTATAGTTCTCCATTTAACTCATATATGGATCCAAGATGATATCAAAGACCCCGTATGGAATGGAAAATGTGGAGTTAGAGGAATTAAGGAAACAACTTCATGATATTATGGAGAAGGTATTTATCTTCCAAAAGAGTTACCTATACTTCCCCTAGAAATATAGGTATAGTTCTCCATTAAAATCATACTTGGATCCAAGATGATATCAAAGACCCCATATAGAATGGGAAATGTGGAGTTAGAGGAATTATGGAAACAACTTCATATCAAGTGTATCTCCTTGGGAAGCACCTATTCTATTTGTGAAGAAGAAGGATAAATCAATATGAACATGCATTGACTATATAGAACTCAATGGGATCATAGTAAAGAACAAGTACCCTCTCCCAATGATTGATGATTTATTTGACCAGCTTCGTGGTGCTCAATTATTCTCCAAGATTGACCTCTGATCTGGGTATCATCAATTGAGGGTGAAGAAAGAAGAAATTCCAATGAATGCCTTCCAAAAAAGATATGGTCATTATGAGTTTATTATTATTACCTTATTCTTGAACAGTGATCCTACTATATTTATGGATTTGATAAATAGAGTCTTTAAAGACTACCTTGATAAATTTTTGGTTTTTTTATTGATGATATTTTTATATATTCCAAAACTCATGAGGAGCATGAGGATTATATAAGGGTTATATTTGTTAGGTTTAAGTTTATTTTTTGTTTTATTTATTTTCAATAGATGATATATGGTTGAAGTTGAGAAAAGGTGGAGTTTTGGTTTCTAGAAACACCCCATTGGACTGACCATCAGACTAACTTGGAAGATGCACCGAACACAGAACTTTATACCATAGCCATTGGCATGAGTCAATAGATCCAGGAAATTGGAATGAGAGTTTGATGGAAAGTCAGAGACTACAAGAAAACAATATTAGGAATAATTGGTCTCAGAAGATGCTGAGTGAGGCCAAAAATTTGAGAAGTAATAGTACTTCCAAGTTGTAAATCTCACGATGTTTTTTTGATCTTGGGGTTCTCATAAATCATGAAGAAGTTAGGATAAAATATGGAGTTTATAGAATATAGGAGAATGTGATGTGAAGTATTCTGTATGTAACTCCTCAGTGTGAGGAACACTAGACATAGAAATATGTAGACCAATAGAATGAGAATCATTGGTGTGACAATATCAGAAGGCTGGAAGATTGATCTTGATAAAGTAAGGAAGTCACCATTGACACCAATCCATCAGATGTGAGTTTTATTAGAGGTAGAATTTTTAATAAATATTGAATATTTGGAAATAATATTCCATTTAAAAGATTCTAAGACCAATCCATTAGAAGCATGCTGACACCAATAAAATCATCAGATATTGAACTTAATCATATGCGGGGTCATTGGTATATGGAATTGAAGAAAATGAGAAATAATTTTAAGATATTTTAGATGTACTATCAAAATGTGATTTCTACTAAATTATTTTATAAAGAGATTTTGAATGATACAAAATGTTCTCAAAGTTTTAATAAGTCTTTTAAAATTGGTACAAAGCATCTGTATGAGAATACTTTTAGTGTTTACAAGAGATTATCGTAATAGGATATCTTCAATTTTGAATATGATTTCTTCATAATGAAGAATCAGACTGATGAATTGGACAGAATAAATGTTTGTAAACTTGAATTAGTCTAAAGTTTTTAGAAGATTCGATGATATTCAAGAAGCTCCCAGAAGTACTGATAAGAGTTGAAGAAGAAAAATATGAAGTCATAAATGAACATGAAATTCAGGATTTATGAATTTCATTGAGTGGGAAGTGAAATTAGTTTTTAGAGATTTTATATTATATGGTGCCTATAAAATGAGAGCATAGTAAATTAATATGAAAGAGGTGTTGAACTATTCATGTGCACCGAAGCTCTAACAATTGTGGGATAGGTATTGAGTTTCCAATTGGAGTTTGTTTTTCAGGTTGAAGCTAAGGAAGATCCATTAGAGTGAATATGTCTGAGTGAGTACATAGGTGTGAGTCCATTAGAATGATACTATTATACTAAGTTCCATCAGAATGAGTCTATTAGAGTGAGATCTATTAGAGTGAGCCCCACCATACTAAGTTCCATCATATGGAGGAATTTTGAGATTCCAATTGAGTTTCTCCTCAATTAAAGAAGGTAGAGAAGAAGGAGAATCAGACCGAGGCCAATCTGACAAAGACCATTGGATAACAGTTACCATAATATGGAAGATTAGACCAAATTTTTCTGAGGAATTTTTCTAGATAGAGTTTATAGATAATGTTTCAAGACCAACAAGTTCCTTATATAATTGTTGAAGTTTTTGAATATTGTACATAGGTAAAGTTTGATTCAACTTAGTTTTGGATGAAGTGAAGACTTTTTGAAGTGGGTCAGGAATGAAGAAGTAAAGTAAATATTGTAACTATGGATAATTACAAGTTTATGAAAAGCCATGATTGTTTTTTTGGGGTGTATAATTATCTATTTGGAAGTGGATACAAAAAGGATAGTTGGGGGGTATAACCAATTATTGTAGGAATTTTTATACTGTGATTGTATAATTTTCACTACCTTTTCCTTTGTATTCAATATTTTTTTAAATAATCTATGTTGGTGGGACTATCCAACATGGCATGGGGTAGGTTTTTGTACCAAAACTTGTAAATATCAGGTACTACATTCTCTTTATGTTTGTTTCATATGAAAGGCAAGGTTGAGAAGTTATATTTGAGTGGATTATAACTTTAAAAGGTTTTAGAGGTTAAGAAAGTTTACTAAATAACTTAAGAAACTTTCTTATAAAGCAAAATAGAACCATTGATTCACCCCTCCCTCTATCGGTGGTCTCAACCTTTTTAGGAACAAAAATTGGTATCAGGTTCCCTCTGGAAGATCTATATCCGAGAATGAAGAATTTTAATTCAATGAACAATAGGGGTGTTCCTATTTTTAATGTCAAGAACTATCACAGTTTGAAGAATATGATGTTACCCTATCTTCTTTCACTTGTACATGATGTTAGAGATATACCGATAATGGGATTTTCTCCCATCAATGAAGCTTCCATGATAGCTGCTGATAAGATAAGTATAAAATCTGATGGAAAATCTAATAATGCTTTGTTAATAGATCACACTGATGATGTTTATGAAAGGATTACAAGGTTTTCAATATCTAAGAAAATGTGTGATAAGTTGAGAAGCATCTAAGAAGGTAATGCAAAAGATAAGGAAAATAAGTTACAAATCTGGAGAAGTAGATTTGAGGATTTGAAAATGGATGATGATGAAAGAATTGATAATTACTTTACAAGGGTAAATGAGTTTCTAAGAAATATCATAAGTTTTGGTAAGAACATGTAAGATTCTAAAATTATTAAAAAACTTTTGAGAAACTTTCAATATAGATTTGATGACAATGTTTTAGCCTTAGAAGATCATGAAGATTTATCTGTAAATGAACTTCAGAATATTCTTATGGAATATGAAATGAGAAAATCTATTGCTTTCAAGAAAAAATGATGATAGTGAAAAGGATTTCAAAGATTTTTTAAAAGGGATAAAAAATGATAAAGAAGTTAAAGAAGAATCAATTGATTCATAAGCAAAGGAAGAAGATTAATATTTCAATAAAATTGTTTCACTCATTTATAAGAAATACAATAAGAGAAAATGGAAAAGTAAAACCCTTAAGTGTTGAAAGTGTGAAGTAAATGGAAATTTTGTGTTGAATTTTCCTAGGAATAAATTTGGAGAGTATGAGTCTAATGAAGATGATAATAAATATTAGAAAAAAAAGTGGAAGAAATGTTTGGAAATATTTCCTTATGGTAAGAAGAAGAAAAGTTATCTGACCAGAAGAATGAACAATGATTCCTTATCCAATGATGAATATGATAAGCAACTTAACTTTATTGATCATGTTAGAAATAGAAGTAATTTATCAATATAGTGATGATAATGATGAATAAATTAATGAAATGAAATTGATTCTCAAAGAGAATTTGGAAAAATAAATTTAGCATAATACTCAACTAAACTCAAGAAATAAAGAAGATGAAGAAATATGTTGAAAGAATAAAATTTTAGAATAATGATAAGATTAAGAAAGAATAGAAAAATATCAATTTTATTAAATCTCAGAATATGAAGATTAGTGATCTTGAAAGAAAAATGAAAAGTTATGAATAGAGATCACCTGGAAATGAGAATCTCAACATGAAATAATCTACACTCATTGATGAAAGTAATCAGAATAATTTAAATACAGTTGAATATGAAAAAATGATAGATTTTATGAAAAAAATGTTAGATGATAAATAATAGGAGTTTTTTTGAAACATAATAAATGTTTCTTACGACACAAAGTTAGATAATAAATATGATAGAAAACTTCACCAAGGTAGTTGATGTTAAAGGTGAAACTTCTAAAGAGGGTGGACAAAAAGTTTTACAAAAATATGTTCATGAGAAAACATATTTCTCCAAGAAAGATAGAAAATTTTCAAAAAATTATCTCCCTGATCAAATTGGTCCAATATTTATAAAGAAATAACAATAAAAAATTTATTAAAAATTTTACTATCAATTTGAAAAATCAAGATTTGGAGGTTACTGTTGGTGTTGTGGAGTTCTCAGACATAGAGCTTACTCATGTTGGTATAACATGTCTCTACCAATACAAATGTATGAGTAAAAGAGGAGATATGGTGATAAAAGAAGATAAAATGTTACTAAAAATACGTGAAATTAAAAAAGGAAACTCCAAAGATGAATAAAGATAAGTATGTTAAGAATGGTGAGAAAAGTAATCAGGCTAAGCAATAAAATAAAGAATGCTAAGTTATCTGGACAGAACAAGTTGACATGGATATAAGGTTAAAAGAAGCAGAAAAATAAGTGAATGAAATGTGTAATAAAAATGTTCTAAAGATGTTAGAAAAGTTGATAAAGAGATATAAACATATTGTGGTTTAAAAATTCAAAAAATATGCAAGTGATGTGAGCAATAAGGGTATATTACTAAAAGTTGTTAGACTATCCTGCCAACATAAGAGAATTGCATGAAATAATTGTTACAAAATCCTTGTAAAAATAGGTTACTAAAAGGGAAAAAAATTTAAATCCTTATGAGAAGAGTCTATAAATGAAAATAAACTTGTCAAAAAATTAGATACAAATGAACATAAGGAAGAAAATAAATCAAATAAAAAATCCAAGAATAATAAATAAAAGAAATATTGAGAGAGGACTCTGAGTTTGAAAGATGCTTCTAAGAAACTACTAAGGTTCCTCCTTATTCTCAAAATATTTTTATTTATACTAATTTGCAGGGAATTGAAGTAGTTTAAATAATAAACCTGATATCTGAGCCTCTTACTTATCTTGGAAAAGAATGTAATGAGGTTACAAAATATGAGTTTTTTAATTTTTTGTTTATACACATGAACTTTATGATATGGTTTTTGAGATGGGTTCATGTTACTTTTATCTCAAATAGATCTTATCAATATTTCCCTATAAACGAGAATGTTAAAATAAACATGAAAATGTATTACATGAAAGTTGTGTTATGAACAACATTGATAACCTTGATAATATACTCTTGGTTTCTACAATGGGTTTTCCTATGTATAATTAGAGTTGATTAGTTAAAGGATATTTTTTAGTAAAATAATCTGATATGTATGTTCTCCTAAATAATAATTTCAATATTTTGAGATAAAGAGTTGAATTTTTTTGAAATAAAACAATTTTCCAATAAAAGGAAAAACCTATCATGATGTCCCATTTGAATCTAATTTTCAGTAAAGGAGAGAGAAAAGGAATAGGAGAGAGATAAGGAATATGGGGGAGTAATAAAAGAATATGAAGAATACATGGAAGACCTGTATGTAGGGGGAGAATAAAAAGTAAGAAAATAAAACTATAAGTGGTATTATTTTGAAGTGGGTATTTAAAAAAACACAAAGGGGTAGATTGTTAGATCCAAGTTGAGTTTTGGTTGTATTTTTTGTAAATAGATGATATATAGTTAAATTTGATAAAATTTGGAGTTTTTATTTCTAGACACACCCCGTATGACTGACCATCTAACTAAATATGAAAATTCACAAGAAACATAACTTCATACCCATGCCATCAACATGAGTCAACACAATTAGGTAATCAAAATTAGAATTTAATGGAAAGTTAGATATTACTGGAAACTAATCTCTGGAAGAATTGGTCTCAAAATATGATGAATGAGACTAAAAATTTGGGATGTAATAGAACTCCCAATTATTAAATTTGATGATGCTTTTGTGATCTTGGAGTTCTCATAAATCTTGAAGAAGTCATGATAAAAGCTATAGTTTGTGGAAGATAGAAGAATAAAATGTGAAATATTCTATATGAAACTCATCTGTATGAGGAAATCTGGACATAGAAGGATGTAGATAATCATAATGAGAATCATCAATATGAAAATATCATAAGGATGGAAGATTGATCTTGCTAAATTAAAGAAGTCACTGCCGACATCGATCCATCCAACATGAGTTTTATTAGAGGTAGAATGTTTAAGAAAGATTGAATTGTTGGAAACAATAGTCCATCTAAAAGATTCAGATACTGATCCATTAGATTCATTGTAACACCAATAAAGTCACATGATACTAAACTTCAATAGATGTGGGATCACTGGTCTAAGGAATTGAAGAAAAAGTTAAATATTTATAAGATATTTCAGATGTACTATCAAAGATTTGATTATTTCCAAAGTATTGTCTAAGGAGGTTTTGAACACTATAGAATGTTCTCAATGTTTGAACAAGTCTTTCATAGTTGGTGTAGAGAATCTATATGATAATAATTTCAGTGTTTACAAGAGGTCATTGTAATGTCCCTCCTTTAGTTATTCATATGATTTCATCGTAATGATAAATCAGAATGAATAAATTTTTGTTAACTTAAAGAAGTCTAAAGTTTTGAGAAGTTTTGAGAAGATTCAAGAAGCTCCCAAAAGTATTGATAATATTTGAATAATTCAAATATTAAGACTTAAATGAACGTGAAATTTGAGATTTATGAATTTTATTGAGCGGGAAGTGAAATTAGTTTTTTGGCCTTTTCCATCATAGGGTGCCTATAAATGGAGATAACAATACATTCACATGATATAGGTGTTGAATTGTTCACGTGCACTAGAGCTATGAAAATTGTGGCATAAGTATTGAGTTTACAACCATAGTTTTTTTAGGTTGAAGTTGAGAAAAATCCATCAAAGTGAATCCATTTTAGTGAGTCCATCAAAACAAGCCCATCAGAGTAAGTTTCATCAGAATGAGTCCATCAGAGTGAGATACATCAATGTGAGCCACATCGGACTGATTTCCATTGCATGGAGGAATTTTGAGCTACCAATTTAGTTTCTTCTCAATTGAATAAGGAAGAGTAGAAGGAGAATCAGATTGAGGAAAATTGGATGAAGACCATTAGATAGAGGTTACCAGATTGAAGCATATTGGTTTAACTTTTTCTGAGGAAGTTTTCTAGATAGAGTTTCTAGAGAATATTTAAATACCAAAAAGTTCCTTAGAATTTTTTTAATTCATTAAAGATTGTATGCTGGTAAATTTGGACTCAACTTAGTTGTGGAGGAAGTGAAGAATTTTTTAAGTGGATGAGAAGAGAAGAAGAAACATGAAGCTTGTAACTATAGATAATTACCAGTTTCTAAAAAGGGTTGATTATTTTTCTGGGGTGTATAACCAACTATTGGAAAGTGAATTCAAAAAGGATAGTTGGGTGGTATAACTAACTATAGAAGGAAAGTTGCTACTAGGATCGTAGAATTGTTTACTACTATGCCTTTGTATTCCAGAAATAAGATAGTGAATGAATCCATGTTGGTCAGATTATCCAACATGGAAAGGAGTAGATATTTGTTCCGAACCTTGTAAATATCATGTTTTTCCTTCTCTTTATATTTTTTTTCATATGAAATGTATGTTTTAGAAGTTATGTTTGAGTGTAAATTAACTTTAACAAGTTTAATAGGTTAAGAAAGTTTACTAAAAAAGTTAATGAACATTATTATAAAAGAAAAAGGAACCACTGATTCACCCCTTACCCCCTATCATTAGTCTCAATCCTATTTGGGAACAACAATAATGAAAAATGTGAGGAAGGAGAAGTTTTTTGTAAAATTTAGAAAATTTGAATTTTGGTTATAACAAGTTGCATTCTTGGGGTACATTGTAACCAATAAAGTAATCTTAGTAAACCATTTTAAGAAAAAAGATATAGAGGAGTGGGCTCATCCAATAATAGTAACTAAGATTCATATTTTACTTGGTTTATAAGGATATTATAGGAGGTTTGTGATTTTTTTTCATGGATTTATAATCCACTAACCAAGTTAAATCAGAAAGGATCTAAGTTCATTGGGACAAAATTGTCTAAAGAAACTTTCCAAGAACTGAAGAAGAGACCGATTACTGCACCTGTGTTGACTATACCCTCTATCAATGAAGTTTTTTGATTTATAGTGATGAATATCTAAAATGGATCGGGTGAATATTCATGAAAAATGAAAAGGTGATCACTAATCCATCTTAATAGTTAAAGACTCATAAACTGAATTATCCTACACATGACCTGGATCTAGATGCAATTATTTTGGATTTGAAAATATAGAGTCATTATCCTTATGGGAAGAAATGTGATATATATGTCACAACCTGTCCTCGGGGCCCGAGCCGTGACTACCCCAAGCCCGCCTTCCATAGGCCAGGGGCTGGCGACTAGCACCAAGGCATAAATCCCGGTTAAAATGGGAAGACATTGCCTTTGTAAAGTAAAAAAAACACCATAGAGAAAGCAAGAAGTAGAAGTAAACACTAAGTAAAAAACTGAGTACGACAGTAAGTGCGGAAAAGTAAGTGGGCCAGTATACAAACCCAAACTGAAATTAAAGTACAACTGGAAGGGAAAACAACAAATGAAAAGTAAAGCCGCAACATCGAGCTGTCCACTGGAAATCCCACCTGAAGGGTGAGTACAGATAGCCTCTACAGCTCCTCGGGTCCAGCCGTCCGCTCCGAGAACGTCCCGTCCAGTGGTCCACCTCCATGTATCGTCCTGCTCCGCAAGCCTCATCCACGATCAGCGCTGTCCGTCATCTGCAACCAACACAACGTAGTGCAGGCCTAGCCCGTGCAGGGGTGAGTATAAGCTACTCAGTAGGGACCCCGAGACCCCCGAAGGTCTCCCAGAATCCACAAAGGATAAACCACAAAGGAAAGATTCAATCACAAAGTAACATTCGACACTACTTAGGTATATGCCCATACATATACCTAAGTCATCAATTCTCGTTCGGCTCCAACATCTGAGCCCAAGTACAACCCAGTCCACACAGGAAAGAAAAACGTAAATCCACACAGGATAGCACAACACAATCCACATAGGAAAGAAAAACAGGATTCAGCTCACACAAGTATACTTCTTCATATGACGATAGAGACGATCAGATATATCCACTGATTCATCTATGCCGTCGGACCCACAAAGGATCGATAGGTACTAACCCCCGCAATGACACACAAAGGATCTGACCCACACAGGATCGATAGGTAACTAACCCCCACAATGACCCACAAAGGATCTGAACCACAAAGGATCGATAGGTAATTAACCCCCGCAATGACCCACAAAGGATCTGACCCACAAAGGATCGATAGGTAACTAACCCCCGCAATGACCCACAAATGATCTGACCCACAAAGGATCGATAGGTAACTAACCCCCGCAATGACCCACAAAGGATCGATAGGTAACTAACCCCCGCAAAGACCCACACAGGATCGGACCCACACAGGATCTGTAGGCGCTAGCCCACACAGGACCGCTGAGCACTGACCCACATAGGATCGGACCCACACAGGATTGGTAGAACCGATCCCCAAAGGATCTCTGAGTGCTATAGTCGTCGTCGTCGAATCCACTGAGGATCTCTGTACAGTCATCGTCGTCGCCGCAGTCGCAGCCATCTCTAGGGTTCCCGCACACAACAAGCTCGTTCAGGAGGGTCCGCTCCACGAGCCAAGAGGCTGATACATCTACTAAAACATACTCCAGATTTGAGGTATCCAAAAGTTCCGTATCGTCAATAGGAACTCAACATCGCAGACGACACATCAATCGAACGCCCGGTCTGAGAGTTATTGGCTTTTTCGTTCTAGGGGCCCGGTTGGTTTTTAAGGCAAAACCAACCCGACCGTACTCCACCTGCATCCAAACCTCGGGCAGAGTAAGCCAAAATATCCATCTCACTTAGAGGAATCCAACAAAGTCGATGACACGTCAATCGGACGTCCGGAGCTCAAGTTATGAGCGTTTCCGCTCTGAGGGCCCGGTTGGTTTCGTGAACGAACCAACCCAGCCGAACCCAAATTATTCTGAAACCTTGAGTGCAATATACAGAAACGACCGTCTTGATCCAAGGATCGCATCTCAAATGACAGTGCGTCTATCGGAGGCCCATAGCTTAGGTTATGAGAAAAAGACCGAAAAGGGTCCGAAAACGGGGGGTCTGGGCCCGGACCGACCCGGCCCAACCCCCCTTGGGTCTGCCCGAACAGAGTCGACCCGACCCGGGACCGGGTCTGACCCGGCCGGCGTGGGCACGGCCCGGTCGCCAGGCGGCTCGGCCGTAACGGCCGAGTGGTGCGCAAGGGGGGCGCCACCCCCTTGAATGAGCCGGGGCCCCGCGTGGGGCCGCCCTTGCCAGCAGACGCGGCTGGCTGCCGCGTCCCGTCCCCCTCCGGTCCCGCGCGGTCGCGGGACCGTGCCCTGCCACCGCGGCTTCAGCCGTGGCGGCTCCATCCGGCGGCGTGTCGGGCGCCGCCGCCACATGCCACCGGCACCGCCGTGCCGGCAAGGCGCGCCAGTGGGCTGCTCCGCGGACCACCGGATGAGTTCCGGTGGTCGAAAAAATGCGCTGTCTTCGCCAATGGCCCTCCCGGGGCCCGTCTTTCACTGTGAGGACCTCACATCTCCCATGCGGCTTGTTTTGTCGTCGTCCGCTGTTCCGCACACCAAGAACAAAAAGGGCGGTGGGTTCGGACTTATTTGTTGGTCCGCACCCACCGCGTTAGCGGTTTTTAAATGTCTCACAACAAAAATTTAATCATACTCCGCGGGTATAAATCACAAAGATTAAAAGAGTCAACCCCTACCTCAACGTTGTCGTTGAACATGAGTTCGTCGCGGATTTGACCATCATGGAAGAAGAGGATCGTCGTGTTGTGGAAGGGGCGTCGCTGTCGTCGCGGTACATGGCGTCGCGTAGTCAAACTCCGAGGATTAAAAACACACAGATTTAATTGCACCAATTAAACCCATGTTGAGGATATAATTCACAAGGATTTAAAAGAACTGCAATCCCCTACCTCAATCGGTTGTTGATCATAGATTGTCGCGGGGAAGGAACGTCGCGGAAGAAACGTCGCGGAAGGAGAGGATCGTCGGCGTCGTCGATCTACGAGGGTCCGACATTCTTCGTCGCCCTTCGTCGGAGGCCGATGTTCTTCGCGTTCTTCACGTTCTTCACGTTCTTCGCGAAGAAGGATGAAGATCTCCAAGACTTAGAGCTTCCTCCAATTCCTCTCAACAAGCAACCCTCAAGTAAATGCATGTTGGTCTTATTTTATTCCCATGCCAACGATTTGAAAATCAAAGTTAAGAAACGAACCATTAATTCGATGAATTAATGGTAACGACTTAACTGCCCAATAAATGAGGCGTTTCTTAACTCAAATAAATGAACGGTTGACTTTCATTAAAAAGAGGTTTTCATGGGTGCGTTACTTAGAGGGAAAGAAACGGTGGGGCTCGTACGGGACCCACCTCACAAATATCCTACCAAGTGGGTAGGATATCATGGGTTCCAGCTTATCCGTTTAACTTAGCTTAATTGGCTTTAAGTGGCTTTAAGTGAAATAAAAATAAAGTGTCGCACCACTTTTATTTTATTTCTTAACTTAACCCCAAAAATTAAAAACCACACTCGAGAAAACGCAACTCCGGAAAAGGCGTTTCTAAGCAAATACCGGTGCTGCGATTCCATCGGTGCCCTCAGAATTCGATTCCAAGCACCGATTCAAAAGTTAGAAAAACTCGGTCGTTCGTTCACTGAACGTACCCGATCCAAACTTCGGAAAATGATTCCGGGCACACCGGGTCTCGGAATCAGGTGCCGTCAGAAACTGCGTTCTTGTAAAATTTCAAAGAAAATTAAGAAGAAAAAAAATTTCTTTGAATTTTACAGGTCTTTACATCACTCCCACCTCAGGGCTTTATGTCCCCATAAAGATACATCATAAAATAGGGAAACAAAAGTGGTTACTGAGCACGCATCTGAGCCTCCCACCCCCAAGTGCTCTTCTGGAGGTTCCCGTGCTGCCATCTGATGCGCACTAGAGGAATCGACCGTCCATGTAGGACCCGCTCCTGTCGATCCTCGATCTCCACCGGGACCTCCGCAAAAGTCACCCCATCATCAATTTCTAGCTCCCCATGGTCAATGATATGCGACGGGTAGTGCACGTATCTCCTCAGCTGAGATACGTGGAAGACGTCGTGAACCCGATGCAACTGAGGTGGTAGAGCCAGGTGATAAGCCAACTCGCCAATCCTGCTGAGGACCTGGAATGGTCTGATGAAGCGTGGAGACAACTTTACACCTCATCCAAATCTCCTAAATCCACGTCGTGGTGAGACCCGCAAGAAGACGTGGTCGCCATCCTCGAACTCTAGTGGCATCCGCCTCCTGTCAGCATAGGACTTCTTCCAGCTCTGAGTTGTCCTTATCCACTCCTGGATGACCTGGACCTTCTCTGTCATGGCCTGGACCATCTCCGGTCCCACAAGTGCTGAATCCCCAGGGTCTGTCCAGCACAAAGGAGATCTGCAAGGTCGGCCGTACAACGCCTCGAATGGTGCCATACTGATGGTGGAGTGGTAGCTGTTGTTGTACACGAACTCTACCAAGGGTAGGTGGTCCTCCCAGCTGCGACCAAAGTTGAGGACACATGCACAGAGCATGTCCTCGAGAGTCTGTTTGGTCCTCTCCATCTGACCATCTGTCTGAGGGTGAAAGGCGGTGCTCGGACGTAGCTGTGTCCCGAACGCCTCCTGCAACCCCTTACAAATCCGGGAAGTAAAGCGAGCATCTCGATCGGAGACGATAGATGATGGCACACTGTGAAGCCGTACAATATCCTGAATGTAGAGACGTCCCAAGCTCTCTACTGAGCCCTGCTCTCTGATGGGAAAGAAGTGTGCCGACTTGGTGAGTCGGTCGACAATCACCCAAATGGAGTCGTGACCTCTAGAAGTGCGTGGAATTCCAGTCACTAAGTCCATAGATATCCCGTCCCACTTCCACTCCGGGACCTCCAAGGGCTATACCAAGCCTGCTGGTACCTGATGCTCTACCTTCACCTGCTGGCAGGTGAGGCATCGAGAAACGAACTCTGCCACAACCTTCTTCATACCCGGCCACCAGTGCTGTCGTCTGAGGTCCTGGTACATCTTCGCCACTCCAGGATGTACCTCCAAGGGAGAAGTGTGAAACTCTCTTAGCACCTCCTCCTGTAAATCAACTGGTACCAAGGTACGTCCTCCAAAAAGGACGTCGTGCCCTGCTCTAAAGGAGAAACCATCAGGTGCCTGTCCTGAGGATATCTGCGCACGCCGCATCTTACAGTCAACGTCCCCACACTATGCCTCTCTGACCTGCTGCAGTAGTGTAGGGGTGACTGTGAGACACTGAAGGAAGGATGATTTATCCCTATCCATGAAGGATATCTGCAAAACGGCTAGCTTCTCTGTTTCCTCCTCATGTAGTTGAATGCCCGTCCTCCTACTGAGAGCATCGGCTACCACGTTCCCCTTCCTAGGAGTATAGACTATCTCAATGTCATAGTCCTGGAGGAACTCGAGCCATCGCCACTGTCTCAGGTTCAGGTCCTTCTGAGAGAAGATGTACCTGAGACTTTGATGGTTAGAAAATACTGTAAAGCGCTCGCCCATCAGGTTGTGTCGCCATGTCTTCAGAGCGAAGACCACTGCTGCTAACTTTAGGTCATGGGTATCGTAGTTCTGCTCATGCTGCCTCAACTGACGTGATCTATAGGCAATCACTACCCAATCCTGCATCAATACACATCCGAGTCCGGTCCCTGATGCATCGCAGTAGACTACGTACCCTACTCCCTCCTCCGACAACCTCAAGATAGGTGCGCTGGTCAATCTCTGTCTCAGCTCCTGGAAGCTTTGATGACATCTATCTAACCACACAAAGGGTTTCCCCTTCTTCTTAAGAGCTGAGAGTGGTGCCGCAACTCTAGAGAAGTCTGGCACAAATCTCCGATAGTATCCAGCTAGTACCAAGAAACTCTGCACCTCCGTCATGCTCCTGGGTGGCTCACAAGCTAGAACTGCCTCAATCTTCACAGGATCCACTGCAACTACCGCCTCATAGATAATGTGCCCCAAGAAGTGGACCTAACGTATCCAGAACTAACACTTCGAGAGCTTTCAATAAATCTGGTGCTCTCGGAGTGTGTATAGGACAACCCATAAGTGGTAGGCGTGCTCCTCCTCAGTCGTCGAGTATATCAAAATGTCGTCGATGAAGACCATGAAAAATCGATCAAGGTATGGCTGAAATATCCTGTTCATGAGGCCCATGAACACTGCTGGAGCGTTGGTTATGCCGAAAGGAATAACCAAGAACTCATAGTGGCCATACCGACATCTGAGGGCCGTCTTCTGCACGTCCTCATCCCGAACTCTGAGCTGATGATAGCCTAACCTGAGGTCTATCTTCAAGAACCACCGTGCTCCCTTGAGCTGATTGAAGAGGTCATCAATCCTCGGTAGTGGATACTTGTTTCTCACTGTCACCTGGTTCAGGTGATGATAGTCGAAACACAGTCGCAAGCTCCCGTCCACCTTCTTGGAAAACAATATCGGGGAAGCCCAGGGTGAAACACTGGGTCGGATGAAACCCTTGGCCTACAAGTCCTCCAACTGTACCCGTAGCTCTCGAAGCTCGGCGGGAGCCATCCGATATGCTGGAGTGGATATCGGGGTTGTCCCGGGGTACAGATCAATATAAAATTCTACCTCTCTACGAGGAGGTAGTCCTGGATTGTCGTCGGGAAAGACGTCCGCATACTAATCGACCACTGCAGGAAAACTAGGACTCCGCATGTCAACTACTCCTAGGATGAGGCTAGCCAACTGATGAGTGATGAGCTGTCCTCTCCTCTGCGGAAGTCCATCCTATTCTGCGAAGACTCCCTTCTCTCCAGTGAAGGTGAACCTGCTCCCGTCGATGCGTACACATTGCACCTTGCACCTAATACAGCCAATCTGTGCATGGACTGTAGATAACCAATCCATGCCCAAGATGACATCATAAGGCCTCGATGCTGCTACAAGAAGATCCCAGCCGAAGCTCTCGCCTCCTAGAGTAAGCTCACACTACCTGCACCAGTGCGTAATCATCGAGTCTGCTCCTGTAGGAGTCTCTAGCTGTAAGGATCGAGCCAACGGCTCTGTCAGAATCTCCGAGCTCCGAACAAGGGCAGTGGCTATGAAAGAGTGACTCGCTCCTGTGTCTATAAGAACTGCAGCAAGGGTGGAATAGACACAGATAGTACCTCGAATCATCTCAGGCGCGCCGTGGTCATAGGCCTCTGCTGCCTGGAGCTGTGCCTGTCTCTACCCGCTAGTTCCCTGTGGCTGGGGTGGACCTCCTGGTGGTGGTGGTGGTAGAGCCTCAAAGCGTCGCCCACCACCTGCTGCTTGGCTAGCTCCTCTGCCTCGTCCTCCTGCTCCCTGCGGACCGCCATGGTCGACCCTCTGCCTCTACCTGGGTGGCCCCTCAACCTTCTACTACTCCTCGGCATGGCGGGTCGGGCAGTCACGAGCCATGTGGCCTTGCCCGCCGCATGTGTAGCACTGCCTGCCTCTCGAAAGACTGGCTCCGTGCTGTGTGCCCCGCACTGCTGAGCCAGTGTCCTGAGGTCGTCTGCCTGAGGGTCTGGTCTGCCTGGACCCATGAGTCATCCGACGACTTCCTGCTGCAGAGGACTCTGCTACGTGCCGCACCGTGGTAGGTCTCGCTGCTGATGAAGGCTCAGCAAGGAAGCTCTCTATCAAAAGGGCTCGCTCCAGTACTCCTGCCTGGGTCAGAATGCTGAGGGAGATCAGCGATGCCTTGATCTCATGCCTCAATGCCTGCTAAAAGGTCTAGGCCCGAAAGAATGGGTCCCGTACCATGTCTGTCGAGTAGCGCAAGAGATTGGTAAATCTCGCCGAGTACTGGGCGACCGTCAAGCTGCCCTGCCACAGCTGAAGAAGCTCCTGGATGCGTACTGCACAGAGGGTGGCTGGGAAGAACTCCGAGCGGAAGAGGCTCTCAAAGTCCATCCAGAGAAGAGATGCATCATCGTGAACCTGGAGCATCAAGCTCCACCATCTGCCTGCTGCCGCGTGCAGGAGGCTCGCTGCGAGGATCACCATGTGGTCTGCTGGTGTCCTCACTAACCTGAAAACCTGTACAACTGCCTCCAGCCAGTCCTCGGATGCCTGGGGGTCCGTCTCCCCGTGGAACCTGGGCGGTCGCTAGCACTGGAACTCGTGCAATGCACTAAGGCGATGTGCATAATCAGCAGATGGGGCTGGAAGCATCGGTGGCTCGGCGGGTAGAGGTACCGCCGGTGCCTCAGCTGTCAAAGGGACCTGTACTGAGGCCTCATCGCTCGGTGGGCTGTCGTCATGCTCAACTCTCAGAACCCTAGCTGGCTGCCATCGTGGGGCCATCCTGAAAAGGAAACAGGTGCGCCACGGTCAGAACAATATACCTGGTGAGTTGACACAAAGTAATCACAAAGAAAACATGAAACACACACATGCAATCAATGTTTTCATGTATTAAGTCGGAAATCAGAAGTCAGGGTCCTGGTGTACGGATACGTTGGCCGCTGCACCAACACTGGACTCCCTGGACTGATAAACACACCCAATATGCTTAACACTATTGCTTCACATAGAAAAAGATCAGAGTCGAAAGTTCTATGGTAGAATCGAACTCCTCTGATACCAATTTGTCACGACCCGTCCTCGGGGCCTGACCCGTGACTACCCCAAGCCCGACTTCCATAGGCCAGGGGCTGGCGACTAGCACCAAGGCGTAAATCCCGATTAAAAAGGGAAGGCATTGCCTTTGTAAAGTAAACAAACACCACAGAGCAAGCAAGAAGTAGAAGTAAACACTAAGTAAAAAACTGAGTACGACAGTAAGTGTGGAAAAGTAAGTGGGCCAGTATACAAACCCAAACTGAAAGTAAAGTACAACTGGAAGGGAAAACAGCAACTGAAAAGTAAATCCGCAACGTCGAGCTGTCCACTGGAAATCCCACCTAAAGGGTGAGTACATATAGCCTCCACAGCTCCTCGGGTCCAGCCGTCCACTCCGAGAACGTCCCGTCCAATGGTCCACCTACAAGTACCGTCCTGCTCCGCAAGCCTCAACCACAATCAGCGCTGTCCGTCGTCTGCAACCAACACAACGTAGTGCGGGCATAGCCCATGTCGGGGTGAGTAAAAGCTACTCAGTAGGGACCTCGAGACCCCCGAAGGTCTGCCAGAATCCACAAAGGATAAACCACAAAGGAAAGATACAATCATGAAGTAACATTCGACACTGCTTAGGTATATGCCCATACATATACCTAAGTCATAAATTCTCGTTCGGCTCCAACATCTGAGCCCAAGTACAACCCAGTCCACACAGGAAAGAAAAATGTAAATCCGTACAGGATAGCACAACAAAATCCACATAGGAAAGAAAAACAGGATTCAGCTCACACAGGTATACTTCTTTATATGCTGATAGAGATGATCAGATATATCCACTGATTCATCTATACCGTCGGACCCACAAAGGATCGATAAGTACTAACCCCCGCAAAGACCTACAAAGGATCTGACCCGCACAGGATCAATAGGTAACTAACCCTCACAATGACCCACAAAGGATCTGACCCACAAAGGATCGATAGGTAACTAACCCCCGCAATGACCCAAAAAGTATCTGACCCACAAAGGATCGATAGATAACTAACCCCCGCAATGAACCACAAAGGATCAGACCCACAAAAGATCGATAGGTAACTAACCCCTGTAATGACCCACAAAGGATCTGACCCACAAAGGATCGATAGGTAACTAACCCCCGCAAAGACCCACACAGGATCAGACCCACACAGGATCTGTAGGCGCTGGCCCACATAGGGCCGCTGAGCATTGACCCACATAGGATCAGACCCACACAGGATCGGTAGCACTGATCCACAAAGGATCACTGAGTGTTGTAGTCGTCGTCGTCGAATCCACTGAGGATCTCTGTACAGTCGTCATCGTCGTCGCAGTCGCAACCAGCTCTAGGGTTCCCGCACACAGCAATCTCGTTCAGGAGGGTCCGCTCCACGAGCCGAGAGGATGATACATCACCTGACACATAGTCCAGAGTTGATGTATCCAAAAGTTACGTATCGTCATCAGGAACTCAACGTCGCAGATGACGCGTCAATCGGACGCCCTGTCTGAGAGTTATTGGCCTTTTCGTTCCAGGGGCCCGGTTGGTTTTTAAGGCAAAAACAACCCGAACTTACTCCACCTACGTCCAAACCTCATGCAGAGTAAGCCAAAATATCCGTCTCACTTAAAGGAATCCAACAAAGTCGATGACATGTCAATCGGACGTCCGGAGCTCAAGTTATGAGCGTTTCCGCTCTGAGGGCCCGGTTGGTTTCGTGAACGAACCAACTCGGCTGAACCCAAAGTATTCCGAAACCTTGAGTGAGATATACCAAAACGACCGTCTCGATCCAAGGATCGTATCTCAACTGACGGTGCATTGATCGGAGACCCGTAGCTCAGGTTATGAGCAAAAGACCGAAAAGGGTCCGAAAATGAGGAGTCTGGGCCCGGACCGACCCGACCCAACCCCCCTGGGTCAGCCCGAACCGGGTCGACCCGACCCGGTCGGCGCGGCGTGGCCTGACCCGGCCTGGGTGCAACCCGGCCCGGCCGGCGCGGGCGCGGCCCGGTCGCTAGGCGGCTCTGCCGTAATGGCCGAGCGGTGCACAAGGGGGGCGCCGCCCCCTTGAATGAGGCGCGGCCCCGTGTGGGGCCGACCTTTCCAGCAGACGCGGCTGGCTGCCGCGTCCCGCGTAGTCGCGGGACCGCGCCCTACCGTCGCGGCTTCAGCCGCGACGGCTCCTTCCGGCGGCGCTTCGGGCGCCGCCGCCACCTGCCACCGGTGCCGCCGTGCCGGCGAGGCGCGCCGACGGGCTGCTCCGCTGACCACCAGATGAGTTATGGTGGTCGGAAAAACACGCCGTCTTCGCAAATGGCCCTCCCGGGGCCCTTACTTCACTGCGAGGACCTCACATCACCCGTGCGGCTTGTTTTGTTGTCGTCTGCCGTTCCGCACACCAAGAACAAAAAGGGCGGTGGGTTCAAACTTGTTCGTTGGTCCGCACCCACCGTGTTAGAGGTTTTTAAATGTCTCACAACAAAAATTTAATCATACGCCGCGGGTATAAATCACAAAGATTAAAAGAATCAACCCCTACCTCAACGTTGTCGTTGAACATGAGTTTGTCGCGGATTTGACCGTTGCGGAAGAAGAGGATCGTCGCGTCACAGAAGGGGCGTTGCTGTCGTCGCGGTACACGGCGTCCCGTAGTCAAACTCCGAGGATTAAAAACACACAGATTTAATTACACCAATTAAACCCATGTTGAGGATATAATTCACACGGATTTAAAATAACCGCAATCCCCTACCTCAATCGGTTGTTGATCGAAGATTGTCACGGGGAAGGAATGTTGTGGAAGAAACGTCGCGGAAGGAGAGGATCATCGGCATCGTCGATCTCCGAGGGTCTGGCGTTCTTCGTCGCCCTTCTTCGGAGGTCGGCATTCTTCAAGTTCTTCGCATTCTTCACGAAGAAGGATGAAGATCTCCGAGACTTAGAGCTTCCTCCAATTCCTCTCAACAAGCAACCCTCAAGTAAACGCGTGTTGGTCTTATTTTATTCCCATGCCAACGATTTGAAAATCAAAGTTAAGAAATGAACCATTAATTTGATGAATTAATGGTAATGACTTAACTGCCCAATAAATGAGGCATTTCTTAACTCAAATAAATGCACGGTTGACTTTCATTAAAAAGAGGTTTTCGCGGGTGCGTTACTTAGAGGGAAAGAAACGGTGGGGCTCGTGCGGGCCCCACCTCACAAATATCCTACCAAGTGGGTAGGATATCGTGGGTTCCACCTTATCCATTTAACTTAGCTTAAGTGGATTTAAGTGTCTTTAAGTGAAATAAAAATAAAGTGTTGCACCACTTTTATTTTATTTCTTAACTTAACCCCAAAAATTAAAAACCACACCCGAGCAAACGCAACTCCGGAAAAGGAGTTTCTAAGAAAATACAGGTGCTACGATTCCATCAGTTCCCTCAGAATTTGATTCCAAGCACCGGTTCAAAAGTTAGAAAAACCCGGTCGTTCGTTCACTGAACGTACACGAGCCAAACTTTGGAAAATGATTCCGGGCACACCGGGCCTCAGAATCAGGTGCCGTCAGAAACTGCGTTCTTGTAAATTTGCAAAGAAAATTAAGAAGAAAAAAAATTTCCTTGAATTTTATGGTTCTTTACAATATACATAGACCACCAAAGTTTGAAGTATATATTCATGCAAAAGGAATTGAACCTAAGACAAAGGAGATGTTTTAAACTTTATAAAGACTATGATTTTTCAATTCGTTATCAACTTGGAAGATCAAACAAATACAATGATGTATTAAGTTGGAATGAACCTATTGCATTGTAGATGAGGAAGATTATAAGAGATCCATTGATCTAGGACCTAGTAAGGTTAGACATGGAAATAATGAGGGAAGGGACCTCATCAATCGTATCCCAAATAATTTTCAACCATTATTACTGGTGAAGATCAATAATGCTCAAAGATAAGACCATTTTTATAGAATAAGATAGAGGATGTGAATAATGGGAATTTTCTTGAGTTCAATATTGATCAATAAGATGTAATGAGATTTCATACAAGGTTATGTGTTCCATATATCTCAGAAATAAAGAAGTAGTTGATGGATGTAGCTCATAACTCTATATTCTATATACAACTTGGAAGCACTAAAATATATAGGGACATTTGTGATCATTATTGGTGGGATAATATGAAAAGGGAGATATCTGATTACACTACAAGGTGTTTGGTGTGTATACAAGTGAAGGTAGAGTGAAAACTTCCAAAATGGGTATTCCAACCACTACCCATACCAATATGGAAGTGAGAGAATATCACTATAGACCTTGTCATGGGTATCCCAATAACATCCAAAGAAAACAACATGATATGGGTTATAGTGGATCAACTCAATAAGACCATCCATTTCATTGTTATACAAGAATATTTCTCTCTTGAACTACTTTACAAGATATATCTAAAGTGGTGAGGATGAATGGGGAACCACATTATATCATTTATAATTATGATCCAAGGTTCACATATAAATTTTAGATAAGTATTCATCATGCTTTGAATACTGAATTTAATTTCAATATGACCTATTATCCCCAAACTGATGGACAATCTATAAGGACTATTTAGAAACTCGAGGACTTGATGAGAACATGATAAATAGAATTTAAATGTGTATAGGATCTACAACTCCAATTAGTTGAGTTCTCATACAACAAAATCTTCCAATCAAGTATTAAAATGGACCCCTATTAAGCTCTATATGGGAAGCAATGTAAAAATATAACTTTTTGGGATGTAGTTGGTGAGAGAAATATACTTGGGCTTGATCTTGTGCATGAGATGAAAAAAATGTTTATTCCATCCAAAAACATATAAAAGCTTCTAAAATTTGGAAAAATATTTATGTTGAAAACCATTGAAGGGACTTAAAGTTTGATATTGGAGAAAAATTATTTCTTTAGATATCACCTTGGAAGTGAGTCATGTGATTTAGAAAAAATGGGAAGCTTATCCCTAGGTCTATTTCTTCCTTTGAAATCCTTGATCACATAGGGACAATGGACTATTGACTATAACTTACACCAAATATGGTTCAAGTTCATGACATATTCCATGTATTTCTATTGAATAAGTAAATACCTAATCCAACACATGTACAGAATTCGGAGGTGGCATAACTGGAACATGACCTCTCTTATAAGGAGTAGCTGGTGGAGATCTTGGACCATAGAGATAAGGCTATATGTAACAAGAATACTCAACTTATCAAATTTTTTTTAGTGGAACCAAAAAAATGATGAAGTAATATGGGAACCAAAGGAGACAATTAGAAAGAATTACCCTCACATTTTCTCAATTGATAGAATGAGTTGAAATTTTGGGGAAAAAAATTCTTAAGGGAGGAAGAATGTAACAACCAAGAATTTTTATATGATATTTGTTTCCTCATCATTTATTTTATATTATATTATTTTATACATGTATAAAATATAAAGAAACAAAGAAAACTATATTTCATTAATAATGATCATTAGATTAGTCAGTTATAAAACCAATTAAAATTCCAAAAATTAAAACTGGATTGAAAATGTAAAATAGAATAGCTAAAATGGGAAAATATAGATCTCCCCAATCCATTAGAATCATCACCCCACAACCAATAATACATAAATCAAAAAATATTAGTAAACCAATAAAAATCTTAGAAAATGAAAATATAACCTTAGGAGGAATTTCAGTTTTAAGTGAAATAATGAAGTGGTATTTATAGGGTATAAAGTGAAATGTTACTTTTGGGATTTGACCATTATATGAACATTGGTCAAATATAACCATTGGTAAATATGACCATTGGTCAATATGACCATAGGTCAATATGACCATTGGTAAATATGACCATTGGAAACTATACCCTTGGGTGATAATTTCACCATTATAATTAGTTTTTATAAGTAGTAATTATAGAGTATAATTGATGCATAAAAGAGAAATGATGGCCTCAACTAGAAGATTCATGCCATTTGAAACCCATTTATCATAACTTGGGAGGGAGGAAGCGTCACTAGGGTTTTCCCTTGTCCAAGCACAATCCATGATTTAACAAGTTAATTTTGAATGAAATTTCCTATGTAAAAAATTTAATTTAGTGTAAATTACCACTCATTCGATGTTAGATGAGCCAACCCATGAAACTACCACCATCACAGACCATACTTTTAGGGAATATATAGGTTTAATAAGGGTTATGTGTCCAAGAATTAGTTACTTAAGTGTAATTTACTTTGTATAAATAAAATTTTTATTCTACAAATTCCTTTTAAGAATAGTTTTTCTTAATAAAATATATGTTTAATTGAGCTGAATTTAATAATTTTTTTGGACGCAAATAAAACATAACTGCATTTTTATAGAAAAATATATACACTTTTATAATAATATAAAGTATTCGGAATAATATTTATTTATAATCTAATAGTATTTTATAACACTTTTATTTAAATAAAAATGATAAAATAACTTTATAATGTCTTAGGAATTTTTTTATAAGTGTTAGAGATTAGAATGCACCGTAAAAACTAATATTTCTAAATAAATAAGGATTTTTAAATTTAAGAGCTAAAATTCAAATATTTTGATAATTATTTTGATAAAATAAATATTATTTCTAAAATCAGTATGTCTAAATTAGTTTAGGGTGAATTTATGAGAATTTTCTAAAATAATTTATTTTCCCATGAATAGTAAAAATACACTTCTTGGTTTTCGGTATGTTTTATGACTTTATAATTATTTCATGATGATGTAATATTTAATTAACCACATTCCATGACCAAAAATATTTTATTTTTTTAATATTAAATTATTTTAATATATTTTAATCAATTTCCAAACCTATAAGTGACTTTCTAATGTCTAAAATGAAAATTTTAATTTTAAAAATATTACTTTGTATAAAATTTACTTTTCCATGAAAAAATAGTATTTAGAACTATATTTTGGTTCTAGTGGATTAAAATATCATAAATTATGACTCAAATGTCTAAAACCCTGAGTAAAAACAATGTTTAAGCCAATGGTTTTGAATTTTCCACAACCTAGATTTCTAAGACCTATATTTGGAAATTATTAAACAATTCCTCCACTTTTCCTATAAATTCCCACCCATTTAACCATTACCCTCAACTCCCAATCCATAATATATAATTTTCTAGAGATTTTTACTCCCAAGGAGTCTCCCCAAGGTGTCATCAAGTCCCCAAGGTTTCAATTCTCAAGATATATGAGTAACTCTTCAAGGTAAGGGAAACCTCCACCTCCCTTTTCCATTCAAGAGTCCTTTTTGTGGTATGTCTTATAATTTCCAAAATAAGTTATTTTTTTCAAAATTATATTATCCTTTTACTATAATAATAGTCTTTTATCAATGTGGGACTTTTTTTCTCCCCCAATTTACCCATTTATAAAACTACGTTTTATACCTGTCATGCTACCAAATTTACTTCTCAAATTTCTCTCTTTTACATGAGAAATTATCTTTCCTTTTTTATTTGAATACACAAAATAATTTTATTTTCAGTGGGTATTTACCTATTTGTAAACATGATTTATTGATATGTGGATTTACAGACATGAAACTCAAATTTTTTTCACTGGTTAAAAATGAAGTAATTTCTGTATGCCTATATATAGAGCTTTTCCAATATTCAATAATCTATATTGAATGTCCATTGTTGAACTTGATGAGATAAATAAGAAACTATAGGAGAATCTATATAAAGGGTTTCTATGCCCAAGTGCTTCATTGTGGGGGGTGTACCTGTCCTTTTAATCGAGAATAGGGATGGTTTAATGGGCCTTTGTATTGATTATTGTGAGCTCAACAAGATCACAATAAAGAAAATTTATCCTCTTACATAGATCAATGAATTATTAAATCAGCAACATGGAGCCTAATACTTCTCTAAGGTGGATCTTTGGTTAAGATATTATAATTAAAGGTGAATAAGGAGGATATCCCCAAGAAACTTATTTTCAAACAAGGTATGGGAACTATGAGTTAATAGTGATGCCATTTGGACTCACTAATGCTCCAACCATATTTATGGACTTGATGAATAGAGTCTTTAGGGATTTCCTCGAAAAATTTGTTATAGTATTTATAGATGATATTCTTATCTACTCCAAAATCAAGAAGGAACATGAGGAGAATTTTAATTCTTTAGTAAAGAACCCTTAAAAAGAAAATTTATATGAAAAGTATAGTAAATGTGTGTTTTGTATGGAGAATGTAACATTCCTAGGGGTTTTTATCACCAGAAAAGGGATATCTATGGATTCTTAAAAAAATATATGCAATTTGAAGGATGGACCAGACTAATATCTGTGATGGAAATCTATAGTTTCCTTTGATTATTTGGGTACCATCGTTGATTTATAAGAAAATTCTCCTAATTACCAATCCCAATATCCAAGATAACTTGAATGAGAATCAAGTTTTTTTGTATAGATGAATGTGAATATAGATTTAAAGAGTTTAATAAGAGGTAAATCACTTCAATTGTGCTTACATTACCCATCGGTGGGGAAGGATTTGTGATCTATATTTATTCATCCAAAAATTGATTAGGTTGTTGACTCATGGATGATGAAAAAGTGATATTCGATGCCTCCCACCAATTAACTATCCATGATAAGAACTACTCAATGCATGATCAAGGATTAGTTTTTGTGAAATTCAAATTGAATATTTGGAGACATTACCTCTATGGGGAGAAGTGTGATATATATATATGGATAATAAAAGACTCAAGTATATATTCACATAAAAGTTGATCTATATGTGCCAATTAAGGTGGTTAGAGATAATCAAGGATTATGATTGTTTCATCTATTTCCATCTTGGATAGGCAAAAAATGTGGTAGATTCTATGAGTAAAAAGGATCCTACAACCCCATCCATGATACGGATTGTAAGGGATCTAATCTTTATGGAAATGAAAAGGATGGATATGGGAATAATAAAATTAACATCATCTTACCTTTATCATATAAATTATAAACCATCTATTCATGAGAGGATCAATGAAGACCAAAAATATGGTGAAGTGCTACAAAAAAGGTAGTGAATATTATAGAGTTCAACTTTGTAAAAGATGGATTTATAAGGTTGAGAACCTAGATATGTGTCCCATAAAAACCAAAACTAAATAGGGAACTTTTTATGTTGTACATATATCATCCTTACATATTCATTCATGAAGCACTAAGATATAGAGTCTTGAAGAAAATATTATGGTTGGATAACCTTAAGAGGTAGATTGAATAATTTTTATCCCGATGCTTGGCATTCCAACAAGTTAAGGCTAAAAAACATAAGTATAATGGTATGATGAAACCATTTCCAATGCCACTATATAAATAGGAAAACATAATCATGGATTTTTTCATAGGACTCCCTAGGATAACTAAAGTCAATAATAATATTTGTTTGGTATTCAATATCATTATAAATTTATAACATTTCATTTCTACCAATGAATATTTCTCTCTTAAAAAACTCACTTTTATGTACATAAGGGAAGTTGTAAGACTACATAAAGTACAACTATCAATTGTATCTGATCAAGATCTGAGGTTTACTTTTAGGTTTTTGAGAAGCCTTCAATTGACAATAGATATAAATCTATGTTTTAACACAACTTATCACCCTCAAATAGATGTTTAGTATAAAATAAACATTTAAACTCTAGAGGATATGATGAGATCATGTTTAATGTATTTCCAAGGACATTGGGATCCCCACCTTCTCCTATTAGAGTTCTCATATAATATAAGTTTCTATTATTACATTCAAATGACACCTTATGAGGATCTATATAGGAAGAGGTGTCATAATACAACATGATGGGATGAAGTTGGTGAGAAGAAGTTTATGGAATCTAATGTTATCAAAGATATAAAGTAGAATTTTCAAACAATTCAACGCCATATAAAATCTTCACAAAGCTGACAAAACAGTTATGAAAAAAATCATTAGAGAGGCCTATAGTTTGAGGTTAGAGATAAGGTGATCCTTTGTTTATATAAATGGAATAAATTAAATAGGTTTAAGTAAAAGGGAAAGATTATTCCTAGATACATTTCCCCTTTTAGATACTTAATCATATTGGAGTGGTGGAATATCGACTAGCACTCCCACCTAACCTATCACAAGTACATGATGAGTTCCATGTATCCATCTCGAGGAAGTAAATGCCAGATCCCTCACATGTGTTTAATCTAGAGGTGGTTACCTTAGAGAATGATTGTTCATAAAAGGTTAACCCATTGATGATCTTATATTATAGAGACACAATTATATGAAATAAAGAAACTCACCTAGTTAAAGTGCTATGGCAAAACCAAAAATTTTAGGAAGTAAATTGGGAATTGAAAAAGGTGGTTAAACAGAAGTACCCTTGTAATAACCAGGTTTTTCACTCAGGTATAGATCCTTTAATTTTCTGTATAATGATTTACTTTGGACCTAATATAGATTCTTAATGAGTTAGAAAAGGTTATGAGGGTGTGTGGGGCTTGTTTGGAGCTCAAAACACCTCTTTTTGGGAAAACAGACCAAGTCACATGGTTTGCACACAGTTATCGCATGATTTGCCTAACCGTGTAGATTGTGTTTTTCCAGATAGTGGCATCTCACACTACCTGCATATGAATGTGTATCCAAACCGTGTGAACACCCCCTTTTCCCCGGTTTGGGTAGAACCATCTCATATGGTTTTTGAACGGTTTGACAAACTGTGCGGACAAACCGTGCGGAAGATAAAAATATGTGTAAAATGACTAAAATTCTCTTAATGATCTATTAATCCTACCCTTTCATCCTAAATCTGAGTTTGTGTGGTATTGACCTATTTCTCTCTCATTTTTGGGGTTTTGGAAGATCAAATCTTGGAATCAAGAAATCTTCTTCATCCGGCTTCCGATCGAGTTTCTTTTTGTCACATTGGATGCACAATGGTAAGTACTTGAGTTATCTTTATCCATTCTTCTTCTCTTTCACTCTCGACCTAGATATCTCCATGTGAGAATTTTTCACCATTTTCTTATATCTACTCTGATCTGAGGCAAATCAAGGGCCGATACTGGAAGAGGAGAGTCATACAACCCTAAGGTGGGTGTTCTATAACTCATCCCTAAAGTTCGTTGTTTTTGGAAAGTTTGTGTGGGGCCCACTATTTTCGTTGGAAAAAATTTCTTAAATTAACATTCCATGATTATACTCGTTAGAATCACATGGTTATAATATTTCAAAATATGTGATTATTTATTAGTGGTTACACCCACAACTCAATCCGCCCCATGTCGAAGGTTATGCCATAATTGTATTTTAGTGTTTTGGCAAGTTTGAGCCACCATTCAGGTGTGCCTTTTCTTGAAAATTCTAAAGGTAAGACTCCTTATGATAAATGGATTGTTGTTAATTATAATTGAATAATGGCATGTATCATTTATGCTCACCACTTGACCCACATAAGGTAAGTACTTCCAAATGTTTATTAAATGTGAAATATGAAATCTGAAATGGAAAGTATACTAAGTATATAACTTGGCCTTATCAAAAGAGATAGAATAAAGTTTACATGTCTGTAGAACCCCTTTCCATGTTGATTGAAGGTAGCAGAGTGAACCTCAATAATTTAATAATCCTTAATGACTAAATATGACTTGATTAAATGGTTGCAATGCTACTTGACCCATCCACACTAATGGAAGACAAGGCTTGGACCAATGGTTTCAAATCTACTTGGCCTATCCACACTAATGGAAGGAAAGAATTGAACCAAATTAATTATAACATGATTACAATATCAAATAGGAATGGACTGAATCATGCTCGCCATTGATTTTGAGACGAGAATATCTTGGGTCTTAGGAAGCCCATTCTGATTCAAGGACACAGTTTGCTTAGGTTAATACCCACCTAGATTCCGGTTCTTGTCTATTACTTGGATGCATGGTATACTACAATCAGGGACCTTTCCTTATTACAAGATACCTTGGATACAATCCTTGGATCCATCACTGACTAGTAGGTTCCATGGTTAAAGCCCATAAGGCCCTGTCTTTGCTTAGAATTGTTTTACCTTGGTCGATCACCTTAGACTCAGTAGGTGAATTATTATGGAATTACTTGGATTACGATCCTTATATTACACTCTTATCCCTTATCTAGACTCAGATACTACCGAGTTAGCCTTTTGTGAGTTTATGTTACCTTGGTTTTTACCCTGGAACTTCCTCACTTTATATCATTGTTTGGTTACCTTGTTACATCTTGGGACCTTTACTACTCATACTATCACCAGTTGATGTTAGTGTTGGATATTCCTCATGTGAACTATTAACATTAAATAGAAATTGATTAATTAATGATCTGGTTACATGTTCAGACACCTACTAAGGGATGAAGAAGTTACTTGGTTATTTAGTTATATTGTACTACTTACTTTACTTTATATATGCAAGCCTTCACACTGTTATATTCCATTACACGTGTTGGATGTTATAGACACCATTGGTGGTGGCCCACTAAGATTTATCTCACACCCTCTTCGGGTGCTGTTTGGTACCCGGAGTATATTACATGGTTGTATGTATTGACAAAGGGAAGTATGCAGCTTTCAATACTTGATTGTGTGCCGATAGGATGAAGCTTGATAGAAAATGACTAAGTAGGATCTCAGGATTCTTGGAGTAGAATTTTTTTTCTTTTACCTTGTGGAACATGTTATGCTTATTGTCTTGTATCCATGATTTCCAGTTTTCTAGTGACATTACATTACATCATCACGGTTCTAGTTGATATAGTTGTTGTTATTCTTGTTTATCTATTGCATCAGTTTGCTTATGCTCTTTATTATATTGCTTCTGTTGTTTACTATACCTTTATATCCCTTCCACTATGTTACACTCTGCTAATGAGGGAATAGTATTCCCACAGATACACCCTAGGCCATCGCTGCTAGTCGGCAGCCTCTAGTGTTTGGGAAGATGTTCTTGAGGCCATGTGGCCTACTGGGATAGGGGCACCGGTTAAGTGGCATCTGGGTCTGGGTCGTCACAAAGTGGTATCACATGTGGTTTCTTTTGTTTATTTACTATTTGGAGACAATATATTGGAGAATATGAATGATCAGGACTTGGTCATAATCTGTGCTTGGGCATCGCGAAACCATGTTTGGGGTAAAAGCCAAGTTACCCATAATGAAATGGTTGTTCTATTTTTCCTCACATGTTGTGTGGTGTTGTTGATTATTAACCTTTGTGAATTTATTTCATCCTTGGAACAATGATATGAGGGCAAGGATAATTTATACATGCATCATTATAGGAACCTAGAATTCACATGTCATACATATTGCCATGTCATATAGGTGCATTTCACCGCTTTCATTTCTTGATATGCCTGTGATTGTTGAGTGATGTAGTGATAGTTTATTGTACATGTATTACTTTGGATTCTATTGAGTGATTTCCTATCTCAATCCATGAGGTTTATGGGACCTCATGGGTTGGAATGAGTAATTTACCAAGTCAAGCCATTATGCTATAAGTAAATGGGTGTCGTTTTTGGTGATAGGTGTATGAGAACTAATTCATCGGAAATGAAAATCCATTATAATGTGAATTCTAACATCAAAAATGATTTTTTTGCACATCCTTATCCCTTCTTGTCATGTTTATGAAAGTTAAATGAGTGAACCTAAGAATTAACTACAAAATGACATAAAACTTATACATGAGAACTTACCGATGCTTGACCATCTAAGCAGGTAGTTTGGGTAGTATGCCTTGGGTAGTGAGTTTTCTTACATTCATCTTCTGTTAGTGATGATATATCCTTGCATCTATGCTTGTTCTAAAAAGTGTGATTGGAATTTGTAGGCCAATGCTGTTGTAACATCCTTGTGTTGTTCGCCAGGAGAGTGGTGACGACCATGCTCCAGACATGGTGGGCCCTGAGCTGCCAGTCTTACTTCCAGGAGTGCCACTTGAAGAACCACCTACTATACCTAATCCAGGAAATGATGCTTAAGTTTTTTATAGTTTCTTATGTATGATTCAGTCCATGATTGGTGCTCCACGGGTTGCAATTACTATGATTGATCTGACTTTTGAGTTCCAGTAGCAACATCATCCTACTTTTTAGGGGATGGTGGATCTCAGGCCACTAAGTCTTATCTAGAGTAAATTTTGTCTATCTTTGAGCATCCATAAATGCCTCCAGGGCAGAGAGTCAATATTGATACATACATTCTTTGGGATTCAGACAAGCATTGGTGGGACGTCGTTACCCTGTCCGGATGTCATCAGGGCATGTTATGGGTTGAATTCCAGACTACCTTCTATGATAAGTTATTTCCTTAGTCACTGAGAGCTGATAGAGCCAGATATTTCATGCATCTTGAGTAGGGTTCTATGTCAGTTATGGAATATTCTATACGTTTCAGTAATTTACAACTCTTTGCACTACTTATAGCCAGTGATGAGCTTTCACATGCTAATCATTTTGAAGATAGGCTCCAGTACACCATCCGAACTCAGGTGAATGTATTTCACATTCCTACCTTCTCTTTAATAGTTTATCAAGTCCTTATCACTAAGAGTAACCTGAGGGATGGAGTGAGTACTGGGTTTAAAGGATCTATGCCGCGTCATACCAGTAGTTCTTCCGGTGGTAGGAAATGTTCCCTTGTGGTTTATCATCAGGGTAGTGGCAGCCAGAGTATCCAGTTTGATAGCTTTGTAGTGTTTCATCAGTGTGGAAAACTAGTGTATAAGAAGCCCCAATGTGATAGAGACCCTATGGAGTGTTGGGCTTGTGACCGTATGGGTCATCTTCTGCGCTTTTGAAAGACCTTTCTATCGTCTTCGAGTGGAAAATGATCAGCTTCGACTCCACCATTAGAAGAGAGTTATTTTGTGCCGTGTCAGGTGAGAAGTTGGAGTAGCACCGACAGGTCTGGCCGAGTAGGAGGTTGTGGATGTGGTAGTCTGATACCTGATCACCAGAAGAACCAGCAGAGCATTCATGATCATGGTAGTCCATCTATTGCACAAGGTCGTAGATCAGGTTAGTTGCAAGCCTTAAAGATGATACCTGAGGATTAGGCTTCAAAACCATCTATAGTATAAGGTACTATTCTAATATCCTCTACTATTTTCTCTGCTTTGTTTGATATAGGTTATTCAAACTCTTTTATTTCTGTATCTATTGTGGAAAGTCTTGGACTAGATATATAGTATCACTATGGTGTAATGACCCTTGATACACCATTGGGAATACAGATGGAGGGAATATTCTAGTGTAGGGATTGTCCCCTAGAGGTTGGCAGTTACCCTTTTTGTGGAATCTCTTTGTTCTTGAGATGGCAAGCTTCAATGTCATTCTCAAGATGGACTGGTTGGTCCACTATCACACCTCTATAGACTGTTATCATCGAAGGGTTTCTTTTAAATTACCATAAGGCAGTAGTTATTTTTTCAAAGGTGAGTGGGATGTCCAGGCTACGATAATAGGATCGAAGCATCATGGGCTAGGTGGATTGACCGACCAGATTGAAAATATTTTAATGGAGAATCAGAGTTTGATCCAAACTGATTTTCCTCCAGTATTTTATCATTTCAGGGAAGTCTTTCCTGATGAATTTTCTAGATTACCACCTAAGAGATAGGTAGAGTTTACAATTGATCTTTTTCTGGGAGCATCCCTAGTGTCTATTCCTCCTTATAGGATGGAACCTACTGAGCTTCAGAAGCTCAAGAGGAAGATAGAGGACTTAGAGAACAAAGGAGTTATATGGCCTGGTACATCCTCTTCGAGTTCACCCATGCTTTTCACTAATAATGTGTATGGAACTCTCCATTTATATGTGGATTACAGAATGTTGAACCACCTTATAGTCAAGAACCGGTATCCACTTCTACAAATAGATGTTCTCTTTGACCAGCTCCGAGGAGAAAAGGTGTTCTCTAAGATCAACCTGAGATCGGGTTATCATCAAGTGGGAGTCAGAACCTCAAATATACCTTGTACAACTTTTCATAGAAGGTATGGTCTGTATGAGTATCTTGTTATACCATTTAGTTTTATGAATGCACCTGTTATTTTCATGGATTTGATGAATAGGGTTTTCCATCCCAACTTGGACTCTTTTGTCATGGTCTTTGTGGATGACATCTTGGTGTATTCGCACACTCGTAACAACCATTAAAAACATATTGATATCATTCTAAGTACACTGATAGAGTATCATCTTTATGCCAATATTTCTAAATGAGACTTCTGGATTGACAAGGTCCACTTCTTGGGTCATATTATTTCAGAATCAGGAGTATCTGTTAACCTTGAAAAGGTTAGTGCTGTAGTATCCTGGGAGAAGCCTAATAATGTGTTTGATATCAAGAGTTTATTGGGGCTGGATGGATATTAAAAGCATTTCACACATGAATACTCACATATTTATTCACCTCTTACCGGTCTTACAAAGAAGTGTGTTAAGTTCCTGTGGTCAGAAGCATGCGAGAAAGCCTTTTAGGAGCAGAAAGGGAGGCTTGTCTTGGTACCTATTTTGATTCTTCCAGAACCTGGTAAAGGTTATATTGTCTTATGTGATGCATCAGGCATTGGACTAGGACCAGTTTTTATACAGGAAGACAAATTCGTTGCATATGGATCTCATCAATTGAGGCCTCACGAGATAAATTACTTGACTCATGACTTCGATCTAGCAGTATTTATCCATTCATTACATTACTGAAGACATTATCTCTTGGGTGAGGGATTTGTGGTGTATACAGATCAAAAGAGCCTCAAGTATATCTTTTCTCAGCATGACTTGAACCTCCAATAATGAAGATGGGTTGAATATCTACAATCCTTTGATTTTGAGCTTGCCTATATTCCTAGAAAAGGCAATTTGGTTGCAGATGCACTGAGTCGGAAAACTCAAACGCATGCTATAAAAGAATCCAGTGATGAATGGATGTTAATATCCTTCTTTTCTAATATTCATCTAAAGTATCATGATAGTCATGAGCAGTATTACCTCTCATCTTGAACAGTTACCACTTCTCTTATTAATAAGGTGAAGAGTATACAATTTTCATATCCTAAATGTTTGGTTCTCTATGAGAGTATATCAAGAGATAACCCACCTTCATATTGGTCTATAGACAGAGATGACGTATTACATCTATGTGGACATATCTGGGTTCCTACATATATGAGAGATAAGTTAATGAAAGAGTCCCATGCTTCTCAGTGGGAAATTCATTCATGAATCTCGAAGATATATCGAGATATGCATCACCGGTATTTGTGACCTGGAATGAAACGTCAGATTGCATGCTTCATCACTAGGTGTTCCACCTGTCAGCAGGTGAAGGCAGAGAACCATAGACCTACATGCTTGTTACAGCCACTTCCAGTCTTGAAATAGAAATGGGAAGATGTTATTATGGATTTTGTAGTCGGATTACCTAGGTTGTTGAGGGGTAGTGGTGTTATCTGGTTAGTCATTGACTGACTAACAAAATCATCCCACATCATTCCTATTCGAGAGAATTTCTCAATTGGTGAGATGGGAAGACTGTATATCCGAGAGATCATCTGACAACATGGGGTTCCACATACTATTGTTTTAGATAGGGATTCTCATTTCACTTCATGGTTCTGGAAGGGTTTGCAGAAAGCTATGGGAACTCAGGTGCTTCTATGCACATCTTTTCACCCTCAGACTGATGGAAAATCAGAACAGACAATACAATTTTGGAGGATATTCTCTAAGTATACGTCCTTGATTTTGGCGGTTCTTGGGAGAAGTATATCCCTCTTACTGAGTTCGCCCATAATAACAGTTTCCAAGTGATGATTCAGATGGATCCGTTTGAGGCCTTATATGGCAGGCCATGCCATTCACATTTATGCTGGCTATAGGTAGGTGAGGCAGCCCTACTAGGTCCTCGTCTCGTTCAGGAGACTTCAGAATAGGTCCAATTGATCTGTAAGCATATGACTACTGCTTAGTCTAGAAAAAAATCTTATGCCAATCACTGTTGACAACCTCTTGAGTTCGAGGTTGGGGATCAAGTTTTTCTTTGGGTATCACCCAGGCTTGGGAATAGACAGTTAAGGAAGCTGGGAGAGCTTTCGCCTCATTACATCAGGCCGTTTGAAATTCAAGAGAGAGTCAGGCCGATAGCCTATCAGTTGCTACTAACTTAGAGGTACCATTCCATGCACGACATCTTTCATGTCTCATAGCATCTCCAATATCTTGTTGATCCATCTCATAACTTTGATCCTGGGGAAGTTGAGTTAGATTCCAATGCTACCTTTGAGGAATATCCAATACACATTGTTGATCGAAGCATGAAGGTTCTACAAGGAAAGTATGTCCCTCTCGTATGGGTGCTATGAAAGCACATCCAAGTACAAGATGATACTTGGGAGAGGGAATCTAATGTACATGCTCAGTGGATAGAGTTGTTCTCAAACAATGTCTCTTTAGCATTGGAAGGAGAACTCGGGGGTGAGTTCTTTTAATGGGGGAAGACTGTAAGAACCCGGGTTTTCACTCAGGTATGGATCCTTTAATTTTCGGTCTAAATATTTACTTTGGACCTAATATATATTCCTAATAAGTTAGAAAAGGGTATGAGGGTGTTCGGGGCTTGTTTGGAGCTCGAAACACCTCTTTTTGGGAAAACAGACCAAGTCACACGGTTTGCGCACAATTAGTGCATAGTTTTCCTAACTGTGTAGATTGTGTTTTTCCGGAAAGTTGCACCTCGCACGGCTTGCACACGACTGTGAAACCAAATCGTGCGAATGCCCATTTTTCCCAGGTTTGAGTAGAACCATCTCGCACGGTTTGCACACCGTTTGAACAAACATGCGAACAAATCGTGTGTAGGATAAAAACGTATGTAAAATGTATAAAATTCCCTTAATGATCTATTAATCCTCCCCTTCCTCCCTAATCCTAGTTTTTGTGGGATTGACCCATTTCTCTCTCATTTTTGGGGTTTTTGAAGATGAAATCTCAGAATCAAGAGATCTTCTTCATCTGAATTCTAATCGAGTTTTCGTTCATCACGTTAGATGTGCAACGGTAAGTACTCGAGTTCTCTTTAGCCATTCTTCTTCTCTTTCACTCTTGACCTAGATATATCCATGTGAGCATTTTTCACCATTTTCTTATATCTACTCAGATTTGAGGAAAATAAAGGGCCGATACCGGAGGAGGAGAATCATACAACCCTAAGGTGGGTGGTATATAACTCATCCCTAAAGTTCGTTGTTTTTGGAATGTTTGTGTGGGGCCCACCGGTTTCATTGGAAACTATTTCTTAAATTAACATTCCATGATTATACTTTTTATAATAGTATGGTTATGCTCTTTCCAAATATGTTATTAGTTGTTAGTGGTTACACCCACAACTCTATCCACATCATGTTGAAAGTTATGCCATTATTGGATTTTAGTGTTTCAGCACATTTGAGCCACCATTCGGGTGTGCCTTTTCTTGACCTTTCTAAAGGTGATACTCCTTATAATAAATGGTTTTTTGTTAATGATAATTTCATAATGGCATGTACCGTGTATTCTCACCAATTGACTCGCCTAAGGTAAGTGCTTCTAAATGTTTATTAAATGTGCAATATGAAATGTGAAATGGAAAGTATACTAAGTATATTACTTAGACTTATCAAAAGAGATTGAATAAAGGTTACATTTCCATATAACCCCTTTACATGTTTATGGAAGGCAACATAGTGAACCTCAATAATTGAATAAGCCTTAATGACTAACTAAGACGCGATTAAATGGTTACAATGCTACTTGGAATATCCAAACTAATATAAGACAAGACTTAGACCAATGGTTTCAAATCTACTTAACCTATCCACACTAATGGAAGGCAAGACTTAAACCAAATGAATTATAACATGATTATAATATCAAATAGTATTAGACTGACTCGTTCTCACCTTGGATTCTAAGAGGAGAATACCTAGGGTCTTAGGAACCCCATTTTGATTAAAGGATACAGGTTTCTTAGGTTTATACTCACCTAGATTCTAGTTCTTGTTTATTCATTGGATGACCAATATACTACCATTGGGCCCCTTTCCTTATTAGAGGATACCTCAGATACACTATTTGGATCCAGCACCGACAAGTAGGTTCCATGGTTAAACCCCATATGGCCTTGTCTTTGCTTATCCATATTTTACCTTGGTCGATCACCTTAGACTCAGTAGGTGCCTTATTGTGGAATTCCTTGGATTACGCTCCTTTGATTACACTCTTACCCATTAGATAGACTTAGATAATACTGAGTTATCTTTCTATGAGTTTATGTTACCTTGGTTTTTACCCTGGAACTCCCTCAATGGATATCATTTTTTGGTTTCCTTATTACATCTTGGGACCTTTACCACTTATACTATCACGAGTTGATGTTAGTGTTGGCTATTACGCACGTGACCTATTAATATTAAATGGAAATTGATTAATTAATGAATTAGTTACATGTTCAGATTGTAGCTAAGGGCTAAATCAAGTACTTGGTTATTTAGTTCTATTGTACTACTTCCTTTATTTAATATATGAATTCCTACACACTGTAATATTCTATTACATGGGTTCGATGTTATAGACACTGTTGGTGGTGGCCCACTGAGATTTATCTCACACCCTCTCTGGGCGTTGTTTGATACCCGAAGTAGATTACATGGTTACAGGTATTGACAAAGGGAAGCATGCAACTTTCAATACTTGATTGCGTGCTGATAGGATAGAGCTTGATAGTATATGACTGAGTAGGATCTCAGGATGCTTAGAGTAGACTTTGTTTTCTTTTACCTTGTGGAACATGTTATGATTATTTTCTTGTATCCATTCTTTACAGTTTTCTAGTGACATGACATTACATTATCACTGTTCTAGTTGATAAATTATTGTTATTCTTGTTTATCTATTGCATCAGTTTGCTTCCGCTATTTATTATATTAATTCTGTTGTTTACTATTCCTTTATATTCTTTTTGTTGTGCTACACTCTTCTAATGATGGCATAGTATTCCCATAGACACACCTTAGGCCATCGCTTCTAGTCAACAACCTCTTTCATTTAGAAAGATGTGCTTGAGGTCATGTGGCCCACCGAGCTTGGGGTACCCGTTAAGTGGCATCCGGGTCTGAGTCATCACAAACCTCATCTTTTTTAATGTCTGGGATGGAAATTTTTATGAATAAGTTTTCTAAAGTAGGGTGTAATGTAATAACCAAAACTTTTATAAATTAAATTCCTTTTGTAAATGAATAAATTACTTATTAAGTAATAAAGTCATAGAAAACACATTCAATACTGTGGTTATTTTCGAACGATTATAAAATATAGTCTGTCATATTTAAATGACCATTAAGAATCTTAAACATTAATAATATAGCTCTTGAATAGTGACTATTAAGATTATTATACATTAAGGGTCAATATAATGTCCAATTTATATAGACAAAAGAAGTTATGGTCTCAACCTATAGGATCATACCCTATGAAGTCTATTTATCAGAGCTTCTGAGAGAGGTGGAATCCCTGGTCTTTTCCTTTGACCAATCCCAATTCAAAATTCAATAAATAAATCATGATATAAACCATTTTTAGATAATTTCAATCTTATAAAATCATATCCCAAACCATGTTCATCAAAATACCCTAAGAAACTTATATTGTATTTTTGGGAAATATATAGTTTCAATCAAGACACAATTTTTGATGAATTAAATAAATTTTTAAATAAATTTTATTTTAATAAAATATTCTTATTAAATAATATTTATTTTAATATAAATGATAATATAATTTTATGAATACAAATTTAGTTTTTATAAGGGTCAGAAAATTGTTATTGTAAAAAACACCAGTATTTTTCAATAAATGAGGATTTAAATTTAAAAGTGTAAATCATTAAATTTAAAAAATTACTTTGATAAATAAAATATTATTTTTGAAATTATCACGTCAAAATTAGATGATGTGAAATTTTTATAATATTCTGAGGTGGTTAAATTTTTGGGTAAAAAATAAATTTGATATAAATATACAGTATGCATTATGACACCATAATAGGTTAAAAGAGATGTAATAAATACTATAAAGTGTATCCAATATAATAATTTGTTTTTAAAGTTATTTTATTTATTTTTTAAATTCTTAATGAATCCTTCAAAACCAATATTATATTTTAAGGTTTTAAAATTAATTCTTTATCAACATGACTCACTTCCACATCACTAAGGGTTTATTTTAATTATTTCGGTTCATAAAGTTATAAAATATTATAAAACACTCATCTTTGGATTAAATCATGGAAAAAATCATGGGAGGGTTTTTTGGTTTTTATTATTTTATTATATAATGTTCAAAACCTATGTTTTTAAATTTTAAAAAATTCCCCTCTCTTTTTTTCTATAAAAATCTACCCAATTTTTCAGTACTCTTTACAAAAAACCCTTGAATCATTAATTTACCTATTTATATCCCTCCCAAGGTGTCCCTAAAATCTTATGAAGATCCTCCCTTGATTTTAGAAGTACCCTCTTAAGGTAAGGGATCCTCTCCTTATCCTCTTTATTCAAGCACGTTCCTTATATTATGACTTTTTTTCTTCTAATTTTTCTAGTTAGGATATGTTTTCACACATTCCTCTTACTTTAATTATGATTTCCAAGTGATGATAGACCCCTTTAAATATCATTAAACCCTTTCCATGAATCTTTATGTGTAACGAACTAGAATTTTTAAATGATATTTATTTCCTAAGAAAATGTGTATTATATTATATTTTTCTATGCACGTACAAAATATAGTGGAACTACTAAAAACTTATTTAATTAATAATAGTCATTAAATTAGTCATCTATAAAACCAATTAAAATTTCTAATATTACAACTGGACAAAAAAAATATAAAATAGAATAGTTAAATTAGGAAAATATGGATCTCCACAATCATTTAGAATCATATCCCCCATGGAAAACACTACAAAAATGAAGAAAAATATTTCCAAACCAATAAATATATTAGAAAACTAAAATATAACCTTAGGAGGAATTTTAGTTTTGAGTGAAATAATGAAGTGATATTTATAGGTTATAAAGGGAAATGTGACCACTGAGATTGGGTCGTTGGTCAAATATGATCATTGGTCCATTTTACCATAGGAAGATATAACTTTTGGTGAAAATTTCACCATTATAATTACTATTTACAGGTAGTAACAATAGATGATAATTGATGAAAAAAGGATAAACGTTGACCTCAACCAGTAGAGTCATGCCATTTGAAGCCCATTTATCAGAACTTGAAGGGAAGGTAGTTTCACGGGGGCTCACCCTTGACCAAGAACAAGTTTAGATTCAATAAGTGGATCTTGAATGAAATCAACTACAAGATAAGTTAAAGTTAGTGGAAATTATCAATCGGTTGATGTTAGATGAGCCACCCCATGAAACTACCACCATCACACACCTTACTCTTAGGGTGTATGTGGGTGTAATAAGTGGTTACATGTCTAGGGATTAGTTACATAAAGTTTAATTTCCTTTGAATAAATAAAATTTTTATCCCATAAATTCTTTTTTAGAATAGTCTTTATTAATAAAATATATGTTTAATTGAGATGAATTTGGTAAATTTATTTTTGGACATAAATAACACATAATTTTATTTTTTTATAAAAATATATACACTTTTATAACAAACTTAGGTATTCTAAATTATATTTTTTATAAGGAAAGTCTATTTTAAAACACAATTATTTAAATATAAAGGATAAAATAATTTTATAACGACATAATTTTTTTTATAAGTGTTAGAAATTTGAATGTGGCCTAAAAAATAATATTTTTCAATAAATAAGATTTTTTATATTTAAAAGATAAAAATACCATATTTATAAAATTAATTTTATTATATAAATATTATTTTTGAAATAAACATGTTGAAATTAGGTTAGGGTGAATTTATGAGAATTTTCTAAAATACATTATTTTTCTTTTAATAGTAAAATAGAATTTTGGGTTTTCAGTATGTTTTAGGATTTCGGAATTTTTTCATAATGATTTAGTAATAAATTAACCACAATCAACGAACAAAAATATGTTATTATATTAATATTAAGTATTTTTATATATTTTAATCAATTTCCAAACCTATAAGTGACTTTCCAAATTCTGAAATGGAAAATTTAATTTTAAAAATATTACTTTGGGGAAAATTTAATTTTCCATGAACAGAGAAGTATACTAAAATAGAGTTAGATTTTTGTGGACTAAAATATCATAGATTATGACTTAAATGTCCAAAAAAATGAGTATGAACAATGGTACATCAAATAGTTTTTCATTTCCTACAACCTAGATTTCCAAGACTTATATTTGGAATTTATAAAAAAATTCCTCCACTTTTCCTATAAATACCCACCCATTTCACCATTCCCCTTCACTCCCAATCCATCCTCCATGAATTTATGGTGATTTTTCTTCACAAGGAGTCCTAATAGGATTTCCTCAATCCTCAAATATTCAAATCCTCAAGACATAGGAGTAACTCTTCAAGGTAAGGTAAATCCCCACCCCTCTTTTCCATTCAAGATTATTTTTTAAGGCATGTCTTATAATTTCCAAAATAAGTTATTTTTTCAAATTTATATTATACCATTTCTATAAAAATAGTCTTTTAAAATTAGGGTAACTTATTTCTCCCTTATTTTAACCTTTTCCAAAAACATGTTTTATACCCATCATGTTGTCGAATTCACTTCTCAAATTTATCTCTTTTTCATGAGAAATTAATTTTTCCTATTTTATTTGAATACCCAAACCTATTTTATTTTCAGTGGTTATTCACTTAGTTGAAAAAAATGATTTACTTATTTGTGGATTTACATAAATAAAACCCATATTTCCTTTCAGTGGGTTAAAAACAATGTAATGATCATGTCTTTATGAACTTTTGTACACTTTGACATTGATAAGAAACCCGATCTTTAATTTCCATGAGTTATTAATGAAATGATTTATTATGATCTATGTGGATCAAATTAATTAATAAATATAAAGGGTGTTCCCTGGTAGTTCTCCAATTCATTACATAAATAATTTAATATCAAGAGATGACATGTTTTATGATACCTCAGTGAATAACCTTGGTAATATTCATTTATCACACCTTAGTGATAAACCTTAGTGATATTCTTATGAATATATCATTTAAATATTGTAGCCACATTTCCATTTTATGATTCATTTTCTTCTTATTATTATATTCCTCTTATTCATGCCTTATTGTTATTACTCATTTTCTTATTAATATGTCTCAAGATCACATACTATATGTTTCTATTATTCATTTCTTTTCTGGGATTCATGATCACCCTTTTCCTTTTATGTATTCCCCTAGGATATGAGATTCAGTAAAAGTAACTTAGGGTTAACCCATGAAGATGCGTTTTAAGGGGGTTAGAATAATGTTTTATGTTTTGATGTTTTATGTACCTAATTTTCCAGAAAATTAACTTTAAAATATCCTTCATGTTGTTATATGTAATGTAATGTTTATATAATAAAAGCCAGGATTCCATAGTTAGTATTGAAGGAAAATTTAGTTATTTATGAAAATAAGGACTTTCAAAATTTAGTGTGTGCCCTAGGGAAAATTCTAAATATAGGAAAAAATACTAGTATTTTGGTGAATATTAAATAAGTGGTTTTTAAGAAAATACATCCCTTTCTAGATAATACAAGTGGATGTGGCTCTAGGACAAATTTACCAAGGGGAAACACTCGGAAACAATGCATTAATCTAGAATCAACTGGGAACTGGTGCATGAAAATAGTCCTTGATACACTATTAGTTTGACACTCCTGGGGGATATGTTTGGTTAATTAAAATCTTTTTATGAAAAATTATGAAGGATATATAGAAAATAGAATTAGAGAATATTAATAACATATTTAAGCATGATTTTGTAAGACTTAAACTCACTTTAGAATTACAATATTCATAAAATTAACATGTTTATCAATAAGTTTTTCTTCTTTTAGAAAGAATTGCAGGAAATAGGAGGAACGATGTAAATGATGACCACAACATATGATGCACTGATAACATTATGATGGAAGATGGAATGGAAAACCTCATGAGGATGATGAATAAACTGAATCAAGTTATGAACAATAACTTAAATCAAGTTGAGAGAGAAGATTCACCTTGAAGAGAACTAATTTATATTAAGCCCATCATGTGTCAATGACTACCTTATTTTATTAGATCTATTAACCCATTGATTGTTGAAAAATGGATAAGCTATATAGAGAATATCTTTTTTGTACTATATTATTAGGGGCTAGAGAAAGCCACCCTATCATTATAATTCTTAGAATTATAAGATGATCAGTGGTGGAAACTAATTAAAAATACTTACCCAAAAAGAGATATAGATGCTATGGAGTGGGAAGAGTTTAGAGGAATAATTTTCAACAAATATTTTCCCCATTTGATGAAAGAAAAATTTGATAAGGAATTCCTAGGGTTGAAGCATAAGGGTAATGAATCATTGGGAATCTATGAAATGAACTTTAAAATACATTCTTAATACACCTATCTATTTTTTATATAACCTAAGGAAAAGTTTGATATATTCTTTAGTGTATAGAGACCCCATTTGTGGAGTAATTTTAAAAATAAAGACTATCAAAGAAATGAGTAGATAGTGAGGAGTGCTATGAAGGTTCAATTAGAGTTTGGAGAGATGCAGTAGTCACATAGGTCAAATGAAAAGAAGAGAGAAATGGACCCAAACTCATGGAAGAACTTTGATTATGATATAGGAGGAAAGAAAGTGTGACTTCCCATGTGAAATTAATGTGGGAAGAATAATTTAGAGAATAAATTTATTGGTAGTGGAAAGTGCTAAAAGTTAATAAGAGATGTAAATATAGCTCACAAATATCTTAGTGAGGTGAATCCTCAAACTCCCAACACTAACAACAAAGGGAATATGGTGTAGGCCCAAACAAATGTTCAATTATTTAAGTGTAGAAAACTTGGTCACTTTTATAATCAATTTCCAAATTAGAAGATAATAGTCAGAAACCACCATCAACCTCAGCATAGGCCCAACCATATGTTCAATTATTTGAGTATTTACTACCACAAAATCCAAATTAGAGTCTCTAAATGATGTGGTTAAAGGTACAACCATTATTCTCTCATAGGTAGAAAGTACATTATTTGATTCTAGTCATATTAATTCCTTTATTTCATCGAAGTTTTTAAATAATATTGAATCAATATATGAACTTCTATAAGTATATTTATTTCTAAAGACTCCTAGTGGGATTATCCTTGAATCAATAGTGTATAGAAACTATAGTATTAACTTTGGTGAGTACAACCTCATTGCAAATCTAGTAGTCATTCCCACGGTGGAATTCGACACTATACTAGGGATGGACTACCTATCAATGTATAATTATAAGATCAACTAAATAAGTAAGGAAATTTCTATAGTCTTGAATGGAAAACCTATAATTATTTTTAAAGGAGAGATATCTTGGACCAATCATTGTATGGAAGCACCTCACTCAGCCTTCTTTATATAGATAATTAGTAAAGAGGGAGAAGTAAATGAAAGTATAAAGACAAAGAATGTCCACATAATTTAGGAATACATTGATGTATTTTATGAAGAGTTACCTAGACCTCCCCCGGAATTAAAGGTAGAGTTATCTATTGAAATCATGCCTAGGTCCAAGCTGATATCAACTACCCCATATAGAATGTCAAATGTGGAGTTGGAGGAATTAAGGAAAAAAAATTCAAGATCTTTTGGAGAAGTGATTTATCTAACAAAGTGTCTATCCTTGGGAAGCACCTATTCTCTTTATGGAGAATAATTATAGGTTAATGTGGCTATGCATTAATTATAGAGAACTCAACAAAATCCTACTAAATAACAGGTACCCACTCCCAATGATTGATGAATTATTTGACCAGCTTCATGGTGTAAAATTCATCTCCAAGATTGACCTCCAATCTGGGTATCATCAATTGAGGGTGAAGAAAGAAGATATTCCAAATATTTCTTTCCAAACACTACGGGGAAAAGGGGTTTTTGTGACGGGTTATTTGCGATGGGGATAAATCCCGTTGCAAATTGTACCGTTAGAAACTTATTTGTGACAGGGGAATTTTCCCGTCGCAAATAACTACTTATTTGTGATGGGGAAAGTTTGCCCGTCGCAAAAGGTTTGGCACGCAATGCGCGCCAAACCGTGGGAATGTTATTTGCAATGGGGGGTTACCCACCGTTGCAAATAACCGGCGGCGGTAAAAAATATTTGCGGCGGGAATATACCCCCATCGCAAATAGTATGTCGGTAGGTTATTATTTGCGACGGGACCCGTCACAAATAACTATTTAATCGTTGACCGTGATAAATGCGGGCTAAAGTATTTGTGATGGGTACCGTCGCAAATAATACTATTTGCGACGGGATACCCATCGCAAATAAGCTAACCTATAAATACCCCCCATCCATTTTTTTCATTCATTCTCAAACTCTATCTTCTACTTCTCTCAAAACTCTATTTTTAGAGTTCACAGTTTCTTAAGTTTAATTTTTATTTCCAGAGTTGATATTGAAGTCTTCAACAACTATCAGAGATCAAGCTCAGATCAATTTCAAAGGTATTTATGTTCATTTTAATTTAATATTTATTTTAAAATTTTTATTAGTTTTAATTATTCTTAATTAGTTATAATTTAATTATTTTTAGATTGTTTTGTTATTTAATAAATTTAAATTATTAGTATTAATTGTTCATAGTTAATGGTAATTAAGAATAATTAATAATAATTAGAAATAACTAATAATAAATAGGAATAATTAATAATAATTAGTCATAATTAGGAATAATTTTTAATAATTAGTAATAATTAAGAATAAATACTAATAATTAGTAATAAATACTAATAATTAGTAATAATTAGTAATAATTAGTAATAATTAGTAATAATTTAGAATAATTTAGAATAATTAGGAAATAATTAGGAACAATTACGAAAAATAAGAAAAAATACGAATAATTACTAATAATTACTAATAATTACTAATAATTATTAATAAACCTCCTCCATGCACGCATTAACCATTACAACTAAGCCATTTCATTTTTTTATACATTTAATGATATATATATATATATAGTTATATTTATTCGTATATTAATATAGATTTATATTAATATAAATATATTTGGTTATATGAATAAATATATATATATATATATATTTATTTATTCATATATTAATATATATATTTATTCGTATATTAATATATATGTATATTTATTTATATGTATATATATATATAGTTATAAATTTTTATTCATATATTTATTTGTATATTAATATATATTTATAAACTTAGTTTTAAATAAATTTATAAAATATGTTTTTTATGTGTATTTATAAATAAATAAATAAATACATACATATATACAATACACACACACACACAAATATATATATATATATGTATAGTTATGAATGAATACATAGAAATGAGGGGGTGAAAATCCATCGAGAATGTTAAAACGATTATAACTTCTAATCTGTAAGTCCGTTTCAACTCCACAACCAGTCAAATCTAATAACATGAAATGATCTTCGATATGATATGCGGTACATGACAAACGAACATCCGGATCAGAAGTTATAGCCATTTGAATGTTAAAACAACCATAACATCTAATCCAGGAGTCCGTTTCAGCTTTACAATCAGTCAAATCGAAGAACATGAAACGATCTTTGATATGATATATGGTACAGGCTTGTAGGACATCGGGATCAGAAGTTATAGTTGTTTGAATGGTAAAAAACAGGGGTACCTTGACTAAAAACTCAGTTTTAAAGGCCTTCTGGGCCTCTTTTGGCATCGAAAATCCCTTGACCAGGGTCCCCCCTGAGTCACAGCGATGTAGAGCTCGTCACAGGCTTCAATTTGATATGCTGTAGAGCTCAAACGGAGTCCCGGATCAAAAGTTATGGACGTTTGAAGTTTGGGTTTCATTTTCAACTTATTTTTTATCTTTTCATTAATTTATTATTATTTTTTATATTCAAAGAGTTATTAAATGACTATTAATTAATAAAAATTACATAATTACTAATTAAAAATATTTTTTAATTTATTTTATATTCCTCTTTTATTAAATATCTTATAAATTAATATTATATTTCCATAGATCCTTTCAAAAACATATTTATAAAATAAATATTATATTTATAACAATATAAATAGATTAATATATTTAAATATTAATAAATAATTTTTTAAATTTTTTAAATTTTTTTATTATTATTTGCGACGGGCCCGTCGCAAATAGGCTCTTCGAAGAAACTATTTGCGACGGGAAAAGTGCCCGTCGCAAATACTTTGTTGCGACAGGCCCGTCACAGAATTGTTTAAAAAAAACAAGAAATCTATTTGCGACGGGCCCTTTTCTCATCGCAAAAAAAGTTATTTGCGACGAGCCCATCACAAAAAAAATTAGTTGTGACGCCGTTTTCTGCAATAGGTCATTTGAGATGGGGCCCCATCGCAAAAGGCCATTTGCGACGGGATCCCGTTGCAAATGACCCGTCGCAAATACCTGTATTTCTAGTAGTGGAACAAGACATGTGAATTATGATTTTTTTGTTATGAACTTCAGCTTGACTAATGATCCCTCTATATTTATATATTTGATGAATATAGTCTTTAAATATTACCTTGATAAAATTCTGATTGTTTTTATTGATGAAATTATAATATATTACAAAGGTTTCGAGGTGCATGAGAATATTTTAAGGGTTATATTAATAACTCTAAGGAAGGGTAACATATTTTGAAAATTTATAAAATGTAATTTATGGTTACAAAAAGTTGATTTTTTTTGGGTCAGATTGTAACCAATGAAGGAATATCAATTAACCCCTATAAGAAAGACTATAGAGTAGTAGTTTTATCCTAAAAAAGTAAGTGAGATTCATAGTTTCCATGATTAAGTAGGATATTATAGGATGTCTTTGGAAATATTTTCCAGAATTTCTAATCCATTAACAAAGTTAACTCGGAAAGGAGTTGAGTTCATCTTGATAAATGAGTGTGAAGAAAGTGTTTAAGAAATTAAGAAGAGATTGGTTACAGAACATGTGTTAACTCTACCCTCTATTTGAGAAGGTTTTGTTATTTACAGTGGTGCATCTATGAAAAGGATTGGGTTCAACCTCATGTAAAAAGACAAGGTGATTTCTTATGAATCTCGATAGTTAAATCCTCAAGAGATGAATTATCTTATATATGTCATGGAGCTAGCTGCAATTATTTTTTCTTTTAAAATATGGAGGAACAATATTTTTGGGGAGAAATTTAATATATACGTAGAACACAAAAGTTTAAAGTATATATTCATGCAAAATGAATTGAACATGAGACCAAGGAGATAAATGAAACTTCTTAATAACTATGACTATTCAATTCATTATAACCCCAAAAGAGTAAACAAATCCATTGATGCATTAAGTGGGAAAGACCCTATTTGGCTGGAAATGATGAGGATTCAAGGAGATCCATTGATCAAGGACCTAGTAACATTGGACATGGTAATCATGAGGGAAGGGAAATCATCAATACTATATGAAATGATTTCTAAACTGTTGACCTCACCTGTTTTGATAATCCCAATTATGTGTTCATATATTATGCTATTCTCAATTACTGTTGATCTACATTTTAATTCTTTCAAATCAGTGATCAAGTTAATAATAATGTTTAAATAGTCTCTGAGTTATGTTAATCTCGATTATCCTTGTTTATATAAGCTTTGAAATAGTTCTAAGTCAATTAGATGTGGTTTGCATAAGACACAGAGCTACCGATGCACAGAGCTACCGATGGACACAGAGCTACCGATGGACACAGAGCTACCGATTCACAGAGCTACCGATGCATAGAGCTACCGATGCACAGAGCTACCGATGGACACAGAGCTACCGATGCACAGAGCTACCGATGCACAGAGCTACCGATGCACAGAGCTACCGATGGACATAGAGCTACCGATGGACACAGAGCTACCGATGCACAGAGCTACCGATGCATAGAGCTACCGATGAACACAGAGCTACCGATGGACACAGTGCTACCGATGGACACAGAGCTACGAATGGACACAGAGCTACCGATGCACAGAGCTACCGATGCACAGAGCTACCGATAAGAGCTACCGATAAGAGCTACCGATAAGAGTCACCGATAAGAGTTTGAAGAGCTACCGATGGAAGATCCTACACCGAGTCAACCGTACACGTCTACAAACAAACGGCTACCTATAATGAACTCGACACTATTTGTTTATTATACTAACAGTTACATTTGTTACTTTTGATGCATTTAATGTTATTAAATGATTTATGTTGCCATTTCAGGAAACCGTAGCAAGTACGATCAAAAAGTATAATCATTACTTCTTCTCAGAAAGATAAAACAAAAGGGCATAAAAAGGACATCGTGTATGTATCAAAAAGTAGTGTGAGAGACAATAGACTTGAAGAGATCAAGCACACAGAACACACTTGTGATCAAGCTCAAAACGTGCCAAGATCAACTGGAGAACTTGCACTCATGAGACTACTACTACCAGCCTCCAGAACATAGAGCATACATCGAGCAATCTATGCTAAAATAGAACTACACAAAACTCTTCATTCTTTGAGCCGATAAGCAAGCTGAACCTGGAAGTTAAGGAAACAGATGATACTCTGTTTTCCAGAAAAAAACTAGAAGAAGACTCATAACAAATTCTAATCAACAAAAGGAGTCAAGAGCTGCACGAAGATCACTAGAGACATTTCTAATCTCTAAATATTTATCTTTGTGATTTACTTTTTACATTACGAGCAGTGTGTGTTATCTGTTATATCTTACACACACACTGTCTCCTGAACCTTAACTGGAGGATTTGTAAATCCTCACTCACTATCTTTTCATTCATTTTCCCACTATGGATAGTGGTAGAGGTTGTGTGTGACCTGGACAGCTGGTTGCTGTTGTTTTGTTTCCCACGAATAATAGTGGTAGAGGTCTTGGACCTGGACAGTTGTAAACTGTTGAACCCCGATCCAGGGTGTGGATCTTCCTTTTATAAAATTTTGAGAGGACTAAGTCTCGGCTTGAGACTGAACCTCTTGGTTAACTCCTCTGTGTTTTTAGTTAAAGTTTATATCCATACAGTACATATTTATTTCATATTCCCCTGCTATTACTTTGAAATATAATTTACTTTCAAAACTACTTTGATAGTTAAACAAGCAAATGTTTATATTTATTGTAAACCAGTAAGTTAGTTTCAAAAGTTAAATTAATCATAAGATTAAGTTAACTGAGAACTAATCAATATTTCAGAAACTAATTGAAAATTTATAATAAGTATAAATTCACTACATTTTAATCTGTTTTTGAAATTGAGGGATTTTAATAGAAATTGTTTTTAGCAGAAATTTTAATTAGAACTCAATTCACCCCCCTCTTGAGTGTCCACTCCGACCAATATTTGGTATCAGAGGGTTGTTAATATCTTCTAAATTACTCTGTTTTCAACTGTGATTTTAGTTGTATTGTAAAGTTCATAAAATTTCTGTTATTTCTAAATTTTTATCTCTTTAAATTTTGTTTATAATGGATAATAGACTGGAGGGTGCTGCTACTAACCGGCCACCTTTCTTTAATGGAAATAACTATGCTCAGTGGAAACTTAAAATGAAAATTCATCTAGAAAGCATGAGTTTTGATATTTGGACTGCTATTGAATCTGAATACAAAATTCCCACTACTGATAGATCTACTTGGGATGAATCTACAAAGACTACTTACAATAATAATTGTAAAGCTATGAATGCTCTGTACTGTGCTCTAGGAGATGAAGAATTCAACAGAATTTCTGCATGCAAAACTGCTTTTGAAATTTGGGATACCTTGGCTGTTTCTCACGAAGGAACATCTAATGTTAAAGAAATGAGATTAAAAACTTATACTATTAAATATAATAATTTCAAAATGAAGCCTGATGAACCTATTTCTGACATGTATCTCAGGTTCAATGAGATAGTAAACACAATGAGCTCACTCGGAAAGATTGTTCCTGCAAAAGAACAAATTATGAGAATACTAAGATGTTTGCCAGATAGATGGAGAGGTACATCCATTTCAATTAGATAATCCTGTGACATTGGAGCACTGCCTGTCAAGGAGTTAATTGGTAAGCTGATGATGTATGAAGAAGATATTAAAGTAAATAAAGAAGAAGATGAGGAACCCAAAAGAAAATCTGCAGCGTTTAAAACTACTGCCTTTAAGAGTAAAGACAAGGATAAACTACAAATGGAGACTGAGAGTTCAACGAGTAAAAATTCAGAATCTGACAGTGATGCCGAGATGTCTCAAATAGCCAGGATATTCAAGAAGTTTTATAGGAAAAAGAAATTCTTTAGGAAAACAAATTACAAAGGAAAGTATGATCAACAAGGCAAATGGAAAAAGGATTGGAAGAAGGCTGACAGAACTGATGAAGTTGTCTGCTATGAATGCAAGCAAAAAGGACATATCAAAGAAGACTGTCCAAAGTTAAAATTCAAAAAGAAATATGATTACAAAGACAAGAAGTACAAGAAATCCATGAAGTCTACCTGGAGTGCTTCAGAAGACAACACTAGTGAAGCCGAATCTTCGGACTCTGAAAGGAATCGAGCCAACATGTGTTTCATGACAAATACTTCTGAGGTAACATCTGAGACTCCTGTTTTAAATTTATATTATTCTGGAGATGATTCTGATTCAGAAAACATGTAAAAATCTGAACTATTTGAGTACTATGATATGTTGGAAGAAACCTGTAATGATCTTAAAGGCAAATACAAAGGTTTAAAGAAACAGTATGCTTTAAGTGTTAAGCATAAATCTGATCTTGATATAGAAAAGGAAAAGAATGCTCAACTACTAAAGGAAAATATAGAACTGAAACTCTCAAATGAGCAACTTAGAAAGGATTTAGAAAAATTCACAAATGGAAAGGATGCTCTAACTCAAATTCTAGGAAAGGAAGTTGCACCTAGATATGCTACTTGTTTAGGATACCAACCAGGACAGAGACAGTTCACCAGAACCCAATTTATTCCTAAGTATGAAAAAAATATTGCTAGTTCCAGTTTTGGAAATTCATATGCTTCAACAGGATATTCATATGGTTATAGACCAAATATAGTCTATCTTTCAAAATCTGTTACTTCTGTTAATTGTATAAAACCAATAAAACAAATCTGGGTACCTAAAGCCCTGATTGCTAACCTATCTGGACCCAAGAAAATCTGGGTACCAAAGTCATTTCCCGTTTAAATCTGTTTTATAGGAGACCTTCTTGAAGAGTTGTCACAAGAAGATATGGTATTTAGACAGTGGGTGCTCAAGACACATGACTGGAGATTATTCTTGCTTCAAGAGCTTAATAAAGGTTGATGGAGGTCATGTCACCTTTGGTGACAACTCTAAAGGAAAAATCATCGGCCTAGGCCAAATTGGTAACACTGACTCAGTATTAATTTCTAAAGTTTTATTCGTTGATGGACTTAAATATAACTTGCTTAGTATATCTCAATTATGTGACGATGGTTTCTATGTCAAGTTTGAAAATGACTCGTGTGATGTTTTTAACTCCAAAAATTCTTTAGTATTTTCTGCTCTAAGGAATGAAAATGTTTATCCTGTTGATTTAAATTCTTTAGCCAAACAAAATATTTCTTGTTTGAACACTTTTCATAAAGAATCTTGGCTATGGCACAGAAGATTAGGACACTGCAACATTCACTCACTCAGAAAACTGGCTAGGAAAAACTTAGTTAGAGACTTACCTAAATTAGAATTCCCAAATGACAAAGTGTGTAATCCCTGTCAAAAGGGAAAACAACACAAAGTTTCTTTTAAATCAAAGAAAGAAGTCTCAACTTCTCAACCACTTGAGTTGGTTCACATGGATTTGTTTGGACCATCAAGAGTTTCTAGTTGAAATGGGAAGCATTATGTCTATGTCCTTGTAGATGACTTTTATAGATATACTTGGGTATACTTTCTAGCTCACAAAAGTGAAGCTTGTCCTTACTTTGTTAAATATTCCAAGTCTGTAGAGAACCTTAGTGGACTTAAGATTAAAACCCTAAGAAGTGATCATGGTCATGAGTTTGAAAATCATGAGTTTGAATCTTACTGCTCACACAATGGCTATAGTCACAATTTCTCTGCCCCTAGGACACCCCAACAAAATGGTGTAGTAGAAAGGAGAAACCGAACCCTTCAAGAAATAGCTAGAACCATGCTCAATGAATATGAACTGCCTATTTACTTTTGGGCTGAAGCTGTTAATACAGCTTGTTATGTTATTAATAGAGTCTTGATTAGACCTGTTCTTAAGAGGACTCCCTATGAGTTGTGGAACCATAGGAAACCTAAGTTTAACTACTTCAGAGTTTTTGGCTGCAAAGTCTTTATTCTCAATATCAAATACAATCTTGACAAATTTGCATCCAAGAGTGATGAAGGAATTTTTCTGGGCTACTCTATTTCAAGTAAAGCTTATAGAGTTTTCAATAAGAGAACCAAATGTGTGGAAGAATCTGTTCACATCAAATTCGATGAAACTGATCCACATGAGCCTAAAACCTCTCTTGAGAATCTTGAAGAAGATTTGTCTATTCTGGACCTTAATGATAAATCTAAAGAACCTGTTATAAAAACATCCAGTTCTGGACTTTTTCCAAAATCTTCTTCTGTTGAACCCGAACCTATAGATGAACCCGAAGTTTCTAGTCCAACCTTTACCAAATCGACTAAGATTCTAAAGAATCATTTTTTAGATGCTGTTGTTGGTAATCTTGATAGAGGAACACAAACTAGAGCTTCTCTAAGGAACCAGGCTGAACATCAAGCTTTTCTGTCACAACTAGAACCAAAAAATATCAATGATGCTATCAATGATGAATTCTGGGTAATATCCATGCAAGAAGAGTTAAATCAATTTAAAAGAAACAAAGTCTGGGAATTAGTTGACAGACCCAAGGACACCTTGACAATAGGCACAAAATGGGTTTTTAGAAATAAAGTTGATGAATCAGGAAACATAGTTAGAAACAAAGCTAGACTAGTTGCACAGGGATATAGTCAAGAAGAGGGTATAGACTATGGAGAAAATTTTTCACTTGTAGCTCGACTGGAAGCTATTAGGATCTTACTTGCATATGCATCACATCTGAATTTCAAGTTATATCAAATGGATGTCAAAAGTGCATTTCTAAATGGTTTTATAATTGAAGATGTTTTTGTGGAACAACCACCTGGATTTACAAACCCTCATTTTCCAAATAAAGTTTTTAAACTTTCTAAAGCTTTATATGGTTTAAAACAAGCTCCAAGAGCTTGGTATGATAGACTCAGCAATTTTCTTATTTCAAAAGGTTTTACTAAAGGGATTGCTGATCCAACTCTTTTTATTAAAAGAATTTCTAAAGATGTTTTAGTAGTACAAATCTATGGTGATGATATTATATTTGGATCTTCTAAACACTCTTTATGTACTGATTTTTCAAAAAGTATGCAAAATGAATTTGAAATGAGCTTAATGGGAGAGCTTAAGTATTTTCTTGGTTTTCAAATTTTTCAAACTAAAGATGGAATTATTTTAAATCAAAGTAAATATACAAAAGATCTTTTAAAACGTTTTGGATTGGATAGAATTAAGGAAAATGATACACCTATGAGTACTACCAGTAAGTTGGATACAGATGAAGCTGGGAAACTAGTGGATCAAACCAATTACAGAGGTATGATTGGGAGCTTACTTTATTTTACTGCTAGTCGACCAGAAATTATGTTCAGTGTATGTATGTGCACTAGATTTCAAGATAATCCTAAAGAATCACACTTACTGGCTGTTAAAAGGATTTTTAAATATCTTAAGCATACTGTAAATTTAGGTTTGTTTTATCCAAAAGGACAATCATTTGACCTAACTAGCTATTCAGATGCTGGCTTTGCTGGATGTAAGTTAGAAAGGAAGAGCACATTTGGAACATGTCATTTACTTGGGAAATCCCTAATGTCATGGTGTAGTAAGAAACAGAACTCAGTTGCATTGTCTACTACCGAAGCAGAGTATATAGCTGCTGGTAGTTACTGTGCATAAATTCTGTGGATGAAACACACTTTATTGGACTATGGATTTGAGTTTAAACATGTTTCAATTAACTGTGACAACACTAGTGCAATAAACATATCTTAGAACCCTGTATCTCACTCTAGAACCAAACACATAGATGTAAGACATCATTTTCTGAGAGATCATTATCAAAAAGGTGATATTACTCGTGAATTTATTGGCACTGAACATCAATTGTCTGATATTTTCACTAAACCTTTAGGTTCTGATAGGTTAAGTTACATTAGGCACGAGCTGGGGATGTTTAATTCTCACCGATGTTGAAATTCTCACCGATGTAGAAATTCTCACCGATGTTGAAATTATCACCGATGTTGAAATTATCACCGATGTTGAAATTCTCACCGATGTTGAAATTCTCACCGATGTTTAATTCTCACCGATGTTGAAATTCTCACCGATGTTGAAATTCTCACCGATGTTGAAATTATCACCGATGTTGAAATTATCACCGATGTTGAAATTCTCACCGATGTTTAAATTCTCACCAATGTTGAAATTCTCACCGATGTTAAATTCTCACCGATGTTGAAATTCTCACCGATGTTTAATTCTCACCGATGTTGAAATTCTCACCGATGTTGAAATTTTCACCAATGTTGAAATTCTCACCGATGTTGAAATTCTCAACGATGATCAATTCTCACCGATGATCAATTCTCACCGATGCAATGTTTTAAAACTTCTGTCTGCCGCCAAGAATATGAATCATTTTATTTTTATTTTATTTTACTTTATTCATTTATTTATGATTCCTACATGATAAAACTAAGCCTAAGCCACTTCTCACTCCACCGGACCCAAAACCTTTCACCTTCGAATCTTAGCTCCCTAATCGACTGAGAACCCTAAATCCACGATGGAAAAAACCAAGATTCCTGCCATCAGAGATGACAGTGTAGAGCCTAAAACAAAGAAGCATAAAGTGCAACAAGAAGTTAGTGGAAGTAATGTCAGAACTAGGTCGGGAAAGCGACCAGTAAACCCTCATTTGCAGAATAGAGATATTGTGATTGAAAAGGAGCTATGCGTAGATTGGCTGCTACCAAGCAAGTCGTTGGTGCTTGAAATTCTGGAAGATCAGAGATGGGTAGATTGTTTTTCAAATAACAATGGCCCCTACTACCCGAAGTTAGTGAAACAGTTCTACGAATTCGTAAGCTTCGAGAAGTCTGAGAATGAGAATCGGGTAAGTTCTTTTTTAAATGGAAAAGAAATGTCGTTTTCTTCAGTAGAGTGGGATGAATGTTTAAAAGTCCCACATGAAGGTGTATCCGGGTATGTCTCAAGATAAATTCCACCTACCAGTAACATCTTTGACTATGAGACCGCTTTAAAAGAACTAACGGGTAATGGAAGTCAAAGGCAAGTGGTTGCTACTGAATTGGATGGAGAGAACAAATTGCTTTTCAAATTTGTTCAACATGTTTTGATACCGAGGAGAGGAGATTTTTCTAATCTGAGATATCAAGATATTTATCTTCTACATCTGTTAAGACATGGTGTGAAAGTTAATCTGTGCAGATTGCTGTTGAGTCAAATGGAAGACATGATTAGGCCAAAACCAAATACTAATGCTTTATTCTTTGCCAAAATGATCTCTGTGATGATAAAAGTAAAAGGGATAGCTGAGTCTCAGGATGAGACAGTTGTAGTTAAGAATAACTTCTGTATCACTACTACAATTTGTAAGTACATGAAAATCAATTGGAACCCGTGGAAAGGAGAATGAGTTAGTGATGACCAGAAGGTGTATGATAAATTTAATCCTGTGGATTATCCTTCAAGGCCAAAGGATAAAAGAGATCCAGGTTTAGGACCTGATGGAGAGGAACCCGAGTACAGTGATGAGTCAGAAGAAGAAGAAGAGGAAGAAACTCCTATGGATATTGGAGGAGATCCAGACTTGCCTCCAAGTCCTGTTACTGAGTTTGTATACTCAAGAAAAGGAAAAGTAGAGGAAGTGTTATCTATTCATGAGGAAGACCAGCCAGTTCCTCAGTAAGAAGGAGAAAAATAGAATATATCTGAATCATCTGATTCTGCTAGGTTGAGTCTGAGTCCATTGATTGGAAACTTAGTTGTGCCTACTGCTGAAGAAGAAAAAGAAAGAGAAGAAACTGTACATTTTCCAGAAAATCTCCTTACTGCTGCTGAGATGGAAGTTTTTGTGGAAGATTATGATGAAGAAAGACCAGCAGAGAATGTAGTTATTGTACATAAGAATGCACCCATTGAGGGGGAGCATCATTCCAATCTTGGAAATGTTACAGTGGCTGTTGAGATTGAAGACTGGGTAGAAGACCCAGGTTTTATAGTCTGTGGTTTGGGTTATCCTGATTCGGATAATGAAGTATCCTTGAATAGACCAAAGATCAGCTATGACATCAATTCTGAGGTATTACCTGATGATGTGGTCCGAGTACATGATTTAGATGTGATGAAAGAAAATCTCAAAGTCAGTTTTGTAGAAGAAGTAAAGACAATGGAATCTTTTTTAGTATCCTCGATTCAATCAGTCATGAATGATTCTGTAGTCAGTTTAGCTTCTGCAAGAGTATCTACTACAGTTGCTCCTACTGATTTTTTTACAAAGTCTGATCTCAAATCCCTAAAGCATGAGCTGAAAGAATCCTTCAGTGCCTCATTTGCTGAGATGAAGCACTGTTTTCGTGAAGAAATGAAGTTGTTAGAACAATCTCTTGAGCTTTCTCTTGGTTTCAATCTGTCAACTTTTATGGGTGAGCTAATGGAAGCAGTCAAAGAGTGCCAGACCCAATCTTCTAGAATAGAAGCAGATCTTGAAGCCTTAAAGAAGTCTGTTACTGCTTTAGATTCTTACATGAGCTCAAAGCCTCAAGCTGATAAGGATTTAGCCTATGTGAAAAGTGTTGTAATCCAAATGGTATCAGTATTTGAAGATTTTAAATCTTCTATAAAGGATCATGTTAAAAATCAGGACTCTCAACTGTAAACTCTGATTAGTGGTTTGACCAAAAGTTTCAAAGAAACTGTATCTTTCTCAGTTGGTCCTCTAGCTTCAAAACCTGCATTTGATTTGAATCAATTATGAGCTATGATGAAGGAGGATCTTGGTTCTATTTCAACCAGTGGCTCTGTGGACTCATCAGATCTAAGTCGAGTAGTGCTCTCTACAAGAGATTCAGTCAGGGAAATAGTGAAAATCGTCCACGACCATATGAAAGAGGCCTCTTCCTCTCAGGAGGAAATCAAGAACAAGGTGGATTATTATTTCCAAAGGATTTTTACCAAGAAACAACTCAACCATCATTTCAAGCTAATGTTGGAAAACATGAAGTTACCCCCTGTAACTCAAGCATTCCGAGAACAAGTGAGAAAGCTAAGGCAGCTGATTCCTGCCTTAGAAAAATTCATGGAGAACAAAGATGATTTTATATCTGCTATGGAAAGAGGAGGAGGAATAATTATGGATTTTAGAAATTTGTTGCTGCCCTTTTTGCATGTTGATGCCAGACCAGTCATTGTCCCTCCTGCCATGCCTGCCTCTGCCTCTACTGAGTCTCCCGTCCAGATGACTCCTGCTCAGGCCATTAGAAGCCTCACACCTATGATCACTCAACGAACTTCCCCATACAGGCCAGGCACTGTATTAGTGGCTCAGCCTCCTGTGATCATTTCTGGAATTCCAAAGCCCTCACCCACATCCTCAACTCCTACATCCTCTTCTGATCCACAAGGACAATCTCATGTTGAAGATCAGGATTGCTAAAGTGGCCAGGCTGTTTGATAGGAATTTTTTTCTTTCTTCTTTTCTCTTCTGTTTATGTAAGTTTTGTCTGGTCTAATACAAATGATTTTCTTTACACTATCTCTTTTTATCAGTTTTCTATGTCTGCTTTCCCAGTTTTTGATTATCACAAAGGGGGAGACAAATATAAAGAAAGGGGGAGAAAATATAAAGAGAGGGGGAGAAATATCAAAGGGGAGAAATTTGAGCCTTTGATACTATTATTACATTTGCTTCTTTGGTACCAATTCTTTCAAAGCTTATCTCTGATACTATTGTATTTAATACTAACTATGATAATTTTTGATCTATCTCATTCTATTACTATTTCCTTTATTTCCTCTGATACTGCTTTCTTTGAGAAATTTGAATATAAATGTTATATTCTCTTATACTATATTCTCACTATTTTTGGTCATATCATAAGTTGTGATTATCAAAAAGGGGGAGATTGTTGACCTCACCTGTTTTGATAATCCCAATTATGTGTTCATATATTATGCTATTCTCAATTACTGTTGATCTACATTTTAATTCTTTCAAATCAGTGATCAAGTTAATAATAATGTTTAAATAGTCTCTGAGTTATGTTAATCTCGATTATCCTTGTTTATACAAGCTTTGAAACAGTTCTAAGTCAATTAGATGTGGTTTGCATAAGACACAGAGCTACTGATGCACAGAGCTACCGATGGACACAGAGCTACCAATGGACACAGAGCTACCGATGCACAGAGCTACCGATGCACAGAGCTACCAATGCACAGAGCTACCGATGGACACAGAGCTACCGATGCACAGAGCTACCGATGCACAGAGCTACCGATGCACAGAGCTACCGATGGACACAGAGCTACCGATGGACACTGAGCTACCGATGCACAGATCTACCGATGCACAGAGCTACCGATGGACACAGAGCTACCGATGGACACAGATCTACCGATGGACACAGAGCTACCGATGCACAGAGCTACCGATACACAGAGCTACCTATAAGAGCTACCGATAAGAGCCACTGATAAGAGTTTGAAGAGCTACCGATGGAAGATCCTACACCGAGTCAACCGTACACGTCTACAAACAAACGGCTACCTATAATGAACTCGACACTATTTGTTTATTATACTAACGGTTACATTTGTTACTTTTGATGCATTTAATGTTATTAAATGATTTATGTTGCCATTTCAGGAAACCATACCAAGTATGATCAAAAAGTATAATCATTCCTTCTTCTCAGAAAGACAAAACAAAAGGGCATAAAAAGGACATCATGTATGTATCAAAAAGTAGTGTGAGAGACAATAGACTTGAAGAGATCAAGCACACAGAACACACTTGCGATCAAGCTCAAAACGTGCCAAGATCAACTGGAGAACTTGCACTCAAGAGACTACTACTACCAGCATCCAGAACATAGAGCATACATAGAGCAATCTATGTTAAAGAAGAACTACACAAAACTCTTCATTCTTTGAGCCGATAAGCAAGCTGAACCTGGAAGTCAAGTAAACAGATGATACTCTGTTTTCCAGACAAAAACCAGAAGAAGACTCAGAACGAATTCTAATCAACAAAAGGAGTCAAAAGCTGCACAAAGATCACTAGAGCCATTTCTAATCTCTAAATCTTTATCTTTGTGATTTACTTTTTACATTACGAGCAGTGTGTGTTATCTGTTATATCTTACACACACACTGTCTCCTGAACCTTAACTGGAGGATTTGTAAATCCTCACTCACTATCTTTTCATTCATTTTCCCACTATGGATAGTGGTAGAGGTTGTGTGTGACCTAGACAGCTGGTTGCAGTTGTTTTGTTTCCCACGAATAACAGTGGTATAGGTCTTGGACCTGGACAGTTGTAAACTGTTGAACCCCGATCCAGGGTGTGGATCATCCTTTTATAAAATTTTGAGAGGACTAAGTCTCGGCTTGAGACTGAACTTCTTGGTTAACTGCTCTGTGTTTTTAGTTAAAGTATATATCCATAAAGTACATATTTATTTCATATTCCGCTGCTATTACTTTGAAATATAATTTACTTTCAAAGCTACTTTGATAGTTAAACTCGCAAGTGTTTATATTTATTGTAAACCAGTAAGTTAGTTTCAAAAGTTAAATTAATCATAATATTAAGTTAACTGAGAACTAATCAATCTTTGAGAAACTAATTGAAATTTTATAATTTGTATAAATTCACTACAGTTTAATCTGTTTTTGAAATTGAGGGATTTTAATAGAAATTGTTTTTAGCAGAAATTTTAATTGGAACTCAATTCACCCCCCTCTTGAGTGTCCCCTCCGACCAACATAAACCATAATTACTAGATAATATTAATGGATATCAAAGAGAAGATCCTTTGTTATAGAATAATATAGAGGATGTGAAGAATAGGAAGTTTCATGAGTTAAATATTGATTAGAAGATGTGATGAGATTTCGTATAAGGATATGTGTCCCATATATCTTAGAAATAAATAAGTATTTTATGGATTAAGCTCATAGATCTAAATTCTATATACATCCTGAAATCACTAAAATGTATAGGGACCTTTGTGGTAATTATTGGTGGGATAAAATGAAAATGGAGATTTTTTATTACACTAAAAGTTTCTTGGTGTGTCATCATGTGAAGGTGAAGAAAAAACTTTAAAAGGGGTATTGAAACCACTAACCATCCCAACATGGAAGTGAGAAAATATTACTATGGACTTCATTATGAACCTCCCAAGAATATAAAAAAAACTTGATATGGGTTATAGTGGATCAACTCACCAAGGCATCCCTTTTCATTGCTATTAAAGAAGATTTCTCTCTCGACCAAATTTCCTAGATATATATAAAGTAAGTGGTGATACAACATGGGGTACCACATTCCGTCATTTCTGATCATGTTACAAGGTTCACATATAAATTATTGATGAGTTTTTAACATGATTTGAATATTGAATTGAATTTCAGTATGTCCTATCACCACCAAACTGATGGCCAAACTAAATAGAAAATTCAAATACTTGAGAACATGATGAAAAAATTCTCAATGGAATTTAAAGGCGGATGAGATCAACACCTCCCATTATTTGAGTTCTCATATAATAACAGATTCCACTATAGTTCTGAAATGGCACTCTATGAATCTCTATATGAGAAGTGATCCATAAATCCTACTTATTGGGATGAAGTTGGCGAGAGAAAGAAACTTGGGCCTAATATTGTGCAAGAGATGATAGAAAAGGTTCATTCCATCCAAAAAAATATAAAACTTGATCAGAGTCAATAAAATAGATACACTGACAACTGTTTAAGGGACTTGGAGATTGATATTGGAGAAAATTTTTTCTTTTAGATAATACCTTGGGAGTGAGGCATGCAATTTGGAAAGAAAGGGAATATTAGCCTTAGGTACATTTCCCCCTTTAAAATCTTTGATCACATAATATAGTGAACTATCATTTAGTTCTTCCACCAAATATGGCTCAAGTTTATGATATATTCCATGTATCCCTCTTGAGGAAGTATATACCTGATCCATCACATGTTCTAAATCTTGAGGTGGTACAACTGGAACATGAATTCTCTTATGAGGAGAAGCTGATGAAGATCTTGGACCATAGAGATAAGGTTCTACATGACAAGATTACTCAACTTGTCAAAGTTTTATAAAGGAACCACAAATATGAAGAAGTTATGTGGGAACTGGAGGATACATTGGGACTAAAGTACCCTCACTTTTTCTTGATTGAGAGAATGAGTTGAAATTTCAAGGATAATTTTTTTTAAGGGATAAGAATGTAACAACCCGTAATTTTTAAATGATATTTGTTTCCTGAAAAAATGTTTGTTATATTATATTATTTAATACACATAAAAAATATATAGAAACCAAAAAAACCTTATTTCATTAATAATTATCATTACATTAGTCACCTATAAAACTAATTAAAATGAAAAACATTATAAATGGACAAAAATATAAAATAGAATAGCTAAAATGGGAAAATATGGATCACCCCAATTTGTTTGAATCATCAACCGCATGACCAAAACTAGAAAAAATGAAAAAAAATATTAGTAAAACAATCAAAATATTTGAAAATTAAAATATAACCTTAGGATTAATTGTAGTTTTGAGTGAAAGAATGAAGTAGTATTTATAGGGTATAAATGTAAATGTGACTGTTGGGGTTTGATATTTATATGATCGTTGGTCAAATATGACTACTGGTCAATATAAATGTTGGAATCTATACCCTTGGGTGATAATTTCACCATTATAATTAGTATTTATAATTATTAATGATAGAGGATAATTGACGTAGAAAGGAGAAATGATGACCTCAACCAGTAGAGCCATATCAATTGAATCCCATTTATCAGAACATGGGAGGGAGGTAGCATCATTGGGATTCTCCCTTGACCAATCCCAAGCTATGCTTCAACAAGTGATTGTTGAATGAAATCGGCTACATGATATGTTCAAGTTTGTGAAAATTACCACTTTGTCGATTTTAACTAATCCACCCCATGAAACTACCACCATCACATACCTTGCTCTTAGGGTGTATGCATGTGTAATAATGGGTTATGTGTCCCAACCTTAGTTACTTAAAGTTTAATTTTCTTTGTATAAATAAAATTTTTATTCCTTCAATTCCATTCAAGAATAGTTTTTCTTAATAAAATAAATGTCTAATTAAGATGAATTTGATAAATTGATTACTGGATGAAAATAAAAAATAATTGTATTTTTCAAGAAAAATATATACACTTTTATAATAAAATTAGGTATTCTGTATAATATTTATTATAATGAAATATTATTTTAAAATACTCTTATTTAAATATAAATGATAAAATAATTTTAAAAGGTTATATGAAATTTTTTATAAGTTTTGAAAATTTGAATGTGCTGTAAAAAATGTTATTTTTAAGTAAATAATTTTTTATATTTAAAAGATAAAATTCCCATATTTAGGAAATTATTTTGATAAAATAAATATTATTTTTGAAATAAGCACATTGAAATAATATTAGGGTGAATTTATGAGAATTTCCTAAAATAAATTATTTCTCAATAAAGAGTAAAAATAGAGTTTTGGGTTTTTGGTATTTCTTATGACTTCATAATTATATCATAATGATTTTTTAGAAATTTTTTTCCTTTTAAGACTTTGGAATATTTCTACATATATTTATAGATCTAGGCACTGAAACTATGTAGAATTCTGAGGTCCGGTGTGCCCGGAATAAATTATAAAAAAATATTTAGTATATTTTATACTATTCACATGATGGAAATGAGATATCTCTCAAAGGGTAGTTTAGATAAAAAATATGAGGCCACAGTAAAGTCCGAATCATGACGTTTACCCTAGGTGGGACATTACTTTTGTCGGCGCGAGACTTCTATGAGAAAAGTCACCCAAGGGAAAAATCGTAAATAAGATAATTAAACTTAATTATTTTACAACAGACGCCGAAAAAAATAAAATTTAATTGGGAAATTTTATTGGAAATACCAGACCTCTGTTGAGTTCGGAATAGAGTGTTTTTCCTAGCCATGACATAAAATGAGTGGGTGTGGAGGTTTCGAATTCCGTGCTGAGTGAGGCTCCTATAAATAGAATTTTAGGGAATTAGAATTAGGGATAGCCCTAATTCTTTATATCTATATAAAAATCATCTATCCCCCTCTCTCTTAACTGTTCTTCATCCATTATTTGTCTAATCGAGGTGATTTCTTTGATGGAACTTCGGTGGATCAAAGAGGAAGAGTTGGTAGGTGCATTTATCGACTGACGAATGAATCGAGGTAGGATTTCTTTCCTTTGAACCTTTGATTAATGTTTTAAAGGAAAATATGTTCATTGTTAAATTGTTTTATCATTTTTATTATCCTCTTTGATGGCCACACTAACATTTCCATAGATCTGTGCTTAGATCCTATTTATTTTGGGTGTTCTTCATCCACTCTTTGCGATTATCGTCGTTAAACTTTCAGATGCATCAATCGACCATCAGATCATCGATCAGAGTTAGGTGTTGCAAAGGACTCATCGCAGGGATCACCGATATATTTCTTGATCTATAATCAAGATTTTAGTTAAGTATCAGTGGTCCATGGAAAGGACCACTAGAGAAAGACCGACAACGTCAGTGCGCGGTGGCCGTAGAGGGCGGCATAGAGGAATGACCGTGAGGAGATGAGAAGCCCAGCGGAATGACTGGATGAGGAGTAGGCGGTGGGTATCCATTGTGCTGTGGCATTAGCGGGGAAGATCAGTATGGCAAGGCAGTATCTAGGCAGGTGGCTTGGTTGGATGGCAAGGCCGAAGCGAGGTCCTGATAGGTGGCCAATGACCGGGTGGCAGAGGGGTTGTGGCGCACAACCCCAAGCAGCAATGACCCACACGACACGAGTTTCATGGGTGATGAGGGGACCAGCCAGCTGGCCAGGTAAAGGAACGCACTAGCTGGGCCATACGATCGGGCCACAGGCCAGTCCAGGTGAAGGGGGTCCAGCTAGATTTGGGCTGGACGGGCCCAAGTTGAGCCAAGACGCTCAAAATGGTCGTATCTTCTAAAAATCACGTCTGATTGATGCGTCATCTATAGCCATGAGTCCCTCTTTACAAGAAGGATCTTTATAGTATAGTTCATGAATTTTATGTCTTGTTCTCGAGGTTAAAGTGCATGAAATGTCTAAATTTTACGGTAATAATTTAATTATTATTATTTAGGGTTCTCGTATCGGACCTATCTGCTAAACGAGATATCTGTTTGATGCACTATCATTGGAAGCATAACCCTGGAATTTTTGAGGACTTTTTAAGACTAATTTGAGGGGTTTTAAACAAAACTAAAGGTGTGGGACCCACAAGGCCCAGTTTGCATGTGTTGCAGTGAAATACAACTTTTTCACCAGTTTTTAGTTTTGGACGAATTAGTAGTCCATATTGTGTGTTTTTCTGTGATGTTTGAAATCGAGTTATACATATAATTTTTTTGGGACTGCGGCTTGGGAACCATGAGATGCCTTTCAAGCACAATGCGGTGACATGAAACTCTTCCACCAGAGGTCTGTTTGGAGAAATTAAATAGTTTATCTTTTGTTTTTTTCCACAAGGATTGCAACATTGTGATCCATTTGGAACTATGAAGCCTTATTTTCAATCTCATTAAATGTGGAAACATGAAAGGAATATCGGTGATCATTCTCTTGTGTTTGAAGAGAACCCATGGATTAAGTCACCTTCAACTCTTGTGAGAGTGGAGAAGATGTATGAAGAGATACGGTCAAATGATTTGGGCTATTGAAGAGGAATGTCAGCAAAGTTATGTTTTTGACCCTTTGAATTAACAACGTGCATTGTGCAATTTTTAGCCTTTTGACTAGTTGTGCCAATGTACTCTTGGAGTACACTAGCAAGCCTAGAAGTACTTATTCACAATTTAGTACTCGAGAATGGCAAGGTACATGGACTGAAGATGAAGAGGGGTCACATATCATGTGGTCCCTACACACGTCATGCACCACTTTACAAATCATTGAACTCTCATATCTTCTTCTTTTGAAATCATATTTTGGCATGTGGGTAGCCTATCATGATTTTTTTCACATAGAACATGATGTTTCCCTCTGTAGTAGATTTTGAGATACGATGCAAGATGTTTTGGATGTGACACCTATTTAGGCGACGTCTGACGACGGTAGTGATCGGGTGATAGAATATCAGTGCTTTCTAAGAGGTACCATATAGTAGGGATGGAAAAAGTAGTTCCTCAATAAATTTCATGTGGAACCCCCTACCGGATATGGCATGGGTCCTCAATGACCCAGAGTGGAATCCCCCAACGGTATGGATGTGGGTCCTCTACAACTACTATGAGAGTGGAATCCCCCTGAAACACAAGGGTGTTGGTCCTCTACGACTACTATGAGAGTGGAATCCCCCTGATGTACCAATGAATGGGTCCTCTATGAAAATAAGAGTGGAACCCCCCATCAAAATGGGTGTGGGTCCTCTATCAACTACTTCTGAGTGGAATCCCCCTAATACACTAGAGAGAGGGTCCTCAATGAACAAGAGTGGAATCCCCCAAACGCATCAGGGTGTGGGTCCTCTATGATTAAAATTAAAACAGAATCCCCTTGAGGCACTAGGGTGTGGGTCCACTACTTTGGGTTTTCTCTTTCCAACTACAGATCAGTGGAGAGACATGATTTGATGATACTTTGTCTCATGAGTAAGAGGGGTGCTTTTCCAAATGAGACATGACCTAAAACTGTGTGGGAGAAACCAACCCACCCAAAGAGGATAATATCAAGATGTGGTGATTAAGTCCCTTTGAATCATAGTTCAGGGCAGACATGAGGGATGCTGGGTATCGATGTTGGTTACTTCTGGAACTATTGGAAATTCTTATTTCTAGGATAATCTGTGAGATGGATATCCCCTTACTCTCTTTTTTGGGATTATTTGACTAAACACACACACACACACATATCTTATTTAAGTACCCACTCCATGGATTTTGGTTACTCTCCTTCCAAGATAGGTGAAGACGTGCAGGTAATGCCACATACTTTCTGTGTCTAGCTTCTCATGGTTGGATGAGTCTATTCTCCTACTATAGGTAGAGAAGAATTAGTGATAATGTCATCTTCTCACAATTTCTAGATCATTGTGTTTTTGATGATTTTAATTCACTATCTTGTTGGGTTGAGATGTACTCTTATTTACTGTACCTTATTCTATCCACTTCTCCCCTCTTTAGTACATCTCTTTCTGCTCCCTTGAGACTTTGGGGAATCTTACCGAGTATTTTTATACTGACCCCTATTTGTACTTTTCTCACACTTGATTTGACCTTGAAAATTACTGATATGTTGATCAGAAATTCATAGGATCTTAGGGATATGGGGTTCTTGGACTGCATGCAGTGGTCATAGATTGGGATCCAGGAGCGGGGCTCTCTCACCTATTTTACTTTTCCACTTTTTTCTAGGTTGTAGAACTTTTTTGGTTGGGTGTGTATTTTTCCCCTTTTCTGTTTCAGTTTAATTTTTAATAATAGTAATGTTTAGGGGTTGATGAATATTTTTGGTTTATATATAGCAGTGTTGTATCTTTTCCTTTTCCTCTGCACTTTTTTATTGAGTTGGTTGTGTGCATGTGCACAGGTTCTTAGAAAAATTGCTCCCCGATATTGTTGTGACTTCAGTTCCAGTCACCACCCCTTTTCTTATGGAGGTGGGCTTGGGGTAGTTTCGGATCGATCCCCATCGTGGGTCAGGTTATGAAAAAGTGGTTTTAGAGGTGGTTCAACCCTTGAGATGTTGTTCAGACTTTTCCCGAAAAAGGTCTTGTTTGGGTTTAGGGAAACAATGTCAACATTTCTTAAGAGCGGCTCTCAGGCCAGGGAGTCTAGTAATGGTGTTTCAGTTGATGTATCCATTCACTAAGACCCTGATTATCCACTTGTAGGCTCAAAATGCTGAGATATTTGTTTCAGGGAACTTTGGTACATGATTTATATAGGATTGAGTTATTGACTATCCTTATTGAGTAATCTCCCCTCTATGGTTGATATATATATAATCTCATTTAACTACAAAACTCCTTGATAAGTTTCAAGATACCTCTATGATGCCAGTTAGCCAAGATACTAGCTTCAGTTCATGATGACGACCATATGAGTGACGATGCCTCAATTCAGGATCCATCATACGATCTGCCTTCCTCTAGGAGGGTAGGTAGCAGCACCTACACCTGTTGAGAAGTAGTTAGTCCCAACAGAATAGGCTGAGGATGAGCACAGGATGAGCGCGCTTCATGAATTCTAGTGTCAAAGACTGCTGAGGTTCCATGGTGAGCCATACCCTTAGGAAGTGGTGGTTTAGATATAGTCATTGGTTTTCCTATTTAGAATTTTTTGGACACTGATTGATTAGATGGTGGCTTTGGCAGCCAGTCATTTCCATGGAGTGGCTTTATGTTGGTGGAGTCCATTTACCCAGATACATGATGAGTCGATACTCTTGTAGGATGACTTCCAATAGCTGTTTTGTTAGGAGTAATGCCTTCCTAATTATGCTCTATCCATATTCAAGAGATCCTTCAGTTTTAGCAGGGAGGGATGACAGTGGTTGAGTACTCTATTGGGTTCGAAAATCTTGAATGCTACTCTCTAGACATGATCCATGGAGGCTAATTTTGACCACGAAAGTTTGAGCAGGGACTCTTTAGAGAGATTTGTTCTATCATAGAAACATTGTGAATCCCCACCTATGTCAGGGCACTAGAGTAGGCACTATTGATAAAGATATTTCTGTTAGAGGGGTGCTATAAAAATGGTTGTTGTAGTGGGTGCCACCGAGTTGATACATCTGCCATAGCTAGCAGGTGTCAGACGATAATATCTCGACATAGGAGGCCTCCCCATAATCATCCTCAAGCATGTATTCATATGGGGATGAGGTAGTGTATAGTGTGGGGAAAACCTAGGGAGGTCCAATGTTATGCTTGTGATGGGAGAGGTCACATGGCATGAGACTGCCTGACCATACGTGTTGAGCTTTCAAAGTAGATAGTAAATGAACCACATGGTAGAGATGATGTCATGATTAGGGATCTACTAGGTGGGGACAAGGTGGTCCCCAGGGAGTTAGTGTAGGCAGGGGATTAGGAGGAGTTGTGGTTAGTAGATGACACTACAACATCATTACAGCACCACCAGGTGGACCATGTTAGGCTTAGGGAGCTGGCAGTTGGGGCCGTGGGTAGCTGCATGTTATAGATTTCTATAATCATATAGTGCATGAGATGATAAGAGATATTGCCTATGTATTTTCTACCTTTTTGTAGTATAACTTGTTTGACACTGGGTGAGGTACACTATTCTTCATGGTTCTTGATTAAGATTTTACTAGGATGACACGAGGCATCGAAGTAACCCTGCATTGGTGTTTTTCGACATAGATTTGAATGCATGAGGAAGATGGGTCCTTTCCCCACCGAGATGTGTTTTTGTGACAGGATCGAAACCTTGAGGGTGATTCAATACCTCCCAAAGCATATAATATCAAGGTGTGGTGGATGAGTCCCTCTGCCTTGTGTGTTCATGGTATGGTTGTGTGATGGAGTGTCAGAGTAGGTCCTGGCATTATCAATGGAGTTTTTTTCCTGCTTGACCTCCTTTTTGCTCAAGACACCACTAGTGAGTGTAGTGGAGTAACTGGTTTGGGGATTACTCTCCTTCCAAGGGAAGCTAAGACACGCGGGTTATTACACATGGTTTCCATTTCTAGCTTCTTGCTGTTGGATGAGTTTACTCACTTGTACTATTTATTGTCACCTTGCATGATCAAAGTCATCCTTGATATAACAGTTATGAATTATAGGTCGAGGTGATAGAGACCTCATGAATAGAACCATTCAACTCACTATTTGATGATAGAAGTGGTTGTATTCACCCTGAGAATGTGGAGACACTATCTTTTGGGAGAGTTCTTTGTGGTTTGATCAGACCACCAGAGTCTCAGGTGTGTCTTCACCTAGAGAGACTTGAACCTAAGACAACGATACTGGTTGGAAATTCCTGCAGGAATACAACTTTTAGATATTCTATACTTCGGAAAGAGGTAGCTTTGTCGAATATTCCCTTACCCAGAATTCCTAGGATCTCCAAATGTGGAATGTTTCAGATCAGTATGCTTCCCTATAGCTTTCCATGGTGAAGCAGGAGGGTAAAATTTTCTTCAGTCGATGGTCTTGACTCCTTCGCTTCTTGAGAGTGTAAGAGAGCCTTGGTTGTGAGAAATAGACTGAGAAATCCTACATGACTGGATAGACTTGGGTGATTCACCATATGGATATTCTGAAGAAGGGAATCACAAGACTCTGTTCCGGGGGAGAATAGTGGTTTTGGTTGCAATGATAGAGGAGGTGATAAAAGATTTCCGCACTTCTCCCTTAACTATACATCTCGATGGGGGAAGATGTACCTGGATCTTCAGTAGTAGTTTTGGTGGTTCGATGTGAGATGAATCATAGTCAAATTCATCTCATGATGCCTCAACTATTAGTGGGTGAAGGCTGAGCACCAAGTTCTGATGGGCTATCATAGCCTCTTGAAATCCCTGAGTAAAATGGGTCAACATATCTATGAACTTTTTCATAGGTCTTCCATGTACAGTGAAGGGCCATGATGAAAACTGTATGATAGTAGATCGAATCAGGAAGTTAGTGCACTTCCTTGTTTTTAGGGAGCATAGTTCGGTGGAGTGTGTGGGAAAGTTGTACATCAAGGAGATCTTCCACCTTCACAGGATACTGTCGACGTTTGTCTCTGATTGGGACACACAGTTTACATCCGAATTGTAGAGAGCCCCACATGAGGCATTGGGGACCCAACTACAGATGAGTACAAACTTTCACCCCAAACCTATTGGAAGATTAAACACACTATACATGTGATGGAGGATATGCTGGGGGCTTGTGTGTTAGTTTTCGTCTGGGTAGACAGGATATCCCCAAGGTTCTTCTGGCCTTTTTGAGATCATGCAAAGGGTTGGTGAGGTTTTCTACCACCTTGCTCTACCCCCAAAGCTAAAGCGGGTGTACAGTATTTTACATGTATCATAGCGGAGGAGATATGTGCATGATCCTATTCACGTCATCAACATGAGTATACCTTATGGGGATAGACCATCCATTTGGTTCGCGTGCTGTGCCAACATGGAAACATGTACGTTTTTCTGGGAGCAGGAGATCCAAATGTGTGATCAGTAACCTGAGATATTTTCACTAGTTTCTCTTTTTAGGGAAGAAAATATTGATGGAGGGAATGAGGTGGAGATCTAGTTTTTTCCTTTTAAGAATTTATAATATTTATACATATATTTCTAGAGCTAGGTGCTGAGATGACATGAAATTTTCAAGGCCGGTGTGACCAAAATAAATTATAAAAAAATATTTAGTATATTTTATACTATACACATGATGGAAATGAGATATCTCTCAAATATTAGATTTGATCAAAAATACGAGGCCACTGTTTAGTCCTAAGCATGGTGTTTACCCTAGGTGGGGCATAAATTTTGTCAGTGTGAGACTTCTATGAGAAAATTCACCTGGGGGAAAATTGTAAATAAAATAATTAAACATAATTATTTTAATCCTAACCTATAAGAAAATAACTTTCAAATGGGGACTCCGATTGGAAATTCAAGACCGCCATTGAGTTCAAAATGGGGTGTTTTTTCTAGGTGTGGCATAAAATGAGGGGGTGTGGAGGTTTCATATTCTGCGCTGAGTGAGGCTCCTATAATTAAAAGTTTAGGGAATTAGAATTAGTGTTAGACCTAAATATATATCTCTCTCTACAAAGCCTCTCTTTATATCTCTCTACCATTCTTCATATGTTCTTCATCGAATCAAGGTGATTTCTTTGATGGAACCTCAGCGGATCAAAGAAGAAGTGTTGGTAGGTGCATTTATCAGCTGAGAAACAAATCGAGGTAGGGTTTCTTTGGAAAATCTATTCATTGTTAAATTGTTTTGTCATTTTGATTGATCCATTCTCATATCCTATTCGTTTTGGGTGTTCTTCATCCGATCTTCGCAATTATCATCGTTAAACTTTCAGATGCATCAATTGACCATCAGATCATTGATCAGATGTAGGGGATGTGAAGGTATCATTGCAGGAACCATTTATTTGTTCCTGGATTTATAATTGGGATTTCGATGTTGTTATAATGGTCCGTGGAAAGGACCAATGGAGTAAGGCCAGTGGTGGCAGCGCATGACGATAGAAGAGGGCATCACGACGGAATAACCGTGAGGAGTTGAGTAGCCTGGAGGTGCGACCAGATGATGAGTAGGCAACAGAGATTCAGCGTGCTGTTGCATAGGTAGGGTATACTAGGACAAAGAGGCGGCGGCTGGGCATGTGTCTTGGTGTGAAGGCAAGGCCTGAGTGGGGTCCCGACAGGCAGCCGATGACCGGGTGGAAGAGGGGTCACAACGTGCAACCCCAGAAGGCAGAAAACTACATGACATGAGTCATTGCAGTGATGAGGGGACCAGCTAGCTGGCTAGATTAGGGAAGGCTAGCCCAGGTGAAGGGGGTCCATTCAGATTTGGGCCGTACTGGCCCAACTTGGGCCAAGAACCTTTAATGTCCGTATCTTCTAAACGGTACATCCGATTGACATGCCATCTGCAGCCATGAGTCCCTCTCTTTGAGAAGTATCTTTTCAGACCATTTGGGGCTTTGAAGTCTTTCTCATAGTGTTAAGTTACATGAAACACTTAAATTAATAGTAATAATTTAATTATTTTTATTTGGGGTTCTATTATCGGACCTATCTTCTAACGGGAAGTATGTTTGACGTTCCATCAGTGGCGACCTTACCCTAGACTTTGTACAAAATTTTCAAGAATAATTTTAGTTTTTAAACCAAAGTTGAGGTGTGGGCACCACAAGGCCCATTTTATACGTGTCGTAGTGAAATGATGCTTTTTAATCGGTTATCAATTTTGAATGAATGAGTAGTCCATATTGTGTGTTTCTTCATGAATCTTGAAATGGTCTGATACGTATAATTTTTTTCGGGACTGAAGCATGGGCCCCACAATATGCCTTTAGAGCGCAATGCGATGACATGAAACTCTTCCACTAGAGGCCCGTTTGGGGCGGTTAAATTGTCGATCTTGCATGTTTTTTGAAAGTATCAAAATGGTGTGATCTGTTTGGATGTATAGAGCCTTGTTCATGTTATCATTTAATGTAGAAACATGAAATAAATATCTGTGGAAGATCTTTCTCTTGTTTTTGAAGAGAACCTACAGCTTAAGTCATCTTTGACTCCTATGAGAGTAGAGAATATGTATGCAGAGATGCGGTCAAATATTAGGGGATATTGAGGAGGCATGTCAGTGAAGTTATGTTTTTGACCCTTCAAATAAACGATGTGCATCATGCACTTGTGAGCCTTTTGACTAGTTATTCCATGTACTCTGGGAGTACACTGGCATGCATAGGGGAACTTTTTCACAATTTAGTACCCGATAATGGTTAGGTATACATTCTAGCGATGAGGTGGGGTCACACACCATGTGGGCTCCATACGCACCATGCACCACTTTATGAATCTTTGACCTCTCGTATCTCCTTCTTTTGGACTTAGATTTTGGCATGCGAGTAGCCTATCCAGAGTTTTTTTTTCATGTAGAACGTGATGGTGACCTCCGTAGTGGCTTTTGATATAAGATGCGAGATGTTCCAGATGTGATGCCTATTTAGGTGACACCCGATGATAGTAGTGATTAGGTGATGGAATATCGGTTCTTTCCAAGAGGTACCATCCAATAGGGATGGATAATATAGTTCCTCAATACCTTCCAAGTGGAACCCCCTATTGTGTAGGGAATGGGTCCTCAATGACCGGGAGTGAAATCCCCCATCGACATGGGTGTGGGTCCTCTATGACTATTATGAGAGTGGAATCCCCCTAATACACTAGGGTGTGGGTCCTATATGACTAATATGGGAGTGGAATCCCCCTAACGTACTCAGGAATGGGTCCTCTATAAAAATAATAGTGGAATCCCCCATCAGCATGGGCATGGGTACTCTATCAGCTACTTCCAAATGGAATCCCCATGATGCACTAGGGTGGGGGTCTTTAATGAACAAGAGTGGAATCTACCATTGTAATGGGCATGGGTACTCTATCAGCTACTTCTGAGTGGAATCCCCCTAACGCATTAGGGTAGGGGTTGTTGATAAAAAAGAGTAGAATACCCCTAACACAGCAGGGTGTGTGTCTTCTACGATGATAATTAAAGTGGAATCCCTCCAATGAACTAGTGTGTGGGTCCTCTACTTTGGGTTTACTCTTTTCGAATATGGATCAGTGGGGAGGAATTCTTTGATGTTACTTTTTCACTATAGAGTAAGATGGGTTATTTTCCCACTAAGATTCATCCTTGTGATGCGATTTAAAACCGTGCAGGTGAGATAAACCCTGCCAAAGTGGATAGTACCAGGGTGTTTTGATTGAGTCCCTTTGAATCATAGTTCAGGGAAGACATGAGGGATGTTGGGTATCGATGGTGGTTACTTATAGAACTATAGGTGACTCTTCTTCTTTGGATGAGATGTGAGATGGGTATACCCTTACTTTCATTCATTTAGGCTTCTTTGACTGAGCATATATATGTATCCTATTTCATTACCCACTCCTTGGTTTTTGGTTACTCTCTTTATAGGAGAGTCAAAGATGTACGGGGTATGCCACATGCTTTCTGTGTCTAGATTCTCATGGTTGGATGAGTCTATTATCTTACTATAGGTAGATAATACTCGATGAGAAGTTCATATTTTCACCGTTTCTAGCTCCTTGTGTTTTGGATGTGTTTGCTTCACTCTCTTGTTGGGTTGAGATGTAATCTCTTTTATTGTACCTTGTTCTATCTACTGCTCCCCTCTTCAATACATCTTTTGATTCTCCCTTAAGACTTCCGGGCATCATAATGAGTATTTTTATTCTCACCCCTACTTGGGATTTCCATGCACTTGGTGTGCCCTTATAGAATATGGATATGTTGATAGTGACTTCAGACGAGGTTAGGGATATGGGGTGCTTGGACTGAATGTAGTGGCTATAGCTTGGGATCCAGGAGTGGGGCTATCTAATATGTTTTAATATTCCACTTGTTGGTAGGTTGTGGCAATTTTATGGTTAGGAATGTATTTTTTTTCTTTTCCCTTTCAGTTTACTTTTTGTACTTGTACTGTTTAGAGGTTGATTCATATTTTTGGTTTATATATAGTAGTGTTTTGTATTTTCATTTTCCTCTACACCTTTTCATTGAGTTAGTTGTGTTCATGTGTATAAGTTCTTATGAAAACTCCTCCCCAAGATTGTTGCGCCTTCGGTGCTAGTCGCCACCCCTATCCTATGGAGGCTGTCTTGGGGTAGTTATGGCTTGAGACCCAGTGTGGGTTGGGTTATGATAGATTTAATAATTAACTAAGCACAATACATGAAAAAATAGGTTTTTTTAATATTATGTATTTTGATAGATTTTAATCAATTTCCAAACCTATAAGTGGCTTTCCAAAGTCTAAAATGGAAAATTTAATTTTAAAAACATTACTTTGTGGAAAATTTACTTTTCCATGCCAAAATAATTATTTAAAAATGGATTTCAATTCTATTAGATTAAAATATCATAAATTATGACTCAAATTTAAAAATCCATGATAAAAAACCTTGGTAAAGACAATGGTGTTTCATTTTCCACAATCTAGATTTAAAACACCTATATTTGGAAATTATTAAACAATTCCTCCACTTTTACTATAAATATCCATCCATTTTACTATTCCCCTTCACTCTAAATCCATATTATATGATGTTTTGGTTATTTTTTCCTCCCAATGAGTCCCCCCAAGGTTTCCTCAAGCCCCAAGGTTAAAATACTTAATACTTAGAAGTAACTCTTTAAGGTAAGGGAAATCTCCACCTCTCTTTTCCCTTAAATGGTCCTTTTTGTGGTATGTTTTATAATTTCCAAACTAGGTTATTTTTGTCCACATTATAGTATCCCATTTCTTTAATAATTTTATTTTATAAACATGGGAACTTCATTCTCCCTCATTTTACCTTTTCTAAAACAATGTTTAATACCTGTCATGTTTCTGAATTTACTTCTCAAATTTCACTCATGAGAAATTATCTCTTCCTTTTTTATTTTAATAGCCAAGAATCTTTTATTTTATGTGGGTATTCACCTATTTTTAAAAATGATTTATTGATTTAAGTATTTAGATACATGAAACCCAAATTTCCTTCTCCTGGGTTAAGAATGAAGTAATGATCACATCTTTAAGAAATTTTGTATGCTATAATATTGATAAGAAAACCACTATTTATTATCCACATGTTATTAATTAAAATATTTATTATAATCTATGTGGATCATATAAATCAATACATATGAAGGGTGTTCCCTGATAGCACTCCAATTCATTGGGTAACAAATTTAATCTCCAGATATGACTTCTTTTACAATACCATAGTGAATAACCTTGGTAATTTTCATTTACAAAACCTCGGTGATAAACCTAGGTGATATTCATATTAATGAAACATTTAAATGTTGTAGCCACATTTACATGTTATGATTAATGTTATTATTATTATGTTATTCCTCCTTTTCATTCATTATTATTAAGACTCGTGTTCTTATTGATATATCTCAAGATCAAATGCTATATGCATCTCTTGATTATTCCCTTACTTGGCTTTATACTCACCCTTTTACTTTGATGTATGTCCCCAGGATATGAGATATAGTAAAAGTAACTTAGGGTGAACCCATGAAGATATATTTCAAGTGGATTAAAATAATGTTTTATGTTTTCATGTTTGATGTTCCAAATTTACAATAAATTGAACTTTAAAAGATCCTTTGAGTTATTCTATATAATGTAAATTTTATGTAATAAAATGTGGGATTCCATAGTTGGTATCAAAGGATGGTTTAGTTATTTATAAAAATTTGGAGTTTCAAAATTTACAATGAACCCTCAGGACAAGTCTAAATTTAGGAAAAGATATCGGTATTTTGGTGAGTGTTAAGTAATTTATTTCTAAGAAAATAAATCCCTATCAAGATACTAAAAGTGGATGTGGCATTGGAATAGATGTACCTATGGTCAACACCCAAAAACACTGCATTGAGCTAGACTCCATCAGGAACTAGTTTACGATAATGGGCCTTGCTGCACACCTGGTCTAAAACTCCTTGAGGATATGTTTGGTTAATCACAAACTTTTATGAACAATTATGAAGGATTTATATAATTTGGAATCATAGGAGATTTATAAAATATTTGAGAATGATGTTTTAAGAGTTAAACTCACTTTAGAATTGAAATATTCATAAAAGTAACATGTTTCTCACTAAGTTTTTCTTATTTTATAAAAAATGGTGGGAAATAGGAGGAACCATGTAAATGATGAGTGAAATGGATGATGCAATAAAAAATTTATGATGGAAGAAGGAATGTAAGACTTCATGAGGATGATGAATAAACTAACTTGAGTTATGAACAATAACTTGAATCATGTAAAGGGACCCAATTCACCTTGAGTGGAACAACTTGTCATTGAGTCCTTCATGGGTCAATGACCACCTTCCTTTAGTGGATCTACAAACCCATTTATTACTAAATAATTGATATGATATATATAAAATATCTTTTCTATACTCCATTTTTTTAGAGATAGAGAAAGTAACCCTAACAGTACACTACTTAGAAGGAGAAGCTGATAAGTGGTGGAAAATGATTAAAAACAAGAATCCAAAAAGGGAGATTGATTTTATTGTGTATAAAGAGTTTAGGGGAATATTTTCCAATAAATATTTTCCCTGTTCGATGCGAACAAAAATTTATAAGGATATCATATATCTAAAGTATAATGAAAATGAATTAGTGGGAAGATAGGAAATAAACATTAAAAGACATTATTTATACACATATAGTTTTTTATGGATTCTAAGTGAAAGTTTGATGTATTCTTCAGTGCATTGAGACCCTATATGTGGAGGAATTTAGTAAATCATGAATGTAAAAGCAATGAGGGGATAGTGTGGAGTTATATAAAGGTTGAATTAGAGTTTGGAGAGACACATTGGTCACATAGTTTGAATGACTATAAGAGATAAATGGAGACAAACTTAAGGAAGAACTTTGATTATGGAAGAGGGGGAAATAAATAGAAACTTCCCGCATGAAATAAATGCATTAAGAAACAGTAATTCAAATAATTTTTTGAGAGTGGAAATTTCTACAAGTGCAGAAGATATTTCTATATAGCTTGGAACTATCATGGTGAGGTGAAGCCTCAACTTCTCAACACTAATGACAAAGGGAGGATGGTGTAGGCCCAACCAGAAGTTCAATTCTTCAATTGTGGATAGATTGGGTACTTTTCCAATTAATGTCCAAATAAGAACATAATATAGGGAAACCACCATCAACCCAAATATAGGAAAAGGGAGAAAGGTCGAGCATTTTCTATTACGATGAATAAAGTAGAGGCTCAAAATGATGTGGTTGTAGGTACACTCGTTGTGCTCTCAAATTTAGAAAATACTTTGATTGTTTCTAGTTCTAAGAATTCCTTTATTTCATCCATGTTTTCGAAGAATATAGAATAAATCCTTGAACTAATAGAAGTAGAGTTATCATTAAAGAATCTTGGAGAGATTATCCAAATATCAATATTGTATAAAAACTTTAGTATTAACTTTAGTGGGTACAATATCATAAAAAATCTAGTAGTCATTCCCATGGTGGAACTCGACACTATACCGAGGATGGATTGGACCTCAATGTATAATTCTAAGATCAAATATAGAAAGGAAATTTTATTAGTTTTGAATGGAAAACCTATAGTTTTTTTCAAAGGATAGGTATCTTGTCCCGAGCTTTGTCTAGAAGAACCTCCCTTAGCCTTATTTATAATGTTGATCAGTGAAGTGGGAGAAGTAAATGAAAGTTTAAAGAGATAGAATGTTTGAATAATTCATTAATACATTGAGATATTTTTGGTAGAGGTACATTGAACTCCACTAGAAATAGAGGTAGAGTTATCCATTAAAATCATACCTGGATCCATGTAGATATAAAATACCCTATATATAATGGAAAATGTTGAGTTAGAGGAATTAAGGGAAAAAATTCAAGATATTATTGAGAAGGTATTTATTTGACCAAGTGTGTCTCCTTGGAGAGAACCTATTATCTTTTTAAAGAAGAAGGATGAATCAATACACCTATGAATTGATTATATAGAACTCAATAGGATTACAGAGAAGAACAAGTACCCTCTCACAAGGAATGATGATTTATTTGACTAGCTTCATGGGGATCAATTCTTCTCCAAGATTGTCCTCCAATACATATATCATCAATTGAGAGTGAAGAAAGAATATATTAACAATAATACATTCTAAACAAGATATGAGCATTATGAGTTTGTTGTTAGGCCCCTTTCCTTGACTAATACTCCCTCTATATTTATGGATTTGATGAATAGAGTCTTTAAGGACTACCTTGATAAATTTGTGGATGTTTTTGATGATATTATCATATATTCCAAAAATTTGTGAGGAGAATGAGGATCATCTAAGTGTTATATAGATAACTCTAAGGAAGGAGAATATATTTGGAAAATACATCAAATGTGATTTCTGGTGATAAAAAATTGCATTCTTAGGGCACATTATAACCAATGAAGGAATCTCAGTGAACCCTTTTAAGAAAAATGATGTATAAGAGTGTCCTTGTTCTATAACAGTAACTGATATTCATAGTTTTCTTTTTTTAACATAATATTATATAAGATTTGTGAAAATAATACCAACTTTCTAATATAATAATACAGTTAACTTAGAAAGGAGTTAAGTTCATTTGGATAATAGAGTGTGAAGAATGTTTCTAAGAACTAAATAAGAGATTTGTTACTGCACCAGTGATAACACTACCCTCTAACAGATAAGGTTTGTTATTTACAATGATGAATATATTAAAGGTATTGGGTGTATCCTCATGAAAAATGAAAAAGAGATCACATATGAATATCAACAATTAAATACTCATCAGCATAATTATCCAATGCATAACCCAGAGCTAGCTACAATTATTTTTTATTTGAAAATATGGAGGAACTATATTTATGTGGGGAAATGTGATATATACATAGACCACCAAATTTGGTAGTATATATTCATGAAAAATGAATTAAACATGATACAGAGGAGATGGTTGGAATTTCTTAAATACTATGATTTTTCAGTTCATTATCTCCCAATAATAGTAAACAGATTCATTGACGCATTAAGTAGGAAAATCCTTGTTGTGTTTTTTGATGATGAGGATTCAAGGTGATCCATTGATCAATGACCTAGTAAAGTTGGACAGGGGAATCATGAGGGGAGGGTAATAATCAATCCTATCCCAAATGAGAGATCAAAGAGAATATCCTTTATTATAAAATAAGATATAGGACATGAAGAATGGGAAGTTTTTGGAGTTTAATATTGATCAAGAAGATGTACTGAGATTTTGTACAAGGGTATGTATCCCATATATCCCTGAAATAAAGAAGGATCTGATGGATGAAGATCATAGGTCAACATTCTATATACATCATGGAAGCACTAAAATGTATAGGGATATTTTTTATTATTTTTGGTGGGATGATATTAAAATATAGATTGATTAATACACTGAAAGGTGCATGGTGTGCCATCAAGTAAAGGCATAATGACAACTTCAAAAAGGGTTATTGCAACCACTGCCCATACCAACATGGAAGTGGGAAAATATGACTATGAAATTCATCACAATCCTCCCAAGAACATCCAAATTAAAAAACATGATATGGGTTATAGTGGATCAACTCACCAAGACTAACCATTTCATTGATATTCGAGAATATTTCAATCTTGACCAACTTGTCAAGATAAATGTAAAGGAAGTGGTGAGGCTGTATAGAGCACCACATTATATCATTTCCGATCATGATACAAGGTTAACATATAAATTTTGGAGAAGTATTCAATATGACATGAATACTAAATTGAATTTTAGTATGGCCTATCACCCCCAAACTCATGACTAATCTAAATGGACTACTCAGACACTCAAGGAGATTCTGAGAACATGCTCAAAGGAATTTAATGTTGGATGAGATCAATGCCTCCCATTAGTTTATTTCTCATATAACAAAAAATTATACTCAAGTATTTAAATGGAAATCTATGAAGATATATATTGGAATCAATGTTTAACTACTACTTTTTGGGATGATTTTGGTGAGAGAAAGATACTTGGGCCTAATATTGTGTGATAGATAACAAAAATGGTTCATTCCATCCAAAAATATATAAAAGTTGATTAGATTCAGAAAAATATCTATGATAAAAACCATTAAATGGACTTAGAGTCTAATGTTGGGGATGAAGTTTTCCTTTATATATCATCTTGGAAGATAGTCATGTGATTTAGGAAGAAATAGAAGCTTATCCATAGGTATATTGGCCCCTTTGAAATCCATGATCACATAGAGGTAGTGGCCAATTGACTAGAAATTCCCCAAAATTTGGCTCAATTTAATGATGTATTCCATGTATCCCTCTTGAGGAAGTACATACCCAATCCATCACATGTATTGAATCAGGATTTGGTACAACTAGAACATGACCTCTCTTATGGGGAGTATTCGATGGAGATCTTGGATAGTAGAGATAAGGTTCAACACAACAAGACTACTAACCTTGTCAAAGTGTTATGGAGGAAACAAAAATATGAAGAAGTGATGTGGGAACCAGAGGAGACAATGAGACAGAAGTACCCTCACATTTTCCCAATTAAGAGAATGAGTTGAAATTTCAAGGAAACAATTTCCTATAGGGGAATAATGTAACGACCCGGAATTTTAAAATGATGATTTTTCCTAAGAAAATGTGTGTTATATTGTATTATTTTATACATATACAAATTATAGAGAAAAAACCCTTTTTAATTAATAATAATCATTAAATAATTCATCTATAAAACCAATAAAAATTCAAACATTACAAATGGATAAAAAATAAAAATTTGAATAGCTAAAATAGAAAAATATGGATCACCCCAATCTAATAAAATCATTTCCCCCATGACCAACACTATAGAAATGAAACAAAATATTAGTAAACCGATCAACATCTTAGGAAATATAAATATAAACTTACGATGAATTGTGGTTTTGAGTGAAATAATGAATTGATATTTATAGGTTATAAAGAAAAATGTGAATATTGGGTTTTGACTATTATATGACCTTTGGTCAAAGATGACCATTTGTCAATATGATCATTGTTCAATATGATTTCTAGAAACAATAACCTTGTGAGATAATTTCACTGCTACAATTAGTGTTTATATGTAGTAATGATAAAGGATAATTGACACATAAAGGAGAAATGATGGACTCAACCAGTAGGTTCATACCATTTGAAACCCATTTTTAGAACCTAGGGGGAGGTAACATCACTGGGGTTCTCCCTTGACCAATCCCAATTCAAGCTTCAATAAGTGAATCTTGAACGAAATTTCCAACAGGAGAAGTTCATGTTAGTGTAATAAATTACAAATCATTTGATTTTAGCCGAGCCACTACATGAAACCACCACCATCTCAAACATTTTAAGAATATTTTTTCTTAATGAAACATATTTTTAATTGATATGAATTTTATAAATTGATTTTTGGATACAAATAAAACATAATTGTCTTTTTCTATAAAAATATATAAAATTTTATAATACACTCAGGAATTATAGATAATATTTTTTATAATGAAATAGTCTCTTAAAACACTCCTATTTAAATATAAATGTTAAAATAATTTTATAATTTCATATGAGATTTTTTATAAGTGTCAAAAATTTGAACGTGCTATAAAAATTTATATTTTTCAATAAATAAGAATTTTAATTTATAAAATTTGAAATTATATTATTTATAAAATTATTTTGATAAAATAAATATTATTTTTTAAATCATCTTGTTTTAATTAGGTTAGGGTGTATTTATGAAAATTTTCTAAAATACTTAATTTTTTTATAAATAGTAAAAATTTAGTTTTGGGTTTTTAGTATATTTTATGACTTAATAACTTTTTCATAATTATTTAATAATTAATTAACTATAATACATATCCAAAAAATATTTTATTTTATTAATATTAATTATTTTAAAATATTTTAATCAATTTCCAAACCTATCAGGGACTTTCCAAAGTCTAAAATGGAAAAATTAATTTTAAAAACATTACTTTATAGAAAATTTACCTTTCCATGCCATAAAAAGTATTTAAAAATAAAGTTAGGTTCTATTGGATTAAAAAATCATAAATTATGACTCAAATTTCCAAAATCATGAGTGAAAAACATGGTCAACACAATGTATTTTCATTTTCCAAATCCTAGATTTCCAAGACCTATATATGAAAATTTTCAAACAATTCCTACTCTTTTCCTATAAATTCCCACCCATTTCACCATTACCCTTCCCTCCCAATATATCCTCCATGATTTTCTGGTTATTTTTTCTCCAAATTAGTCTCCCAATGTGTCTTCAATCCCAAGTCTCTAGTCCTCAAGACATAGGAGTGACTTTTCAAGGTAAGGTAAATCTCCACCTCTGTTTTCAATTCGAGAGTCCTTTTTTGTGTTATATATTATAATTTACAAAATAATTAATTTTTTTCCACATTATATTATCCCATTTATATAATAATAGTATCTTATAAATGGGGGACCTTCATTATCCCTCATTTTATTCTTTTCTAAACCCATGTTTTATACCCATCATTCTACTGAATTTACTTCTTAAATTTCTCTCTTTTATATGAGAAATTATCTTTTACTTTTTTTAAATACCCAAAAACTCTTTTCATTTAATTTATTATTTGTCTAGTTGTAAAAATTATTTATTAATTAGGGTATTTACATACATCAAACCCATATTTCCTTTTTTTAGTTAAAAATGAAGTAATGATAATTTCTTTAAGTACTTTTGTATGCTATGATATTGATAAAAATATGCTCTTTATTCTCCATGGTTTATTAATGAAATGATTTATTATGATATATATGGATCACATTAATTAATACATATTAAGGTTTCACCCTGATATTTCTCCAAAGTATTGGGTAAATAATTTAATCTCTAGATATAACTTGTTTTATGATACATTGGGGAATAACCTTGATAATTTTCATTTATGATACCTCAAAGATAAACCTTGGTGATATGATTATAAATGTCTAATTTAAATTTTGTATCCACATTTCCATGTTATGATTCATGTTATTATTATTACTAAATTCTTATTTTTCATTCTTTATTGTTATTCCTCATGTTTTTATTTATATGCCTCAAGATCACATGCTATGTGTCCCTCTTTATTATTACCTTACTAGGATTTATTCTCAACCTTTTCATTTGATGTATGTTCCCATGATATAAAATGCAATAAAAGTTACTTAAGGTGAAACCATAAAGATGTATTTCAAGTGTATTAGAATAATTTTTTATGTTTTTTGTTTTATATACCTAATTTATAAGAAACTAAACTTTAAAAGATCCTTAATGTTATTCTATGTAATGTAAAGTTTATGTAATAAAAGGTGGGATTTCATTTTATGTAAACCCATTATTCTTTCAAAATTATATTTTGATTTTACTTGTAAAACATTTTTGTAGCGAATATTTATCACCATTTACACTCATGGGTATTCACATAGGTGTACCTATCCTTCATTTATCAGGTACATCCATTTATATACCCACACTATTTAATCACGGGATTAAAAGTTTTGAAAGACATACTTATATTGTATGGTCTATGTGGCACACTTATACATGTACATGATATGAATGTGATGGGTGGGCTCAGAATTATATATCCCTATAATGCATTTGGTAATGTTTTTATCTCATGAGATACCATGTATGGTTCATGGGAGGATATCCTAAGCACACTATGTTATGATGTCTTAGTGGTTAGCCTCGACTTGTGTTTATGATTTCATGTTTTATGTTATGGAAAATTATCATGTTATCATTATGTTATCATATTATATCATGATTCAATGTTTACGTTTATTATACTCATCCCTCTTGTGTTATCTTGATATTCCTCTTGGGTAATATGCATTAATTTACCTTATTTTATGATTTTATTATTCCCTTACCGGACTTTAGAGCTCACCCCTTTCTTATGTACACCCCCAAGTTATCCTGTGTATTTTTAGAGGATCCGAGGAATGTAATGGCATGTTTCAGAGTTTTTAAATAATGATGGTATACCCATGATTTTAGTTATTGTTATATGTACCTAATTTCACAAATAAACTATTCCCCAAAAATCTTTTTGGTTTTTATTAATTATGTTTTTATCTATCAAATCATATATCAAGGTGTATTAAGATATGGGTTTTTGTACTTTCTTAGTTAAACTTATTTCTACTTTTAAATCATATACTAAAACTTAATTCTAAAGGCACAAACTACTTTCTATTTTCACTTATTTCTTCTAAAGCATTGATTCATAAATATGTGTTTAAAACACTTATATAAGATAGTAAATTATAATGTGAGTTTCCAAACTTATATTTTTTTATAGGTTTTTATGACTTAATAAAGGATTTACTTATTTATTTAATATGAAATCAGTTTCCATTAGAAATTGATTTGTATGTTAAATTAAGTGATGATTTAATTACTTCTAGTAAGACTTATAAATTAAAGAGAGACCTTAGACCAGCCTTGTTATCCTATATTGTCTTTTATAAACTTTTACCTCTTGTTATTAGATATGGCTTTACCACTTTATTTTGAGAAATTATACTAGTGGGAACTATTTTGTGCCTATTTTATATTATCTATACCATATTTAGACCTATAATATCATTCAAGGTCCTTTCCTCATTTTTGAATCCTATTGAGTTGTCTTAAGAGTTAAATATATCATAACCCATGATTTATTTTTATGACACCATCATGCTTGACCCCTTTAGTGTAGTAAATTTTCAACATGGTAGATTTCTAGTTGATTTGTTTACAAAATGTACTGATTGTTCAAATGTTGTTATACTATACCTTGGTATAATTTTCTTTGAATTATTTACTTGACATTGATCAGATACTCATCTTAATTATAGAGAATGTCTATGATTCTCTTCATTTTATGGTTATTGATTTGATATTAATAATGTTAGCTACTTCAGTATTAGGATTTTTACTGCTAGGGTATTATGCATGTCTGTTTCTTTGATATCTATCATGTTTACTGCATTGGTATTGAGCATATTTTTTCTATACATAATACATATATAAGATATTTTATTTTATTTTTATTAACATACTATGTCGGCATGCCAACCATGAGTGCATAGCATTTATTGGGAAATGATTTGATCCTGGATAGGTACACTCTTTCCCTTATTCCTAAATGTATTGATAACAAGATTTCCCAAATTATATAAACATGATTCCCTTTTCCTTGATGGGATATGTAGGGAAGGTTTGTAATATTTACCTGATTATATATGCATGATTCCCTTTCTTTTAATGGGATATGTTGTTAGAACCTTGACATTATTGGTATAAATCTACATAAATGCATGGGTTCTTACACACACACACAAATACAATATATACAGTTGTGATAATTTATTCTATTTGATAAAAGGCACCCAAAAATCATCTTAGATTCTGAGTTGAGACTCGATGAAGGTAGTGAAACTATGGACCATCCTAGTATATATGGATTTATTGGTTATAATTGATACTAATTACTAAATTTTTCCCCTAGTTGTATGCTTATATACTTGATAGTTGAACACTAGAATTATTTTTTAATATTTATGAAAACCACTAGTCATGTTCATGAATACACCTATTATATAACTATGTGATTTGAGACACCATTAGTGGTTCCTTACTGAGTATTTATTCTATCACTATGCATGAAAAAATTAGAGAATATATAGTATGATTTAATATATTTCTCATACATATAGGCGTGCTAATAGATTTGGAGTTCTGTATTCTTTTAGTAGTGTATTTAATTGGAACATCTTCGATTCCCACTTTGATGTTGGAGAAAGTGTATTATGGTTTGAATGACCTGTTTTCCTCATAATATTTTCTTTTATTTTTTATTCATGTATTAAGACCTGTTTGGTTATGAAATTAATTTTTAAGTTTATTGTATATGAAGGATTTTATGTTACTTTTTCAGTTTTTGTTATTATATAGAGTTATGGTATGGTTATATTATTAACTATTCTGGAATGATTTATATCTTTAACCATAGTGGGTAAATCATTCCCTAACTATATAACTTGGCCAACAATTCTTATCGCCTGCCCCTGGAGATTGGGGAGAACTCTTGCGGTTAATGGTGACCTGACACAATAACCAAACCTAAACTATATAGTGGCATACAAAACATTCATGTCATAAGATCCAGGACACAACGTATCTCCTCATGTCATAACCTTATTGACCATGACACAACACACCATACAATAGAAAGTCCTCTTCTCTATCAGACTAATCACAAAACAACACAATTGGTCATGACATGTTCAACACTTTTAGCTAAAAGCTAAACCAATACACCACCTTTCCCCAATGAACCAACTAATGTTCACTCCCAAACACCCCAATGCCTCAAAAATGAAAGGTATTGGTTTAGGGGAAATTTTGGCCTCAACATTAGATACCTATAAAATGATTTTATTTTCATATAATAAAAAAACATAGGAGAGAATGAAACAAACTAGAATACTATCACCCTTGGAGATACCTATCAACCAAGAATCTCACCACTAGGAGGATCAAAACAATAAATAAAGAAGGACTACATTATCGAATATATTGGATTACTCATCCCTTACCGACCCATATTACTTTAAGTAAAACAAAAAAAGATTTAAACTCATAAAAATAACTCATCCAAACACGCCATTAACTCTTTAAAATAATCTACACATTTTAAAAACCTACATCTTAAAAAAAACTGATTAAAAGATTTACTATTATTGAAAACCATTTTCTATTCCTTTAAAAAAAATTAGGTAATAGATATCAATTTTCCTTTAGAACCAGTTGAAAAAAAATAAATACACCTAAAAATAAATTTTGAATCCTAAAGCCACCATAAATTGAAAACATCAAAATCATTTGAGCTTACTCTTGAAAGGAAATAAGGTAATCTACCCAAGAAACACATTAATTACCAAGATGACTACTAACTAAAAATTGATGTTTGAAAAGATTATTAAATGTTATGACATTAATAATTCCCATGCCTCATGGAATTAAAATGAAAATAGACCCACTCACCTAATAAAGATAACCTCAAAACACTTAAAATAAATGCTTAAATACACATTCAAACTCTAGGTTATTTCCCAAATTTATACTTATGTGAACCTCAATATCCAACTCATTGCATTTATCACACCCTTTTTTATGATATGAGGAGGACCTCCATCGAACCCTTATCATAAAGATAAAAATTTATCTAAAACCTATTAACAATCCCCCAACTCTTCCTAGTACTTCAACTTTACATCTTCAATAGATCACTATATCTTTGACAATAAAGAGGACTCAAAATAAAATTCTCACTCATCCTTTCCTACTTGAAAACTAAAAAAATAGAAAATTAAATCCAAGAAATGATAAAAAATACACACACTATCTTATCCCTACTTTATCTTGTTAATATTTTCATATAATAATATATTTTATCCAAGTAAAAAAATACTTACTGAACAAATCTGGAAATTATTCCCATAAAATCCCATCTAGGTTAAATACTCTATCCCCCACAATATTTTAGGCACCTTTTGAAAAAATATAATCACCAGAGCTACTTGAAATTGATATTAAAAGTCATCAACTCAAAGGAAATATTAATCTCCATTAACAATTCCTCAACTTTATAGTTTGATGAACCACCAAGAAACTTCAACACTCATTACGACTAAAATATCAAAAACACTCTATCCCGTGATTCCACTTTCCCCTTCTTACACCCAACATCTTAAAAATGATTCAAAATCATGCCTAAATCTAATTATCAAAAAACAATAAAGGTTAGGATAAAAAAATAAAATATGATAAACATCATAGAGAAAAAAAACATCATGAGGAAACATATCAAATTTTCAAACACACCACTACTCTTATCAACTAAAACATCCTCAAAAAACATTCTTCCTCATAATAACCACATCATCAACTCAATATATCACCAATAAAAATCCTTTTTTATCCTAATGAAACTACTAATAAAAACATATATTCCTTACCCAAAACCATATTCACCATAAGATAAACATAATACAATTAATATTATTTTTTTAAAAGTAATAATAATTCATTAAATAATAAGTTTTTTAAACAAATAATCACAAATGTTTCACACATCAACCATATTGTATTAGAAGTTTCCCTTTTATAAATAATTTGAAAGAAAACTTTTCTATAAAAAACTATTTTAAAAAATAAAACAAAACTTCAATGTTAACAAAACTTTTAGATCAAGAAAACATGTTACCAAAAAAAATACCAATGATTAATCAAATTATGGAAATAATACTCAATTGTCATATATCATTTCCATTAAATATTATATAATATTTTATAAATACCAATGTGAGTGATAAAATTATGTTTAAATTTATTATGAATTTAAGGTGATCATAATACTTTCAACTTGTCAAAATGATTATTAAAATTATTCTAAAATCATTTTAAAATATTAAAGAGAATTATGTAATGATTCACTTCCATGTTTTATGATTATCATATGAAAATTAGAATATCATAATAATTAAAAAAAACATGTTCAACAGTTCACATATCAAATTCAAACCATTATTGCATAAGTTCTAAATTAATAATATGAACATACCATTCTTAATATGGAACCAACAATAACTTGAAAAAGATGGATTCTACAATTTATACATAAGAGTTAATATATTTCATCTTGTGAAAATAATATTTCACCTAATAAAATTTAAATATTTTATTTACCTATTACACATATCATACTTTTTAAACATGCATCATTAATAATTTACATGCCTAGAATATTATATCATAAGTAGATTATCTCACCATATTTTACAAGGTAAAAAAACATCAACATATTTCTATAATTCTTCTTATCAATTAAATACTATCTCTAAAACTTGTATTAATTTTATCATATATCATCTATAAGAATCATTGGTTATGCCTATCACATAGAATATTATTTAATCATATGGGGAAAAAATTAAAACGTGATGTAAAAATAATATTTCCTTTTATACTTAAAACATTCAAAAAAATATATTTAATTACTCATCTAGGATAAACTAAATAAAATCATATATCATATTAATAAGAAGGCTTATAATAGTTTTTATGTCGTATAAAAAAATAAAAATTTATTAGTAATGGTTCAATTAAAACTTAAATATCATAATGGAAAAACAAAATTATATACGTAATAAAAATAATTCTCTAAGATGCTTCCCATTTAATATACATTAACTCCATTTAGAATTTATCATAATTCAATTTGAAATCAAATGTACGGTAAAGAAATAAATTTAAAATGATTACTATTAAAAATCAAAAAACAACATCATATAAATTTTCAAGGATTTTTAATTTAAAATATCCTTTTTTTCTTACCCAAATGAGCACCAAAGTACTAAAATAAATATTCTTCAACATGAATAATTATAAAAATGTCATCATAATTTCTAAACTTGAGCTAATGATAATGATTCATGTACCTTTTATAAATTTCTACCTTGAAACCAATACACATTTACCAAAACATGCTTAGTACACTATCAAGGCCCTTTTATCAGATTTTAGGGTCCCTCTACATATTATCCAGTCTCTTTTTCCTAAATTAAATGTAAATATAAAATGAAACTTGTTTTTATACCATATTAATGCAATCCAAAATGTTGGTTAACTTCATACACCATCCAAACTCTCATCCAAAGCTCTTGTACCCCTATTTCATTACCTAGTCCTCAATAAAACCCCTATTTGGGCTGGTATAAAAGATGAGAGTGGCCCTCAAATCCCACCACTTATAGGCCATAGGTTGGAAAAAATAACCAAGGGTTTAAAATAATAATATGGAAAGTATTACCCTTTTGAAACCCAATAAATAGAATGAAAAACACTAATTAACTCCAAATATTTCATAAATAATAAATATCATAACCCATAATTTCACTATGTATGATTAATAATAATAATAATAAGATAAAAAATACATAAGATAACCTTCCATTTATTCAAAGCATTCACTAATCTCCCCTTGTGATACCTCAGTAACATATCAAAGTCCGATCTATACTATCATATAGAAAAACTCAAGACAAATATAGAGGTATGAGAACATGGGATTACTTAATAGGATCATTCTTACAAATTAATTAAAAATCCATGTGAAATAATTATTGATGTTTGACATGCGTGAAGAAAAAAAACCAAAATAAGAATAAGGAATGCTAAAACAAGTATAATAGAGATACAACCCAAAATTTTATATGTTTCCAAAACCTTATCTATTTACACTAACAACTGATAAACATCCTTCCCACATGAATATTTCATATAAAATTTCAACCACTAACCATTTTAATTTAAACCAATATAATTCCCTCACCAACAATAAAACTAACCTAACCAAAAATCAACCACAACAAGGGATAACCCAATAGTTAGAATTATCATAAATCAAAAACAAATAATCATGAAAAATAAATATCATCTAAACACCATAACCAACATTAACAATAATGAAACAAAAAGTAATGAAAATTGTCCTTAGAATGTTTCACCACTCATATATATCAGTTCAAAAGTCCCTCAAACTCACCATTAGGTAGCAATCCATACTAAGAAAACCCCTCAATAATAGATCAATAACTCAAGCAACAAATAAAAAATCCACAAGGAAAAATTTTCACAAAAAATCCACCTCACTATATATAACCACTTACTTTTTAATCATATTTATACATCATCCACACTACCAAAAAAATAATTCTATAAAATCACCACAAAAATATCTCATTATTGTGTACCACCACTACACACCATGTATAATAGTGCAACTACGAAGATAAACTTGAAGGAAATAAAAATAATTCCCTCCTCCCCATGTATGTATTATCCAATAAACCACATCCCTACCCCATCATCATTATATCATCACCACAATATCATAACTTACCATATCCTTGAGCTATCAAAATCTATAAATAATTTTAAAAATTAAAAATTTTCATACTTGAATAGAATTTAATATCCACAAAGATAATCATGACAACAAGGAAACAATTACCCCATTCAACTCAATTTTCACTATTCTATTGACCTTGAGAGTCCTATAGAATCATTAAGTTTTTTTGGGGGGGGGGGGTAGGTGTGGAATTTTTAATGAATTAAAAAAACTTAAACTTTTTATCCCCATTATGTTTTTCAAACCTATCTATTTGTTAGGATTTGATGATTTTGAATTTGTGTCCACAAAATTTACTTCCACTTGACATACAGATAATTTATAGGAAATTAAACTTATGGATTTTTATATGGATAAAAAATAGTGTAGAAAAACTAATACTTATTTCATTTACTTATTTTACCAATCTATAGATTTCTTTATTCTCATAAGTGTTGCAATAGGGAAAGTTATTATCCATTACCCAAGAGAAAACTTATTATTCTAAACTCTAATAAACATAATATCGCAAAAGTGATTATTCTATATAAAGAAAATCCTATTAAACTTACCATTAGGAATATTAGGGTTGTATATAATATTACCACTAGTCTTTAAGGGTTCTTAAAAAACATCCTCATTAATAGATGTTTGACTGCCATATTCTTCAACTGAACTCACTTGAAGGTCTACCTTTTTATAATTCCTATTAACTTAATTTTGGATCCCTAAATTTAGAGTATAAATGCTAGGATATTGTGATGATCACTTCTTGAAACTAATCTAGTATCTCAACTTCTGTTCACCTGAATTTGGTAACCTTACTTAGCTTCTTCATAACCTGATGCTCTAGAATTATCACTTATTCCATAGAGCTATGATTTTTTATTCTCTCTTCTCAATAATCAACAATACGCCTTATATACTTTGAATGAGACCAACCATTTTATATACTAAAAATTTCCCCAAATTTTTGTTTATTTTTGATCTTTGAACTCCAATAATTTATCATATTTACTCATTGAATAAATCTACCTTCAATTATCTAAAAAATTTAATGTAAATTCTTCATTCCAATATTTTACAAAATTTAGTAATGATTCAATTTAACTATTCCACTAATATTTTATAGAATCATAAATATAATATTATTGATATTTAATTCTTTTTTATTCACCTCAAAACTGTCACTCTGATTTTGACATCAAATTATTTATGTGAAGTTGATTGAGATATTTCAGTCACATAACATTTGCAGATTTTACTCATAATCTCCTAGTTCTACCTATGCTTCCTCGACCCTCAAACTTCTACAATCTTCAGTACTTAGAATAATTATAGGGTAAATCTTATGCTTCTAGTGGTATAAATCCATTACAATTACACTATGTTAAAACTTCAAACTATATATCCTTATTCTAATCAAACCATATTCTAATATTTCAATTATCTTCATTATCAAATTACTCGGACTTCAACAACAACTGATTTACCACTTCAGTAATTCTTTTATTTTAACACTTTGGTTTATCATCACCTAATTTAATTAAATTTATTGACAGCTTATGATGATTCATCATTATATACAACTCATATATGGTCTTATATCTTCAAAACATCCTCAACAATTAGATCAATCATTCAAGCTTCCATAATTTGTCCTTATCACCAAAAACAGTCATCAGCATATCTAAATTCCTCATATTCTAGTGTTTAAACTCATGATCGAACTTCTAACATTCGATCAAACACTACTTCACTATTTTTAGAAACCAACTTAGAATCAAGTTATTTGACATTAGTCTCTTCTTCTACTGATATGAAATTATTTGTAATAAAAAATTATTACTTATTTTTGTTTCCTTCTTCTAGAGTGTACAACATCAACTTTGTTCTTATTCTGATTGAATTAGACTTTTATTAACATAGTTTTAATCATAGTTTGTATTATTTTAAATATATGTTCTTTCTATTGGGAGAATATCACATGAGTAACCTATTTTATCTTTTACTATCTACCTCAATCTTTTGGATAACTAAAATAGAAACTGTGGGTTCATGCCTTTTCCATTTTTTTATCTACATATTCTTTTTCATAGGGATAAATTATCCTTATGTATACCAAAAATAAACATAATGATCCTCAAGGATAAATATCATGGACTTTATCAATTATTCTATGGTATTCTTCCTCTTTCTATTACCCGATATTCTTATCTTCTTAACTCAGTAACTTCCCATCAACTCATATTTCCATTTTATAAATTGAAAATCATGTATCCATGATATCAATTTCTAGTAGAACATTTAATATGAGAATAAATTATATTAAATTATATTAATTTACCTTAAATATTCTAGATATATTTCATCTTCTCATATGTGACATATACTAGCTTCTCATCTTATGTTGGCATAATATTCATTGACATTATCTTCTTCTGGAATCCTAACTACTCATCTTCCAGAACAACATCAAAAGAACTTATCTTCTTTTGAAAGCTCTCTTAACTTCTCGGAAAACTACCAATCATTTATCCATAGATTTTTTTCATCAATAAATTTGGGTATAACATCAGTCTCCCCATTGTCTAGACATTATACCTACCTTGAAATTATTTTAGTTAGTGCATTATACATCCATTATAACATAAACTTTTACTTCACACTTAATAAAAATGAAACAATCATCAGTTGTATACAACTACTTATAGATATAATGTTGTCTCTATACACTCTACATTATCTATAAACTACACTCACTTCACTTTCATTAATTAATTATAGATATGTGAGAATTACTTTTATTAAAAAATCCATCCGATACATTTGAGTGATTTGTACCAGTAGTGGAACTACTATCGATAAATTTCCCTTATTCTGATGATTTCATTGATGATTACAACTTCTAGTGTATGTGATTCCATTGAATTTACTTTGGGAATACCCATTTTCATCATCAAATTCCTCTTTTCATCATATCATTAAATTTAATTTAAAAGATAAATTTATAATAGTACAATAATTAATCATCATAATCTATTAGGTTATTTAATATAAAACTTTGTATTTATTGGAAATACCCATCTATATTTAGCTTAATGATTATTCTAAGATTATTAATAATAAATTAATATAATTTACTTTGGGAGAAAACCTTTATTACTTTTCATCTTCTCCCCTAAATTTCTGTTAAACTAAAAATAATCCTAAATTACTTAAGGGAAGAATGACATCACTTTCACTTAAAGAAATGAGATACAAATAAACAAACTCTAATTATATATGATACATGCTTAGTATAGAAAACAAGAGTGCTTAAATTGGACATAAAATATATCCATAGGTTATTCATTATGTGATACAACTATAAAAACATATTCTAGGGACCGTTTAATATATTTTTTTATGAAACCTAATTTATGCATTCACCTTAAAAAATATATAAAAACACTTTTGTTTAAAGTATAGATTTCTCACCATTTTTAAATATATTTAACACTTTTACATAAAAAATAAATTTATACCCCTTAACATTAGATTATATTTTTTATGAAAGGATGAGATAAATTTTAACAAACCTAAAAACTGACAGAAACTATAATCCCTTTATTTTTTATTGTTTACAACTTCATCATCATTTGTATGTTTTCACTCCCAGTAATTCAATTATCCAATCCACTAGATTACCTAAATCTGATGTAATAATTCCATCATTATCTAGAATTTAAAATCATCATTTTATTTTATTAAATTTTTGGATTTACCATCTTCAACATCACTCCCCCTAAAAGTGTGAATTTATTTTTTTGGTATCCCCTTGAATTGAATAACCATTAACCCATTAAAATGATAAAAAATATAATTTATTTTGAGGAATAGGTGGATATTATTTTCCCTTTTTTATATAAATATTATTGATAATTATTTCTCATCCTAAATAATTAATTCAATTCTACTCTATTTTATTCATGTTTTCACCATCGACTTTACATCGATTGATCTTCTTATGATCCATGGTTTTTGACTTCAATTTTACTTAAAATTTTAAATTATGTAGAATATAATTACCCTTTCTACTAATGAACAAGAATTATTCCTTTAATTCTCCTTCATATTCCATACTACTTCAAACTGTTTTGGCCAAACTATCATGAAATCCATGAAAACATATTTAAATTTTGGTTTCCACTGAGATTTCAGATTTTCAGAAAACTTTTATCTTCTGATGGATGTTTCCTATTATATTGCATCTTATGCTAACCTATTAATCTTTTCATAGACTTCTTATTATTGAATCTATAGTTCTTACACCATCCAGAAATTTTTTTAGTTTTTTTTAATTTACCAATATATGGTAACTTTCATTGAGTTTTAATTTATTCATCATAGATCCCTTCAATCAATCATATCTAGTTATTCCTTGGATTGGTTTATCATGTTTGTCATGTTTTATTTTTCAAAATTTATCATTCACTACTAGTTTTGATTTATCTATGATGTTTACCTTAGATCAAAAAAATAATTATATTTTATTGGGAATGTAATCTTTCATTACTTTCTTCTTTGGTGCCTCCTACTTGATAAAATTTGACTATTTTCACATCAATGATAAATTCCCATATTTTTTAAATTTTTTTGGCCTCCTTTTATTGGTTGTAACAAAGTTTTGTTTGATTTTTGAAAAAAAACACTCATCATCACCATGACCACTTCATCAAAAACATTTATATAAATTTTTGAGACATTAAAATCAATTGGTTGTCACAAGTTTTATATTATTTCATGGATCCTTGTTAAACTTCATTTGATTATTATTAAAATTTATTACGCCCCCCTTAATATAAGAATTAATTTTCTTTCATATCTTGAATTATTATACCAATAATCAATAGACAAGTATCTAAAAATTCAAAAAAATCAGAAATAACCTATAAATCTTAGCTTATTTTATTATAGGAAACACTAGCTGGTGGAGGGTTATTTTGGTTCTTGGATATGAGCATTCTCCTTCCAGAAAACTTGTTGGGAACTCTTTACTATTTTATTACTCTATTCCACCTTCATTGAAGTTGTGGTTTTCTCAATTTTCTCTACCCATATTTTCTAGAAACATAAGTTGGAGCCTATATTAATGGAGATAGAATTAATGAAATTATAATTTCTTAAATATGGACACACATTATTATTTAAAATGAATGATATATATTCTATTTAATTATAGATTCTATTACTACTAATTTTATTCTTATAAATGTTTGAATTTAATTAGATGTATAAAAAACATTTCCTTTTTTTAGGAAGATTTAGGTGGATATTCTCCAAAAAATTTTATCTTGATTTCAAGTTCCAAAAATTTTAAGCTGAGTATAATTTTCTAAAATTCAATAGAGATTAGTTTGTTATCCCACTCCTTCATAAAATTTTGAGTACTTCCTTCAAGAAAAATTCTTATTTCCTTATGAACATTGTTATTTTACTTTTTTAGCATGGATTTAATCCCAAATTTAGAATTCATGATATCAAAAATATCTCTATGAGTATCTTTGGATGCATGAAACTCTTCCTTACAACTTTATTTACTATAATTTATTTATAGAAAATCCACTGTAATTATTTTTCAAATGAATAAAATCATCCATTGAAAAGAGAAAATTATTGATCCTTTAACTCAATGAGTTTTGTTAAAGTGTTATGTATGTGAAATTTTATATCCAATGCCTTCTCTATTTCATCAGCTTATGATTATAGTAGTGTTTTTTCCAATATTACCTTAATAAATAAAAGTATTTATAAAATAACCTCAACATGAATATTATTCTTACAATATTTTATTTCTGAGTAAAAATATTCAAAATATTTAATAGTCTCATTTTTACCAAAAATTGAACATGGTTTATCTAGAGGATAAACTCTTACATATTTATCAACATAATTTTTTTTCTCTATTTACCTTTAGGCATTGAAAGATTCCCCTTTAGCTTATTTTGAGGGGTCAATTTCCATTTATTTAGAGCTTATTTATTCTTATAATATTTTAATGTTTTGACTAAAATCTATATGTTTCCTCCACCAATAATAACTTTCATTTTAATTAGATAATGCATACTTTCTTTATATTTTAAAATAAAATTTTCATTAAATTTTAGAAATACCTACTTCATTTATTTCAATAAAAACAACTAGGAAAATTTTTAGATCCAATTAGAAGGAACTGATACACTTATAGTACTTGAGAGTCCAAGGGAATCATGTAGTCACACTGAGAGAGGGGGTGAATCAGGTGTGGCCTCTTTTTACTAAATAAAATAAAATTAAACTTTTTACCTCCTTTAAGTTGTTAGAATAACTATATTAGTTTTTGACTTCTTTTGATGCTTCTACCTTCAATCCCATTTAGAGTAGGTATTTTATTTTTAAAACACTTGGGTTTGTCATTCAAGCTTCTATTCTTTGACCTTATCATTAGTGAAATTCATTGGAATATCTAACTGCCTTATCTTCTAGTGCTTCAACTCATGATCAATCTTCCAACTTTCAATGAAACTCTGGTTCATTATTTTTAATAACCTCTTAAATATCTAGTTCTTTTACTTTAGTATCTTCTTCCACTGATCGAACATTCAATGTAATCATAGATCAGTTATTTTTTCACCTTCTTTTAGAGCGTAAAACATCAAATCAATTCTTCTTCCTATTGAAATATAATTTTATTGAATCAACTTGTATCATAGTTAGTCTTATGGAAAAGTTATTTTCCTTCCATTTATATCACAACACATGCATCACAAGTTTTATACTTCTATATATTCCTCCATATTCTAGAGAACACAACCTAAAACTATGAGTTTATTCCTTTTCTATTTTTTGATCTAATTATTCTTCTTCATACAGATAAATTATAATTACATAAACTAGGAATAAACCATATTATCCTCAGGTATTAATATTGGGGTATTTTTTAATTTATCAACAAGATTGGTCCTCTTTATATCACTTTGGCTTCTTATCTTCTTACCTGGGTGAATTCTAGTAAACTTAGACTTCCATATTCCAGATACAATAATATGTATCTATGAGATAAATTTCTGATAGACCATTTTCCATAATGATAACTTCAATTAAATGTTTTTTCATTTATCACAAATCTTTAAGATTAACTATATATTCACATCCATGATATCTACCTGCTGCTAATCTTATATATGAACAAAATTTGGCGAGTTTATCTTATTCTAGAATATTTACTTCTCATCTTCCATGGGGAAAACATCCAGTGGACTTATATTCTTCGAGAATCTCATCTCAACTTCTAGGAAAACTACCAATCAGCTAACCATATATTTATCTCATTAATAACCTTGGTTAAATATTTAATCTTCCCATGATCTTGTCATTCTATCTTCATTGGAATTATTTTATTCAATGTATTTTACTTCCACCAGCACATGACATTTTACTTCATACTTAATAAAAATTAAATAATACTTAAATTTATGAGGAAGCTTATAGATATGATACAAAAAATATAAACTATACTTCATCCATCATATTAACTCAATTGACTTTCATTTCATACTTCTAGTGATATGAGAATTACTTATTTCAAATAATTCATTAAAAAATTTGGTGTTACTTTTACTAATACTAGAATTGTCATCTACCAGTGTCTCTTATTCTGATGGTTTCACTAAATATTACTCCTTATAATGTATATGATTCAATTTCATTTACTTTGGGAATAAATATAGGCATGTTATTCTTATACTTCTTTGAATATCATTGAGTTTAGTTATCAACAGATATTGGAAACAAATACAATACCTTATCATCACAATCTGTTGGGTTTTTCAGACCCTATGAAACCCCAAAACCCATCACATGAAAATTAAATTTTACTAGAATAACTCCCCTCCCATTTTTAATAACCATACACAACCACTAATTCAATAAGATTATCCATGACATCATTAGAAACAATGAGCATCACAACACATTTATCCCCTGATGTGACCTCTATAACATCTATATTTCATGAAAAAAACCATGCTCTTCCTTGTGACATAAACATATTAAACTCCCATTTCTTTCAATATCCTTACACTTTTTAACTTGAAACACAACAAAAACAATCCATAGAGAAGAACAAAAGGATGATGTCCTCTCTTATAAAACCCATCATCAAACACATGACACAATTTTAACCACCCTAGTAAGATTCCAACCATTATAATATATCTTTTTGTTTTTATTAATTGTGTCCCCCTAATAGTATAAAATGAGAAACATTCAAACCAAAGTAGTACTACGAATCCTAAGAAAGGATAGGAATCCCAAAATGAAGCCCCAAGTAAAGAAAACCAACCAACCCTCAAAAATTTGAAAATGACATCTTGTCTTTTAAAATAAAAATTTCCATTCAATTACATCACTATTTAAAAAAAACAACCCAAAAATTTAACATATAAACCAACTAAGAATATATTATTAATTGATAGAAGAAGATATTACAAATTCCCATCCTCAATTGATGCTTTAAAATATTATTTACTATAATAATAAAAAAATTTCAATCAAGTATAAAAAAATTACAATGATCTGCCATAAAACCTAAACACATCAAAACCTATTCAAACACTTAACCAAATAACACTAAAATAAAATCTATATCCATACTAAAACCTCATTAATAATGAATAATGAAAAATAACATAAGAAAAGAGTAGAGAAGAGATTCCAGGATCATTATAGATTGATCAATTGAATATGATGGAAAAAATACACCAAGAGATGACCAAGAGCATTCAAAATTGACCCAAAGTATGCCTAAAGTTTAAATGTGGGTCATAATAATTAGAAAGAGTCTAAGATAAAACCTGAATTTATATTAAAAAATGGGAAACATAAGATAATGTTATGATTGACTTGGTCATGATTCAATGGTGGATTAATATGATAATCACGATATTATCTTCAAAAATATTTTGGGGTATACATTTTTTAAATTTGATATAAATAAAGAATAGAATAGTGCATCGAAGAATTATGTGACAAAATACTTGAGTAACATGGAGACATGATGAAAAACTAAACCTCTACCTCAATCCCTTTAACTCCTTAGACTATGACCACTACATAATTCCTCAAAATTATAATATGAAATAGTTGTTTCATTTCTATCACACTATGTTAATATATTTATTTCCTCTAAAAAATAAGGTTTTAATGAGTTTTTTATATTTAAACAGAGTTTACACCACCTATTGAGAGATGGGAAGATGTGGAACAATATGTTTTAATATTATAAAGGTTATTAAGGAATCTCAACAAACTTTAGAAAAAAAATTAAATTTATACATGAATTTTGAAGGGATATTTATTTATCTGTAAAGGTAAATTATATAACATAAACATACATAATACCAATAATTATTATGAAATTAATTAACAAAGTGAAGAGGGTTCAACAAGGTATATTAAGGATCAATGTGTTTTCAGTTATTTCTATGTGGTATTCTAGAATCTAAGATAGAGAACATGGGTTGACATAAAAATTAAGATATGGGGATAAGTTAAGATTAGTTCATCTAATAAACACATGATTTGGTATATAAAATGAAAAAAATAAATCTATGATAAATATTTTTGTTTATTCTTACATAATTCATTACTATGGATTCAACCATAGTCAGTGCTTAAAATAGCCATTATTAGTTCTAAAAAGAGTTGATAAGCTAAGAAACTTAAAAATTCCAAAACCATTATCAATTTAAAAGAATACCTAATAAAGATCTCATTTATTAGTGCTAAAATAAAGTGGTGATAAAGTCCACATTTATCAGTGGTTTTTTAAGAATTGATAAAATTAAAAAATGGTTTTTATTTTTTTTGTTCCACCCACCCATTTTTTATCATCATTCTAACCCTCTATATTAGTGTTATTTTCCTCATATACCCACCCAACAACCTTGCTTGATCCCACCCCTCTTTTATTAGTGCTTTCCACCCCTTTATTAGTGCTTTTTGTACCCTATTCAACCATTCTTGTGCATGGATTCTTACCCCTAACCTCTGCATCCAGGCCTAATGTGTTTACCACTATACCATCAAGATTTGTTTAATATTTTACATTATATCTATTTATATATATATAATTAATATTTAATTATATATTTATTCATATAATTATAGCATTTATATAATTATTTTTCAATAAATTTTTAAAACATTTCTATATATTGTATATTTATATATAAATTTTATAAATATCTATATATATATATTTATATATATAATTATAAATATTTACAAATAATTGTATATTTAGATATATATTTTTTATAATGTATTTATAAATATTTATTGCAAATACATTTATTTACTATATTTAATGATAATGATATATATATGATATATTTACACAATACATACATATAAATAAACACACATATACACAAATATTTACACACACACACGTACACATTTATATTTTTTACATACACACATAAATATTTACATATATGTATTTATTTACATATATTTCAATATATATATAAAATATTTATTTTTTTATTGACACATACATATTTATGTATAAAAATTACTTGTATAAGTATATAAATATATATTAATGTGTTTTTATAAGGTAAATAAAATTGATAATTATTTATTTTAAATAAAATTAATAATAAATATTTATTTCTCTATGGTTTATATATTTTAAAATACATTTTTATGTAAATATATGTAAATATTTATTTGTAAAATTAATTTATATTATTTAAATATATGAAAATATTTATATATTTAATTATAAATAACACTAAAAGTTAAATAATTATAAAATTTAAACATAATAATATCCATATGAGTGTAAGTCGTGAGAATAAATTTAGTCTCCACTAAAAAAAAGACAAGAAGATCCCCTCAAATGAGGCTAAAATTCTATAAAATATTTAAAAAGTAAGATATCCTGGCATAAAAATTAGTTTTCGAGAGAATTTTTTGACATTGAAAAACACTAATCGATGCACCCCATAGGTAACTATGTCATGGATCTTTTCAAAAACATTTATTTGATATGCGTTAAAGTCCAAATGACACCTGAATCAGAATTTATGACCATTTGAAGTTCAAGTCATGTTTTCAACTTATTTTAGAACTTTCATTAACTTATTCAATTTTTATATCATCAAATTATTATTAAATGACTATTAACAATAATAATTATAAAAATATTAATTTATATTATTTTTTAATTATTTAATAAACTATTTTCACTAAATATCTTATATAACAAGTGTAATTACATATTGTGACATTCCATGATTAAATTCCAATATCTAAATAATTTCTCAAAATGATGACATGAAATAATATTGTCATTTATATCACACCATGTTAATATATTTGTTTCCTCTAAAAAATAGGGATATGGTCAATTTTATTTATATTTAAAGGCATTTTATACCACCTGTTGAGAGAGGGGAAGTTGTGGAATGATATGTTTTAATATTATAAAGTCTATTGGTGAATCTCTACACACTTTGAAAAAAATATAACATTTATACATGTATTTTGAATGGATATTTATTTATTTTTAAATGGTGGTTGTATAACATAAACATATATCATACCAAGAATTATTATGAAATGAATTGAAAAAGTGAATAGGTTTTAACAATGTACTTTAAGAATCAATGTGTTTTTGAATTATTTCTATGTGGTATTCTAACATCTTTGATAATGAACATGGGTTGAATTCAATATTAAAAGAGGGGTATAAGTTAAGAGTAGTTCATCTAAGAAAAATATGATTTGGTATATAAAATGGAAAAAAATAAACCTATGATAAATATTTGTTTTATATTCTTATATCATTCACTACTATAGATTTGACCATAGTCAATATTAAAAATGGCCATTATTAGTTAATAAAAGTGCTGAGAAGCTAAGAAACTTAAAAATACCACTGCCTTTATCAATGAAAAAAACACCTGATAAAGGTCTCCTTTACCAGTGCTAAATGAAATCATTGATAAAGGCCACCTTTATCGGTGCTTTTTTTAGCGTTGATAAAATTCAAAAATATTTTTAAATTTTTTTTATTCCACCCAACCCTTTTTTTATCAGTTTTCCCATCCTCCCTATTAGTGCTATGTTCCTAATATTCCCACCTGGTATCCTTACTTGATCCCACCCCTCTTTTATCAGTTCTTTCCATCCCCTTTATTAGCACTTTTTTCCCTATTCAGTCTTCCTCATGCATGGATTCTTACCCTTAACCACAACATTCATGCCTAATGTGTTTACCACCACACCATCATGATTTGTTTAATATTATATGTCACATATATATATATATATATTTTTTTTTAAATATATATGCATAATTAATTTTTATTTATATATTTATTCGTATAATTATATGCATTTATATAATTATTTCTAAATATATTTTTAAAATATGTCTATATATTGTATATTTATATATAAACTTTATACATATCTATATATATATATTTATATGTCTATATATCTACATATATATAATTATACATATTTAAAAATAATTTTATATTTATATATAAATATTTTATAGCATATTTATAAATATTTATTGTAAACATGTTTATTTACTATAATTAATGATAATGATATATTTATAAAAATACTTGTATATATGATATATTTACACAATACTTACACACACACACATACACACACATTTACACACACACATACATATTTATATTTTTCACATACACTCAAAAATATTTGCATATATGTATTTATTTACATATATTAGAATATATATAAAAAATATTTATTTGTTTGTTAGCACACACATATTTATGTTTAAATAATACTTGTACATGTATATATATATTAATGTTTTTTAAGGTAGATAAAATGGATAATTTTTAAATTTAAAAAAATTAATAATAAATATTTATTTCCATTTGGTTTATATATTTAAAAATACATTTTTATGTAAATATGTTTAAATGTTTATATATACAATCAATTTATTATATATAAATATATGAAACAATTTATATATATAATTATAAATAACACTAAAATTTTAAAAATTATAAAAGTTAGACATTATAATATCCATATGAGTGTAACTCCTGAAAATAAATTTAGTCTCCACTGAAAAAGACAAGAAAACCCTTCAAATGAGGCTAAAATTGCATAGAATATTCAAAAATTAAGGTATGATAACAAAAAAAACCAGTTTTTGAAAAAAGAATTTAACTTTGAAAAAACACTAATCAATCCACCTCATAGGTAACCTTGTCATAAGTGATTTCAAAAACCTTGATTTGATATGTGGTGAAGTACAAATGGACACCCGAATCAAAATTTATGAACATTTGAAGTTTAAGTCATGTTTTTGGATTATTTTAGATCATACATTAAATTATTTATTTTTTTCATCAAATTGATATTAAATGAGTATTACATAATAGTGATTAAAAAATTATTAATTAATTTTAATTTTTAATTATTTAATAAACTATTTTTAACTAAATATCTTATATATTAATTGTAATTACATATTTAGCAATATATAAATCATATTTTAAAAATATATATTATAATTATAATTATATTAATATATTTTTATCACTACATATTATTTTTAATCATATATAAACCATTTTTGATGAAATATACCTTTTATCAGTGCTAAAAAAGCACTAATAAAGGTTTCCATTATCACTACTAGAAAAACGGGTATAAAGGGGCCCTTTTATTAGTTCTTATCATCAATTTCACCTAGCAATGATAAAAAGACCCCTTTATTAGCACTGATAAAGGGTAGTGTTGAATATAGAAAAATATTTAGTATTGATAATTTTAGTAACATGTATTATTAATTTAAAGATAATATTTGAGACCCAATGTTAGGAAGATTCATGGAATTACATATAAGTTATAAAAATATAGTTGATGGTAGATCTAAGGAATTCATACCTTGTTGTCAAATTCATTCCATGATTAAGTTTCTATATCTAAACAATTTCTTGAAATGATGACATTCTAAAATTGTGTTATTTCTATCACACTATGTTAATATATTTTTTTCCTCTTAAAAATAGAGGCATGGACGGGTTTTTTTATATATAATCACATTTTACACCACATATCAAGAGAGGATAAGAAGTGGAAAGGTATGTTTTCATATTATAAATATTATTGGATAATATCAACACAATTTAGAAAAATATTACTTTTATACATGACTTTTGAAGGGAAATTTATTTATTTGTAAAGGGTGGTTGTATAACATAGACATATATCATACCAAGAATTATTATGAAATAAATTAACAAAGTGAAGACTACTCAACAAGGAACTTTAAGAATCAATGTGTTTTCAATTATTTCTATAGGGAATTCTAAAATATTTTATAGAGAACATGGGTTCAATTAAATATCAATATAGGGGTATAAGTGAATATTAGTTCATCTAAAAAACATATAATGTGGTATATGAAATGAAAAAAACTTTAGATAAATATTTGTTATGTATTCTTGCATCATTTGGTCTGACATTCAATTATATTTTTAATTGAAATCTTCCAAAATATTCAACAACTTTCTTGGAGTCTAGGGGTGATAGTTTGTAGAGACCCAATCTTGACATACATGAACATTACATTACTTTTTATGAATACTTAATATATAACAAAAATACACACCCAAGGACCGTAATAGTTTAGTGTCTTTGGAAACTCAGAACATAATCTTCTAATCATGGTGAAAGATCTTCAACATCTCCCATAAAGATCTTACCCATTTGTTTTCTTACCTAAAACCTTTCTTTATATCCTGGGGAGAAGAAAACATAAAAAGGGTGAGCTCAAATGCTCAGTAAGGGAAAGCATGGAGAAAATAAAACAAACTATATAAATTTGAACTAAAAAACATGAACATAATGTTTAAACATCAAAATCTTGAGTTGTGAAATAAATCATGGCAGTACGTAAGGAATAGATCATAAAGTAACATTAATCATGATAAAATAGCATGGGGATAAAATATTTAATTTTGGAAAACCATTTATCACATGATATTATTTCTATAGTAGCCAAGGCATGGTTGCCAATACCATCATAGTGGACATACTGAACCGGGTTTACTTGCCGTTCCAGCCCTGTATTACTGAACTAGATTCAATTTCCATTCCAGCCATGTCTATCTCATGAGATATAAAACTTTACCCAATGCATTTGAGGGAGATATATGTCCCACCCATCTCATAATGAAATCATTCTTTCGTGTGCCACACAATAGACATAATTCATTCATCATAACCCAAATAATAATATGGGTTTCATAAACATCATCCCATCATAACATAATCTATAAAAAACAAATGGATATCATTTCATCATAAGAAAAATTAAACCATGTAAATAATGGAGACATTATACGTAAAACATAAACATACTAAATAATGTCATCTTAGATGGAAAATAGTTTTGATAAAATTCTTTGAAATGAATTCTTGGGGAAAATATCATTTCTTATTGAAAATCATTTTCTTTTCTCAAAATGCAGAGAAATTTTAAAAGAAAAGAATTTTGTTGAAAATAATCATGAAATCTTATAGAGGAAGATTTATGGAAATAAGGTGTTATGAAACCATAAAAATATTTTCATGCCGTATAAGATAAAAAAACATTATTCTCGTACTTTTGTCGTAAAGTCAAAAAGGGGTAAACATGACTTTAAACATACATGGAAGAATAGTAAATAATTTATGAAAACATTTCTCTAAAACATAGAAATGGATGATAAATATAACCCCAGTTAATACTTATGAATAAACAATCTCAGATAAAAATGAGATTGCAAAATTATCCCTTACCAATTATAATCAATGGAATCATACATGTAATAAAATAAAATAAAATGACATAAATATTTAAATATAATATTATTAATAATCAAAATATTAAAACATGAATGGTAATCATAAAAACCATAAAAAATAAATAGTTAGTGATTAATGAATATATCTCACAGAAATAAAAGTGAGATGAAATAATCCCTTACCATATATCTAATTTCTTCTGTATGTGTCCGAGACTCCTCTTCTTTGACGCGCCTCTTCTAAACCTCCTTTTAGGGCACTAAAGTTGGTCATTGAAGAAGAACATGAAATAAAGTATGTTTCGAGGGAAGTGGATAAGATAAAGGGATATGATTTGGCCGAGCTTGAAGGCTCAAAATTTTGTGAAGAGGAGAGGGAGGAGGTGCCCTTTTTATAAGAGAAGAGATGGGCACTTTTGGGAACCTCTAAAATATTAATTTATAATAAACCCAAACCCCACTTAAAAACTTCAAAAATGACTAAACTTAAAATATGAGATGAGGTAGGGTTGTAATATAATCATACAATAAAATTTAGACATGTCAAGAATTTATTTTAAACCTTATCAACTTGATTTATCCTTATTTAATCTATTTAATTTTATTTGTGGTAATAATATTATAAATATTAAATTGTGATAAATAATTACTTATGTTATGTGAATTATCCATAATTGGATACTTTATGACATTTTAGACCATATAAATTTCAATTTATAATTTTTAAATATTTTTCTGATTTTAAAAAATTTAATAATATGTTATTTTTATAAAATATCAATAGTGTCAATTTTGACACTATTCGATTATTTGAATTTAAATAAAATCCACAAAGAAGATATATTCGAAAAAAAATATTTAATAGATCCATAACATGTAATATTAATATTTAAAATTTGTGTAGAACATTAATTAATTCATATAATATTTATTTTAATATTTTTAAAACGATTTATTTGATATTTCTATTAATAAAATAATTACTACAACAATTTTGTATAATTATTTAATATACTTATTTGTTGTATAAAAATGGAAAATAAAATTTCATGATGAATTTAAATATAACAACTTTCATAATAATACTTTTAATCTAATTTATAATCTTAAAATCAGAATATTTAAATTGTTATATTTATTACATTATGAAGGTGATAACTTTGACATCATTTAAAATTAAATAATATAAGTGTAATAATTGCTTTTATAAGGCTCAAAATGGTCAAAACTTAGACCATTGGATGATTATTATTTATATATACACGACCAATAAGTTTTGGTCAGGTTTTTGGGCCTTTTGATGGGTATTATTATTTTAATAAAAACTATATTATTGTTTTTTCACTAAATAAATAATTTCTACATCCTTAATGTATAAACTATTAAGGTAATTAAATATTTCTTAAAAATTACAAATAAATTACCATGATAAATAAGAACATTTTATCTTTCAAATGAGTATTTATAATCAAATTTATATTATGTATAAACTTATATTAAAAAAAATATAATTATTAAAGTTTGAGTGAGACATATTTCACTTTCCTTTAAATAAAATAAATAAAAGGTCTTAATCACATACAAGTGGGTTCTAATAGATACCTTTTCGACCCAAGTATATTTTGGTACTAAATATAATCATTCAATTATATTAATACAAGTGTTAGGATAATTTTATAATATTATATTTACCCTTAATTACCCGATTTACCTTTTACTGTAGTAAATAAAATTTACCGCAGTTACTATTCATAATGTCTAAAAATAAAAAATTTCCTATTTAAATAATTTTGACCTAATGATTCCAAATATGGAATCAATTTTTCCAAATTCAAAACATAGAAGTTGCAGTATTTAATTTAAAATTAATCCCGCTATTGAGAAAATGGGTTTTAAAAGATAAAACATTGCAAAAGATTGAAATGTTTTTACCTATTAATTCAATGTAAAATTAATGATAATGACTTGAATTATATTAAATGGTAAAAATATATTCTATTTATACTTCAAAACCATTCAATATTATAATTTAACCATATAAATCATCTTGAGGGAAAAAGTTGTTTTTAATTAAAATTTAGTGTATTTTTACTATTTATCAAAATAAGAAACTTACCAAAAAAATATCAAAAATTTATCCAAAGTAAATTTATATATCCTAATTCCAAAGAATAATTTTACTTTGTCAAATTTAACTTATAAACATGTCAAAAACTATATTTAAAATGGGTGCGCCATCAAAAGGCGACAAAATTGTATTTTTTTGAAAAATACTTATTTAACCCAAAAAATTTATTTTGTTCTCATAAAATGATCTATAAAATGTGTAAGATGAATTATAATGTTATAAAATACAAAATGTGGTTAATAATATTCATAACGTCTAGTTCATAATAATTTTATAACAATATATCGTTGTTTAGTGAAACTCGGTATTGCGTACAACACACGCTATTGAGGAAGGTCACTCTTGCATATAACGCAAGCCAATTCAGTGTTTCATGTAGTGAAAGATTCCTTTGGTGTTTCATATAACATAATCCAAATTTAGTTAATTTATAAATTAAACAAAATCTCTACTCAATGTTGTGTAGAATAATTTCTTCCAAAAGAACTTGAGATTGTGTGTAACACTAGCCAAGAATAGTATTGCGTAAATTGCAAGCTAATATGACGTTGTGTATATTGAAAGCTAATCTTGGTATAGTGTACAACACAAGACATCAAATAAATTAATAGAATCTATCCCATAAAATCTTGGGGTGTTATATAGTTAATTGATATTGGGGTGCCACACCAAGAAAAAGGATGAATTTTATCCGTTTTTCCATAAGTGATGTGTATACCACTTCAAATCCAACCAACATGGAGAAAAAATAATGTTATGGAACCTCATACCTTTGTTACATACCAAATAATAGGTAAAAACGTGTATTAATATTTAGAAAATTAAAATCAATTATTTTTGAAAATAATTATTAATATAGCCAATTCAGGTGGGTGGGAGGGAGATAGATAACCTCCCACGTTCATTTTTTAAAAACCTTTATAATTTTTCAATTTTTGTTTATACACATGCTAGGAAAAATTTATATATAATGAAACTTATTATATAGTGGAAAGAGTGATGATCACCGATGGATATTTGTGTTAGAGAAGCGTAGGAAGAGGGGGATGGAGGAAGAAGGCATTGATGATGGTGATACTTAGAGTTTTTATTTTGATATTTCAATGGTTATTGAGTACATGACACAATTCTTGGTGATGAACCTAAAAAAATACATCCTTGAACTCATGATTAGGTGATATACTTGTACAGTTTATCTTCAAATCAAGAGAGATGATTGGAGATTATAGAACCAACAGGTGTGTTATTGTGGGGATGTTGGAGTCAATAACTTGCCATTTCCCAAAGCCAAAATTATCATGGATGACATAAAATTATAACAATAATTTGATATTTTTTTAATGTTACTAAAAAATAATTGTTTTTGTTGAATTCCCACACTTTTTTATAAGGTTTAGTTGATTATTAGAGAAAGAATGTTATGGGATTTTTGTTTTGGGTTGGTTTTAATTATTGTTTACTATGATTAAATTTTACATAAATGTAATTATGATGTGCTAAAATTAATTAATGTAATATTTGAATTGAAATGATGGGAAAATTTAAATTTAATGATGGTATATTGTAATCGATTTTTATGTTTTATTTTTTATGTTTAATATAGTGCAATGTGATATTTTTACAACATTAATTATGATTATTTATAATATTTGAATTATGTTTCCTTATTTTTAAGATGTAATATTTTTTTATTATAATATATTTACTGTAATTTAATGACAGTTTAGTATAGTTGTGTTTATTTTTAATATTTTAATTGTTAATTATGGTTACTTCAAATGTGTTACATTGTACCAACTATGCTAGGGTTTTATTAGTTCTAGTTTTAGCATGGAAAATGTCACCCTTTATTAGTGCTTAAAAACATTGTTAAAATACTCAGATATCAACACTAAAAAACATTGATAAAATTAACCCTTTATGATATCTTTTTTAGCACTGGTAAAAGCTATCAAAATTTTCATCACTTTTTTAGCATTAACTATGTTTATTTTGAGCAATGAAAATGCTCATATTCATAGTCATGAAATATATTTTTTGTATTCTGGTATCATTATTTATAAATTAAATTATATTTCTAATTAAAGTCTTCCAAAAGATTTAATAATTTTTTTGGCCTTTATGATTATATTTAATTGAGATTGGTGATCCACACACAAAGGATGAACATTACCCTTTGTCCATGAGTGGTGATTATTCCACCACATATCCAACCTTCCTAGAGCTGCGATAAAGTTCTTGACCCTTGTGCTTTTGTTGCACATCCAATATTAGGTTCAATACTGGATTAATGATAAAAAATTAAAAATTAATTAATTTTTAAAATAAATAATAATATATATATTTTGGTTGTGGGAGAGAGAGAGAGATAAACTCCCACAAACATCTTATAAATACATCTATAATTGTGTAATTTTTATTTATACACATTTCTAGAAAATTTCTATACACTGGAAGTAATTAAAATGAGAAAAAAATAATGATTTCTAAGAGATTATTATGGGAGAGTAGTGAATAAAGTAAGAGAGGGAGGAATAAGATGTTGGTGATGAGATCATTTGGGTTATGATTTGGATATATTGATGGATCTTGAGTATGGTACATAGTTCTTAGAACTAACCCTAAAATAACTATGACCTCAAACTCATGTTCTAGCAATATAATCACATAGTGGATCATAAAATCAAGGGATATGGTAGGAGATCATGGATCCAATAGGCGTGTGATTATGGGGATGATGGAGTCAATATCTCCCCTTTCCCCAATCATAGATCCAACGGTTTTCCCACTCCCACTTCATTCTTTTTTATCTGCACTTCCTCTTGGTTATTTAATTAGTGAAAAAGAATGCACATGGGATGATTATTTATTGTCATATCAATTATAATTCACTTTTTACTAAGTTCTTCAAGTAATTTATATCTAACATGTGCCAACCTCCAATACCAAATTATATTATTGTCAGTATTAGTTACATGGATACTACCTAACTATTTAGTGTGAGTTTCATATCAAAAATATAAATCCCATTAGCTAAAGTCCATTTAATAATTATTCTGAAACCCTTGGATATCTTTTGACTACCTAGTTCAGGCTTGAATACATAACCTTTCTGGTCTACAACACCTAAGGAAATTAAATTCCTATATAGGTTGGGAACTTACCTTGTATCAATTAAGGTGACAACAAAATGGTCATGATGTTATAATGAGACAGAATCTCCAAAATTGACACCTCACTAAATAAGTTAGGTGGATACACATTAAGAACCTTAACTGTGTCATAACTAAAATCAACAAACAAAGATTGATCAATAGTTTCATCAGGTTTGGAATTATATTTCTGTTTGGGATTATGAAATTCTGTACTAATGTGTCCAGGTTTTCCACAATTGTATTAGGTTACATTCCTAGAATTTAATTTATATTTTTATTAGATAGGTTGATTAATATTCTTGTTATTTCCCTTATCAACATATTTCTTCTTATTTCTATTCTAAGGACTACCTCTAGTAAATAACCTCTTAGCCTCAAACATTTCTTTAGGCCTATTGTTAAGTTCATTAAATAGAAAATATGATTTAACCCCTTTTATTGTTAAAAAATCATGCCCATACATCATAGTTTCTACCATAGTACATTAGGAATTATCAAGAGAAATAAGAAATATCATGTCATGGTATTCATCATAAAAAACATTAATATTAGTAAGGTCAAGAATAATTTTGTTAAATTCATAAAAATGGGATTTAATGGAAAGACTAGACCTCATATTTAGGGAAAAAATGATAAGATTTTTATAAATATGACCAGCCAGAGAGGCAGTCAAATATAATATCTAATGTTTTAAAAAAATTCCAACAATATAAGACTCATAGGAAATCTCCCTCTGATATTTTTCTCTTAAGGATAATAAAAGGGAACTATGTGATTTTTATAGGACATTAATATAGATATATTGGAAATTAGTGGTAGTTTTTCCATTATCAGACATACTAGATATAATCTCCTTAGGTCTATGTAAAGCATTTATGATCCCCTAGTGGATAAGTAGGGCTTCCATCCTGATGAGTAAGAGGATAATGTAGTTATCTCCATCAAATTTAACTACATCATACACAGTAGGTGCCATCATATTTTTTTAAATCTCCAATACCATTTGTTGGGAACAATGTTAAGAGTACGCCCCTAAGAGCAACCAATGATCTGGAATAGATGATTTGTTTCAGTTGGGGATACTTGATAGAAAATTAAAATTATTGATGTAAGATAACAACAATGAGTTCTTATCATATCAAGATGAGGCTAAGAAGAGGCGATACTGAGAGAATAGAAATGAAACATTTAGAATACAAGAAATCAAAAGAAACATCATGATTTATGTGATTAGGACCCATTTGGGACCTACATGAATGATAAGAACACCACTCACACACATGATTTATAAATTCCCAAAATATAGGGATTTATAAATAAAATTAATTAGATAGATAAAATAACATAAAATCTATGAAAAGTGAACATTTAAACTTTAAGGGAATAAAGAAATACTCATTAAACCAGAAATATTTCCATTGCCTAGGAAGTCATTGGAAATTTTTAGAGGATGAAGTCAATATTTTTTAATAGAAGTCATGCACTAGTGGGGCACATCACTCTATTCTCCACTAGATTCCTTGTTCATGCATGTCTAAGGCTCTCAATATAAAGTTAACATTGTTTAATAATTCCACAAAATAATAACTAACATAATGGTAGGGATTAAGACTTATTCTATAAATCCTATTAGGTATTTTGATTTGAAATTACTAGGGTTTTACAAACCATAAGAGAACACAATTCAAGGAGATAAGTGAGGAATGTTATGAAGAGACACACAATAGTGGAAATGAATTCCCTAGATAGGTGTAGGTGAAAAAACAACTACAGAAAATGTGGAAAAACCAAACATAACAAGCACAGTGGCACACACATGTGGATGAACGAGATACAAAGGGTGGAATAGTTAATCAGTGATTGTGTCTTATCCCATGTGGGATTGATGACATGGGAAGGATATCGACATACTATTGGCCCAAAAACATGGACCAAGCAAGGAAACCTTGAACCAAAATGGAAATCCTATATTAGTAGGAATAAAAGGATTTGTTCATAAAAAATCAAAACAATATTTCATGCATGTGAATAAGTGCATGAATGAAAAAATGAATAAAATTATTTCTTTATAAAAATAAATTCAAAAAAATAATAAAGCATTTCCTTTAGGATTTGGATTTCAAATATGGAAAAGAGACCAAAATATAGTAAAAACCTTTTCCCAAAGAGTTTATTCACTATTCATAAAAACTCTAAAATTCCATGAGTCTCATACTAAAATCATTAAGACTCCAATTTTGTTCTCTATCATCGATAGAGAGTTGGTAAATGAGTTAATTCTTACATTCATTGAGTATGTTTCAAATGATTCCATGCGTTGCTTTAACAAATGTCATATTCCCATTATTATTAATACTTGAGATAATGAAAAGGGAAATCTTCAAAAAATACCAAAGAAATAGTAGCTTGAAGCATGATCATAATCTCACAAAAGACTAGAATTTGAGGGAGGATCCTTGACACACACCTCTGTTTCAACCCTAGACACAAACAATTCGATAATTGAAAGGAGAACAACCTAGGCATATGAGACATGATCCCTAGATTTTGAACTATCTCTAAAGATCAGGATCTCCCTCAGCAAATCTGAGGAATTTAAGAATAAATCCAAAAAAACAGGATGATCCATATTAACCACCAGATTACCTACTTTAGCAACATCATTGTTAGGAATTAATGAACCCATCGAGGCCAAAATTCGAAGAATCTAGTGTTGATCGCTATGGAATTTCTTGATCTTGACTCCCTCCAAACTCTTCATCTTGGGCCTTAATAATACAATAAAAAAATAAACAATAATTTAATTATATAAATAATTATTATTAATGAAAATATTATAATTAATTATAATAATGTAATTAATAATTATATAACAATGTAATAATTAATTATGAATAATTAAATTGGTAAATAATTTATAATATAAATGGTAATTAAGAATAACTACATAATTGCTTATTTAACTAACATATAATTAATAATTATTAATATTATTATTTAAAATTAATTAATAATAATTATTATTTTTTATTTATTAATACTAGGTAGAGGGAATTACAATCTGTAAATAACTCAAACACTCTAGAACCCCATATGCAAGGAAAAAAACACAGGACATACCTATTTTATTAAAATTTTAATGGCGAGAAGACCCTGTGGATTTCTAAGAACCTTTTCTTAGCCTAAAGGATCATGACCCAAAATCCCAAATTAATATGGACCATAGACCACCTAAATATTATTAACTTAAGGAATCACATGAGTATCCTAAATCATATCATGAAACTTGTCTCATGTCACACCAACCTTGATAGAGTCATTGTACATGTGTTACCAATCATGAATGTTACATCGCCCCCTCCCCCATTTCTGCACCAAATTGATGTACAGTGATAGAACCTATGAACTATGATAGGGAACCCATAATTAATTTAATTAATAATAAATAATATAATTAGTGATAAAAGTGACAATTATTAATAATACAATATAATTAATTATTTTTAATAGCGCTAAAGAAAATAGTGCTGTTAAATCCATTATTACACACTGTTAAAGGGATGATCTGTAGTAGTATCACCATGTAATGGATTAAATTACAAACAAAATTTATGTTATATTAATTTAGATTAAGATAATATAGTTTAGAGTTCATTTTATTAATGATAAAATAATGGTTTAGAGAAATGGATTCCTCCATTTATAGGTTTTTCTGGTTGAATATATATATTTATAAATAAATGTTAAATAATTATGGATAATAAAAATATTTAAATTTGAAATTAATTTTACAAAATCACAAGAAAATATCTACATAAGGTAAATGAAACTCATTATAAAGGAATACATTGTGTGGGAAAAGAGAGATGACAACCATGGGATGCTTGGGCTAGAGCAGCGGAAGGGGAGTAAGTAGGAATTGGTGATGGGGATAATTAGGGTTGTGACTTGGATATATAACTAGAGCATGAATTTGGGACACATTTCTTGGAAACAACCTTTAAATAACTATACCCTCAAACTCAAGTTCTAGTGATATACTCATATAGTGTATCTTCAAATCAACTGAGATGAAAGGCGATCATGGAACCCATAGGCATATGATTTTTTGGATGATGGAGTCAACAAAAATCCAATCCCACTTCTTTCTTATGCTCTACTATTTCATTAATAACTAAGATTTTATATTGCAAAGATTTTGACAATGTTGTATGGGGAGACCTTCCTGCTGGAGTTTTTTATGCATTTTATTAAAAATATTAAATGAGAGTAGGTTATTTTTTTTAAAAAATTTATCAGAAAGGTGGAAGGGGGTGTTCTAAATTTTCCTATCATCGATATAGATTGATGAGTTGGAAATGGAAGTTGAGGGGTGGATTTATTTCATCTAAACTAAAGCGAAAGGAATCTCGAAAGTGGCCACCATTCTCCTAATGTAAAGGTGAAGGGAAGAGGGGGATTTTACCTTTTTCTTAAGTGCCAATAAAAGGTCACCCCCTAATCAGTTCAAAATTCCTCCATCTATATATATTCCACTCTCTCTCTAAACAAGCTCTTTTATGCATGGTGGTTACATTGGCCTAAAATAAGTGTCAGTTTTTTGCAAAGCATCATTTAGAGGTATTTTTTCTTAATTATTTTAAAGTTGTTTATTTGTTTAATTGATTTTTATAGTTAGTTCTAAACAATTGATTTATTTATTAGTTTAGGTAGTTATATATATTTTAGAAATAATAGTTATTATTAGTAATGATTAAGTATAGATCAGCTAATGAATAACTTAGGATTAATGAATGATTACATATATTGATTAGATAATAATATGTAACTAATTAATACCATATTATTGACTAATTATTAAGGCATAATTAATTAAGGATTAAGTAATATCTAATAAATTATTAGCTAATGAATGAGTAATTATTAAATAATGATTAAATAATTATTAACTAATGATTAATGAATGATTAAGTAATGATTATAGAATGATTAACTAATGATGAACTAATGATTTAGTAATGATTAACTAATGATAAAATAATTATTAACTAATGATTAAGTAATGAATAAATTATGATTAAATTATGATTAACTAATAATTAACTGGTGACCGAGTAATGATTAAATAATATGAATAAAGAATGATTAATAAATTATTAATGAATGATTAATTAATTATTAACTAATTATTAACTAATGATTAACCAATGATTAACTAATGATTAAAGAATGACTAAGTATTGATTAAATAAAGATTAATTAATTATTGAGGAATGACTAATGAGTGATTAAAGAATGATTAACTAATAATTAACTAATGCGTAATTAAAGATTAACTATTGATTAACTAATGATTAAGGAATGATTAATTAATGATTAGAGAGTGATTAAATAATAATTAACTAATTATTAACTAAAGATTAAGTAATGATTAAATAATGATTAAGGAATGATTAAGGAATGATTAAAGAATGATTAAGTAATGATTAACTAATGATTAAGGAATGATTAAAAAATGATTAAAAAATGATTAAAAAATGATTAAATAATGATTAAGTAATGATTAAGTAGTAATAAAGTAATGATTATGGAATGATTAAGGAATAGTTAACTAATGATTAACTAAAGATTAGGTAATGATTAAGGAATTATTAACTAATGATTAACTAATGATTAAATAATAATTAACTAATTATTAACTAGTGATTAAATAATGATTAGATAATTATTAAGTAATTATTAAATATTTATTAAGTAATGATTAAGTATTAGTTAAAGAATGATTAAGGAGTAATTAAAGAGTGATTAAAGAATGACTTACTAATGATTAACTACTAATTAAAGAATTATTTACTAATTATTAACTAATGATTAAATAATGTTTAAAAAATGATTAACCAATGATTAACCAATGGTTAACTAATGATTAACCAATGATTAAAAAATTATTAATTAGTTATTAAATTTGGATTAAAAATAATAAAAATAGGATGAAAGATAAAAAAAACTGATGAAAAAGTGTCTTAACTGCACATATAATTTGTAACAACATGAATTTAGATGATTCATCCCTTATTGCATACTGAGTTTGTTAATGTTAATGGATATATTTTAGATGAATCCCAATATTTATAACCCATTGAACATACCTTTATAGGAATGTTAAAAATTGTACTACAAAACATTAGTGTCATATCTTAGGATATAAGAAAATATTATAAAATTTTAGTAGCATAAATACTATATGGTTATCTAATAAATATAATCCCTATCTAGATACTACAAGTGGATATGACTCTGTAATATATGTACCTAGGGGTAATATTTGAAAACATCACATTTAGATAGAATTGATCGGGAACTGGTGCACCACAATGGGCCTTGCTGTACACCTGGTTTGACACTCCTAGGGGATATGATTTAGATGATTCATATTTTCTTTATAAACTACTAAAAAACATTTGGAAGATTAAAAATTTCACTACAAATAATTTGTATTATATTTTATGATATAAGAAGATATTCTAAAATTTCAGTATCATAAATATTATATGGTCCACAATCATTATAAATACTATTCACAGAATGTTTTGGAAACTGAGCTAAAAATAAGAGAAAACATCAAATAGTTTTATTTATCCATGATAAAATTACAATTATGATCATATAAAGTGAAATGGATAAGAACAAACCAATTAAATAACACATTAATTCTTTAAAATATATAAAAAATACCTTGAAAATTTTCAACATAACATAGTTTGGATGAGACGAGTCTGACTTTTGGTTTGGAGTAAAATCCATATTATTTTCAAGTGGTATCTTAATAAAATATTCCAAATAGATATACTTAATTACATAATTATCATTTTATCATGTATAAATAAATTTATTTGATGTTTTCTATTCTTTTTACCTAACATTCCAAAACATTGTATCACTTATTTTCTAATAAACTTTTAGATAAAGAAGAAAAAATGTTTATATATATAAATATATAAAACCATATATTACAAAACATAATTTCCTAGGTAAAAAAATATCTAAAACCAATTTATAAATATGCTTTGAGAAACATGAATATATTCCCTTTTCTTTTTGTAAAAAAACTTCATCAAACAATGGGAATAAACATGTAATATCTTACATTCTACCAGTCATAACACTCTGCTGACAAAAAAGTTATATTTAAATTTTACACTTAAGACTTATTTAATTTTTATATATATAGATGGAGGATACTACATTACTCAATAAGCAGTATAGGTATGTTTCCCGCGACGTGAAGAGGGTCGTCAGGTTTGATGGATCAAGGTTCATCAATCATACTATCATCATCACATACTATCTCTGACCATTATTATACCATACTTATGCCATGATGGATTCTACGCTATTGTAGTATATGATTTCACATTTTTTTATCATCACCTAATTACTTCCCTCTTCAAGAGATAGATACTGAAGACACACACATTCCACCTACCTGAGGGAGAGATGACCATCACCCTTGAGGATGTGGCACTACTGCTCGGTCTTCCTAACCAGGGGTATGTAGTTATTAGACCCACCCATGGAGACTGGAAGAAGCTTGTATAGAAATTTTTAGGTGTCAAAATTTTGGTTGATGATGATATGATAGATGATGGGTAGATATCTATGAGGCGGCTTGAGATTCACTTTTCAAATTTACCTGACGATGCTAACGAACAGACTGTCATGCATCATGCCCATTCCTATATCTTACAACTCATTGGCGGGACACTGTGCACTAATCACATTAGTATGAATGTACACATGATATACCTAGGACTAATGGAGAATTTTGATCTGGCTAGGAGATACAGTTGGGGATATGCCTATTTGGCTTACACTTATAGAGAATTATAAATGGCATGCCACTCAAATTTCATATATCTTAGGGGATGCATTATCCTTATTTATATGTGGGCATGGGAGTGAATTTCTCCCCTCTCCCTTGATGTTGCTGGTCAGGATATTCCTATAGATTTGTTGTATGACACTCAATGTGGATCCTGGTATGATCACTCATCTCTATTGGTATCTAATGCTAGTAGAAGTTATTGTATTTAATTTCTTATTATTTATCACTTTTTATGTTGTGTTTTACCAATGGAGTTATGAAAACCACTTCATCATTACTCTGATACACTATTTTGGTGCATAACATCTCATGTTGTACATTATAATACCCACTGATATAAGTATATAAAATCTTTCATTGAATAGCCAATTTCACAATATCATCATTTTTTGTTTTTAGTAACAATTTTTTTTTGAAAAATATAACATGTCATTTTAGATTACATGGATTCCAAACTAGGAATTATTGGAATAGTTTCCTACATACTGTACTGCTAGAATTCATGATGCTATGGATTTAGTGTCTCTCATTCACTTTCATATTATTGAGTGGCACCATCCTGATAGAGGCATGCACCCATTTTGCAGTGTTCATCGCATTCCATTCTAATTGAGATAGTCACCAGAGCTGCATTCCATGAGGATAATGGGGAGGTAGGATGTCAACTGGCACTGATGACATGACAAGTATCTCTACCTCTAGGGAATATGAGCATATCTTTATATCTAGGGTTCACATATGATGTGATTCCATCTATCACAAAAGATCGAGTATGAGCCATGGTATAGACTGAAGTCCATACTTTATCTTACTCCACACTACAGAGGGATTCATGATCTGGTATGTTAATAAATTTCCATTAGTTTGTTTATTATAATATTTTATAATTCATTTGTAATCTCTTTACAACATACTCAACTACATCAGATTATCCACATGTCTGATCTGGAGGAGGAGGAGGTTGCTATCCTGGAAGTGGTCCATTATAAAGCACAGGGGATGATACCAACTTATCATGCATTTCATGACAATATCTTCAATCATCCAACCCATTGAGATGATGTTTCTACCCAAGGAGTGGAGGTTTCTACTTAGGAACCTCCTCCAGAAGCCGTTGATGTTGAGGAGATACGATGATGGCGATGTAGAGTACATCGTGCCACACGTGAGGCCTCACCTATTTCATATGTAGAGGTCATCCTTTAGCAGAATATACTCAAATTATTGGGGATTTGAATCAGGAAGAAAGGGATCCATCTGTGTTGACAGGATATACATAGTTTTCTTCGAGTATATATTATCTGAGATTATATCAGGGGTCATTTCCCATGCCTCTATCTTTTGTGCTAGATCCTTCACAACCTATATGGTTACCCAAGGTGATAATGGAATGTCCTTCAACTCACCTATTTGAAGAATGATCAGGTGCACAAGATGAAATCCAGTTAACACCTCCTCCCATTGAGACATAGGAATAACATCTTATAGTTGAGGTTCTAGTTACCAAGAATCAACCCCCTCTAGGCCATACTCCACCCTAGTGCAGAGGTCGACAATCTTGACACGGGTGTCCCATTCAAACACCATCATGTAAGAAGATGTCTCATTAAAAAGAGTGATTGTACTCATTCATTTATATGTTTTTTCTATTAAAATGATGCAATTATTTTTACTATCAATCATTTTTTCATGTTTATCCACTACTTCAATTTTCATTTATATTTTAGTTACAGTTTATATTTTATAAGATTTCAAATTCGACTAATTAAACATAGGAAAAATTAATTAATTTCAAGTAGGTAACATTAAAATATTATAAAATATAAACAATAAAAACAATCTAAATAAAATTTAAAACATATCTTAAACATCTAAAAAGTTGTTGAAAATAAAAATAATTTCATAAATATAATAAATAATTTAAAATGAAAGGAATGTAAAAAAAATTATAAATACAATTTTAATGTTTAGAATAACCATATATTGTGCCACTAAATTAATTTTCATTAATTTTTTATGAAATGATTTTCATTTAGAACTATTTTATTCATATGTTCAGTTAGTGTGTTAAATATTATTTAGATTGTATTTGAATTTTATAAGTTATAGAATTTGAAATCCACAAACATAAAACATTATTGTGTTTAATGTTGGTGAATTTAAAAGCACGCATCTTATAAAATATAAATACAATCTAAGGGATATTTGAAAAAGTGACTCAACATATAAAACACAATTGAAAATAATCAAAATCATAAAAATAATAAGTAAAAGCTAATTTACATGTCACAAAATTTATTGCTTAAAAACATAGAATTTTTAATTTTAATTATAATGAACATAATTATAAAAAATAATAAATAAACACAATATATATATATATATCATAATGTAAAAAAAAATATATTTTTAAATATACAGACATGTATTTTTAATATAATTTCTTTTATTTTTACATAAAGGAAACAGAGGTTGTACCGACTTTCCACTTAACCTAAGGGAACCAGGGCCTCTTCCTCCTTTGTGACGTAGTTAAAAAAATTGACATAGTATTATTTTAAAAAATAAAAAAAGCATAAAAAAATCCATGTATTCTAGTTCTCTATTTTATTTCATATTTTTTATTTCTATAGTTAATATTCATGATTTATATTTCATCCCTATCATGGATGAAAAGTTTAAATTTAAAATTGTAATGTATTCTTATTTTATGATCTGAAATAATTATCCCTTCAGTAGAATGATAATTGCAAGATAAAAAAGTGAAAAAATAAGAAATAAAATGAACATTAGATATAATGTGGAAAAACCCCCAAAAGAAAAGGGGTAAAAACCCATAAGAAATTAGAAGGATCTCCCTATAGTTAAATTATAGTTATAGACTCAATCTCAATTACAAGGAGAAAAAAATCATAATATTTTCTCTTGAATAAATAGAGTAACACCTAATAAAATACTATACTCAAATATGATGATGTGTTGCTTGAGAATCTGATGATGAAAAATGTTGGAGGATATCCCTTTTTATATCCTTCCCTCACCCTCCTTTGGGCCCCCTCAATTAAAAATCATTTACCAAATAAAATGGGGGTATAATGGAAGGGTGTCACCCCATTTGAATAAAATTAATGTGGAGACCATCATTATTACTTTCTCTATTCATAAATTATTCCAACATATCTCCTACTTGGAGATTTGATTAAGTAAAACCATATCTCCATACATCATTTCTATCTACCAAACCTGTTACTCATGTCTCTGCAAGAACACTTGAGGATCTACACTATCTGAACATATTAAAACAAATTTCAATCATTAGTAAATATTCTATATTTTATTTAGTTTGGATATTAGCCATACCCACACTTCCTCTATCATATATTGAATAAAATGATATTGTACACCAACGTGCTTCATTTTGGATAGAAATTATGGATTCCTTACAATGTGAAAGCCACTTTTATTATAAAAAACAATGGAATATGATCTTGTTTGTGCACAAGATCCTCTAGAAACCTTTTAATACAAATAGTCTCTTTGAAACCCTATTTACTGGCCACATACGTTTCCTCATTTTTGGACAATTCCATGATAGATAGTAACTTGTAAGTCTAGCTCACCGCTCCACCTACAAGAGTAAACACATAACCAGTTGTGGAATTACTCTTGTCAGATTTACCTATAAAATATGAATAAACAAAGACTCTGATAGTAAAATTTTATCCTATATTAAATAATTCAACATATGATGTTTCCTTGATGTATCTTAGGATCCTCCTTACCATGTTCCAGTTCTCCCATCCTGTATTCTCCATGTACCATCTAACTGATCTCACTACGTGTGCAATATCTAGTCTAGTACAAACCATTGTGAACATTAGACTCCCTACAACTGATTCAAATGGAACTCAAGAAATTTTCATTCTCTATGCTTCATTTCAAGGACTCATCATGTAGGATAACTTGAAATTAATTATAATAGGGATAGAAATTTTATTACAGTCTTGCATGTTGAAGCATTTCAAGAATTTCCTCAAATAATTATTCTATGAGGGAAAAATCTTTCCATTATTTCTATCTTGATAAATTTTAATCCCAATAATCTTGTTTGTGAGTCCCAAGTCCTTCATATCAAACTCCTTAGATAATTGTTCCTTTTTCTTCTAGATTTGATCATTATTGGGGCCTACAACTAACATGTCGTCTACATATAATAGTAGAATGATAAAATCATTAGCATATAGACCCTTGAAATATGCATAAGGATCTGAATTTGGTTTTTTGTATCAAAGGATCATGATATAGGATTAAAATTTCTTTTACCAACACCTCAACACCTGTTTGAGACTGTAAAAAGATTTTTTCAACCTATAAACTGAGTTCTCTTTACCTTATTCAACAAAAACTTTTGGTTGGAGAATATAAATTTCTTCATAAAGATCACTATAGAGAAAATATGTTTTCATATCTAGATGATCTATATGTAGAGTGTATGTAGAAAACATTACCAGAACTACCCAAATAGTTTTCAATATAACGAAAGGAGAAAATATTTCATTTAAATCAATACCTTGCTTCTGAGTATATCCTTTCACCACTAGTATTTCATAATATTTGTCAACCTAGTCTATTTTACCCCTATTGATCTTATAGACCCATTTTATTCCAATGTTATTCCTTCCACGAGGTAATAGAACAATATCCAAAGTCTTATTCTTGTGTAGGGATTTAAGTTCCTCCTACATTAACTCCATACTTGAATACACATTCAGAGGTCACCTCTAAAAAAGATGATGACTTCCTATCCTATATTAGTAAGGAATATGTAACATTACTCTTAATGACATAATAAAAGTTACATATTGGAAATATTTTCTCGCTATTTTACCATTGTATTCTAGGATCATCTGGTACTTGATCATCATTCTCTAGTAATGATTTAGATGAAACTATTTATTCCTTTCTTTTATCCTTCACCTAAAATATTTTAGTTTCAATACTGTCTTTCTCCATGTCTTTACCAATCATAATTTTTACCTTGTCTTATGAAAAAATTAAATATATGCTGATGATAAGTTTGTGGGAAGTGGTATCCTCCAAATGATACCCCTTCACACTCTTAGTTTATGACAAGAAGAAACATTTCTTGTATATCAAGTCAAACTTTGATCATTATTGTTCATTAAACAGTGTATATACATGGCTTCAAAAAGTATACAATTGACAATATTCAGTGGTTTTACAATTCCATATCTCCATTGGTGTCCTTAGATCAGTTGACAATGTAGGATATTGATTGATCACATACTAGATGATATTTACTGCTTCTACCTAGAATTTATTGGTAACTCTTTTAGTCTTCAGCATCACCCTTACTATATCCAATAGAGTTCTATTAATATTATCTACTAATCCATTCCACTGATAATTTTATGCCACCATGAACTATATCTTGATGCCTTCTTGTTGAAAAAAATAATCAAACTCATTTCTTGTATATTCTCCTCCATTTTCAGTCCTCAAACACTTGATATTATTTTTAGATTCAAGATTCTTATATGTTTTTATATTTTGAAAACTTCAAGGAAATATTATTTCCTCTTGATTGGAAATACCCAAAATTTCCTAGAATATTCTTCAATGAAATATAAAAAGTACCTTGCTCCTCATAAGGACACAAATGGTGCTTGAAAAACATTATAATGGATCAACTCCAAGATATCCTTTCTTCTCACCATCGATGTTCCAAAATTCAACTTGTGTTGCTTAGTCAAAACAAACTGATTACAAAATGGAAAGGATAGAAACTTTCAATCAGAAAGAATATTCAGGCCTTATTTAGATATTTCTCCAAGCTTCTGATTCCATAACATTGTCAATTCTTCTATCAAGATAGTTTATGTGAGAACTATCTCCAATCCGTGTACATTTCACCTGTAATCACATACATGTTCTTTGAGATCTTCTATTCTTTTATCACAACAAGTGAATCCTTCCTAATATTTATCACCCATTTATTGGTGTGTGTCTTTCATATGATATCATCAAATTTTCCCAAGGATAAAATTATATTCTTGAGGTCCTAAAAATGCCCTACTCCTTCAATGGTTCGAACCATGTTATCATGCATATTCCGTTTGATGGTGTTTACTCCAACAATCTTCAAGGTATGATCATTACCCATGTACCCATGTACTTTTGGGATATTTTCATATTGATCAAACCATTCCCATAAAGATTTCACGTTCTATGTTTCTACTGAGTCAATAATCCATGCATTATTGAGATGTTGTCTACCTTCACTTGGTGTCACTGCTTCATTATCTAGTACACCTCCATTTCTAGTTGTACTCACCACATTTATTTGAGATTTCTTATTACCACAATTATTATTCCAATAGTCTTTGCTTTCATTCACCCTCATACCTCAATTATAACATAATACATTTTTCTTCTTGCTCCTTTATTTATATCTTCTAGGATTTTGGCTCCTATTAGAACCACACTCTATCATTCTTCCTCTTTCCATTGATAGAGATTCCACTTGGTGTGATGTTGTATGTATGTCTTCCTTTTTATTGTGTTGAAATTATTATTCATGAATTATAACTACAACATATTTTAACAGAAGCATATCTTTTATGATATTATTGGTGAGGATGGTGATAAGTTGATCATATAAATCTGGAAAACCCAGAAGTAAAATCTCTAAATGTTTAGAATCCACAATTTTATATCCCAATTTCATAAAGTGAGAAAAAGGGTATGGAGGGTGTTGACATGGTTAGTCACTAATGATGAAACCTCTATTCAAAGAGTTTATATTTTTCTCTTTATGAATTTTTTTTGTGAAGTGACTCCCCCTCATACAACTTTTTTAGAGTATCCCAAATTTACTTCACCATATTTTCCCCCGCAATTATTGGTAGGGCCTCATGAACCAAATACAAATGGATGTTAGAAATAGCATGACCAACAATGAAATTCTATTTATCCTCTATCACACCATCTAGTTTTTCTCCGATATATTGTAGGAAGTTATCTTTCCACAACACTAATTGCATCTTCCTTTTCCACAATGAAAAATTATTTCCATTGAATTTTTAAATCTCAAATTTCGCTATGATTTGGAAATGTCATCAGTCCAGAATTTCCTATATCTAGAAAATCACCTTCGATACCACTTTTTAAGATTGAAAATAATTATCCCTTTAGTAAAAAAGTTAATTTTGAGATAAAAATCAGGTTAAAAAATGTAGAAATAAAATGAACACTGAATTTAACTTGGAAAACCCCCCAACAGGAAATGGGTAAAAAACCATAGAAAAATAGAAGGATATAACAATGGTAAAATTTTGGGTATATAATATTTCTCAATTATAAGGATAAAACACTTAGAATATTCTCTCTTGAATATATATAGAAACACCACACAAAATACTGCACTCAAAGCTGATAATGTGATTCTTGAGAATCCGATGATAAAAATGGTTAGAGGAGTTCCATTTTTATACCCTTACCCCACCATACATTGGGATCCCCTAAATTAAATTTATTTTACCAAATTAAATGGGGGGATAATGGTAGGGTTTAACTCTTTTTGAATGAAATGAATGTGGTGACCATGATTATTATTTTCTCTCTAATGAAACTCTTCCAACATCTTAACCACATCACCAAATTTTATCAGTGTTTTTTTTTCTAGAAATGTAATATAAGAGGATTATGAAAAAAACTATCTTAAATTATATTTTCAAAAAATATCTTTATAATATTTTATTTTTTTTGAAAAATATATCCTTAATTGAATGAGTTATATAGTAAAATCTCCATTATGTACAAGTTGGTTTATCTTAATCTAAAAGAGTGGATTTTGAAATATGTATCTATCACATCAAAATCAAAAATAATTTTATTTTAACATAGAATAAAATTTAAAATATAGTTTGATCTATGAAATCCCTTATTTCTCTTCTCAAGAAAAATCATTTCTACCTTTTTTCAATGTCCATCAATCTGAAAAAATTATCTCTCATTATCACATTTTAATATTTGTTAGACTTTATATCACAGGAATTATTCCATAATTCTACCACTTAATTCATGTGATATTATTTTATGTTTTTTAAAAAGTTCAATAAGTTATTATTCACATTTATATCAATTCTATTATCTATACAACATTCATCATAATTAAATATAATGTCAACATGAGTCATTACAGTTGTACAATATCTACTAATATAGTCACTTACATGTAATAAAGCATTGATTTTTTATATCAAAATTAAAATGGGATATATATATATAATATTTGGTCCAACAATAATTCCTTTATTTATGAAAATATCTTTTTATCATAATTTAATTAAATCATGTATACTTATTAAAAATTTTCACCAAGATCAAATATTTTATATGTCCAAGTGTCAATTGTAAAAAATATAACAATCACTACATACAATGACACCTACATGGAAAAATTCACATGCTACCTCAAATTGAACAATTTACATCACTAGATTTTATCCACATTAAAAAGATTCACTAATAAAAGTGGAAGATGTGATCAGTGCTAATAGGGTAACTCCACCTTTAGAAACCCCTGTTTTGAAATAATTGATTTTGAAAATGAGGAAACAAGATTTTTTAGTGACGCAAAAAATTATTATTATAAGGTAACCAAGAATGGGAATCTAGCCTTTGTTGGATAAGATTACTCTAACATAGAGGAGCAACTTAAGGTATTTCAACATTAAATCATCACTTAGGTAACATCATGTCTAGATGGATATCTATGGAAGATAGACTATATCCATAAATGTCTATTATAAATATAGGGATTCAATGATTAGATCTTGAATTCAATAGGTAAGGGTTTCCTTTACATAGTGATCCCATATGTAAATCTCAAATCTAGGGTATGTGGGTATAAATTAGTTTCCCTCAAACCTAGTATTTTGAGAATGTAGGATTATGACCCGTTGTTCAATCCCTCAAAAGTCAAAAATATATTTTCCAAAATTTTGTTTCAGTTCTAGGGGTTAAGATGATTTTTTTAATCTTTTGGGGTATTTCCTATATGGTTGGTGTTACTATCATGATCGATAAAGAAACTAGGATATTGAGTTTTGGGTGCTATTATAAGGTCCTTATCGAGGTTGATCTTCTAACTCCTCTAACTAAAACTGTGATTATGGTGGCTGGTGAGTTTAGAATTGAAATTTTCAACGCTTTAGAAAAAAATCCTCCCTTTTGTTCCAAATGTGAAATTATTAGACATCACAATGGAAACTACTCCAACAATTTTTTTTACAATTATTTATAAGAGGTGGGTCACCTTGTTGAGCATTGTAAATTAAAGAAAACAGGTGTGGTAACCTTGCAGGCAAGCATGAATGTTTATCCTGCCCCTTCTACCTATATTCTGAAGGAACCCATGGACCATGTTTCCTCTACTACTATGGTGGTAGGTGGTTCTTCTTGCCCAGTGGATGCTAGCTTCTCTAGAGTCACAATTTCCTAGAGACTTGTGGGGGGTGGTGATGTGATTGGAAAGACTAGTAAAGAAGTTCAACATGTTATTTAAATTACTATTAGAGAAAGTGAGAGACACGTTTTTATCTTAAAAAATCTAAGGTAGATAAAGAATATGAATAGGATGTTAATAATTTTATGTCCCCTTTAAAGAGTTTTAAATTTTTGATTGAAAATGAATATTCTTCATATGGTTAATAAGATCATGAGAATGTTTTGTAGGATGAGGTTGATAAATAACTATGGAAGGATAAATATCTAGCCACAAATAAAGGTAATGGAAAATACAAGCTGGAAGCTACTTCCTTTAAAAAATCCAACAAGGCTAGTTATTCTAATGTTTCTCTTCTTATCCCTTGTCCATACTATCCATTGGTAGTAAGAAGTGCTCCAAATACCAAGGGGAAAAATATTTCATCGGATGATGAGGGTTTCTAACTGGTCACCCACAATAAATTCAATTCGCATGGGCCTAATTATAAGTCTAGGACAACTTCATATATCTAGAGTCAAACTCAAATAGAAAAAACATGTCACATTATTTATCAAGTACTCAACACTTATCTCCCTCTCCAGGATGAGACCCCAACTATCTCTCCTTCTTCTAGGAAAACCTTGATTGTGTAGCCTAAAGAATTGCATGTGGTAGAGAAAGTGTTTAATGCTGGTCCTTAGGAGGATGTGTAAAAATACATGACAATGTTAGAAATCTGGGGTGATATGATTGTGCATACTCATTTTGAGTCTCTTATACAACCAAGAAATGTAAGTGGTGATGTTGTATAGAAGAAAAATTGGCAATTTTTCCCTCAATTATTTGATATAATGAAAATTTCATATGACATTTTTGGTAAATCCTAAGTTAAGGAATATGAGACTTTGAGGATTAAGAATGATAATGTCTAGGTTCTTTTGAAGGACTATGAAGAAGAAAGGTTTCTCAATCTTAGCGAGGACATACCAAACTGGTTTGACTCTCATACTGAATTTATTTTATCCATAATGGAACCAGATGTTTTTTTATAGATATTTCTTCTCAGTCTAGAAATTATTGTCTATTAATATTAAAGATAGCTTTTGATCAAACTCAGAGATGGAATTATGATATATTTCTTGGAAATATAGGATATGATATATTCCAAAGTAATCCTATAAATCATATTCGGATGATGAACTTGATCATCTTTAATGGTATAAGACATAACATAAAGGGAAACACCCCAAGAGAAGAGGTCATCATCCTAAGAATTCAGGTTTTAGTGGGAATCATAGGAAATGACCTTCAATGGTCTTTTTTTATTATGATGAGGGCATTGTTTTTTTTTGGCCCCATCATATCCCATATTCTATTTTTTTTCTCTTCTAATAAAAAGGGGTTAGAGAATTTGGATCTGCATCTAATTTTTGGGGGATATGAGTTGGTCATCCAACTAAAATCTCATACCATTTTCTATTTATTAGTGCTAGGTAAAAGCTCTGATAAAGGGTAATTTTATCATCTCTAAAAAATATTGATAAAAGTGTACCCTTTATCAGCACATTTTTTAGCATTGATAAAGGTCCATCTTTATCAATGCTTTTCCAAACACTGATAAAATATTTGTATAAATTTTAATAAAAAATCTTATCAATGCATATAAAATTATCTTATTTATATTCTAAAATTAATGTTTAATTATATATATTAATTAAAAAATGTATATAATTAATATAAATACCATATATTTATATATATTTATATAATTGAAACAATTATATAAATATAAATGAATATGTATTCTTAATATGTGATATTTGAATATATATATATATATATTTATATTTATGTCTATATGTGGGATGTACATATATGCATGTTTATGTGTATGTATGAAATACTATTCATATTTTTAATATTATTTCATGTTTAATGTATATTTTTTTGATATAATATTTTTAGAATTTATTCAATTTTTATAATTTATACAATTTTATTTAGTAAATATAATTTCTAATATTATTTTAATTAATATAATTAATATTAATTCAATTTTATTTATTAAGTTGAAATATTTTTAAATTTCTTGAAATCTATATAATAATGTTTTTTAATTGCCTTTTTAAATATTTTTTCCTTTTCTGTATGTGTTTAAAATTAATGTAGTTAATCTAATAAATTCATTTTTTAAAATAGTTTTGTATATTAAAATTTATTTATTATTTTGGAATTATTTCATTGGAATTTTTTTATTTTTAATATTTACCAATTTCTATATTTTTTTGGAATATAATAATTTTCTAATATTTATTTATATATATATATTTATTTACTACGTAATATTTTCAATATGTTAGTAATTTGTATGATTAATATTTATTATTTTTTGTTTATTAAGTGTTAACATTTAAAATATGTTTGAAATTCATATAATTAATACTACTACAAAATAGTCTTTTAACCGCACTAGAAAAGGGATTTTCAGTGTAAAAAAGTGCTAACAGTGTAAGAGATGTTAAAATAGATCGACCTTTATGAGTGTTTTTAGCACTAATAAAGGAGATCTTTATCAGTGCTAGTAAAAGCACAGATATATGAGTCCTTTACCAATGATTTTTCTAGTTCTTATAAATGGGACGTTTATGAGCGCTTTTAGTAATGCTAATAAAGGCCATGCACCTTCTCCAAGGCTTCAATAGCCCGATAACCCAACACCAAATCAGAATACAAATATATAGAAATACATATAAATATAAAATCATATTAATAAAATATAACATTTCACTATCATTTCAATTCAAAATTTACATTGAAAATATTTACTTTAATGTGATATTTATAATTAATCCAAGAAATTACAACCCATATATAGAATCGTAACTCTTATAACAAGATTTCTCCAATTATCATCATCCGTAAAAAATTTTGTCCAAGAAATAAAACCAATTTTTTGAGTAACAATAGATAAAATAATAAAATAATTATAATTTTAATGTTATATAATCCACATATGATAAATTATATTTTTAATATATATATATATATATTAATGATATTATCATTTAATCATGTGTCAAATTGATGTGTGGTCAATTTATACACATCAAAAATAATTTATGGATCATTTTACTAAAGTTTGAAAATAATCTAAGCTGGTTTTCTCAGTTTTGGTTATGTGATACATGTTTTAAACTAAAATGGTACTTTTATATTGAAAAAACACACTTTGAGTCATACCATCCACAATTTGCATTAGATTAATGTTTGTTCACTTCTTACTAATCAAAAATTAATTTTTAATCATTATCCAAAATTTTAAAAATAGTTTGAGCTCTTTTTCTCAATTTTAGCTATGTGATATTCATTTTAGACTAAAATGACACTTATAATGAAAACATGCACTTTGAGCCATACAAACCACATCATGTGTCAGAATGATGTGTGGTCGATTCATATATTTCAAAAATTAATTTTGGATCACCGTCTTAATTTTTTCAAATAATATGATCTCATTTTCTCAGTTTTGGTTATGTGATGCACGTTTTAAATTAAAATGACACATTTATAATGAAAAAATTCACTTAAAGTCATACTAACCACACCATTTATCATATTGACGCGTGGTAAATTTCTACATGTCACAAATGAATTTTGGACCATTTTCATAAAGTTTAAAAAATATCCATGCTTTTTTTCATGGTTTTGTCTATCTGACGCATGTTTTAAACTAAAATGACACTTCTATATTGAAAAAACACACTTTGAATCATACCTATGACACTATATATCAGATTAACATATGATCAATTCCTATAAGTCATAAATGAATTATGCATTTTTTTCCTAATATTTTAAAACAATCCAATATTTTTTTCTCATTTTTAGCTATGTGATACATTTTAAACTAAAGTGACCCTTTTATATTGAAAACACATACTTTGACTCATACCAACCACATCATGTGTTGTATTGACACACATTAGATTCCTATATGTAAAAAATTAATTATGAATTGTTTTAATAATGTTTTAAAACAATATAAACTCAATTTATCAGTTTTTTCTATGTTAAAAGGATTTTAAACTTAAATGGAAATTCAATATAAAAAACACACTTCGAGTCATACCGACCACATCATGTGTCGTATTGATGTTTAAGAAATTTCTACATGCCAAAAATGAATTATGGATTATTTTACTAAAGTATCAAAATAATATGAATTTGTTTTATCAGTTTTGAGTATGTCCTATGTGTTTTGAATTAAAAAGTAAATTTTAAACTAAAAACATACACTTCGAGTCATACCAAGAACACCATGTCTTAGTCAGAGGTGTGGTTGATTCCTACACATCAAAAATGTGTTATGGATCATTATTATAAATTACCAAAAAAATATGAATGAATTTTCTCAGTTTTGAGTATGTGGTGTGTGTTTTGAACTGAATTGTCAATTTTAGACTGAAAACACACACTTCAACTTATACCTATAAAAAAATCAATCATATTGACATACAGTCACTTCTTATATGTCATAAATGATTTATGAATCATTTTAATATTGTTTGAGAACAATTAAAGCTTTTTTTCTTGGTTTTGGCTCTATTGTATTCTTTTTAAATGAAAATGACACTTCTAAATTGAAAAAAAGAACTTCGATCCATACCTTCCACATCATCTATCTGATTAACATATAAGCGATTCGAAAACATCACAAATTAATTATGAATCATTTTTATAAATTTTTAAAAAAATTCCTTGATCTTTTTCTCAGTTTTGTCTATGTGATACATGTTTTAAACTAAAAAGACACTTTTATAGTGAAAACATTCACTTCGAGTCATACTGACCACATTGTATTATTGATTAGCCTATGGTAAATTCCTACATGTCACAAATGAATTATGAACCTCTTTACAAAATTTTGATAACAATTTGATCTTGATTTCTTGATTTTGGCTATGTGGTGAAAATTTTAAACATAAAAGACTCTTATATATTGAAAACATGCACTCCAAATTATACCACTCACAACGTGTGTCAAATTGATGTGCGGTCAATTCCTACAAATCAAAAATTACTTATGTATAATTTTCCTAAAGTATAAAAACAATATGATTATGTTTTCTTTGTGTTGAGTATGTCACATGTGTATTGAACTAAAATTTCAATTTTAAACTAAAAACATATACTTTGAGTCACATCGGTCACACAATGTTTCAGATTTAGGTAATGTAGATTCATACATGTCAAAAATGTGTTATGGATTGTTGTTTTAAATTATAAAAATAATATTAATATGTTTTATTGGTTTTGAGTCTATGGCATGTGTTTTGAACTAAACTATCAATTTTAAACTAAAAACATATACTTCAAGTCATACCAGCCACATCCTGTGTCATATTGATGTGTGGTTAATTTCTACACTTCAAAAATGACTTATGGATCATTTTTCTAATGTATCAAAACAATATCAGTTTTTTTGGTTGGTTTTGTGTATATCATGTGTGTTTTGAAATAAAATGTCATTTATAAACTAAAAACATGAACTTTGAGTCATACTAGGCACACAATGTATCTTATTGAGGTACAGTTAACTCATAAACATCATAAATTTGTTATAGATAATTATTCTAAAGTATCAAAACAATTTGATTGTGTTTGATCAATTTTGAATATGTGGCATGTTTTTTAAATTAAACTAACAATTTTAAACTAATAAAATATATAATTCATGTCATACAAGAAACTCCATGTATCAAATAGAGTTTTTGTTTATTCCAACATGTTACAGATGACATATAGATCATTTTTATAAATTATCAAAATAGTCTAAATTTTTTTCTCAGTTTTGAGTTTGTCATGTGTATTTTAAACTAAAATATATATTTTAAACTAAAAACATGTACTTTGAGTCATACCAGACACACCATGTATCATATTGTAGTGAGATTTATTCCTAAATATCAAAAAATAGCCTATACATCATTGTCCTAAAGTATAAAAACAATATGAATGCATTTTTCTTATTTTTGAGAATGTGATGTGCATTTGAACTAAAATGTAAATTATAAACTAAAAACATACACTTTGAGTAATACTGAGCACAATACATATTAGAGTAAGATGTATCTTATTCTTACACTATTCAAGTCAATTTTCAAAACAAATCTTTGGTAAGTCAAATTTTTCCTTCAACTATAACATAATCCCTTGGTAGATGAGATATTATATTTGAACTATGCGGTATATTTCAAAATTTAATTGAAGAAAAATTGAGTTATCATAGATTTTGTAGATCCATCCTCATGATTCACTTCACATTTCATGTAGTATGTGGTTTCCTCTTCCATCCAAAATGAACATGTTCTCTCTTTTATAGCTTGTTGTAGATAGTTGAAAAAAAGTATGAGTTCACCAAAAATATATGAAAAAATTAAATAATAATTAGATAAAAATAATAAGTAAATTAACATAAAATAGTATATAAAATGATGAAAAAATTGACTAAGTAGTAGGTAGTCACTTTTTTATGATGTCTGTATATATTATTAACCCATTTCCCTATCACCATTTTCTCAGTTACAACCTCAAAGTTTGATCTCTCATGAGTATGAGAGGATTCAAACATGTTACTAGATCTATTAGAATCCTTAGAGAATAACCTTAAATTATAATTCTCCTTGAGAAATAGGTTAAAATAATATATAAGCATTATGATACTAATTCTTTACATCCGAAATGTATCTATAAGATCATAACTCATACTATATCACAAAAATAATAGGTAATCACCTAAATTTGATGTGAGAAAACATTCTAACACCATGTAATCTACCCATTCATCTCCAAAAAAATTAATTATTCTTTTGAGTAATAAGGTTTTTTGAAATCTTGGAAGTACTAATAAAATATAGACAAAAAATTACTAAAAAATATTTTTAATGAAATTGTAATTACCTTTGAAAATTACTTATTCAAGGATACTAGTATTTTGATGGTATATGATATATTTCATAAATTTAAAAACATAACTTCCACTATTGTTTTCATTATTGTGTCTTGAAAACTATATAAAAATTGTCTAAAAAAATAATTTTTTTAAATAATTTTTTATAGATAAATAAAACTATATATACCTTAATAATTTTACATTTTAGGAAATCAATGGACTTCTTATGTTTAGTCACCAACCTCATACCATGAGTTATCCTATATTTATAGATTATTCTATGATAATGAAATTCTAATTAAAATATAAAATAAAACATATAAATAAAATTTTATCTATAAAATGTTGATTTTAGTGCATTACAAATTCACAATAGTCATCATGTGTTTTAATTTTGATGGAAATCCACACATTGGATCCAAAAAATAAACATTTAAGGTATCCAAATTTATTTTTATCAGCATTCCATGTGTTAGGTCCACTAGGTTAGATACCTTGAGAGGGGTGGTGGTGGTGGTGGTGAATCAGGGTATGACAGATTAAAACAACTCCCCTTTTGATCTTGTTTCATTGTTATACAAAACTTTATTCTCTATCTCCTTCCCATTGTAGAGTATGGACAAATATTAAAGCATGCACATGACACTACAATTTTACTGGGTTCACCCTCAATTGGCTACTTCCAAGAAACATACACTAGAGATGTGACAATGTACCAAATTCACTATAAGTGCATTGTTGTTTAAAAGTTCTAAGTGGACTCATTGCCCCTAATGGTTTACAAACAATCATAATTTGAAAGCTTAAAACTCTCTCAACTGAAGTGTGCTCACTGCTTCTTCAGAATATTCACTCATAGTTTATAGAATTTTAGGGCCTTTAATTATCTCTAATGAATTCATCCTCCACTGTATGCAGATTCTCTATTAATGTCCCACTTTCATCCATAGATGAATACCTATTTTCCACTGAACTCTGGGAAATACATTTCATCCTCTTTTAGTAAATATCACTGACTTTGCAAAGCTCCTCTTTGATGAAGCACAAATAGGACTTCGTGAAGCACCTTATTTCACAAATCACAAACTAGCCTTCATGAATTTACTTTCACAAAGTAAAAACTAGCCTTAATAAAGCTCCTTATTTCACAAAGCTCAAACTATCCTTCATGAATCTCTTTCCTTTTCGAAATTCTCACTTAGCCTTTGCTAAGTACATAAGTTTTAGTTGGATTTTTAGGGGCTTTAAAAATTCCCTGATTTCATGAGGCTCAGAACATTCGGTTGGATTATATACTTTGTGAATGACTTCACATACCACCTTAGGGAACTCCTTTGTGAACTTAGATACCTAGAATTTTCGTTGAGTCTCTTTTTTAATTCCTTAATTTCTGAAAGGGGTTGCCTCATATTTATATGCTCGGATATTCGCGACGCTCCACTACCTTCAATGCATTTACATATGTGTCAAAAACCACCTTTGTGGTGCACCTACATTAATGAAGATCCACTGAAATTTTCCATTCGTGAATACCAATGTAATCATAGAGTATTTCGTCAATGACCACAAATAAATCGGTCATCGATCATGAAGCTCCATTTTCTCAGAATCACAAAGCTCATCACTTTCACAAAGTCCTCCACAATAATTCCTTTCTCCTATGAAAAACACAACTCACAAAGACCATCTTTACGAAATTCATGACTTTCCATATTTAGATGAGATCTTCATGGAAATCCACTTTCTGTGATGAAAACCAAACTCCAAATTTTGGACCCCAAAATTTTTTCAAACACTAGAAAACAATGCCACCTTTTATCTGTTTTTTTTTGTACCACCTCCATATCTTCCATTCATTTTTCATGGTTCTTTATTGAAATTGATTTCCAAAAATATCTCTAGAACTCAAAAACTCATCTTGAAAACCTACTTTGTCAATAAATAAAACCAATCCAAAAAATACTACAATGTTACATGGAGGGATTTTTACCCAACACAGTGTTTCCTAAAAAATAGAAACAAATATGTAATGAAAAAATAAAAATATATTTTATATGATTAAATTATATACTTTTACCCCTGCATTATAGGCATAAATAAGAGCTTATCATATGATATTTTCTTCTCAAAATCCTCACATAGTTCACATTTTCTGTTTTCAATTTCTTCCAATTCCAATGAAAAATTAACCATGGAAATTATACATGGATTAATGAGTCCAAATATTTCTTCATAGGGGTTTCCCTTGATATTGTAGTAATATATACACCAATGTAAAATATGAAAAGTTATTAACTGTAATGAACATAGTAGACCATTTTTTAGACTGAAGGATTTTGAAAATGTACCTATATATGTATTCACAGCTGAGACTCCCAACCATTCAAAATTGATAATCTCATTTATAATCTCAAGTTTAACCATGTCTGTAATGGAATTTTTAAATATTTTTTATTTATATTGATTGTATGAAATATTTATATCATTTAATGTGGTGAATTCATGAACTTGTAATGTTAATATATTCATAAGTGTAACTGGTGGGGAGAACGTACCCTGTAAGGTCCTTTTGTTTTCATGATTGATTCACTAGATTATATTGATCTAAACATCCATTTCCCCATTGTTTTATCCATTTGTAATACCATACCATATTTCAGACCATTTTTATCACATGTTAAAAGTTTTTCATATGAAAAAAATTGTTAAGGACATATATCATGCATATTTATAATATTATATGCCATGCTATGAAAGTTCCAATAGCATCATTGATTGTTGTAACATCCATATCATCAAGAAGAATAATGATACTCACCTATCGACTCATGTGCTTATTCAATCCCCACTCTAATGTGCTCTTTTTGGATTTCTTTTTTTTTTGTGCGGCTTTTCTCATGTGATATTATACACCGTACCCCTCTCAATAAGGTGACCTCTGATTGTTGATAGATAAAAATCACATATAACTTCACCCTATATAATTTTAGTAATATAATGTTATCATAAGTTGGTTGATTCACATTTATAAGAAAGAGTAATGAAAAAATTTATTACCTCAATTTATATAGGTGGTTGAGGGGAAGGATAACCTCATAGCTAGTGGGGTCATTTATATCTTCATGTACTAATCTTTATTCCATTGATGGTTCAGTTTGATCTTTTCACATATATTAATCCACCAAACCAAACCAGAAAATAATATCTTTCAAAGAATATATCTACTTCAAAAGACCTTTCACCATCTCATATTTATCTCTTTGCATCTTTTTCTTCTGAAAATATGTTTGAGGTGACAATCCAAAACCTACACCTCTAACATGACCATATTGTTTAGTTCACTTCAAAGCTACTAAAAGTTGTTTTTCTTTAGGTATAGTCAATACTAATTCTTGAGTCTAAAACATATAAAATATATACAAACATAAATAGATATTTTTATCTAATACCATTATAAATCATAATGAATTATTATTATGTAATAATTACATATACTTCCCATACATCTTGTTTGCTTTCATCAATTTTTTTACCCTCTTTATTTACACAGGCCTCCTTCCATAGCATATAACATGGTATGGAAGTGGCTTTAGATTTTGATCCATCAATATATATATATATATATATATATATATGAAGTAAATATGTTATTTCCAATCATATAAAAATTTTATTATATATTTAAAATACATAAAATTTTATTTTAAAGTTGAGTGTACCCCATCTTTTCTTTATGATAGGGGTACATTGGTTTTGTTTCATATTTTTCATTTTCATTACTCAACTATTTCATAATTTAATTTTTTACAATTAAAGTGGATAACATAATTAATTTAAAATAAAATATTATTGACTAAATTTAACTTAAAAGGATTTTTCATTATGATGAATAATTAAATCTTTCCATGTATCATGTTTTATAATGCATTTATAAATAATAGATGGGTGTTGGTTTACATTCCCCTAAACATCCTAGAGATGATGCTTTGTAAGAAGTACATAAAAGACTATAAGATATTTTAAATAATCCATTAATACATAATTATTATGGAAATCATATAATATAAATGATCTCAAGGTATAATGAGATGTAAATCAATGTTTCATTATATATTTTTTTAGTAAAATAGAGAAAGTATATCATAATATTACCATAATATTTTCCCTAACGGTTTCCTTCAATATAGGCTAGACATGGTTCTATGTATCTATATCAATTGGAACATTAATTATCATTGTGAACCCAACATAACTAATGAACATTGACTTGTTGGGGTCAATAGGTTGGCTATGTTAATTCTAACCGACTTAAAAATTTATACCCTTACTCCGTGCGTTGAAAATTTTATTTAACAAAGTGATCCTACATCATTCTTATTATTTAATAAACTTGTTATAATCCCATAATAATTCTACAGCTTTAACATCAACCATATTTTCTTCATTTTTATTAGTAACATCATCATGTGCAAAATTCATTATTTGCATGAGTAGTCAAATATTTAATTTTGATTTCGTAGATGTAGAATCGAACACATAATAAAATGAAAAAAAGTATTGTATATTAATTTTTTTAAATTCTCATGGAAATATATTTTTTAAAGGTTTAAGGGATTTGGATCCTCTGTAGAGTATTCAAATCTCAACTTTCTAGTCCTCTTTAACGTATAAGGCATTGTATACATTTGGACCGTCGTGAAATGATTTTGATCTCCCAAAGGAAGGGTCATAGCCAATTGTGTTTTCATTTGACTATAACACCCCATGATTTTAGATTATATTTAATTTAAATAAATTTAATCTCCTCAATATATTGTGGTACATAAAACCCCAAGATTTTAAAATTATAACATTATGTTCGATAGCGTATAGGACATGCAGCACAGAGCTTAAATGACCCGTGAAATATATTATTTAAATATGATCGCTATAACATATACATTGAATTAGTGGGTATGAATAGGATTAAATACATTATTAAATACATAAAGGTCCCACCCAATATAAACTAGTTGATAAATTCTTAATAAATAAGCACTCAAATTTTTATAAGGATATTTTATTCTACAAAAAATTGTGCTTCCTTAAAAAATTGATTTTCATTGCTTTTTGTGATAAAATATTATAATTAATTTTAGTATATTTTAGAAATTATTTTTTATAAAATGTAAATATTTTTTTAAATCATCATACTAATATTAAATTGGGCAGAAATATTGGGATTTTTCATAAAATACTGATTTTTCATTAAAAAGTGAAAAATACCGATCTTTAGTAAAACTATCATTTATTTTTAACAAATTATGTAATATAAAAGTATCATTATAATTTTATGATTTAAAAGTAACATAAATATTATATATTTATATATCATTTAGTTAATTACAATTAAATCATATTTAAATTGGATTTAAATATAAGTTTATTTTTAGGCTTTAAGATACATTTTTTCTTAAAACTTTTTTAAATTGCATAATGTTTCTCACCTTTTACCAATTAAAATAACCCATAATGAGGATTTATTTAAATTAAATTTACATATTATATATCTATATATATGAATTTAAATTCATTAAATTTTTATTACTTATCATATAGTTATTATAAGATCATTTTATGTTTAAAAATGCATTTCTTGAAAAAATATTTTTTGACACGTCTGCGGGTTTCATTTTTAATTATATTATGACACTTTTGTGAACTGGATTTGATAAAATGTATTCCATATTTTTATTCATCATAATTAATATTATATAATGATTTCAACTTTATTTCTTTACATAATGAATAGTAAAACTAGTAAAAATATTGTTACAACGATTAATGTTAAATCATGTTTACCAGGGATAAAACTAAAGAGGTAAATGGAATAACAAGTTCAATTTTAATTATATTTGTTCTTATCATCTCTAAATGACCTAAAATACTTTATTTTTTAATTTTGGAGGCATTTTAGATGATAGTGACTTCCCATTATTGAGTAGTTTAGAGTATTAATTATAAAAGGGCACTCCCTCTCATCACTTCTACACAACTCTCAAGCCATTTGGATCGACCATACCATAAAAAAATCTCTCCCCAAAACCCTTATCTACATTATATTTTATTTTTTCTCCTAGAAATACCAACCCCAGTGCCCGAAATAAAAGATCCAAAGGAGGCTTCTCTAAGAGATAGTAATCATCCTAACAAATCTCTTTCTTTTTCTCTATTATTTTATAACCTTAAACAATGTATTAAAAATTAAAATGTAATAAAATCAGTATATAAAATATATTAAGACTTTATTATGTTTATGGAATAATATCTACCCCTCTCCTCCTTTATTTAATGGGAAAAAAATTCATATCTCATGTGTACGGTGGACTACCGCCTCACGAACTGATATGACTCATTTTCCATCAACCCCTCTCACGGGTGGACATAAGGAAGGATTTAATATATATATATATATATATAATATTTATTAGATAATTATAATTATTTAATTTTAAAATCACATATAACTTATTACTTTTTATTCTATTTAACATACGATAATGTCGTTCATGTGTATGGTGGACTACCGCCTCACGAAGTGTTGTGATTGTTTTTTCACTTACTCTTTACATGGAAGGTAATAAATATATATTTAATGAGTATATGTGATATTTATGACATTAATTTTATTCCATAAAATTAATATATTACACACTTCCTTTCCCTTTCTCCCATTAACGGAATGATATCGTCACTCGTGCGTATGCACGACCTACTGTCTCTATGATGTGATGCGACTCATTTTCCTTTTCCAACATTAAAGAATAGTTTTAAAAATTAATCCAATAAGTAAATTTTATATTTATAACATTATTATCAATTTTATGATTATGTAAATATATCCTATATATAAAAACGGGGACATTCATGACAAAACAACCATCAGAATACAAGGAAATTAACACCCGAGACAATAATAATAATAAAAGACTGTTAACGAACAGGTGGTAAGATATTATAAGAGGATCAAATATGAAATTATAAAAATGAATATGGTTTTGGTATAAATTTATAACATTATTAAAACCATTATATATTAGTTTAAATCTTCTTTAACCAAAAGGAAGTTTTAATTAAGGGACTTTATCTCAATTTCCCTTCATTGAGGAATCTTTTAATGTTATACACCTAATTTATTTTATATAATGTATATATTTTACCTTTTACATGTAATATCATGAATCCTACATAATTTATGGTATTTTATGTTTCAATTTGAATTATTTTATCCAAGGTTATTTCACCTAAAAATTACTAAGTCATAAAGAATTTCATAACTGAATTTCATTTCTTTAGGTTATATTACTTCTCAGTTGTCATTGATATTATAAGATTATGTGTGTACTAATTTTTAATTATATTATGTTTTATTTCCAATTTTTTATTTTTATTTACATTTGATACACATGATCAGTTCAATTTATTGATTCTTACTTCAACGTTATGATCATTGTAAGGGTTTCTCTTCTAAAATTGTCTTTTTTGGGATATATGTTATGTTATACATATATCTTATTTTATGAGGTGAGTATGCTACCCATTTTATATGTTATATAATTAATATATTAATATTCATGGTATTTAATGTTTTATTTAAATATATCTCTTCTATTGGGCTTACGGTTCAAAAGTTACTAAAGCAGTAAGAATTTATTTCACAATCTCATTTTAATTAGGATTGTTTATGCTTAAAATTCCATTGAAATAAAATTATTTGATAATTAACTAATAAAACAATTTAATTTTATTATTATCTATTTATTGAATAATTTTTCAAGTAATAGTACTATTTTCCACTTTTTGGTACATAAAATGACAGAGAAAATATGTTTAATAAAATCTGACTTCATTTCTCTCTTCGGTCGAAAGTCCTTTTTCTTTCAAATCCATGTTTTCTTAAAATGTTATAAAAAATGTTTACTGGGGTTATTTAATGTAATTTTTACCCATAAAGGTTTTTTTAGAAATTTTTTAAAGGAAATATTCCTGTAATTTTCCAAAAAAATTACTTTTTAACTTTTCTTATAAAAATGTAAATGGAATCCTAGTTTTTTATCATACTTAGTATGAACTAAAATTTTACACCATCATGAACACTCATTTAATTTAATATTCCTTCATAATTTTCTATTATATTTTCCCAAAAAATTGGTTTCTAATATTCTAAAAAATTTAGTTTTTAAAAGTTATTTTAAAAGTTAAAAGTATATTTTCCTCTGGATTGAATTTAATGATATTTTTATAATATTTCTATTTATCAATGAAAAAAACCAATTATTTTACTTGTACCCACATGATATATGTTTCATTGATACCATTATTTTTCTTTTTTAGGATGGTTTATGATTTTTTTGTCAAATTAATGTATTGTAATTTAATTTCTTGATTAATTTTGTAGTAATTAGCATCCCCTTGAAACATTCATTTTCTAGTGATAAATATACATTTCATTGCCCATAAATATAAACTTTATTTGTATAATGGAAATGATTTTTTCCTTAATCATATATCAGTTTTACATACAATGTATTATTATGAAATTTATTTTGATTGACTAGGAAATATTGATAAATTCATTTTCTTTACTCAATAAGGATATTTGTTGAAAAGTCATGTTTCTTCATGAATTTAATTGATTATTAAATATATGAGTAATTTATTGGATATGTAATTATTTGTGGGTTTTGGAATTATATATCCCCTTGATGCGTCAATAGGCCTCCTAAGGTAAATTAATAAGCTTGAATTAAATTGTTTTTACCTATAGTTATAAACCATCTTGTGAAAGGTATTGACGATATATATACCATGATATCTAAGATCATGAAATATAATATTAATCATTTACTTCATTAATAACTTAGTTATTATTATCCACAATATTATTACATTGATATTATGTGTAGATGAATTTCATTATCAAGTTATTGATTAAATGGAATGTGTGTCAGTTATTTACCGTGTCATATTGATTATGCCTAATATAATAATGATAGTAAAATTATTTAAATGGAATATGTGTTCAGTTATTTACCATACCATATTGATTATATTTATTTATTTATAATATATTATTTTTTATATAACTATTGTAGAGAATTTGAGATCACCCTATTTTTTTCGTATCCTTAGGATATAAAGAAGGAATCTTTGAATGAGTTGAAGGAAAATAAATTTTTAATTTAACTATGTTGTATTTGATGATTTTAAATATAATTAAAGAATTAAGTATGCATTTAGTTTATCAATAATATTAATTTATCCAGTCCTTTGGGATGTTATCACTTTTATCTAGCACTAATGTAATAAAGTAACCATCGAATCTAGGATACTGGGGTAAGGTTATTTATAGTTTATGTCAGAGGAAGTTTATTAGAAACCTTGGAAACTAGATTTAGGAAAACATCCCTATGATATAACTTTAGGATAATTATATAATAATATCATAATTTTTTTGAGGAAGGTATTATGTGGTTTCTCCTAGAAATACATCACTATTTGTATATTACAAGTGGGTGTGGTTCTATCACAATTATATATAGGGGTAATAAGTCTTAAAAAGGAACAATGTTCTATCACTCGATCATCACCAGTTCATGAACATGGGTCTTAATTCAAACCTGGTATGACAATCCCACGATATATTCTTTGGATAATTCAAATTTTATTTACAAACCATTATAAATGATTTTAATAGATGGTGAACTAGGGTGAGCTTGGTTGAACCTAAAGTTTAGTAAGTTTATATGTGTAAGTTTGATAATGATTTTAATGTAACAAATACCCATTTTTTAGGTTTTATGTGATGGTATTTTAAGATTATTATGTCTATTTTAATATATATTTTATGAAAATAAAACCCATTGGTTTAGAATATGAAATTTTATTTAAGGAATATACCTTTACATTTTTTGGACATGAGATTAAGTGTATTTTTAAAATTTTATGTTTATATTATCTTTTATGTTGGGGTAATTATGGGTCATTACAATTTGGAAATGTTATAACCATTATATAAATATAGTTCTAGAAAAATGAAAACCCACATATCAGGTGACAACCTGTTGCATATGGAAAGGTCGTAGGGTTTGAACCCACAACTGATGGGCGAAAAGGGTGTTTTACCTACCATTGGCCTACATGATATACTAGATAATATAAATTGATTTTACTTGAACAATTTCATTGTTAAATATTTAGTTAATTTTTGGAAACATATTATTCGATTAAATCATTTTTATTTTGAGGTAATTAATGATATTTCAAGAGATTTTTTATTAGGTTGAGGTATATATAACCATTAGGTTTAACATAAATTATTATTTAGGAAGAATGAAATTAAATTTTTGGGGATATAAGTTAAAAGGTATGAGATCACATTTTTAGTGTAAACATTATATAATATTGAGAATATTAAGGTTAATGGTATATATGTTATTTATTTATGGAATAATCTAAGTTGAACATTTGGTGTAAATATTTACGTGAAATGTATTATTTATCCATATGAAGGTTTATAATTTATTGTAAATATCTTACCTCATGGAAACCATTTTAGTTTTGGTTAATATTTAAATATAATTAGAATTTATTATTATTCTTTGATGGATATTATGATCTTTTAAATTTTTATTTTATTTCTTCGAGAATAATAATTTCCTATTGGATATTCATTTTTTATAGTAATAAATTAAGTGGAAATTTATTGAAGCATAACAAAAGGATGATATTTTAATTAAAATAGTTCATATATGTATATTTTTTGGTGTAATCTATCTTGATAGTAAAAGTATCCCTCAACTCTAAGAAAATGATATTAAATTAAATATGATATTCTATTACCTTCATATATGATAAATCAATGTTCTTTTAACTCATCACATATTTATGGTTTCGTGGTTGTTTATTTTTACTTGATCATTCACTTTCTGGTGATCAATGATCTATATAAATCTCCATGATTATTTATTCTATTCTTTAATTTATATATTTTAACTTCCCACCAATGTTATCATAATTGGAAACCTATTTATGTATTATTCCAGATGACCTTTATATTTACATTTTCTACTTTTAAGATAAAGTTTTATTATTCCTTTTTATAATTTATATTTTTAACAAAATTATTTCCAAATATCATACCCTTGACTTTTAAGCACAAATTAAAATTAAAATAATGAAATTTATTGAAGGTGGTGATAATGTAACAACCTAATATTATTTAGTATATTTATTTTAAATATATTTAATCTCTTTGATAGCTTGTGTTACACACAACCCTACTATTTTAAAGAAAGAACATTATGTTTGATACTGTATATGACATGTAACACAAAGCTTAAACAACCCACGAAATATATTTTTTAAATATTATTATTATAACACTGCCATTGAATTGGATGATATAAATAAGATTAGCTACATTATGAAATATATAATGGTTCTAGTGAGTATAAATTTATTGATAAATTCTTAATAAATAAGAAAATAACTTTTAATAAGAATATTTTATTCTACGAAAAATATGTTTCCTTCATAAAATGATTTTTTTCTTATAATTAATATTTATATATTTTAAAATTGTTAGTTTGAAAAATTATTATTTTTGAAATAATCCTATCAATAATAAATTAATTTGAAATTTTTTAATTTTTTAAAAAATATTGATTTTTCAATTAATTGTGAAAAATTTTGATTTTGGAAAAATGTAATTTATTTTTAATAAATTATGTATTTTTAAATTACAATTATTATATAATGATTAAAAATTAACATAATTATTATTTAGTTAAATTTAATTAAATTAATTACATTGAAATCATATATATACCATTTTTAATATAAGTTTTTTTTATGGGTTTAAAATACATTTTTCTGAAAACTATTTTAATGTGCATAATGTTTCTCCATTTTAACTAATTAAAATATACCATAATGAAGAATTATTTAAAAAAATGAATAGAATATATATATATATAAATTTTAATTTAAATTCACTTAATTATTAAAAATTTTCATATAGTTATTATAATATCATCTTATGCTTGAAAAATACAGTTCCTGAAAAATAATATTTTTGACACGTTTGTGGGTTTAATTTTAAATGAAATTTTGGAAACTATGTGAATTGAATCAGAAAATATTGATTCCATATTTTTAATCAGTATAATAAATATTATATAATATGTTAAACTTTATTTTTTCATATTTAATAATAAAAATAGTATAGGTCGTTTACTATGATTAATGTTAAAACCAGTTTATCGGGGGTTAACCTAAAGAGGTAAATGAAATAACATGTTTAAAAATGTTTATATTGAATGATATAGTTTTATATAAGACTTATATATACTCAAATACTTTATTTGTAAATTTTTTAGGCACTTGGGGTGAGAGTGACTTCCCATTATTGAATAGTTTTTGGTATTTTCAAAAATGCCACTCCTCCTCAATTATAAAAGGGGACTCCCTACCCTCAATTATTTACACTTTTAAATGAATTTGGATAGAATAATAACTACCAAAATATCTATAAAATACCCTTTGAAACATTCTATATATTATAATCTTCCAAAAATACCAACCCTAGTGTCCTTAAGAGGAGATTCATAGGAGGTTTTTCTAAGAGAAGGTAATCGTCCTAACAAGGACCCTTCTTTTTCATTCTTCTTTTAGAACCTTAAATTATGTATTAGAAACTAAAATATAATAAAACCATTATCTAAAATAAAATGGGATGTTATTATGTTTATGTAATAATATCTATCTATCTCATCCTCCATTAAATTGTAAACAAATCCATTACTCATGTGTATGGCGGACTACCGTCTCGCGAACTGATATGACTCGTTTTCCATCAACACCTATCATGGATGGACATAATGATGGATTTAATGTATATATATATTTAATATTTATGATATAATTATAATTATATAATTTTAATTTCACATATACCTTCTTACATTTTATTTCATTTAAAATACAATAATGTCACTTGTGTGTACGACAAACTACCACCTCACAAAGCAACGTGATTCGTTTTTCACTTATGATTTACATGGAAGGTAATAAAATTAAATTTATTAAATATATATGATATATATATAATTATATTTATTCATAAAAATTAATATAACACCTACTTTCTTACCCTTCCCCCCATTAAGGGAATGATATCGTTGTTCATGCGTGTGTACAGTCTACCATATCCACGAAGCGATGCGACTTATTTTCATGTCAAAACTTCATGATTGGTTTTAAAAATGAATAAAATAAGTAAATATTATATTTATAAAATTAATATAATTCTTTATATGATGGAATTATATCTTATACACATGAACTTGAAATTTCATGAAAAAACACGCATGAGAAAACAAGGACATTAACACCCGAAACAATAATAGTAATAAAATATTATTAACGAACAAGTTAGAAGATATTATAATAGGATAATATATGATATTATAAACACAAATATTGTTATTTTATAAATTAATAACATTCTTAAAACCAATATATATGATGTTAAATCATGTTCAACCAAAAGAAAATACGAGGTAAAGGACTTCATCTCAATTTCCCTTCAACGAGGCTTATTTAAATGTTATGCACATAATTTATTTTATATAGTGTATAGAATTACCCTTTTACATGAAATATAATGAATTATACACACTTAATGTTATTTTAAATTTCAATTTTAAATATTTTATCCAGGGGGATTTAACTTTAAAATTACCAATGGGTAAAGAATTTCATAACTTAATTTTGTTTTCATTGGGTTGTATCACTTCCCAATTGCCTTTGATATTATAAGATTTGGTGAGTAATGAATTTTTTTATATTATGTTTTATTTAAAATAATTCTATAAATATTTACATTTGATACACATAATCAATTCAATTGATTAATTCTCACTTCAATGTTTTGATCATTATAAGGGTTTCTTGTCTCAAATTATCTTCTTTAGGATATATGTTATACACCTATATTATTTTATGAGGTGTATCTACTTATCATTTGATATTTTATATCATGAATCTATTAATATTCATTGTTTTTAATGTTTTATGTAAATTTATCTCTTTCACAGAGTTTACAATTCAAAAGTTACCAAAGTAGTAACATTTTATTTCACAATCTCATTTTAATCAAGATTGTTTATACTGGAATTTATATAGAAGGAAATTATTTGATCATTTTATAATAAAAAACATTCATTTTTTTCCCTTTGGGTATTCATAATTTTTTCAATTAATAGTACCATTTTCCTCTCTTTGGTATTAAAATTATTGATAAAATATTTTTAAGTAAAATCTGACTTCATTTTTCTCTTCAGGCAAAAATCCTTTTTCTTACAAATCCATGTTTTCTAAAAATATTTTCAAAATTTTTTTAATGTTATTTTTTAAATTAATTTTTATCCATAATTGTATTTTTACAAAAAAAAATTAAAATGAATCTTCTTATAATTTTCCAAATAATGTATTTTTTACTTTTCTTAGAATAATGTTAATGGAATCATTATTTTTTTAATGTACTCGGCATAATAAGAAATTTTCCACCATCATGAGCACTAATTTCTTAGAAACTTCCACCACAATTTTACATGATATATTCAAACAAGGTTTTTTCTTATCATTCTAGAAATGTTTATTTTTAAAAGTGATTTTAAATGTTAAAAGGATATTTTCCTCATGAATGTTTTCAATGACCTTTTTATGGTATTTCTATTTGTCAATGAAAAAAAACCATTTATGTTAATTATAATCCCCTAGGGAAATATTGTATTAATACTATAATTATTATTTTTCTAGATTTTTTATGGTCATTTTGACTAAGGAATGTATTGGAATCCAGTTTTTTGATTAATTTTGTAGTCATTAACCATCCCTTGAAACATTCACTTTCTTATAATCATTATAAATTTAATTTCTATTAAATATACATATTTTTAGTACCATTTATATAGTTATTTCATAAATCATATATCACTTTTAAAAATAGTTTTTTTACAATTAAATTTATTTAATTTACTGAGAAATATTTAGAAATTCATACACTTTACTAAATACAGATATTTGTGTAGGTTTTAGGTGTAATAGAAGCATCAGGAGACAGCGATATATTAAAATTTATTTTAATATTGAGTTGCCTGGAACCCTAAGTGAGGATATTAAAAGTAAAATTTATAATTAATTTATTTAATATCAAATGAAATCAATACCTTATCTAATAATTATTTCTTTGATATAGATGTCATTGTTCTAAAAATGACCTTTCAAATTGCATTCATTATTCTATAAGGATCCAAGGATAAAATCCTTCTATCCGGGATACACACATGATCCTTTGATGACTATGCAATGTCAATCAATCTTCGAGTGCGAGCATGATGAGTCGATTGTATTGTGTTATTCATGTTGATTACTTTTCCTTTGATCTTGAAGTGATATTTCTTATGTTTCTCATTCTTGAGAGGAATAGAGAAAGGAGGAGTCAAGAGAGAGTATTGTTATGTGAAACGATTCCCAAGTTTCAATTTTTTATGCAATACACAATTGACATAATCAAATATTTATAGAGTTAGGGTATAGGTTAAACTAATTATTTAATTAAATTCCAAACCTTAAATAATTTAATAACCCTTAATAAACCCCATGTAACATAACAATAATATTCTTAATATTATTTTGTGGTGTGATCTAACTTGTGAAATAACAAATATTATTTAACCAGCTTGTTAATTAATATTTTTCACTAGACTCAATATTGGTTTGTTCAAACTTTTTTTATAATTTATTGAAATCATGAATAAATATTTTATTTAAATATTTCATTCATCAATAAAAATTTATTATCAATAAAATGTGAATAAAATTCTCCCTTTGTGTTGAGAATAATATTTATTCAATTAACTAAAATCAATATAATTTAATCAAGATCATTAGAAATGCTTATTGTGTGGCCCTCTAGGTTTATTTATTACTGGAATTAGGAAGGCTTTCTGAAAGTAAGATATTACTCTCTAGTAATGGGTTAAGGCACCCAAGATAAAGAAATTAATTTCACAATGATGACGACCACATACAAATGAACACTATGTAATATAATCCCTTGGTCATAATATCCCATCAAGTAGGTTGCACATCTGTGTCATCGACCTATATGATTGATATGTCTTTCTTTAACTATCTAAAATAAATGTGTCATTTCACCATGGACATAAAATTTAATGTGATAGTTCTATTTGAATCAAAGAGTCGAGATATCAACTTCTATAAAGATAAAAGGTACAAATCCTTCCTCAACTTACCCATTATTGACATGTCAATCATGACACACCCAATGTGCCCTACCTCACCACATACATATTTCATCATGGTTTTCATAAGAAAATCTAAGTGCATGAGTCATGACATGCATTAATGAAAATACTAAAGTCTAAATACCATTAAAAACAATTGAAAATATGAATATTTGATGACACCAAAACATGTAGAATTTTTACTGGAAAGTATGTTCTCATAATCTCCCATCTTAGAGATTAAAAAGTGTGAAATTCCTGAGAGGAAGTCTTGTCCACTTACAAGTAATCACACTCAAAACTTTATATACTATGTGTCCCATCATACTATTTTATCCAACCAAAAAACTATATTTATGAATTTTATTATAGCACTACAAGTTTCTCATTGTAGAATATAACTACCTTGACCTTATCAATGAGACATATACACTAAGACATTATTAAAATATATTCAAAAATAATAATGAAAAATATGTTACAATAAGTTTTATTTATATTAAATACATTGAATATACATCTAATCAAATTTCAAATAGTTGTTCCTAGGACACCAACTCCAACAAAATCCCCCTTGGACTAGATCCCACTACCTATAACTTTTATTCTTCTAAAGATCACATGATAATAATGTTTTTGCAAATTCAATGCATTAGTAAAGGGTTACACCATGTTTTACTCAATGTAAATAATATATAATTCAAACTTGAATCTCGAAGGAAACCCCTCAAAAGATAATACTTCTGAAGTATGTACTTCATCCATTGATATTACCTTGGATCTTTTACAAGATCCACCACTATATTATTATCACAATATTGTGTGATATGATATCTACTTCTAGGTAATATTACAAACTCTTGGATGAAGTTGTGAATCAAAAATACTTATTTATATATCTAAAAAGATGTAATATACATGGAATCTGATGTAGAATCTATGAACAAATACTTATTTAAGATCTTTTAGCTCACATTACCTCCATTCAAAGTGAAGATGTATCCTGTTTTTGACTTCATGTCATATTCATCATTTTAGAAACTAGAATCTTCATATCCTCTTATGACTAGTTCCTCATATCCTCCATAAACTAATAACATATCCTCAGTACATCTCAAATATTTAAGGATGGTCTTAACAGCCATCGAATAGCGATCACCTGGGTCAGCTTGATTTCTTCCTACCATACATACTGTGTAGGAAACATATAGCCTAGTACATAGCATACCATCCATGACTGACCCAATCATTGATGTGTATATAATACTTTCTATTGTATTACTTTCCTCATGTGTCTAAGGGAACATCTTCTTAGAAAGATAAATTCCATGTGATGTTAGAAACAATCCTCTATTGGATTGTTCCATATTGAATATCTTCATTATCTTTCTGATGTATGTACTTTGAATTAGGCCGAGAAATCTATTAGATATATCATGAAGGGTCTTGATCCCAATAATATATGATGCCTCAACCAAGTCTTTCATGGAGAATCATTTATTCAACCATGCCTTAATAGATTGTAAGACTTGTATTTTGTTTCCAATAAGTAATATGTCATCAACATATACTATTAAGAAAATGATTTCACTACCACTAAACTATTTGTAGATACAAGGCTCAAATTCATTATTTATGAAACTAAACTCCATTATTTCTTTAGAAAAATAATATTCCATTACCTGGATTATTTATTTAATCTATAAATGGATTTTTTTTTGAATTTTCATATCTTGTTGGCATCCTTTGGAGTTACAAAACCTTCAGGTTGTGTCATAAATAAATCTTCCTAAAGGATCCCATCAAGGAAGGATATTTTTAATTCTATTTTCTAAATATTGTAGTAATGGTAATCCATAATGGAAAGTATAATTTTTTTTGGATTTATGTATTGTAAATTGTGAAAAGGGTTCTTTATAGTCAATGCCTTGATACTGTTTAAAACCTTTTATAAACGGTCATTCCTTATTGATAATGAATTGTCAATACATGTCCAGTTTCTTCTTGAATACCCATTTTCAACAAATATGATTTATATAAACTAGATTATCTACTAAAATCTAGACTTGGTTTTGGTACATGGAATCCATTTCAAAATTCATGGCTTCATGCCACTTGGAAAAATCTGTACCACTTATTACTTCCTTATAGGTTAGAGGATCATTATTATCAACTAATAATGATTCACCATCCTTAGTGACTATAAACACACACTATTATGGTGAGGGATCATATAGAAAGTTACCTTTTGTTTCTTTAGGGTATCCTCTAAAGGCACACTTTGGGCCTCAGGGTGTAAGTTTTTTACCTAAAGAGGCCTTAACAAATTCTCCTCAACCCTAAATATGTAAGTATGGTAACATAGGTTTATTTAAATTCCATAAATGGTATGGTATACCATATTATAATTTAGTTGGTTATTGGTTTATTATTTGTGTTGTTGTTTATAATTCATATCCCCAAAATGATAATGAATGACTCTCATGAATCATCATTGATTTTACCATATCGAATAATGTGTGGTTCCTCCTTTCTCTTACACCATTACATTGAGGTGAATAAGGAGAAGTGAGTTGGGATTGGATCCTAAAATCTAATAAATGAAGTATTTATTAAGATTTTTTTCCACTGTAGTTTGATTCAAGTTTCTTAATCATCTTACCAAGAAATTTCCTAACTTAATTCTTTTATTTTTTGAATTTATCAAAATAATATGACTTATACCTCATTAAGAAGACATATCCATATATACTAAAACCATTAGTAATATTTATGAAGTATGAGTACCCACCCATTACCTCAATAGGAAATGGTACACATACATCTGTATGAATTAATTCCAGAATCACATTGAACCGTTCACCTTTTCCAGTAAATGGGGATTTGGTCATTTAACCTTGTAAATATGCGTGACATATACCAAGTTTTTTTAGTTAAAAATAATATGAATATCTCTCTTGGTATAATTTAGTTATTTAATTTTCATTTACATGACCTAACTTGTGATTCTATAGTTGGGTGTGGTATAAATCCTATTAAGTTTTTTCATTATCTATTTTCATTACTTGTTTCATGTAATAAAACAACTAAAGATTTTTATTTAAATGTGTTTTATAAATAAAAAATGATATATTTAAGAAAGAAGAAACATATATTTTTGAACATGAAAATAAAACCATCTTAATCAAGTTTATATATAGAAATAATATTTTTGGTAACTGAAGTAACATAATAATAACTCTTTAAAATCAATATCATTATAGTCGGAAATGTGAGGCGGTAGTCCCCAATAGATGCAACATTAATTTTAGCTATATTGGATGCTTTTATATCTACCTCCCCTAAATAAATATTTCTAAATCTAATTGGTTCCTATATTTTATTACATATGTGAGAACCAGAAGATGTATCTAATAACCAATTTGTAGAAATAGATAAATTGCACTCGATAAAAAATTCACTTGAAGCCCCCTTGATTTTTTGGTTGGTTGATTTTTTCTTATAATGGCCCATATTTCCAAATGATAAATAATTATAATATTGTTACCATTATTTCCCCTTAACCTTCCTCTTATTGGATGGTCATGAAGATGCTTTGTGTTTAGAGTGCTTTATTTCCCCTTTCTGTTTGTTCACTATATGGATCAAAGGATTCTCACACTTCATCTCCTTATATACTTATTAAAGAAGAGTGAAAATATCTATAAGAGACTTCTCAATGTGGTTCATATTAAAATTTTAAATAAATCTAGATAAGATTAAAGGGAGTGATGCCATAATGATATCGATTCCTAATTATTTTAGGAGTTTAAACCCTAGAATCTATAGGCGCTCAATGTAGCCAATGTGATTGACTATGTGAGACCCAACTAGGGAAACCTATATAATATTTATCTGAAATAGATACTTTTAAATATCAAAACATTATTGTATAGAACTATTACGGTAAAGATGAGAGAGTTACTCAATCATGATATACACGTCAATGTTTTCATGAGACTTCATGTGTTCAATAGATATAAATGAAAGAATTAAACATTGAATTCCAAGTGCATCACTCAATTTTTTTTGTAGATAAGGAAATAATAATCACTCACATCTTAGGAAAGTATATTAGACATTAATAATTCTACCTTGTAATATTTTCATTCATAGCGTATCACATCATAAAGGCATCTGAATCATTCTTAGTAGTTACTATTAGTGAGGTGATTATCGTTATCCAATATAGATAGAAGTGATAGTGTGGTTGAAAAACATTCCACTTTAGTATATAATTAAAAGGGGATATTATTATTACTTTTCTTGATTATAAATTTTGTGAGAAATAATAAATTAATTGATTTTATTAAATCTTCCACTATTTTCTCAAGTTCCAATAGACCTCACTATTGAACTTTAAATGTCTAGTTTCTAGGAAATTCAAGTGTAAAGGATCTATATGCCACTTATTATAATTGCAATGAGGTTTTTTCAAGAAACATGAAGGTATTTAACTAGGAAGATCTTTTCCAAATCTAGGATTTCAACTCCTTTATTTGTTGAGTAGAGTCCCCTATATTGGAATACAGACTTGGATTTCCTCAACACCTGCCTCCATGTTACTTCAAGTCTAGAAAGGGGTACTTATATTGATGTAAGATGGTTAAGTCAACCCATAACCTTCATGATAAATTCATGTTAAAAGTAATTTCCCCAATGGGGTTTGTTCAAACACACAGTTCTAATTATTTTATTCGTAATCAAGTTATTGAATGACAAGTATGAATTAATATATATTTGAGGTTTTTTAATTTATTATGGATAAATTTTATCTTGTTTTTCCATTACATGTCTCCTTAATATTAAGTGGATGTTAATTAATTAACCACATTGGATAAAATATTTATACATAATACATTTATTTAAATTCCATATTTTCAACCTAATTCATTCATTTATGTGATCATGGTCTTGCAACCATAAAATTAAATAATGTACAGATAGATATAAATAAATAATTAAATGACATGTTCATTAGATTTATATAATGGTTGATTTAATGAGTGAAAATTAAATCTACCTATAACTTGGGGTAAATAAATCATATTATAGGTATTAGCATGAGTTAAAGCATTCCAATTGTCCACCTATGTAATATCTGGGTTGGAATCATTATGGTTCTTTCTTGAATCGCCTCCACATGCCTTGGAAAAATCTATTAATTATGGTTATTTATAACTCACATGCAGGTGATGGGAACAAAAGCATTGGATAAAGGGGGATCACATAAAAATTCTTAGACACACAAGACCTATATAATAATGGAGGGAGAGATGACTCACAGACCACAAAATTTAATTTAATAAAATATAAATGTAAACAAATGAAATAAATTAAATTAAATAAATTAAAATCCATACAATGATCTTGGTAGAGCTCATGAATGGTCATACAAGCAATGTACATGAAAAATTAAACTAGTTAACATTCATTTCTATTCATTATTTATTATTAAGATAAAAATTATTTCATAAATTGATTCCCTTTCATATTAATTACAATCCAAATTTAATTTGGAGATACCCATCATTTATGTAATTCATGTAAAATAAATGGTAGAACCAATAAATATATATTTAGTACTATAAATTCATTAATCATTTAAAATTTTATTAAACTATTAATAAGTTGTCAAAAAAATTGTTGCAATCAATAAAATAAGGTTTTAATGCTGCAATTTTTAGTTTTAATATAATTTAATTCTATACATTTACTGGGTGATTACATGGTGTGTACTATCTAGTTAAATGTTATGTACCTCGATTGTCATGTATCCTAGGTACCCACATGGGACTTTAACGCGTCTTTTGGCAGACTACATAGTGTGTACTAATGAGATACATGTCCTGTGTTCCTATTTTCATGTGAATGATATTCATGATTAGTTATTTAGTGTGTATCTCGATGGATTACACAACATGTACAGACCAGTTATACACTGTGTGGTTTGAATTCTATGTGCCTGTGAAATCAAAAAAAAGACATGGAGTGTTCTCAGGTGAGAGATTATATGATTTGTGGAACTAGCTTCATTTCATGTATCACTGATGTAGTGTGTCCAAATAACAATATTGAGGAATTGACATGTATCATGGATGCAAGAATTGATGAAATTCACACCATGTACACTGTATACACGTCTTGTATATCATAAATGCTCTAGGTTTTTGGTATCATCTCATTTGACAGTGTATAATGACCACATATATTGCACTGTTTACATCACTAATCCATATAGATTTAATGATGTGTATGTTGTATACATGAAATTTTATCTGATATATTGTGTACCAGTTTTTTCAGTCAACACACGATGTACACCACGCGTAATAACTATGTGGCATATCTTATATCCCATGGAACAGACAGGTGTATCATAATAGGGTACACATCATGCACTCTGACTACACGTTGTGTAACCCTCTCATACCATACAAAAATTTGGCATTTCCCAATGGAATCTATCAGCATTCTTTATCTATTCTTAAAACTTTAAGAAAATAAAACACTAAATGAACATGATTAATAAGTTGATAATAAGTTAATTCAAAACATATTAAAGAATGAATAATATGAAATAAAAATTCAACCACAATTGCATATAAAACAACAATAAACTAAATAATTATAAATTAAAATGTGATTTCTCATATTCCACTTATAGGTTATGGGCACAATAGAAGCACCGATGGTTGGTGTTATATTAAAATTTATTTTAATATTGAGTTGCTAGAATCCTCGAGCGAGGATCTTGAACATTAAAATTATAATTAATTTATTTATATCTTAATAAATGAATATCTGATTTGAGAATTATTTCTTCTGTGTAGATATAGATCATCTAAAAAGATCTTTTTGGATTACCTTTATTATACTATGAGTATCCATGAGTAGAATCCCTCTTGTGGTGATCCACATGTTCTCCTTTTATCTCCGAGTAATTGCAATCGATCACCAGGTGCTAGCGTAGAGAGCTAATTATCTTACGTTATTCAAGCTGATCATTCTTCCTTAGATATTGAAGGGATATTTCTTACGTTTCTTTTTAATTACAGGAATAGAAAATAGAGGAGTCAAGATATAGTTTTTTTGAACTATAATTCTCATGTTTCTATTTTCTTTGGATGTAAAACACAATTAACATAATGGTCTATTTATAGAACTAGGGTTTAGGTTAAAATAATTATTTAATTTAATGTCATCCCTTAAGTAATTTAATAATTCTTAATAAACCCCATAAAACATAATAAAAATAAAAATAATATTATTTTTTGGCATGTTCCAATTTTCACAATAAAAATTAATATTTAACCATCTTGTTAATTAATACTTTTCACCGGACCTGGACTTAGTCTGTCCAATCTCCTCTAGTATTTATTGAAATCCTAAATAAATATTTAATTTAAATATTTCATTCATCAATGAACATTTATGATCGATAAAATTTGAATAAAATTATCACTCAGTCTTGAGAATAATATTTATTAAATTAATTAAATTCAAATAGAATTTAATCATGATCATCTGAAACACATAGTGTGTTACCCTCTAGAATTATTTCTGGTTGGAATTGGGTGGGATTGCCTAAAGTCCAATATTACTATCTAGTAATGGGTCAAGGCACCCAAGAGAAATAACTTAATTCCTCAATTATGAAAACCACATATAAATGATAACTATGTAATATAATACCCTTTTTATAATATCCTATCAAGTGGGTTTGATATCTATCACCAACCAATATGCTTGAGACATATTTCTTTGACTATTTGAAATAAATGTGTTGTTTCACTATGGCCATGTAATTTAATATGACACTTCTATTTGAATCAAAGGGTTGAAATATCAACTTCGATAAAGATGGAAGAGGCAAATCGTTCATCGACTTATTCATTAATGACATTCAATCATTCCACACCCAACATTATTTACCTCACTATAAATATGTGACATCATGGTTTTCATCAGAAAACCTAAGTGTGTGATTATTTATAATATTCAAATATAATGACTATTACATATTCCCACAAATAATAATATCTAATGATACTAAGATATGTATAATTTCTACTAGTCATTCTAATCTGATAAATATCCATCTTGGAGATTAAAAAGTGAAAAATTCATGAGAAGGAGCCTCATAAACTTATGAGTACTCTCCCCATATAGTATATATACTATATGTCCCAAAATAGTATGTTATCTAACAATAAAACTATATTTAAAAATATTTTCACAAACCAGCTTGTGTTGACCCCAAACTAGACACCCGAACTGGCCCATGACATGGCCCGAGAGGCATTCTCGATTCTACTAGGCTAGAAAATAGTGTCAGGAATAAAGAAAAACTAAATTGGGAATGAATTATCACATGTAAAATAGATAAATAAAACAAAATAAATATGACTAACATTGTAATTAGAAAATATTCAAGAAACTGATAGATAAAAACAAACACTAGATATACCTCTTTGTAACCGCATGGTTCACCACCATCCACTGAACTAACATCTCTCCATGGTGACCAAGACTGAGTTAGAAGTAGCACCAAAAGATAAAAACAAATATAGTGATATAGGTTTGAGTAATAAAACTCAACTAGAATTCCTGAATAAACTACTCTATATTATTTACCATTAAAAATAGAACCAAATCATGCTAGTTTGAAAATAGGATGTATAAAAATAAGGGTTTTTATTATTTTAAGAGAAACATGTAACAAGCTTTCATTTTAATAAAAAATAATTTATATTATATTCTCAAAAATAGATTTCAAGGCATTAATTTTTTTTTTCAGAAAATTAATTATAAAATATAAAATATCCTATATAGGTGTCTTAGTGCAAAAAAAACAATTATACCATTTTATAATGAAACCCGAAAAATAGAGGAAACTAGATATGAGGGAATTTTAAAATAGTTCTAAGAAAGACAAGATTAAAAAAAAGTACTATGGGTGATCTCTAAGCACCTAGGTCATTAGGGCTCTAAGATTCTCATGCCATATTGATCGATCAATATAGTCTATTCTCATGCATGAGATACTAGAGAGGTCACAGGAAATGTTCTATCAGTCCCTAATGCATCATCATTCATTTAGTTATTATTATAGCATAATTTTTCAGGGATCCTAGGTTATTTATCTACCGATGCAGCTTGTGTACTGGTCCATAATAACCCACCCAGACATAGGGTTCCCAAATGCTCAAATTTTCCAAATCTTGGATGTTTCCCCTTTTCAAACCACACACAAACCCACCATTATCAAGTCTAACTTTATCATTTCAAAGTACTAAATTTCTATAAATCCATGGGGGAAAATCATTTCACCACCATTACAAACACACAAAAACATCTTTTAAATTACCCACTACACATTTAAATTCATTTAGAAAACCAATGGGACATTTAAAATAATTTACATTTCATTTAATGTTGGAAAAATATGCTTTAAAAAGAAGATATCTAATGGAAGTTTAGGCACATCATGTAAAAAAAATTGAAAATCCATTTATGAGAGCCACAATAAATTTTAATAGGACATACATACTACATAATAATAAAAAATCGCTTTTAAAATACTCAAGAAATCAAGGAATTAAAATTAAAGTCTTGGACATAAGGAACCTACCTCAGAACATGACGCCTTCAATGACAGACACTTCATTCTTACATGCATATACACCTTCACGCATATATACACACACCCAATTCACATATTCCCCTAACCATGAGGGAATATATACGAGGAAGATATATTTATATCTCTCTCTCTGTGTGTGTGAGAGGGTGAGTGAGTTTGTGTGTGTGTGTGTGAACACACTTACCAATGTATACATGTGAAAGTCGCCTTTAACACTGACAACTCAAAATCACCTAAAGGAGGTCCAAGATGCACTACAAAAATATAAGGAACCAAAAATTCCCAAAATACCTAATTAAAATTGTTCCAAAGAAGATGGAAGGAGTAAAACCTACCCAAAACTGATAGAGAACCAACTGCCTTTTATAATCATGGATAGAACCAGCCTCCATAAAACCCAAGATCACTAAACATCAAGAATCGGTAAGAGGAACACCCAAAAACTAGGTTAGGGTTTTGGAATATCTCATAAACCAAAAAGGAGAGAAATAAAACCAAGGAAAATGTTATAATAAGGAAGAAGAGGAGAAGAGAATCCTACCTAGAGAGATCACACAAAAAATCAGCTGGAAAATCAGATGTTAGAGGGAGAGGGGAAGAGGTGGTGGCACGCACGGGGAATTCCATTTTAGATGTGGTTCGAGCAAGAGGGAGGGTGTGGGGTGCGATATGTAAGAGGGGGGATAGTTAGTAATAATATTAATAGTAATAATAATAATAATAATAATAAAACATTTCTTTTTTCTTTTTTTAAATCTTGGAAAGTGTGCATTGTAACACCCTGAGATTTTATGAAAAATATTCTTTTTAATTTCCTTGATGTCTTGTGATGTACGCTACACCAAAAGGAGCTTTCACTACACGCATCCCTGACTTGTCTTGCTTTACATGCAATCACGACCTTCCACGATAGCGTTTGTTGTACACAATATCGAGTTTCACTAAACAACGATATGTTATTAAAATATTATATAAACTAGCAGTTATGAATAGTAATACCCACTTTTTGAAAATTTATAAATTTTATTTTTCACAATGGACTTCATTTTTGGATTCGGAATATCGAAATTAGCCTAGGGTGAATTTTTGGTATTTTTATGAAAACTTTCAATTTTTGATGAATAATGAAAACACTAGGTTACTATTTAAAAACCGACTTTTTATTTAAATAATTATTTATTTTATTTAAATTTATTTTAGGTCAAAAATTGATACATAATACCTATATATGTTCAATGTAATTCATTGGAGTCATTTTATAATAATTTTAGATATATAGAAATTTTATTGAACTTTTCACCGTCTTTTACCCACCTCCTAGGAGAATTTGGAAATTCACATAAAACATAATTTTACAGCTTCTGTGAGTGGAATTTTGAAAATCCGAGATACACGGTTAATATCAAGGACTAAAATGTGGTTCAATGAGATGAAAATAATTTTTGGTGAATAGTAACTTTTTACTTTTATTTACCACGGTTAAAAGTAAATAGGGTAATTAAGGGTAAAAATGATATTATTATTACCCGAACACATGTACCAATTCTATTGGATAAGTGTAATTTGACCAAAAAAACCTTAGGAATAAAATATGACCATTTAGGTCCACTTGGATTACATTAGGACATTTATTATTAATTTATTTAAAGAAGGGTCAAAATAGGTAAAATCAAAGTTTAATAACTAAATCATTTTTAATATAGGGTTATACATAAGATAAATTCGACTATAAATATTAATTAGAAAGATAAAAAAATTTACTACCTAATGGTATTTCATTTATAATTTTTATACATTAAATAATTTAAGTTATTTATGACACAATGGTGATGCAGTAATTACCTAAATAATGAAATATTAAAATAAATGATGTTATAAATACCCAAATAAATAAAATTTGAGACTATTTATGAATTCAACTAATTTTATAGGTTAATATTACATGTTAGTATTTAATTAATTAAATTTTTTCGAACTAATCATGCTGTTATGATTTTCACAAAAATTCATTACCAAATAGTGTCAAAATTGACATAAAATAGTTTTTAAAACAAATATTATATTATTAATTGTTATTATATTCTTAAAAATCTAAGGTTCAGCCAAGATACTTATATCATGATAGTTGTGTCATTAATGGAGCACTTGGGGGTCTCTTGGATGTATATGGTATGTTTATTAACTATATAATATAAAACTTAAAAGTGACATGGTAAATGTCAATCTAATTAACTAAGAGTTAAAACTAAAAGATAAGGTTAATATAATGACCCAAACCTATCTAAAATATATTGGTTGAGAGGATTTAGACCCATCCCAACCTTAGCTTCGAAATAAATCAATTTGGAGCTATTAAAAACCGAATATGACTTTATTATAAAATAATATTTTAAGTTTCCCTAAGGTGACCCTCTCCTCCCTTATAAAAAGGGCACCCCTCACCTCTTCTCTTCACACACTTTTGAGCCTTGAAGCTCGACCAAACCCTGCCCATTTCTCTTCTCCACTTATATAGAAACATTTTGGAGGTTCTGTTCTTCTCAAAAGACCAACTCTACTTCTTTAAGAGGAAGCTTAAATGAGGTGCGTCGAAGAAGAGGTAATCTCTTCTTCCGATTCTCTCAAGTTTCTTTCTTCTAATAATTCTTCTTCTTTAGTTGTCTCATTATAAAGTAATAACATCAGCATTACTTATATACTGATATGTTATTATAAATATGATACAACCCTACTTCAACTTCTATCCATCCTATGGAAAATGAAATCACTACGCGTGCGTACGTACGGAATACCATCTCCACTCCGTGGTGTAATATGTTTTCGACCACCACCTTACTTGGATGGGTATAACACTACAAGAAAACAACCGTTTAGCGGCGGTTTTTTCGCGGCGGTTTTAAAAACCGCCGTGAAACGCGTTTTTGGGCCGTCATTTCACGGCGGTTTTAAGAACCGCCGCTAAACGGCAAAAAAAATTATTTTTTTAAATTAATTTTTACTTTTTATTTTAATTTTATTCGAGGATTAGAGGCGGTTTTTTAAAAAACCGCCGCGAAATAGCGGCGGTTTTGGTAAAACCACCGCTAAATGAAATTAAAAAAATAAAAAAACGTGAGAAACCCCGAAATCACTAAAACGACCATAACTTTTGAGCCGGGCGTCCGTTGAAGCACCACGACCAGTCAAATCGAAGCTCATGAAGAGATATAGAGGCACATATAATCAAAACCATGAGATGCTCTAAGGTGTGGAAGATATTAGAGTTATAAAAAAGTTGAAAAAAGTTCTCCAACTTCAAACAGCCATAACTTTCGCTCCGGGTGTCCGTTTGGGCTCTACCACATATCAAATCGAAGACAGCGAAGAGAGCTACGCACCGGTTCGACAAAAGAAAGCTTCTTTCAGGTTTTTCAACCCCAAGAACCCCTCCGAAGGCCTTTAAAACCCCATTTCCATCACCGGTGTCCCGTCAAACTTGTCTTCAAATAGACCTAACTTTCGATCCGCGTGTCAGTTTGACCTCCTCCTCCTGCCAGATCATAGCTCGTTCCATGAGCTTCAGTTTGACTGGTCACGGCGCCCACATGCACTCCTAGATCATATGTTATGGCCTTTTTAGTGGGTATCGGGTTTGTTATGTTTTCAGTGTCTCGTTTCTAGCACCCGTTCTCCGTCAGCTTTTTTTAAATGGTCATAACTTCCGATCCGTCTGTCCATTCAGACTCTTTCACCTTTCAGGTTGAAGAGCGTTTCAGGATCTTTGATTTGATAGGTCGCGGATCTAAAACAGACTCTCGGATCATAAGTTATCTCCATTAATGTGAGTCCAATGTTTTTGTCTCTTTATGACCGTTTTGACGGGTTTTAACGGTAGCTCCATTTATTACTGTTTATTTGGGTTTCCATGACTTTTTATCTTTATCAATGATTTTTTATGGGTTATTATGATGATTATGTTGAATTATTAAGGAGTTTTCCAGAGTTGTCAAGAGTTTTCATGCATTCTCATTTTTTCTAATGCCTCATTCTTCATATGCTTCTCCATCCTTTTTCATGCATTTTCATGATTTTTCATCCCTTATCACGTCTTTTCATACTTTTTCATGTGTTTCCTTTATTATTTATTATTTATTATTTATAATATACATTAATTTATTTATTATCCATTATTTGTAACTGGTTATTTATTATTTATTATTTATTATTTATTATTTATATTTATATTTATTTATTAGTTATTATTTATTAGTTATTATTTATTATTTATATTTATTTATTATTTATTTTTGTTTATTATTTATATTTATTTATTATTTATTATTTATTATTTATTATTTATTATTTATTATTTAGTATTTATATTTATTTATTATTTATTATTTATATTTATATTTATTTATTATTTATTATTTATTATTTATTATTTATTATTTATATTTATTTATAATTTATATTTATATTTATTTATTATTTATTATTTATTATTTATATTTATTTATTATTTATTTTTATTTATTATTTATATATATTTATTATTTATTATTTATTATTTATATTTATTTATTATTTTTTATTTTCTATTTATTATTTATTATTTATATTTATATTTATTATTTATTATTTATTTATTATATTTATTTATTATTTATTAATTTCTATTTATTATTTATTATTTATATTTATTATTTATTATTTATTATTTATATTTATATTTATTTATTATTTATTATTTATTATTTATTATTTATTATTTATATTTATTTATTATTTATTTATATTTATTATTTATATTTATTTATTATTTATTATTTATTATTTATATTTATTTATTATTTAAATTTATTTATTATTTAAATTTATTTATTATTTATATTTATTTATATTTATTTATTATTTATATTTATATTAATATATTATTTATTATTTATTATTTATATTTATTTATTATTAATTATTTTCTATTTATTATTTATTATTTATATTTATTTATTATTTATTATTTATTATTTATTATTTATTATTTATTATTTATTATATATATTTATTTATTAGTTATTATTTATTAGTTATTTTTTTATTATTTATTATTTATTATTTATTATTTACATTTATTTATTATTTATTATTTATCATTTATATTTATTTATTATTTATTATTTATATTTATTTATTATTTATTATTTATTATTTATTATTTATTATTTATTATTTATTATTTATTATTTATATTTATTTATTATTTATTATTTATATTTATTTATTATTTATTATTTATATTTATTATTCCTTATTTATTATTTATTATTTATTATTTATTATTTATTATTTATTATTTATTATTTATTATTTATTATTTATTATTTATTATCTATTATTTATTATTTATTATTTATTATTTATATTTATATTTATTTATTATTTATTATTTATATTTATTTATTATTTATATTTATATTTATTTATTATTTATTATTTATTATTTATTATTTATTATTTATATTTATTTATTATTTATATTTTTATTTATTTATTATTTATTATTTATTATTTATATTTATTTATTATTTATTTATTATTTATATATTATTTATTTTTATGTATTATTTATATTTATTTATTATTTATTATTTATATTTATTTATTATTTATTATTTATTATTTATATTTAGTTATTATTTATTATTTTCTATTAGGTATTTATTATTTATATTTATTTATTATTTATTTATTATTTATTATTTATTTATTATATTTATTTATTATTTATTATTTTCTATTTATTATTTATTATTTATATTTATTTAATATTTATTATTTATTATTTATTATTTATTATTTATTATTTATTATTTATTATTTATTATTTATATTTATATTTATTTATTATTTATTATTTATTATTTATTATTTATTATTTATATTTATTTATTATTTATTATTATTTATTATTTATATTTATTTATTATTTATATTTATTTATATTTATTTATTATTTATATTTATTTATTATTTATATTTACTTATATTTATTTATTATTTATTATTTATATTAATTTATTATTTATTATTTATTATTTTTATATATTTATTATTTATTATTTATTATTTTCTATTTATTATTTATTATTTATATTTATTTATTATTTATTATTTATTATTTATTATTTATTATTTATTATTTATTATTTATTATTTATTATTTATTATTTATATTTATTTATTAGTTATTATTTATTAGTTATTATTTATTATTTATTATTTATTATTTATTATTTATATTTATTTATTATTTTTATTTATTATTTTTATTTATTTATTATTTATTATTTATATTTATTTATTATTTATTATTTATTATTTATTATTTATTATTTATATTTATTTATTATTTATTATTGATATTTATTATTCCTTATTTATTATTTATTATTTATTATTTATTATTTATATTTATTTATTATTTATTTATTATTATTTATATTTATTTATTATTTATTATTTTCTATTTATTATTTATTATTTATTATTTATTATTTATTATTTATTATTTATATTTATTATTTATTATTTATATTTATATTTATATTTATTTATTATTTATTATTTATTATTTATTATTTATATTGATTTATTATTTATTTTTATTTATTATTTATATTTATTTATTATTTATTAATTATTATTTATATTTATTTATTATTTAAATTTATTTGTTATTTATATTTATTTATATTTATTTATTATTTATATTTATTTATTATTTATATTTATTTATTATTTATCATTTATATTAATTTATTATTTATTATTTATTATTTTTATTTATTTATAATTTATTATTTTCTATTTATTATTTATTATTTTCTATTTATTATTTATTATTTATATTTATTTATTATTTATTATTTATTATTTATTATTTATTATTTATTATTTATTATTTATATTTATTTATTATTTATTATTTATTAGTTATTATTTATTAGTTATTAGTTATTAGTTATTATTTATTATTTATTATTTATTATTTATATTTATTTATTATTTATATTTATTATTTATATTTATTTATAATTTATTATTTGTATTTATTTATTATTTATTATTTATTATTTATTATTTATTATTTATTATTTATTATTTATATTTATTTATTATTTATAATTTATATTTATTTATTATTTATTATTTATATTTATTATTCGTTATTTATTATTTATTATTTATTATTTATTATTATTGAGTTTATATTTATTATTTATGTATTATTTGTTTTTTCAATTAATATATATAAGTATATTAAATTCTGTTTATTAAACACATGGCGAGCTTACACCAAAATGAGCTTACACCACACACATCCCTGACTTGGCTTGCTTTACACACAATCACGACCTTCCACGATAGCGTGTGTTGTACACAATATCGAGTTTCACTAAACAACGATATGTTTTTAAAATATTATATAAACTAGCCGTTATGAATAGTAATACCCACTTTTTGAAATTTTATAAATTTTATCTTTCACAATGGACTTCATTTTTGGATTCAGAATATCAAAATTAGCATAGGATGAATTTTTGGTATTTTTCTGAAAACATTCAATTTTTGATGAATAGTGAAAACACTTGGTTACTATTTAAAAACCGACTTTTTATTTAAATAATTATTTATTTTATTTAAATTTATTTTAGGTAAAAAATTGATACATAATACCTATATATGTTCAATGTAATTCATTGGAGTCATTTTATAATAATTTTAGATATATAAATACTTTATTGAACTTTTCACCGTCTTTTTCCCACCTCCTAGGAGAATCTGGAAATTCACATAAAACTTAATTTTACCGCTTCTGTGAGTGGAATTTTTAAAATCTGAGAGACACGGTTAATATCATTGACTAAAATGTGGTTCAATGAGATGAAAATAATTTTTGGTGAATAGTAACTTTTTAGTTTTATTTACCACAGTTAAAAGTAAATAGGGTAATTAAGGGTAAAAATGATATTATTATTACCCAAAAGATGTCCTAATTCTATTGGATAAGTATAATTCGACCAAAAAAACCCTTAGGAATAAAATATGACCGTTTAGGTCCACTTGGATTACATTAGGACATTTATTATTAATTTATTTAAAGAAGGGTCAAAATAGGTAAAATCAAAGTTTAATAACTAAATCATTTTTAATATAGGGTTATACATAAGATAAATTCGATTATAAATATTCATTAGAAATCTAAAAAGATTTAAAACCTAATGGTATTTAATTTATAATTTTTGGACATTAAATAATTTAAGTAATTTATGACACAATGGTGATGCAGTAATTACCTAAATAATGAAATATTAAAATAAATGATGTTATAACTACCCAAATAAATGAAATTTGAGACTTTTTATGAATTAACCTAATTATATAGGTTAATATGACATGTTATAATTTAATTAATTAAATTTTTTTGAACTAATAATGCTGTTATGATTTTTAAAAAAATTCATTACAAAATAGTGTCAAAATTGACAGAAAATAGTTTTAAAACAAATATTATATTATTAATTGTTATTATATTCCTAAAAATCTAAGGTTCATCCAAGATACTTATTTCATGATAGGTGTATCATTAATTTACCACTTGGGGGTCGCTTGGATGTATATGGTATGTTTATTTACTATATAATATATAAAACAAAGTGACATGGTAAATGTCAATCTAATTAACTAAGAGTTGAAACTAAAAGATAAGGTTAATATAATGACCCAAACCTATCTAAAATATATTGGTTGAGAGGATTTAGACCCAGCCCCACCTTAGCTTCGAAATAAATTAATTTGGAGCTATTAAAAACCGAATATGACTTTTTTATAAAATAATATTTTAAGTTTTCTTAAGGTGCCCCTCTCCTCCGTTATAAAAAAGGCACCCCTTCCCTCTTCTCTTCACACACTTTTGAGCCTTGAAGCTCGACCAAACCCTACCCATTTCTCTTCTCCACTTCTCTAGAAACATTTTAGAGGTTCTGGTCTTCTCAAAAGACCAACTCTACTTCCTTAAGAGGAAGCTTAAAGGAGGTGCGTCGAAGAAGAGGTAATCTCTTCTTCTGATTCTCTCAAGTTTCTTTATTCTTCTACTTCTTCTTCTTTAGTTGTCTCATTATAAAGTAATAAAATTAGTATTACTTATATACTTATATGTTATTATAGATATGAAACAACCCTATTTCAACTTATATCCATCCTATGGAAAATGAAATCACCGTGCATGCGTACGTACGGAATACTGTCTCCATGCCATGGTGTAATCTGTTTTCAACCACCACCTTACTTGGATGGATATAATGGTGTAAATAAATAACTATATATAATTATTGTAAAGTGATATTGATTCTCAAATATTATACATACATTTTAATACAATTCCACGATCATGGGAATGATATCATCGCTCGTGAGTACGTACAGACTACCATCTCCACAACACGATGAGATTCATTCTCCATGTTAACCATTAATGAATGATTATAAAGTATATATAATGAATAATAATGAAATATATGACATAATAATGATACTTTATTTATGTATATATAGGTATGTCATCTACTTAATTCCATTCAATTCAATAAGGAAACGAAAACAGCGTTCATGTGTATGTACGGCCTACCGTCTCCATGAACGGTGTATTTCATTCCATTTATCGATCTATCATATATATATATATGTATATGATGAATATATATTATATATAAATAATGTTTTAAATTATGGAATTATATAAATCAGTATATAAGTAATAATATCAAGAACAACAAGTCGAAACACATACGATAAATGAAACAATTTTACCCAAAATGCTGCTTTAACATGTAATTTACAAAAGAAGGGTAATATAAAGTCATAAGTGAACCATATGTGATATCATAACAATGAATATGATTTTTTAATAAGTTAATGACATTATTTAAATCATTATACAGGAGGTTCAGATACATACGAAGCATATCAGACGTAAGGTAAGGGATAACTATTTCAATCTCGTTCTTATCCGAGATTGTTTATTCGTAAGTATTTACTGGGGTTATTGTTATCATCCATGTACTTGTTTACTAAAAATGGTTTCATGTATGTTTAAATTATTTTTTAACCATTTTAGACTTTTACGACATGGTATGTAAGGAATATTTCTTTTACATGGTACTTTTTGACTTTTCCGGCAAAAGTACCAGAAGAATGTTTTTTTTAACTTATACAGCATGGAAGGATTTTTACGGTTTCATAAAGCCTTATTTTCATGAAGCTTACTCCAAAAGATTTCATGACTAGTTTCAAAAAAATATTTTTCTTTTAAAATTTCATGACATTTTGTGAAAAGAAATTGATTTTGAAGAAGAAAGGATATTTTCCTCAAGAATTCATCTCAAGTGTTTTATCAAAACCATTTTCCATCTAAGATGACATTGTTTAATATGTGTATGTTTCAAGTATAATTTCTCTATTATTTACATGCTTTCACTTTTATTATTATGAAATGATATCCATTTGTTTTATATGAATTATGTTATGATGGGTTGATGTTTATGAAACCCATTTTATTCTTTGGGTTATGATGAATGAATTATGTTTATTTTGTGGAAAAAGTAAGGATGATTTCAATATGAGATGGGTGGGACCTATATCTCCCTCAAATGCATTGGGTAAAGATTTATATCTCATGAGATAGACATGGATGGAAGGGTAAGTTAATCCGGTTTAGTGATACATGGCTGGAATGAGGAGTGGACTCGATTCAGAAAGGGACTTTGTCCACTAAGATGGTCTTGGCAGCAATGCCTTGGCTACTATGGAAATCATAACATGTGCTTAATGGTTGCCACAATTACATGTTTTATTCCCATGTTATTTTATCATGATTGATGTTCCTTTATGATCTATGCCTTACTTACTACCAAGATTTATTTCACAACTCAAGATTTTGATGTTTAAAATTTATGTTCATGTTTTAAAGTTCAAATGTATATAGTTTGTTTTATTTTCTCCATGATTACCCTTACTAAGAATTTGATATCACCCTTTATATGTTTTCTTTTCCCCAGGATATAAAGAAGGGTTTTAGGTAAGAAAAAAAGGGGAAGATCTTTATTGAAGATTTTGAAGATCTTTCACCATGATTAGAAGATTACGTTCCGAGTTTCCAAAGACACTGAACTATTACAGTCCTTGTGTGTCTGTTTTTATTATGTATTAAGTATTCTGCAAAAGTAATGTAATGTCCATGCACATCAAGATTCGGGTCTCTATAGTTGGTATCAGAGGAAAGGTTTAGTTAACCTTTAGAAACTAGGATGTGAAAACTTTAGTGAGATCCCTAGAGATTTTTCTATGGTATGTCTAGGGATGTCCCTAAGGTTAAGTATAAGTATAGGTTATAGTCCTAGAATTACGGTAATGATATTAGAATTAAACATAAGATGTTAGATATCGAAGGGACTCCCCCTTTATTATGTTGTTTTCCCTAGCATGTTTTTTTCCTCTCACACTATTCTTTTTGGGTTTTAGACGATGGATGGAACCCGAAGGAACCGTGTTGATCAATGTAATGGACAATGCAATGATTGTCCTCCTGAACAAACCAATGTTATGGGATATGGAGTAAAAAATCTTATTTCTATACTTACGCAAACTATGAATCATTCTGGACTTCCGATTGAGCATAGAAGGGAACAATATTCTATTGAGTCCTTCATGAGGCAACGTCCACCTTCTTTCAATGGGTCTTCTGATACACTTGTTGCTGAACAATGGATCAGTACCATTGAAAAGATATTTTCCATACTACGCTGTTTGAAACATGATAAAGTCATTCAGGTTGTTTACCATTTAGAAGGTGAAGCAGACTAGTGGTGTACTCTAATTAAGAATACAAGTCCCCAAGATGAAATTGAATCCATGGAATGGGACGAGTTCAATAACTTGTTTTTCAATAAGTACTTCCCTCGTATTCTTTGAAAAAATATGGAAAAGGAGTTCCTTGAGCTTAAGCAAAAGGATTATGAATCTGTTGGTATATACAAAGAAAATTTTACAAGGCTTTCAAGGTATGCATCTGGCTTTATTATCCAACCTGAAAGTAAAGTTGATCGATTCTTCAGTGGATTAAAACCAAGTCTTCGAAGGGCATTAGCTATAAGAGACTTCAGTAGCTATGAAGAAATTGTTCGTTGTGCTATCAAGGTAGAAATGGAAGTTGGTATTACATATCCATATCATGGTTTTGACAAGAAACGAAAGATGTAGTTGAAGGAGAAATCTCAGAACAATGGTGAAAAGAAGATGAATGTTTCTTTATGCTCAAAGTGTGGAAATAAGCATGGTGGAAATTGTCTTAGAGGGACTAGAAATTTTTTTAAGTGTGGAAAATAAGGTCATCGAGCAGCTGAGTGTCGAAGTAATGGAAAAAGGGTTGCTAATGATATGAATAAAGAAAAGACTGCAGATAACGCACCACCAACACTTCAATGCTTCAAGTGCAATGAAATGGGGAATTATGCTAATCAATGCCCTAATCCAAGGGTTAATGATGACCTACATGAGAAACCACTTAAGACAAAAGACAAAGGGAAGTCACATACAATCACTATTGGTGATGTTGAATATGACAATAATGTGGTGGAATGATTAAGTGTTTATGTAATGGGATCCTAAAATAATGTTGTATATAGTATCGTAGAATATTGGAATATTTATGTATTGGTCTATTTGGGTTTTCAATAATTTTATGGTACCAGTAACCATGGAAAGTGATTGAGATATTTTTGGAAACAAGATGATATGTGCATAATTAAGGGATAAGGAGAAAATGAAATGTTTGATAGTATTCATGATCTCATGACTGATATAAGGACAAAGCTATATCATGGTTTGAGTATATAGAATTTTTGGATTTTGGTATGTGGAAAGAGTTAACTTTTGACAGCATTCATGTTTTCACTAAGGTTCAATGGGTATTCATTTTTCAAGAGAATACATGATTAAGGTATTCACATGATTAGAATGTGACCAACAAGATATATGAGGGATAAATTATGGTATTCACATGCTTGTTATATGACCTTTTTAGTAATCGTTCTCTTTATACTATGAGTTTGGAAAGAATTATTTTAGATAAGCCTAAAGATTCAAATGGATTATGTTGAACATAAGTTAGTATTGTTTAAGGATAGAATTCTTTTCGATATTATTGATAGAATGTTATAATAGTATAGTTTTTGAAAAAGGACAATCTGTAGGATGGGCGACAACCCGTCGCGTCAGACAAGGATGCATGAATCAAACCCACAACCAAAGTGTGACATGCCTTTATCGCCTACCACTAGACTACAGGAAGTCCCCGGTTAATATAAACTAGTTTTATTTTATTAAGCGCTATGATAGCTGAAGTATAAGTCCATTTTTGGAACCATATACAATTAATCTCACCATAATATGGACTTATAACTTTTGCAAATATTTTGTTTGAGACAGATGGAATGACCCATCATTCTATCACATGATCTGCTAACACTTCAAGAATGACAAATTCAACTTCATTTCTTTAAGAGATGAAGTGGAAATTGTACAAGGCACGAACAACGGTGAGATTGTACTGAAATAAAGTAAGTATTTCTTCTAATTCTTCATCTTTTGGGAAATGATATTGAAAAAAAATGTTGTCCTAGTGTCCTCATATATGATGAATCAGATGGTACCTTAGATCATCACAAATTTATGGCTTTGTGATTGTTGTCTTTTTCATATCCCTGTTCTCTACCACTCTCCATCAGAACTTGACGATTAGATTTCTCTTCAATATCCATATTTTCACCGATGTTATCCTATTTGGAAACCCAATGATTAGTTAATTTGGGTAACCGTTACGTTTCATACTTTAGTTTTTAAAGTTAAGTTTTGGTATTTCATTTTACGACGTGGGTTTCAATTAAAGAAACTTTCAAGTAGAAAACCATTTATAACCCTGATGAATTTCGAGGGAGAAATTCATTTTAAGGGGGGTAGAATGTAACACCCCATGATTTTATGAAAAATATTCTTTTTAATTTCATTGATGTCTTGTGTTGTACGCTACACCAAAAGGAGCTTGCACCACACACATCCCTGACTTGGCTTGCTTTACACGCAATCGCGACCTTCCACGATAGCGTGTGTTGTACGCAATATCGAGTTTCACTAAACAACGATATGTTTTTAAAATATTATATAAACTAGCAATTGTGAATAGTAATACCACTTTTTGAAATTTTATAAATTTTACCTTTCACAATGGACTTCATTTCTGGATTCGGAATATCGAAATTAGCCTAGGATGAATTTTTGGTATTTTTCTGAAAACTTTCAATTTTTGATGAATAGTGAAAACACTTGGTTACTATTTAAAAACTGAATTTTTATTTAAATAATTATTTATTTTATTTAAATTTATTTTAGGTCAAAAATTGATACATAATACCTATATATGTTCAATGTAATTCATTTGAGTCATTTTATAATAATTTTAGATATATAAAAATTTTATTGAACTTTTCACCGTCTTTTACCCACCTCCTAGGAGAATTTGGAAATTCTCATAAAACATAATTTTACCGCTTCTGTGAGTGGAATTTTGAAAATCCGAGAGACACGGTTAATATCAAGGACTAAAATTTGGTTCAACGAGATGAAAATAATTTTTGGTGAATAGTAACTTTTTACTTTTATTTACCACGGTTAAAAGTAAATAGGGTAATTATGGGTAAAAATGATATTATTATTACCCGAACACATGTACTAATTCTATTGGATAAGTGTAATTCGATGAAAAAAACCTTAGGAATAAAATTTGACCCTTTAGGTCCACTTGGATTACATTATGACATTTATTATTAATTTATTTAAAGAAGGGTCAAAATAGGTAAAATCAAAGTTTAATAATTAAATCATTTTTAATATAGGGTTATACATACGATAAATTCGACTATAAATATTCATTATAAATCTTAAAATATTTCCAACCTAATGGTATTTAATTTATAATTTTTATACATTAAATAATTTAAGTTATTTATGACATAATGGTGATGCAGTAATTACCTAAATAATGTAATATTAAAATAAATGATGTTATAAATACCCAAATAAATGAAATTTGAGACTTTTTATGAATTAAACTAATTTTATAGGTTAATATGACATGTTAGTATTTAATTAATTAAATTTTTTCTAACTATTCATGCTGTTATGATTTTCACAAAAATTCATCACCAAATAGTGTCAAAATTGACATAAAATAGTTTTTAAAACAAATATTATATTATTAATTGTTATTATATTCCTAAAGATCTAAGGTTCGGCCAAGATACTTATATCATGATAGGTGTATCATTAATGGACCACTTGGGGGTCTCTTGGATGTATATGGTATGTTTATTTACTATATAATATAAAAATAAAAAGTGACATGGTAAATGTCAATCTAATTAACTAAGAGTTAAAACTAAAAGATAAGGTTAATATAATGACCCAAACCTATCTAAAATATATTTATTGAGAGGATTTCTACCCACCACCACATTAGCGTCGAAATAAATCAATTTTTAGCTATTAAAAATCGAATATGACTTTATTATAAAATAATATTTTAAGTTTTCCTAAGGTGCCCCTCTCCTCCCTTATAAAAAGGGCACCCCATCCCTCTTCTCTTCACACACTTTTGAGCCTTGAATATCGACCAAACCCAACCCATTTATCTTCTCCACTTCTCTAGAAACATTTTGGTGGTTCTGGTCTTCTCAAAAGACCAACTCTACGTCGTTAAGAGGAAGCTTAAAGAAGGTGCGTCGAAGAAGAGGTAATCTCTTCTTCCGATTATCTCAAGTTTCTTTTTTCTTCTACTTATTCTTCTTTAGTTGTCTCATTATAAATTAATAACATCCGTATTACTTATATACTGATATGTTATTATAAATATGAAACAACCCTATTTCAACTTCTATCTATCCTATGGAAAACGAAATCACCGCGCGTGCGTACGTACGGAATACCGTCTCCACGCCGTGGTGTAATCTGTTTTCGACCACCACCTTACTTGGATGGGTATAATGGTGTAAAAAAAATAACTATATATAATTATTGTAAATTTATATTGATTTTGAAATATTATACATACACTTCAATACAATTCCATGATCATGAGAATGATATCATCGCTCGTGAGTACGTATGGACTACCATCTCCACGACACGATGAGATTCATTCTCCATGTTAACCATTCATGAATGATTATAAAGTATATATAATGAATAATAATGAAATATATGACATAATAATGATATTGTATTTATGTATATATATGTATGTCATCTACTTAATTCCATTCAATTCAATAAGGAATCGAAAACAACGTTCATGCGTACGTACGACCTACCGTCTCCATGAACGGTGTATTTCATTCCATTTATCGATCTATCATATATATATATATATATATGATGAATATATATTATATATAAATCATGTTTTAAATTATGGAATTATATAAATCAGTATATAAGTAATAATGTCAAGAACAACAAGTCGAAACACATATGATAAATGAAACGATTTTACCCAAAATGCTGCTTTAACATGGAATTTACAAAAGAACGGGTAATATAAAGTCATAAGTGAACCATATATGATATCATAACATTGAATATGATTCTTTAATAAGTTAATAAAATTATTTAAATCATTATACAGGAGGTTCAGATACATTCGAAACATATCATACGTAAGGTAAGGGATAACTATTCCAATCTCATTCTTATCCGAGATTGTTTATTCGTAAGTATTTACTGGGGTTGTTGTTATCATCCATGTACTTGTTTCCTAAAAATGGTTTCATGTATTTTTAAAGTCTTTTTTAACCATTTTTGACTTTTACTACATGGTATGTAAGGAATATTTCTTTTACGTGGTACTTTTTGACTTTTTCGGCACAGTACGAGAAGAATGTTTTTTTTAACTTATACGGCATGGAAGGATTTTTACGGTTTCATAAAGCCTTATTTTCATGAATCTTCCTCTAAAATATTGCATGAATATTTTCAATAAAATATTTTTCTTTTAAAATTTCATGACATTTTGTGAAAATAAATTGATTTTGAAGAAGAAAGGATATTTTCCTCAAGAATTCATCTCAAGTGTTTTATCAAAACCATTTTCCCTCTAAGATGACATTATTTAATATGTGTATGTTACAAGTGTAATGTCTCTATGATTTACATGGTTTCACTTTTCTTATTATGAAATGATATCCATTTTTTTTATATGGATTATGTTATGATGGGATGATGTTTATGAAACCCATTTTATTCTTTGGGTTTTGATGAATGAATTATGCTTATTTTGTGGCAAAAGTAAGAATGATTTCAATATGAGATGGGTGGGACCTATATCTCCCTACAATGAATTGGGTAAAGATTTATATCTCATGAGATAGACATGGATGGAATGGTAAGTTAATCCGGTTCAGTGATACTGGGCTGGAACGAGGAGTGGACTCGATTCAGAAAGGGACTTTGTCCACTAAGATGGTCTTGGCATCAATTCCTTGGCTACTATGGAAATCATAACATGTGATTAATGGTTTCCACAATTACATGTTTTATTCCCATGTTATTTTATCATGATTAATGTTCCTTTATGATCTATTCCTTACGTACTACCAAGATTTATTTCACAACTCAAGATTTTGATGTTTAAACTTTATGTTCATGTTTTAAAGTTCAAATGTATATAGTTTGTTTTATTTTCTCCATGATTACCCTTACTGAGAATTTGAGCTCACCCTTTATATGTTTTCTTTTCCCTGTGAAATAAAGAAAGGTTTTAGGTAAGAAAAAAAGGGGAAGATCTTTATGGGAGATTTTGAAGATCTTTCACCATGATTAGAAGATTACATTCTGAGTTTCCAAAGACACTAAACTATTAAGGTCCTTGTGTGTCTGTTTTTGTTATGTATTAAATATTCCTCAAAAGTAATGTAATGTCCATGTACGTCAAGATTCGGGTCTCAACAGTTGGTATCAGAGGAAAGGTTTAGTTAACCTTTGGAAACTAGGATGCGAAAACTTTAGTGAGATCCCTAGAGATATTTCTAAGGTATTTCTTGGGATGTCCCTAAGGTTAAGTATAAGTATAGGTTATAGTCCTAGAATTATGGTAATGATATTAGAATTAAACATAAGATGTTAGATATCAAAGGTACTCCCCCTTTATTATGTTGTTTTCCCTAGCGTGTTTTTTGCCTCTCACACTATTCTTTTTGGGTTTTAGACGATGGATGGAACCCAAAGGAACCGTGTTGATCAATGTAATGGACAATGCAATGACTATCCTCCTAAACAAACCAATGTTTTGGGAGATGGAGTAAAAAATCTTATTGCTATACTTACGCAAACTATGAATCATTCTGGACTTCCGATTGAGCATAGAAGGGAACAATATTCTATTGAGTCCTTAATGAGGCAACGCCCACCTTATTTCAATGGGTCTTCTGATCCACTTATTGATGAACAATGGATCAGTACCATTGAAAAGATATTTTCCATACTATGTTATTCAGAACATGATAAAGTCATTCTAGTTGTTTACCGTTGAGAAGGTGAAGCAGACTAGTAGTGTACTCTAATTAAGAATGCAAGGCCCCAAGATGAAATTGAATCCATGGAATGGGACGAGTTCAAGAACTTGTTTTTCAGCAAGTACTTCCGTCATATTATTCGAAAAAAGATGGAAAAGGAGTTCCTTGAGCTTAAGCAAAAGGATGATGAATCTATTGGTATATACGAAGCAAATTTTACAAGGCTTACAAGGTATGAATCTGGCTTTATTATCCAACCTGAAAGTAAAGTTGACCGATTCATCAGTGGATTAAAACCAAGTCTTCGAAGGGCATTAGCTATAAGAGACTTCAGTAGCTATGAAGAAATTGCATGTTGTGCTGTCAAGGTAGAAATGGAAGTTGGTATTACATATCCATCTCATGGTTTTGACAAGAAACGAAAGATGGAGTTCAAGGAGAAATCTCAGAACAATGGTGAAAAGAAGATGAATGTTTCTTTATGCTCAAAGTGTGGAAAGAAGCATGGTGGAGATTGTCTTAGAGGGACTATAAAATGTTTTAAGTGTGGAAAAGAAGGTCATCGAGCAGCTGAGTGTCGAAGTAATGGAAAAAGGGTTTCTAATGATGTGAATAAAGAAAAGACTACAAAGAACACACCACCAACACTTCAATGATTCAAGTGAAATGAAATGGGTAATTATGCTAATCAATGCCCTAATCCAAGGGTTAATGATGATCTACATGAGAAACCACTTAAGAAAAAGGACAAAGGGAATTCACATGCGATCACTATTGGAGATGTTGAATATGACTACGATGTGGTGGAATGACTAAGTGTTTATGTAATGGGATTCTAAAATAATTTTGTATATATTATCGTAGAATATTGGAATATTTATTTATTGGTCTATTGTGGTTTTCAATAATTTTATGGTACCGGTAACCATGGAAAGTGATTGAGATATTTTTGGAAAGAAGATGATATGCGCATAATGAAGGGATGAAGAGAAAATTAAATGTTTGATAGTATTTATGAGATCATGACTGATATAAGGACAAAGTTATATCATTGTTTGAGTATATAGAATTTTTGGATTTTGGTATGTGGAAAGAGTTAACTTTTGACAGCATTCATGTTTTCACTAAGGTTCAATGGGTGTCCATTTTTCAAGAGAATACATGATTAAGGTATTCAAATGATTATATTGTGACCAACAAGATATATGAGGGATAAATGATGGTATCACATGCTTGTTATATGACCTTTTTAGTAATTGTTCTCTTTATACTATGAGTTTGGAAAGAATTATTTTGGATAAGCCTAAAGATTCGAATGGATTATGTTGAACATAAGTTAGTATTGTTTAAGGCTAGAATTTTTTTTTTCAATATTATTGATAGAATGTTATAATAGTATAGTTTTAGAAAAAGGACAACCCGTAGGATGGGCGACAACCCGTCGCGTCGGACAAGGATGCGGGAATCAAACCCACAACCAAAGTGCGACATGACTTTATCACCTACCACTAGCCTACAGGAAGTCCCTAGTTAATATAAACTAGTTTTATTTTATTAAGCGCTATGATATCTGAAGTATAAGTCCATTTTGGAACCATATACGATTAATCTCACTATAATATGGACTTATAACTTTTGCAAATATTTTTTTTGAGATAGATGGAATGACCCATTATTCTATCACATGATATGTTAACACTTCAATAATGACAAATTCAACTTCATTTCTTTAAGAGATGAAGTGGAAATTATACAAGGCACGAACAACGGTGAGATTTTACCGAAATAAAGTAAGTATTTCTTCTAATTATTAAACTTTAGGGAAATGATCTTGAAAAAAAATGTTGTCCTAGTGTCCTCATATACGATGAATCAGATGGTACCTTAGATAATCACAAATTTGTGGATTTGTGATTGTTGTATTTTTCATAGCCCTGTTCTCTACCACTCTCCATCAGAACTTGACGACTAGATTTCTCTTCAATATCCATATTTTCACCTATGTTATCCTATGTTGAAACCCAGTGATTAGTTAATTTGGGTAACCGTTACGTTTCATACTTTAGTTTTTAAAGTTAAGTTTTGGTATTCCATTTTACGATTTGGGTTTAAATTAAAGAAACTTTCAAGTAGAAAACCATTTATAACCCCGATGAATTTCGAGGGAGAAATTCATTTTAAGCGGGGGTAGAATGTAACACCCCAAGATTTTATGAAAAATATTCTTTTTAATTTCATTAATGTCTTGTGTTGTACGCTACACCAAAAGGAGCTTACACCACACACATCCCTGGCTTGGCTTTCTTTACACGCAATCGCGACCTTCCACGATAGTGTGTGTTGTACACAATATCGAGTTTCACTAAACAACGATATCATTTTAAAATATTATATAAACTAGCCGTTATGAATAGTAATACCCACTTTTTGAAATTTTATAAATTTTATCTTTCACAATGGACTTCATTTCTGGATTTAGAATATTTAAATTAGCCTAGGATGAATTTTTGGTATTTTTCTGAAAACTTTCAATTTTTTATGAATAGTGAAAACACTTGGTTACTATTTAAAAACCGACTTTTTATTTAAATAATTATTTATTTTATTTAAATTTATTTTAGGTAAAAAATTGATACATAATACCTATATATGTTCAATGTAATTCATTGGAGTCATTTTATAATAATTTTAGATATATAAAAATTTTATTGAACTCTTCACCGTCTTTTACCCACCTCCGAGGAGAATTTGGAAATTCACATAAAACTTAATTTTACCGCTTCTGTGAGTGGAATTTTGAAAATACGAGAGACACGATTAATATCAAGGACTAAAATGTGGTTCAATGAGATGAAAATAATTTTTGGTGAATAGTAACTTTTTACTTTTATTTACCACGGTTAAAATTAAATAGGGTAATTAAGGGTAAAAATGATATTATTATTACCCGAACACATGTCCTAATTCTATTGGATAAGTGTAATTCGACCAAAAAAAACCTTAGGAATAAAATATGACCATTTAGGTCCACATGGATTACATTAGGACATTTATTATTAATTTATATAAATAAGTGTTAAAATAGGTAAAATCAAAGTTTAATAAATAAACCATTTTTAATATAGGGTAATACATAAGATAAATTAGACTATAAATATTAATTAGAAAGATAAAAATATTTCCTACCAAATGGTATTTTATTTATAATTTTTAGACATTAAAAAATTTAAGTTATTTATGACACAATGGTGATGCAGTAATTACCTAAATAATGAAATATTAAAATAATTGATGTTATAAATACACAAATAAATTTAATTTGAGACTTTTTATGAATTAAACTAATTTTATAGATTTATAAGATATGTTAGTATTTAATTAATTAAATTTTTTCGAAATAATCATGCTATTATGAGTTTCACAAAAATCCATTACCAAATAGTTTCAAAATTGACATAAAATAGTTTTTAAAACAAATATTAAATTTTTAATTGTTATTATATTCCTAAAAATATAATTTTCTGCCATGATACTTATATCATGATAGGTGTATCATTAATGGACCACTTTGGGGGTCTCTTGGATGTATATGGTGTGTTTATTAACTATATAATATAAAAATAAAAAGTGACATGGTAAATGTCAATCTAATTAACTAAGAGTTAAAACTAAAAGATGAGGTTAATATAATGACCCAAACCTGTCTAAAATATTTTGGTTGAGAGTATTTTGACCCATACCCACCTTAGCTTCAAAATAAATCAATTTGGAGATATTAAAAACCGAATATGACTTTATTATAAAATAATATTTTAAGTTTTCCTAAGGTGCCCCTCTCCTCCCTTATAAAAAGGGCACCCCTTCCCTCTTCTCTTAACACAATTTTGAGCCTTGAAGCTCGGACAAACCCTGCCCATTTCTATTATCCACTTCTCTAGAAACATTATGGAGGTTCTGGTCTTCTCAAAAGACCAACTCTACTTCCTTAAGAGGAAGCTTAAAGGTGGTGCGTCGAAGAAGAGGTAATTTCTTCTTCCGGTTCTCTCAAGTTTCTTTCTTCTTCTTTAGTTGTATCATTATAAAGTAATAACATCAGTATTACTTATATAATTATATGTTATTATAAATATTAAACAACCCTATTTCACCTTCTATCCATCCTATGGAAAACGAAATCACCGCGTGTGCGTACGTACGGAATACCGTCTCCACGTCGTGGTGTAATCTGTTTTCGACCACCACCTTACTTGGATGGGTATAATGGTGTAAATAAATAACTATATATGATTATTTTAAAGTGATATTGATTCTGAAATATTATACATACACTTCAATACAATTCCACGATCATGGGAATGATATCATCGCTCGTGCGTACGTTCGGACTACCGTCTCCACGACGTGATGAGATTCATTCTCCATGTTAACCATTCATGAATGATTATAAAGTATATATAATGAATAATAATGAAATATATTACATTATAATGATACTGGATTTATTTATATATTTTTATGTCATCTACTTAATTTCATTCAATTCAATAAGGAAACGAAAACAGCGTTCATGCGTATGTACGACCTACCGTCTCCATAAACGGTGTATTTCATTCCATTTATCGATCTATCATATATATATGTATATGATGAATATATATTATATATAACTCATGTTTTAAATTTTGGAATTATTTAAATCAGTATATAATTAATAATATCAAGAACAACAAGTCAAAACACGTACGATAAATGAAACGATTTTACCCAAAATGCTGCTTTAACATGGAATTTACAAAATAACGGGTAATATAAAGTCATAACTGAACCATATATGATATCATAACAATGAATATGATTCTTTAATAAGTCAATGACATTATTTAAATCATTATACTTGATGTTAGGATACATACGAAGCATATTAGACGTAAGGTAAGGGATAACTGTTCCAATCTCGTTCTTATCTGTGATTGTTTATTCGTAAGTATTTACTGGGGTTATTGTTATCATCCATGTCCATGTTTCCTAAAAATGGTTTCATGTATGTTTAAATTCTTTTTTAACCATTTTTTAATTTTACTTCATGGTATGTAAGGAATATTTCTTTTACGAGGTACTTTTTGACTTTTCCCGCAAAAGTACGAGAAAAATGTTTTTTTAACTTATACGGCATGAAAGGATTTTTATAGATTCATAAAGCCTTATTTTCATGGATATTCCTCCAAAATAGTTTATGACTATTTTCAAAAAATCTTTTTATTTTAAAATTGCATGAAATTTTGTGAAAAGAAATTGATTTTGAAGAAGAAATGATATTTTCCTCAAGAATTCATCTCAAGTGTTTTTATCAAAACCATTTTCCATCTAAGATGACATTATTTCATATATGTATGTTTCAAGTATAATGTCTCTATGATTTACATGGTTTCACTTTTCTTATTTTGAAATGATATTCGTTTGTTTTATATGGATTATGTTATGATGGAATGATGTTTATGAAACCCATTTTATTCTTTGGGTTATAATGAATGAATTATGTTTATTTTGTGGAAAAAGTAATAATGATTTCAATATGAGATGGGTGGGACCTATATCTCCCTCAAATACATTGGGTAAAGATTTATATCTCATGAGATAGACATGGCTGGAACAGTAAGTTAATCTGGTTTAGTGATACAGGACTGGAACGAGGAGTGAACTCGATTCAGAAAGGGAATTTGTCCACTAAGATGGTCTTGGCAGCAATGCCTTGGCTACTATGGAAATCATAACATGTGCTTAATGGTTGCCACAATTACATGTTAAATTCCAATGTTATTTTATCATGATTGATGTTCCTTTATGATCTATGCCTTATGTACTACCAAGATTTATTTCACAACTCAATATTTTGATGTTTAAAATTTATGTTCATGTTTTGAAGTTCAAATGTATATAGTTTGTTTTATTTTCTCCATGATTACCCTTACTGAGCATTTGAGCTCACCCTTTATATGTTTTCTTTTTCCCAGGATATAAAAGAAATGTTTTAGGTAAGAAAAAAGGGGAAGATCTTTATGGGAGATTTTGAAGATCTTTCACCACGATTAGAAGATTACGTTCTGAGTTTTCAAAGACACTAAACTATTACGGTCCTTGTGTGTCTATTTTTTTATGTATTAAGTATTCAAAAAAAGTAATGTAATGTCCATGTACGTCAAGATTCGGGTCTCTACATGCATGGTTTGGCCGCATGGTTGGAAAAATTGTAAACCAACCATGCACCTCTACTAGAGGCCCTGGACACCTCAAACGGGTAGGATAAATGTTTAGGGAGAACATTTTCCAACCATGTGGATGGATCTACTAGAAACTATATACACCTTTGCACAGTCTATGCATGGTTTCTACTACTATGTGTTAACCATGTGCCTATGCTGAATAATCAAAAAATTAAAATTTTAAAACTTAGTTTGGCCTGGAAATAAAAAATGAGGCAAAATATAATTAAAATATTAAATATAATTAAAGAATTTGGGTTATGGTTTGAAAATTATCCCCACCATATCAATTTTTATCCCAATAAAGTCCCAAAATATCCGATTGGTCAAGACATGAAGCAAGGATGAAATAATTCCCCAAATGAAACCTCCACCACCCAAAGATCAAAAACAGAAAAATCGATTCCTTCTAAAATCCCAAAACCTTAAGATCCCAAAAGGATCTAAAAGGTTATCCTAAAAAATGAACCAACACTTAAGTAAACAACATACGAGACCAAATAAACTCAAAAACCATACTAAAGAATGATATATAATGATTTTGATGTCTCTAAACACAACCTCAAATAATGAACATTTTGACCCCTAACATAGAAGTCACAAAATAAACTCACTGGGGTTAGGCGGGATGGTGAAAAAAGGTTTCTACATCAAGAAGTATGGAGATTCAGTTCACCAAGAGTCCTTTTTTATGGTTCTCTCGCCACTATTTTTGGAATTTGCTCAAACACTATTTATTATGACAAAAAACATATAAGTCCAAACAAAAACTCTAACAATGGTGTGACTTATTAAATTATTGAATTATACCATACTATTTTAATTAAAGATTTCAATGAGACACATAGTAGGTCTCTGCACCATTTTCAGACCAAATAGCATAGAGAAACCCCCACACAAGGGGGGCAAGTGAAAGAGACTAAAATTAAACACCAGACTGAACCAAGATACGTAAATTTCATAAGAAACAATCATCTCCAAATAGGAACAACTAAAAAACTAAAACCATTCCAAAAAAATCCACAAAACCACAAAAAAAGGGATTCCAAAACTAACAACCATAACAAGGGAAAACTCAAACTATTTCATCTCTAACGTCGGAGATAACAAGTTGGATCCACATTCCCCACCATATCACCTGAAAACTCTTTCACTATGATAAAGGATTCACTCTAATACCTATGGATGGATCCCTAATTTCTTGAATCATATACTTTCCCACATTCAAGATCTAACAACCTCTAACCGAGGAATCCTTTTCTGGAAACATAACTTATAGAACTACCCCAGGTGTCCCAAGTAGCCACACTAATGAAAATACTTTGAAGGATTATGATAAGATGTTAAAATGACCCAAATATAATAAAATAAGTATGTGGTCCATGGAATGAGAAGTAAAAAATAATGAAGGAGACATCCCAAGAATAGGTTTATCCAGTTCACACTCCTCACCAAATAGGGAACCCTTCATGAGCACCTTGAGAAACTAGACTTCTAACTACTACAAAATACCCTATGAAAACCAAATCAGCTAAGGAAACCTCATTCAAAAAATCCCTGATATATCTTTATCAAATAATAGAACATTGTCCTTAATCACTAGAAGGAGAACCCATATGAAGAGAGTATCTTTCAACTAATCACTTAATGTTAACTCTGTAGAAAAGAAACTAGAATATTTGAGATTGTCAACACAACCATTCACCATTTTTTCACTTATATTAATACCCATGATATCTATAATACTTAAAAATATAATGATCCTAGAACACCATGAAAAATAGGAAACATAGGAAAATAATATTACCCCACCACTCCACTGGGAGTGTGGACAAAATCAACAATCTGTAGAGACTCCCTAGAAACCTGTAGGTACTTTCTGGGAGGATGATTCTAAGCAATATAAAAACACCCATAAAAATAAATATCAAACCAAATATAAACCAAAAATCAACCATGACATCAATTCAACACAAAAACATCAATCAAGAAACCTATCACCACACAACATAACAAAAATCCCCTTTTTGAAACCCCCACTTTCATTCTGAATTTAAAACCATTTTCTACTTCAAAATAAATTAAAAAAACCCATTTTAAAATCCACTTTACATTTCAAGTCCTATTAGACTAACATCATTCCAAAACAACCACTTATCAAAACATCATAATAAAATTTTTAAAAACATTTCTATAAATCCAAAAAGCTAAGAAGGTTAGTCACTTAACAATGGTATTTCATGAAGCCTCACATATATATACATCCCCACCAACACAAGCACACATCCACACATACCACAAACTATCCACATTCAACATGAGTAAATACATATATGTAATATTTCATAGGAATTATAAGGATCAATTCAAATCATTTTCCATTCCCAAAATAAAACATTCAACCCAAATTCAAATCCCCCCTCAATTCAAATCCACCCCTTATTATCCCAATTTTTTTTTCTAAATTCCCTATTTTTAATAAAATTCCATTTCACATTTCAAAAAACCTTAAAAAATCCATTCAAAAATTTTCCAAATATATTTCATTTCAAAAACAATTCGCATTAATAAAACATCTCATTTCATTTTTCAACAACCAAATGTTTTTAATTTGGAAAACAAACTTCGATAAACCAAACACCATCCTTAGAATCCAAAATGAACACCCCCAAATAAACTCAAAAGAATAGATAAAAAATAAATAAACCCAGTACTCAGTAAGAAATCCCAATATCTCATAGGAATAACCATTATAAATGGTTGTTCTACACAGTTTAGTAGGACATGCACCAACCGGGTGAGCGCATTGGAGGTCATTAGAGGCAGTTGGATAGTCTGCACATGGGTTTCCAGACCATGAAAAACTACCATGAACACTCTAAATACCTCCCATTATAACCACTAAATCCTAAAAACCAACAATAAATTCTCAAAAAAATCAATATCTATGAAAATATCCAAGAACCAAGCTCATATTTTGATGAAAAACCGACTCGGACCACCCTAGAAATTCACGTGTCCTTCCAAATAAGTGGTGACCATGAACCTACTTGAAAATAACTACTTGAATTCCAAAAATCATAACTATGAACTACTGGAAATCCCTAAATAACATGGGATAATGTATTTTATTCCATTTTTCAGGAACTAACTCGGGTCAACCCTGAACCAGACACCCGAACCAGCTCGTGACATGACCCAAGAAAAGTTCTCGATCCTCCTGGGTGGTCAAATAGTGTTGGAAATCAAGCACAAATCAATTGAAAAGATTTACCCTGTGAAAAAAACTATCACTAGAAGTGGAAAAGAATCAAGAAATTGACATATAAAAATTAACACTATACACACATCCACATGACCTCATAGGTCACCACCATCCAATAAACTAATACCTCTTCATGGAGACTGAGACTAATCTAGAAGAAAAACCATTATCTAAAAAAATATTGAGATATAGTCATGATTATCAAAACATAAAAGGCATGCCTAAATAAACTACACCCTATTCCTTACCTTTAAAAATAAAAACAAATCATGATAGTTTGAAAATAGGATGTATAAAATAGTGGTTTCTACCCCTTTAAGGGTAACAAGTAACAAGCTACCATTTTAATAAAAAATAATTTCTATTATATTTTCAAAAACAAATTTCATGGAATGAAAAATATTTCAAAAAAATTCCTTATAAAAGATAACATATGCTATATAGTCATCTTAGTGTGAAAAAAGATTCCATTTTATAAAGAAACAAGAAAAAAGGAAAACTGATAGGAGAGAATTTAAAAATACTACTATGAAAAACAAGAGTAAAAAAATAAAACACTATGGGTGATCCCTAATAAGATAAGTCATTAGGGCCCTAAGATCCTCATACCTTTATGATAAATCAATATTATCTATTCTCAGGCACAAGATGCAAGATGTGTCATATCCAAAGTTATAGTAGTCCCTAAAGCATCATCATTCATTTAGATAGTTTTGTAGAGTATAATTTCCACGGATCCGAGGTCATTTCCATGTTGACCCAACCAGTGTACTAATCTATAGTAATGCACCTAGACACACATGGATCCAAAGTTCTTACATTTTACAAATCATGGTTTTTTCCCCTTTTCAAACCACACACAAATCTCCTTCATTAGAAGACAAATATCTCTTTTCCAAGCACTGAATTTCAATAAATCCATAGAGGAAATCCATTTCACCATCATTACAAACACAAACAAAAAAATCCTTGAAATTACCCAATACAACTTGAAATCTTTTTAGAAAAACAATGGTAAATTTAAAATGGTTTACATTTCATTTAAAGTTAGAAAACATGATTGACAAAGAAGAATCATGTATGTAGTTCTGGAACATCATATAAAACAATTGAAAATCCATTTATGATAGACAGAATCAATTTTCATAGCACATACATACTACATAATAATAAAAACTCACTTTTAAAATACTCAAGAAATCAAGGAATTCAAATTAAATGCTTATACATAGGGAACCAACCTCAAAACATGACACGTTCGACTATAGACACTCCACGGTTACACTCATATACACCTTCACACACAAATATATATATATACATATATATGTACCCTTTGAACCAATGTACATATTCCCCTCCCCGTTAGGGAATATCTAAATGGGGGATATGTGTGTGTGTGTATTAATACTTATGTATACACATGCAAGTCACCTTAAACATTAATGGCTCGAAACAACCTCATGGAGGTCCAAGACACGCTATAAAAATATAAGGAACCCAAAAGTCTCAAAATCATTAATTAAAACCGGACTAAAGAGGAATTACAGAGGAAAACCTATCCAAAATCGATGGAGAACCAATAGACTTTGATGGTTATGGATCGAACTAGCCTCAATGGGTCCCAAGATCCCTAAACATGAATAATCAGGAAGATGAACAAACAAAATCAGGTTAGGGTTTGGACATATAACATGCACCACATGGAATTGAAATAAAACCAAGAAAAAAAAGATTAATATGGACGAGTAGGAAAATATAATCCTACCTAGGGAGATCTGATAAGAAATTAAATTGAAAATCATGTGTCGGAGGGAGAGGGGTGGAGTTAGTGTCACATGTGGGGAAACAGATTCTGGGCATGGGTTGAGAAAGAGGGAGGGGTGGGTCGTGATGGTTAAGAGGGAGAGGGATAGAGGAGAGGTAATAATAATAATAATGACACAAAAATATTGAAAATAATAAAACTTTCTTTCTTTTTTTAAAGGCTGGAAACCGTGCATGGTTTGGCTGCATGGTTGGCCAAACCATGCACCAACTATGTGCCTCTATTAGAGGCCTTGGACACCCAACATGGTTAGGTAAATCATGAACTGACTATGTGGTCAGCTCAACTACAAATTGAAAACACCATTGCATGGTCTACACACAGTTTCTACTAACCATGATCTCACCATGCGCCTATACTTAAAAATCCAAAAATTAAAATTTTAAAACTTAGTCCTACTAAAAACTCAAAATTGAGGCTGAATATAATTAAAAAATAAAATATAATTAACAGTTCAGGGTTGAAGTGTGAAAAATATCATCATAGCACTTCACCGATCACATCATAGTGGGAAACTACATTGGCTTTATCAATGTTTTGTCAAATCTAGGACATTATTATATTAGAGTATGAAAATTTATGAAAAATATATTATAATAAATTTTATTAACATTAAATACATCAAATATACATGTAATCAACGTACAAATAGTGGGTCTTAGGACCCCAACTCTAATAATTTTATTGATAAGGCTTGTTGATTCCTGAATTAAATTGATCGTTCAATATATAAGGTATGTACTGGACATGTAATGATGGTTGGGGCCTAGAATTATATATCTCTTGATGCATTAATAGGTCTCACGAGGAAAATCAATAATCTAGTATTCAGTTATTTTTTAACCATAGTTTTAAATCATCTTGTGAAAGGTCTTAATAGATACCATGATGTATGATATCATGGTAGTCCAATATTAAGAATTTCCTTCATTAAGAATTTAGTTATTATTATAAATGATATTATTTCATTGATATTTCCCATAGAATAATTTCATTATGAAATTATTGATTAAATGGCATGTACTTCAGTTATTTACCTTTCCATATTGATTATTCTTTATCTAATAATGATATTCAAATTATTTAAGTGACATGTGTGTTTAGTTATTTATATTTACATGTTGATTATGACTACTGATTCATGATATATTCCTCTTTATGTAACTATTACCGATCATTTTAGCTCACCATTATTTTGTTTCCTTTCCTCGATGTATGAAGAAGGAATATTATAATGAGATCCTAGATTCATAATTTTTACTTTCTCTATGTTATATTTCATTTTTTTAAATGTAATGCAAGAGTATATTATGTATGTATTTTACTAAGACTACTAAACTATTCGGTTATTTGGTATGCGATCTCTTGTATCTAGAACCAGTGTAATAAAGTAACTCTAATTCTGGGATACTGGGGTCGGGGTATTTACACTGAACCTGTAGTTTTTTAGTCCCCAAATAGAAAATTGACCAATTCTTGTTTCCTAGATCTGAGACCTAAATTATTGCACTACCTAAGATACCATTATGAATGAATTTTTCTTATACCCATCCACACTAATGTTCACCTTCATAAATACCAATTCATAGAATTTCACTGCACTCTTATTGTTAACCCATTTCCAACAGGAAAATCAACACTTAAAATGTTGTATAATATAACTCGTATATCTATCTGATGATACCAAAATATGATATAATCACATAAAGTGTATTTTTATCATTAGAACTGCATATGTGCATCACTTTATCCATAATATTAACTCCACTATTTTTCATCATAATGCATTCATATTGTTCCTTTTTATAGACTATATAACCATTTATTACAAAACCAGTGTAATTTATAACATTTACATTTAGTCTGACGGCTATCCATCGAAGTTGTGTGGAAATTGAATTTGGATTTTCCGATAAGCCTTATAAATATGATCATGGAAAAATCCTATAAACTATTGATTATGTGTATTTTTTATCCATCCTTCAACCCTTGATGGATTAAAATGTCTATGAACTAATTTTTAGGATTCAATGTATGAAGTAACCTATTCAAAATTATGTAAAATATAAAGGTGAGATTTCTCCTGCTCTATGATAATAATTGTAACAACATCTATTTATTAAATCCCTTCTCCCATAAGGAATTTTTTGTGAGGAGACTTTGGGAGACCAATGTTATCAATATATGATAGGTATTTGGTACATAATTCAACATCTTCATCAACAATATATCAATCTATAATATAACCTTCTAGATGACTTTGATTCTTTATGTACCTTTTCAAAATATTAATATATCATTCAATGGGGTACATCCACATATAGTGGACAGGACCACATAGTTAAACCTCTCTAACTAAGTGAACCATCAGGTGGACCATTATATCAAATAATAATGGTGGGAAGAACATATCTAATTAAAATAATATGATTGTAATCTTCTTATTCATTATTTGACACTTATTTGAGACTATAACATTATTACACATGGCTTTGAAAAAGAAGTAGGGTATGGTTAATGTATGTTATACATTTTTTGGAAGAATTCAATTTGAAGCAATGGGTATCAAATATTTCATCAAACATGAAATTTTGATAATTTAATCCATTTAATTTAAAATTAGTCATTAACATGAAATTCTTGATATTTGATGAATACCACTCTAAAACTTTTATATAATTAAAAAAATTCAAAATTGCAATTTTTCTTGTTTGGATGTAGTGTTATCTACTAGAGAAAGAAAAGTATATCATTCATCCTTCATTAGTTCTAAATCTTCCCTTATCCCCATTTTAATCATTTCCAACCTATCCTTGATATCATATTTTTTTCAAGAACATTTAGTAATGTTAAAATAACACTATCGAATACATTTTTTACACATTCATGAAATCAAAAAAATTTAAAATGTACAAACAACTATAGTATGGTAATTCAAAGAAATTTTATCTCTTTTGCAACATGATTTTGTAATGTTTTTTTCAAAATTATTTTTCAAAAATAATTTCAATATCTTTTACTTTCTTATGCAGCTGATCACATATTAATGGAGATGGTGTCATACCTTATTCTATATTCCTATTAAATGTTGTTGTTTAAGAGAAGTATCTTTATTTTTGAGGTAAAAATTTATGTTGTACTAAAAAAATGTCTTCAAGGAATGTTTCAATTGAACTGAGTGTGTATATTCTTTAAAAATGGGACACCCCAACATTCATTTAATTCTATATTATGACAAATTTCTATAAGCATGAAATTCATTTTTTGTCTTGTAAATCATGGCTCTAAATTTTTATCCTTTATATCTATAATCCTCATACAATGTAACAACTGTATCGCACATCAATTTCGCATCTTTGATTAATGGATCCAAATAGATATCAATATAATTACTAGTTTTTTTCTAGATATAAGAAAACAAAACATATTGTATTTTTTCTTCATGAATAACCATTGTGGAAAGTTATAATTTACAAACCTAATGGTCCATGTACTTTGAGTACAAATCTATACACAAAAAGGATTTATTTCATCTATAGATACATCAAGAAAGAGGTTTCTTAACTCATTTAAAAATTCAGGATACTCATAATCAATTTTATTCCACTAAGGAGAGTCTTCAAGATAACGTAGTTACTCATCTTATAATCTTGTATTTGCATGCCATGTCAATTGTCTCATAGTTTCTTAACATCCATATAGTCATCTAAACCATGGAATGTTAGGAAAGTACCACAAAAATTTAAGAGGAATTGATTCATATTTCTTATATTGATTCACACCACACATAAAGAATTTTATGAGTGATTCACAGTCCTTGCGATATAATATGAAATCATTTGGACATACATGTATTTTTTTAGATATCATTCCCATTGAATATAGAATTCATTTAGAAACATATGTTAAAAAAATATCATTTTATTCGATTATTATATCATTTAGGAGACCAAATGGTTCTATAAATATCGTGTCACTCCATCCACTACCATCTTTTAAATTACATAACTTCTATAACATCCCCCGATTTGGAACTTTCTCACGTGTCCAGAAAGGGTTCATTATAGGACCTCAAACACTCCTCCTTGTATTCCATAGGCTACCAACTAGCAGTAGGGGTGTGATTAGTATAGTAGGGAGAATATACCCCCTTCCTGGTATAGAGTTACAATACAATTGAAATAAACAATATAAATAAATATCAGAGTGATAGAAACATACCAGAAACAATATATCATACAATTGGAAAGTAAATGAGAATTAAATAAAACAATAATGATGAATCATATAATGAAATGATGAGATGTATTTAAATATCAGGCTAAAACCAATAAAAATAAAAGAATAATATGGAATAATATAATCTCAAAATACCCCAATCTCTATCCCCATAGTGGACCCATCTCCGAACACCAGCCCAACCAACATGAAAAAAATAATAAACAAGGTCCCTTTCCCTTGCCTAAACCCACATCCATGTAATATGCTCGAGTACCAAATGGAACCTCAAGTAGGGTGTGAATAAAACGTAGTAGGTCAACACTACCATGTCTAAACAAATAATTTTAATAATAAGTTTATGCAATAAAGTGATAAATAGGTGTATTAATTAATCAATTAATGCAATAAATAAATCCAAGACCAAATGGAATTATGGGCTCTAAAAGATACTACAATCACCTCATCCAGGGTGAGAGTATAGGTTCGGAAAAATTTAACAAAAAATGGCCGATTCCATCCTATTTTACACTTCTCTGGCATCTTCATATTAATAAACTTTCAGTTGAAGTGAACCTGCAATGAGTGGGTATTTCCTTATGCTCTAGATGCACTCTATGCCACCAACACTGAGAGGATGTAAATCATATGTTTCTTCCCTACAACACATATGTTTCCCTATGGATGTCCGTGTTTGAAATTTTTGATCTTCACTACCTGCGACCTGTTATTTTCTCACCATTTATATTGGACCTACTGACTTTTGAATTTTTAAAGAAGGTTCGTATTACTTTTCTGGTCGCCTGTGCAGAGGTTATATATATTGTTTGGAAGTGCAGAAATAAAACCCGACATGGTGAGCCTGCCCTCAATCACAAAGAATATCTATCTTCCATCTTTCTTGTAGTGCAATAGGCTAATTCCTCACATACTGAATGCTGTGATAATTCTGTTCGGGACCTAGCCATTTTGGGAAAACTCCATCTTTAAGGTAACTTTCCTAAACCTTTTGGTACTATTGAAGTTTTCTGGTTCCCTCCATTTATAGGCTATATAAAATACAACACGGAAGGTGCCATGAGAGTGAATCCTAGTCCTACTAGATATGGTATTTCTCTTAGAGATCATATGGTGATTTCTTAGAGGGAGAACATGGTAAATGTGGTCATACTATAGCTCTTGAAGCAGAAATGCAGGGTCTTATTCAAGCAGTGGACATTTCTTGATAAAGGTACTAAAATTCTGTCTGGTTCGAGAGTGATTCAACCACAATCATTCAAGTAGTTAGACTCAGATAAATCCACCTTTCTTGGAAGCTCACCAACCAATGGAATAGATGCCTGGGCACTCTTTCTTCAATAGACTACATCATCAAACACATCTGTCGTTAATGAAACCATGTTGCAGATTATCTTGCCAACAAAGGTGCTTCAGAAAGGAATTTCACACACTACTCCAACATACCTAGTGAGTTTATGCCTATTCTTCGACATGATAAATTTAAACTTCGATCCTTCCATATTTTGTAACTCTATTTTTTAATAATTTTAATCCTTGTTGCTTGTTTTTTTTTAAAATCCACCTACTTCATCACCATAACGAATTGTCTCTTAGCATGTAGCATAACCATTCCAACCAATAACCATAAATCCATAGAAAAAACAAAAAAACCTAAGACAATACTGCTATATAATCATCTCAACATGATACTGGGCATATCCTTCTCAATATAAGCATTACAACATGTGACTAAGAAGAGTCAACTTAATATAATAATTGCAATGTGGGACTAGGTAGAGCCCAATCAATATAATAATTATAGTATGGGATAGGGGAAATCCCACACAATATAATAATTACATCATAGGACTAGGTAGATCCCACTCAATATAAGTATTATTGCATGGGACATGGCGGATCCTACTCAATATAAGCATTAAAGCTTGGGACTAGGTAGATCCCACTCAATATAAGAATTATATTATCTAACTTTGTAGATCCCACTCAATATAATCATTAAAACATTAATCACAACACATTTCATAGTAATAAGGATATCACAGTATCATATCATGTAGCTTAATGGTTAATTCTCTAAATAACCATTTATCTTTCAATTACATATTCTATTTATCAATTCGGTCTTAAAACATTAACATGTTATACATTTCAATAAAAATTTCATTTCAATTATGAATCAATATCAAGAAATAACCTAAGATATAATATCTTGATAAAAACCTTAATCCATTTGAGAATTCATATATAAATTCAAGAGTTCACTCATCCAACAGGGATTCATAAAAATGTCACTATCAATTGAATCCAAGGAATCCAACCATGTTCAATTCATGATTTTACCATCATTTATTAAATTGATTAATGTTCATGTTTAGTTAGTACAATCACAATATTTCACATACTTAGCAATTAAATAGACCATACAGTTAGGTTTTAGACCCCCTTCCTTTATCTGGTGATAAATGTAATGCTTCCAACAAAAAAATCCAACAAGGATGAAGGTGAAAAAGATTTCGAGAATAATGAGGGATCAAACACCAAACAACACAATCTAGAGGTGGTGAAATCACCTCGAAATCCTTGGGAGTCACCTACCTCTCTAGAGGAGGGGTTGCAAAGATAGTGGAATGAAATAAATCATATGAATGGTATCCCTAAAACTTCTACTCCGGAGAAATACATGGTTTGTATCCCTTTTATGTCATATATTTCTTGATTAATGAGATATGCTAAAAAAACCATCACCAAAGGATAATATTTATATTGATATATATTTATATGATACTAATTAAGTTCATGATGTGTAACCACTTCACACCATTAACTAATTCATGACCTGTGTCTGGAAGAAGTTACATGTCATGTTACCTATACACAACATGTAATTGTCCAGTGAATAGTTTTCATCCCAACTTCTGTTAAAGAGCCCAAACCACCTCTAAAATCCTCCAAACTCATGTAAAACCCTCATAAACCCATTTAACCTATTTATAACCATAATACATTAATTCAAAAAAAAACATACATCCCAGAAATTTAGGTCATTTTTCCAACAAAGGCTCCTCATCTTTGAATAAGAATCAACCACCGAGGTTTAAAGGGAAAAGAAAATCCAATGAAATACATTCAATAAAAATCTCAGAGATGAATTCACTAAAAAAATATGGGATCTTAAAACCTTACCATCATATAATAACTTATCCCTAAGCTACTCCAAGAATCAGTGTGTGTTATCGAAGAACATTTCTGGACACTGTGCTCGCATATCAGACTCTCTCTCACAAGTTTCCTCATGAACACACCCATGTTAAAATTACACTCAAACCAAAGGAATAGTCCTTCCCCAAATATAATTCTCACTATAGTGCACAATCCGTATTGGATGATCCTCAAAGAATGAATTAGTACAAATCTATACATCCTCAATGTCTATCACATGGGAAGTGTCAAGATAATATCTATATTTTTAAGACATATGAAACAAATTATGCATGGAACTATAATGCTATGGAAGGGTTAATCGGTATGCCACTAGAATAACCTTATCCACTATCTCAAATAGACTGATAAACCTATGTGATATATTTCCCTATTTCTTGATGTGGCATTTCCCCAACCTAGGAAACACCCAAAGGAAACCATGATAAACAACCTTGAATTATAAAGGTAATATCTGATGGTCAACATAAGATTTGTGATTTCTCTACATGGTCACTAACAACCACCTGATCAACTGAACCTACCCAGACATCTCTGACACGAGACTAGGACCAATAAAAATTCAATCTCTGACCTCCAACCAGCAAATAAGTGAATGAAATGGCCTTCCATACAACGCCTCAAAAGGTTGCATTTGGATTGATTCTTGGATGATTTTATTATATAAAAACTCCATGAGTTCCATATGGTACCCCCATGATCCAACAAAATCCAATACATAAGATCATAACATATCTTCTAAAACCTGAATAGACCATTCAAATTGAATATCGGTCTAAGGATGATAGTTCGTACTCAAAAAGAACATGAAATCCCAAAGTCTTCTAATGATCCTTCCAAATCCACTATGTGAAATGGGGATCTCAATCAGAATTGATACTTCTCAAAACATTGTGTAACCAAACTATATTGTTCATATAGAGACTACTCAGATCATCCACTGTGAAGGTCTCCCTGATAAATAGGAAGTTTTCCACCTTCATCATTCGATCCATGATCACCAATACTACATCATTCTTATAGGTTGTTATGGGTATTACTATCACAAAATATATAGTGACATCATCCCATTTCCACTTAGGAATATTCAAAGGCTACAAAAGCCTAGTAGACCTCTGATGCTCAACTTTCACTCACTAACGTGTGAAACATTTTGCGAAAAATTATTCTAAATCCTTTCATGAAAAATAGTACTTTATATAGAGATTGTGATAGATCTTTGTTAAACAAGGATGTACCACCCATCTAAAATCATGAAACTTTCTCATCATCTCCTCACACTAGCCTATAGGAACCCATACTCATCCATGGAAAAGAATAGAATTACCACTACCAAGAGACCATCATGATGGTTTTTCCACACCATATAAGTTATCTCTCAAAACTAATCCCTATGAATTAGATAACAAATTTTTCTTGATTTGGTCTAAAAGAATGGGTATAATGGATGTGAAACTTAGAGCTACTCATCCCCAGGATTCCTAAACATCCAAATGCATGTCTGTAAAGAGTGTAGTCATCTATCACTCATCACAAGACTCCCACACTACCTCTATCTGTGCCTTTTATCTCAATTCATGAGAACCAATTTTTACCTTACCTAGTGTATAATCCAACTCATAGTTTTAAGACTATAGAAACTCCAACCACCTCCTTCTCTAAAAGTTTAGGTATCACTAAGAAAACATGTACTTGATGCTTTTGTATTCCGTGTATAGAAAAAAACTCTCACCCATGAGATAATACCTCCAACATCTTAGGAAATATACCACAACTTCTAACTCCAGATCATGAGTAAGGTAATTTCTTTCATGCAATCTTTGCTTTCTAGAGCCATAAGAAACTTTTATATCCTCTTGCATCAGAACTACTCTGAGTCTAACTCTGGAAGCATTATAGTACACAGCATAATCCTTACCTATGATAGGTAAATTATGGATATGTACTGAGGTTATGTTTACTTTCAACTCCTAAAAATCTATCTCATAATCATCCAACCAAAAAAACATTACTCCTTTCTTGGTCAGCCCATACAACGATGCTGCCAGATGGGAGAAGTCTAAGATAAATCAATGTTAATAACCTACTAAACCTAGAAAAATATGAATCATGAATAAATTTTTGAGTCTCCCCCATGATATTGTGACTGAAACCTTCTCTAGGTCCACTAAAACTTCTACCTCTAAGATGAAATGGCCCAAAAAGTTCAGTTTATTAATTCATAAACTACATTTGGTTAGTTTGGCATAAAAGCAATGCTATCTAAATGTACTTAAGAATAATTCAAGATGTTGGGAATGATCATCTGTTAAATGGGATCGACAAAAACCACAAAAAATGGTCTATAAAAGGATTAAAGATCCAGTTCATTAAGGCTATGAATACCGCTAGTGTGTTTTTCAAACCAAACGACATCACTACGAACTCATAAAAGACATAATTGCTCCTAAAAGTAGTCTAAGGTATGTTTGAAGGTATCACCCTCAATTGGTGGTACCTTGATCTCAATTCAGTCTTAAAGAAAATCTTATAGCTTCTCAGCCGATTGAAGAGATAATAATTGTGTAGAAATAGATACCAATTCGTAACTATCATTTTGTTCAATCTCTGATAATACACACATAAGCACAAAGTCCCATCATCATTATTGGAAAAAATAAATTGAGAACCCCAGAAAGGCATACTAGGATGTATGAAACCTTTATCTTCTAGATCTTCAAAATAAGCTTTCAACTCCCAAAGCTCTTTTGGTGTTATCCAGTACTGAGGAATAAAAATATATTATACTTCCAGTACCAAATCGATTGTGAACTAAATCTATCACTCAGGTGGTAATCCGTAAAACTCATTGGGAAAAATATTTTGAAAACATTCCACCACTAGATGAAAATAATCCTAATGAATTTCACCATTAAATTGAAAAAGGCATGCTATCTAAGCTTTGAGACAATCTAATTTTTATTGAATTGGTCTGATATGACCAACATAAAGATCAAACTCACCCTAATGAAAATAGTTTCATTCCTCTAGAGATAGGAAGGTAACTCTCATCTGATAAAAATCATTATGATCTTGGTTTAAAACTAACCAATCCAAACTAATAATCATATATAATCCTATAATTTCTAAAATAAACGGTTCCTAAAAGAAATGGTTACCACCAATCACTAGAGAACATGTCTTACGGTGTTTGATATTCTCTTTTCGCACTCCCAATGGCATGTCAATGGTCAAAATAACACCCAATATTTCCACATCCAAGTCCAAACCATTTGAAAAAAGGGTTGATAAAAGGAATGTGATGCTATAGTATTAGACAAAACAAAAGAAAGGGTAAATAATATAAGAACCATATCTCTAATAGTAGAAGGACCTACATACAAAATAAGTGGACTAGTTTTCATAACGTGTAGCTGACTAAAACCTCTACTCTGGGCTCTAGTATAAATCCCCTAATATATTACCTTTTTCTAGTACTACAACTCTTTAATTGAGGTGCCAAATCCCATACCTCAACCTAAATGTCTAGTGGAACTCCTACAACATGCCTGCTAAGGAGTAATTGAGTCCTTCCCAAACTCTAGTATCTCTCCTGACTCTTTAACACTACTCTGTTGCTTCATGCATTTACAAAACCTTTAAAGGTGTCCCTAACTGCCATAACAATGACACTCCAGCGACTGGTACAAAAAATTGAGGCTTCTTGTGGCCTAACTTTTCACATGGAAAACACTAAAACAAAACATGATCATGAGATTGATGTCCACTACCCATATCTCTCTTCCCAATATTTCCTTGGACAAAACATTCATAACAGCACTTCTTTCCATAAGAAAAAGAGATCCCAATTTTCCCTATATAAATAGCCTAGCCACCACTCAAATACTCTCCCAGATTCTATTTTGTGATGAGATATTGATTCATCACATATTTAAAATTACTCAGATATAATACATTCACCTACGAATTGTTCTCATAGTGAAGCTCTTCCTGAAAATGTCTTACCTTGGAGATCTCATCAACTTCTAAAGATTTCACAAATAATTGAAGGTTATTGAAGCATCTAGAATAGTTAAGTATTGAAATTACCTTCTATTTCATGTGCATGAATTTACAATCCTTCTAATACCTCAATTTATCAAGATATAAGTGGCTCACAAACTTTGTCTTGAGGTCCTTCCAAGATAGATCCTCTTGCTTCTTGGCCTGCTTGTAACACCCGAAGTTTTTATATACCTTCTTGTTATAAAGAATTAAATTTGTTTGATGTATTTTATTGTATGATATATAAAGTTATGATTTTACTATAAACTACACCAACTTAATCTTGTGCTATATTAATCACCATCTTATCTTTCATTACATGGGACACTATGTTTAAACAAAATAATGATATATTATAGTTATTAAAACATGACTATTATAACTTAGCCATTAAAATTAGTATTATTAATAATAATAGATATTTTTTAAGATATTATGGTTTTATATAAATAAAACATATTAATCATAAAATATATAATTTTTTTATAAATTCTTTATATGTTTTGAAAATACTATTTTCTAAAAAACCGCTTTTTATATCCTCTTGTGAACAATAATAAAATTAATTTTTGATACTTTTAGAAATTTAATTTGATATAATTAATATATTTTTTTATTTATAATGTAAAAATTATCTTACGACTAATTTTTGGTATTTTGCTGAGATGATTTATTTTTGGATGAATAGTGAAAAATATGAAATTTTAATTGAATACTACCTTTTCACCTAATTTATTTATATAGTTAAATTATATTTTTATTTGGTTTTAATGTATATTTAGTTAAATTATAAATATATTAATAAAATTTATTCAATTTTAATCAATTTAACATTGAAATTGGATATAAAAACATTTCAAACTTTTGATCTTTTTTCACTTTAAAAACTCGTTGTTTCGTCCCATATGCGGGGTTAATTTTAAAATAATTTCTACAATTTATATGAACTGAATTTTAAAAAATGGATTAAATATTTGTAATAATAATAATTTATAATGACTAATAAGTGTAACTTAAATTTTTAACAAAAGGATTTGTGAAATTAGTTAAAATCAATCATGACAATTAAGTGAAAAATGAGTTTACCAAGGGACTTAACATTAAACATAAAAAACAAAACCACATATAAACTAGTATAAACCCCATTTTATGGACATATTTAGACCATATCCCATATTTTATAAATTATGGTTCATTATTGGAGGCACATTATGTAAGTTATACATCATAATACTGTTTACCATTTGCTATTTATAGGTTTTCCAAAATCCTCCCCTATAAAAGGCCACCACTACTATCCTATCTTCAAACCTCTTAGGACATTTATCTCAGAAAATATATGTCCAAATATCTTCCCATATTTACTCCCCTCATCCTATAATCCTTAATATTGGTATAAATAAAACCCATGAATTTTTTTGGTGCAAACAAAAAGAAGATACCCGGAGAAGAGGTAACGTTCATCAACGAATGTTTTTGTTTTATTTCTTCCTCAAGCCATTTTAATTTTTTATGTCATACATATATACTAACCTAATTATATTAAATATAATTATATGTTTATATGTTATGGGTATGAACTACAACTTCACATGCTTCCATCAAATGTAATACACAAGCATCATTCGTGTGTACGGCAGACTACTGTCTCGCCTACTGATGTCATTATTTCATCCATTACCACATTTCAAGGTTAATAGTAATGAATAATGTATAGTTTATATATTATATTTATGATATTTATTATTTTATTATGATTTTTAAATTTTTTATATCACACATAACTTTATGATTTCCATTTTTTGGGAATACGATAATGTTATTCATCTGTACAATGAACTACCGCCTCATGAAGCGATGCGATTCATTCACTCTTTACATGGAATGTATTAAGGATGGTTTTAATAAAAATATGTGATATATATTAAATTAAAATTATTTTTAATGATAAAATTTCATATAATATTCTTTATTTTAAATCTATAAGAAAATGAAAACAATGTTCATGCATGTATACAACCTACCATCTCAATAAACGGTGTTTCTAATTTCCTATTGTTATCTTTTATAGATTATTATAAATACATATATAATGAATTTATATATATGATATTCTTTCATTTTTATCATTCTTGATATGATTAAATCATTATCTAGTAAGAGTACCAAAAATATCAAGTCAAAACAAGTATGAAAAACAAAGCAGTTATTACCGAGAACATAACTTTAACATGGAATTGTTAATAAACAGGTAATAAAATATCATATTAAAATAATATATAGTATTTTATAAATTAATATAGTTATATAATATATTTATAATAAACTTATATTTATTATACAATAGGATCGAATGAGTACCACAAATGTCAAGACTTAAGGTAAGGGATTTATGTCTCACTTTTATTTTCTGTGAGACGCAAGCCATGTTCACCGCCAATTTCTTGAATGTGGTGTGTATGATAATAATGGAATTATTTTATGATTATTCTACTGAGAATTATTTGTATTTAAATATACATTTTAGTATCTATCTTTCATGATATTTACGGTTAAAACTTTACCAACATGGTAAGGTGGTCTTTGTCTTAATTTGCTTTCTTTGAGACATATGTTATGTTATGCACCTATATTGTTTCATGAGGTATATATGTAGCCCCTTTGACATGTAATATCATGATTTTTTTCATCCTCATTGTATATTATGTTTCATTTTATGTTATTCTTTCATGGTGTTTAAGATTCAAATGTACAAAAGTTGTATGAGTTTATTGCTAAAATCTCATTTGTTTCCCTAGATTGTTTAGAATTATGATACCATTGATGAAATATTATGATCCATATATCAATAATTGTCAATAATTTTCTTATTATATGTTTATTCATGATATATTCATGTAATGGTACCATTTTATACTCTCTTTTACTTAATATAATTAAGAACATGTTTCGAAGAAAACTAACCTTATTTCTCTCTTTAGTCAGAAATTTATTTTCATTTAAAACCATGTTTTCTTAAAATATTTTCAAAAGTATTTTTAACATTTTTGAAATGATTTATTAAAAAAATTACCCACTTTTTATTTTGTTTAAAAGCTAAAATGTAATCTTCTTTTTGTTTTTCAATGAAGTCAGTTTTCTAAACTTTTTACAATAAAAAATTAATTTTCATTTAACATGTATGACATGTATGAATTTTACTACTACAATAGACATAATTTCTTGGAATATTTATTTAAAATATAAAAAGTTTATTTTTAGAGAAATTGTTTCCCTAATATTCTATTTTAAAAAAAATTAACAAAAAGGTTTTCCAAAATGTTTTATGTGTTTTTTAAATGTTTTCAAAGAGGAAAGAATATTTTACTCAAGAAATGTTTTAAGTTATCTTTCAAAATTATTTTCAATATAAGATGAAATCTATTAGTGTTACTCATGTATTACTAGGAATATGATCTAAGGGAACCATTCATATTCTTTCTCTAAGTGGTTTATGTTTGGATGTCTTGATGTTTATGAAAATTTTTCCTCTTCCAAAAGTTATAATCTTATTAAACCTACTAATTTTTATGGTTTATTCTATAATTATAAAACCTGTATCTTTTACATAGGTTAAGATATGATGAATTTTTTATGATAGCCATTTCATTTCATGGTTTATAATAGGATGGATTTTTATGATCTTGTGGCACACATATGTATGATTTCATTATGTGATGGGAGAGATCTATATATCCCTCAAATGCATTAAGTAATGATTTGTATACCATGATATAGACATGAATGGAATGAGAAGTGAACTCGGTTCAGTAATACATGGATGAAATGGGAAGTGAACTCAGTTTAATAATATAGTTCTGGAATGGGAAGTGAACTTGGATCAGTAATAAAAGGATGGAATCGGAAGTGGAATCGGTTCAGTAATATAAGGATGGGATGGGGTGTAAACCCGGTTCAATAAAGGTTTTTTTTCAGCCATGATTGTCTTGATAGTGAGCCTTGACTAATATAGAAATGATTTTCTATGCTTATGTGTATCCCCCAAATTCAATGTCTTATGCTCTCATGGATTTTTTATTTAATTTCATTATGATTAATGTTATATAAACTAATAATATTTATGCCTTAACTCAAAATTATGATCTTTGATATACATGTTATGATCTTATAATGTTATCCACATGTTCTCGCACCCTTATGTTCATGATTATGCTTATTTGTCTCTATTGTTTACCCTTACTGAGCATATGATCTCACACATTCTTATGTTTCCTTCATTTTATGAAGATATGTATTATTTATGATGTGAATAATAATGGTTCTAGTCATAGAGATCCTAGTGGGAGATAATATAATTCACTTATGGAGAAGTTTTTATGTTTCCATGTCTCCAAAGGCACTAAACCAATACCGTATTTGAGTTTTTGTTTGTGTAGTGTAATGAATATTCCATAAAAATGATTTAATATCTAGGTATGTTAAGTCAGGGTTGTTATAGTTAGTATCAGAGTGAAGTATTAGTTAACCTTTAGAAATTGGGTTGATAAAACCTTAGTGAGATCCCTAAATACATGTCTAAGGATATATCTAAGGATGAGTCAAAGTATAAGAAAATTTCCTAAACTTCTGGTAAAGGATAAAGTGAGTGGTATCCTAGAAATAAATCCCTATCTTGATAATACTAGTGTATATGGATCTATCACATATGTACCTAGGAGTAAAAAACTCAAAAACACCATATTGAGAAAGAATCAATTGAGAACTGGTGCATGGTAATGGGCCTTACTACATAACTAGTTTGACACTCCCAGGGGATATGCTATTATTAATCCGTTTTTTTTATGAACCATTATGAAGTATGTTTTAACAAAGGATTATCATAGATGAAATATGATAAACCTAATGTGTTATAGATTAAAATTGTATAAGTAATTACTCTATATTATGTGGTTTAACACTATGATTAGTGTTTCTTACACAGTGATTTTTGGTTTTATTCAATGAATGGAACCTAAAATAATTTCATTGATTCTACATATGATATTAAATGGAATTATTATCCTCATAAGAATCCAAATTCTATGGGATATGGAATGAAAAATATAGTTTTTATGATCACAAAACTTTTCCAAGAAATGAATCATGTTGAGCTCCCAAACAAAATAAGAGGAAAATACATTCTATTGAGCCCTTCATGAGGAAATTTACACCTTATTTTAAAGGGTCTCCCGATTCAATAGTTTATAAACAATGGATCATTACCACCAAAAATATATTTTCCAATCTCCAATGTTTATAGCATGAAAAATTCATTTTGGTTGTCTACCATTTGGAAGGTGAATCAGATAAATGGTGGACTCTTACCAAGAATATGAGGAAATAAAAAAGAGATTGAATCTATATATTGGGATGAGTTTAAGAACATATTTTTCAATATGTAATTTCCTCATATTATTCATATGAAAATGAGGAAGGAGTTTCCTGAGTTAACATAAAGGGATGATAATAATATTGGTACCTATGAAGATAATTTTACAAGACTTTCGATGTACAATTTTGGAATTATCATTCAACATAAAGGTAAGTCTGATTGATTCTTCAGTGGATTAAATCCAAGTCTCCAAATGGCATTATCCATAAGAGACTTCAGTAGCTATGAATAAATTTTTTTATGTTCCATTAAGGTGGGAATGTAGGTTGGAGTTACACATCAATCTTAAGGGTTTGATAAGAATAGAATGATGTAATTCAAAGGGAAATCAAAGAACCATGGAGAAATGAATACAAGCTTTCCTTTATGATCAATGTGGGGAAATAATCATAAATTAAATTGTTTAAAGGGGACTAGAATATGTTTTTTGTGTGGTAAGGATGGACATTAAGAATCTAACTGACAAAGTGATAGGAATAATTTATCTAATGATAATAATAGAGAGAGAGAGAGATCTACAAAATTCACCACCCACACTTCAATGCTTTAAGTTCAAGAAGAATTGGAATTTTTCTTACCAGTTCCTAAATGAAAGTGTTAATGATGATGATCGATGAAATTAACCTCTTAATCCAAGGGGAAATGGGAAACCTCACTTTATTACCATTTCTAATGAAGGTAACAATAAACATGTGATGAAAGGTACACTTACTATTCAATATAGAAAAATTAATGTCTTCTTTGACTCTATATATTCACATTATTTCACATCTAAAGAATTTTATAAGGGTATCAATATGCCACACAAATGGTTAGATATAGAATTAGCAGTGTAAACCCCTAATGGTATGATGATCACATCTCAAGTCTATGATTGCCATCTGGTTGATATTGGTGGTAATGCACTTCCTAAAAATATTTTCACTCATCCTATGGTGTAATTTTATGTCATCGTAGTCATGAATTGTATTTCTATACATAAATACCATATCAATTTTTGAAGGAGGTAAGTCACGTTGATATTCTAAACCATCCTATGATCGTATATCAATTTGAAAATAAGTATGATCTTCTGATTGAGATCAAATCCAATGCATGGGTCTTATTTCCCATTTAGAAGGGGTGTTTATCTTAAGGGTTGGGGAGAAACTCAAATTTTTTAATAAGACTGTTGTTTAGGAATTTGTTGATGTCCTTACAGAATAATTTCTTGGTATTCCACCAAAATGGGATGTTGAATTCTCAATAGAACTCATACCGAGTGCCTTAGCTATTTCGAATACTATCTATATAATGTCCCCAATTGAGTTATAGTAATTGAAGAAGAAAATCCAAGAGAATCTTGACAAGGGATTGATTCAGAAAAGTGTGTAACCTTGGGGTAAACCTATTTTGTTTGTTAAGAAGAAATATGGATCAATGTGAATTTTTATTTATTATCAATAACTAAAAAATATCACCATCAAGAACATGTATCATCCACCCTATATTGAAGACTTGTTCAATAAACTGAGTGATGTTCAATACTCTTCTAATATTAACTTTCATTACAAATATCATAAATTGAGGATTAAGAATGAGGATATACCCAAGACATATTTTCACACAAGGTATGGACACTATGAATATATAGTGATGCCTTTTGGTCTAAAAAATGCTCTAATTATCTTTATGGATTCAATGAATATATTATTTAGATATTACCTAAATCCATTAGTGGTAGTATTTATAGCTGACATTCTTTTTTATTCAAAGAGCAATGAAGAGAATGAAGATCATATGAGAATTTTACTAAAGACCCTAAAGAATGATAAACTGTTTGAAAAATTTAAAAAAATGTGAATTTTGGTTGTAATAGGATTCATTTTTTAGTCACATAATCTCAAGAGAGAGTATATATATAGATCCATAAAATATAGAAGTTATTTAAAGTTGGTATAGACCAACCATAGTGACTGAAATCTATAGTTTTCTTAGTTGAGATGTATATTACTGACACTTTGTGGATAAATTTTTATGACTATATAATCCACTCACCAAGTTAACTCAAAAGGGTGCTAAGTTCGTTTGGATGGATGAATGTGAATAAAATTTAAGGAACTAAAGAGAAGGTTATTCAGCACCTTGGTGCTTACATTACCCTATAGTGGAGAAGGATATGTTATATATAGTGATAAAACTAATAAGAGATTGAGATAAATTCTCCTAAAAAATGGAATGTTTATATCTTATGCCTCACAAAAATATATGGTTAATGAGAAAAATTTCCCCAACTCATGATTTATAGTTAGTCATAATAATGTTCACATTAATTACATGTATGAATTATATTTATGGAGAAAATTGTGATATATTTACTAATAATTTTTTTTGAATTATATATTCACATAGAAGGAGTTGAACATATGCTAGAGAAGTTAGTTAAAACTGATAAAGTATTATGACTACTCAACACATTACCACCTTGGGTAAGAAAAGAGGTGGTCGATGCTTTGAGTCTATAGGATCGTGATAGCTTATCCACGATGAGGATCAAAAAAGATTAAATATTTCTTGATTTGGAAAGCATAGATATAGAAATTATATAGGAAGGGGAAAAATATTATCCTGCTTAATTGAATGTTCAACCATATATCTATGTAATGATTAAAGAGGTGTAGAAGGAAGATGCAGAGCTGAAAAATAATGTTATATATGTTCCTAAGTTTAAACTTTATCTTGAAGTAATGAAAAGGTTTTGGAATCGTGTATGTGTTCTATCCATGTTATATTTTAAGGGGTTATTAGAGGAAGCTCAATGGTATTCATTCTATATTCATCCTGGATGTTAAAATATATAAAAAGATTTGAAAGAAAAATTATGGTGGGATGGCATTAAGAGGGAAATCACATAGTTTATATCTCGATTTTTGTTATTCCATAAAGTTAAGGATAAAAGACAAAAGTATAATCAGATGTTGCATCCATTACCCATACTAGAATGGAAATGGAAGAACATCACCGTGGATTTTTTCACTGGACTCCTGAAATCCTCTATATGATATAATTATATATGGGTTATAGTCGACTACATTACTAAGTCAAAACACATCATCACTATCATAAAATACTTCTATTTAGATCATCATGCTAGGATACACAGTAAGGAAGTAGTAAGTTTGCATGGAGTACCCCATCCCATTGTATCTGAATGGGATCTAAGGTTTTCCTCAAAGTTCTAGAGAAGTATTCAGCAATCTCTCTATACAGAGTTGAGTTTGAGCACTTTATATCATCCTCAAATAGATATTCAATATAAAAGGAAAATTAAATACCTGGAGGATATGTTGATATCATGTCATTTGGATTCAAAGGTGGTTGGGATCAACACATTCATCTAGTTCACTTTTCATACAAAAATATCTTTCACTCACTCATTCATATGGAACCTTATGAATACATCAATGGAAATAAATGTAGATACCCAATAGGTTGGAATGAATTTTGAGAAATAACTCTATTAGGATCTATGATGGATGAAGAAATGACCAAGAAGGTTAGAGACATTAAGCAGCACATCAAGTTATATCAGAGTCGACATAAAAGTAATTCAAACAAACAGGGGTGTGATATAGAATTTGAAGTTAGTGATAAGGTGTTTCAAGTAATATCCCCCAGGGAAGAAGTTTTTGAGATTCTAAGAAAAAATGAAACTTAGAACTATATATACTGTCCATTTCAAGATTCTTGATAATATCATTATAGTAGTCTATTTCATGGTACTTCCTCCTAGTATACCTCAATTATATGACTTTTCCCATATATCTCTCATGAGGAAGTACATACCTGACCCTTAATATGTAATGAACACATAGGTCATACCACTGGAGCAAGATCTTTCTTATAAGGAATAAATTGTTGGAATTATGGATCATATAGAGAAAGTTATGCAAAACAAGACCACTCACCTGGTCAAAGTTTTGTGAAGAAACCACCAGTTTGAGGAATATATGTGGAAACTTTAGGATATGATGTGGTAGAAGTATCCTCATTTGTTTCTATTATAGTGATAAATTTCAAGGGTGAAATTCATATTAAGGGGGGTAGACTATAACACCATGAGTTCTTAGGAACCTTTTTTTAAAATAAATTAAAATTATTTGATGTCTTACATTTCACGCAACACCAATTTAATATTTTTTTACAGGCTACATCAATTTAATCTTGCACTACATGCAAAACTATCTTATCTTCTGTTACACGCGACACTAGGTTTTAACAAAACAATGATATATTATAGTTATTTAAATGTGATCATTATAACATAGTCATTAAAATTAGTAGTATAAATAGTAATAAATAATTTTTAAACATAATATCTTTATATACATAAAACATATTGATAATAAATTACATAATTGTCCGTAAATCCTTTATATGTTTTGAAAAAATTATTTTCTCAAAAAAACTACTTTTTATGTCATTCTATGAACAATAGTAAAATTATTTTTTAAAACTTTTATAAATTGAATTTGATAAAATTAAAAAAAAATTAAATTCATAATATCAAAATTAGTTTACGGGGAATTTTAGGGATTTTTCTAAAATATTTTATTTGGGATGAATAGTGAAAATACTAAATTTTATTTTAAAATCGCTTTTTGTATAATTTATTTAGATAGTTAAAATACATTTATATTTAGTATTAAATTTTTTTAAGATAAATAATACATATATTAATCCAATATATTTCATTATAATCAATTTCACATTGATATTGGATATAAAAACATTTCAAACATTTGAACTTTTTCAATTTAAAAACCCGTTGTTTTGTCTCGTATGAGGTGCTAATTTTAAATTAATTTCTATAACTTTTGTGAATTTAATCTGTAAAACTTTATTCCATATTTGGAAAAAGAATTATTTATAATAACTAATAATTCCAACTTAATTTTGGACCAAAAGGATTTGTGAAAGCAGTTAAGATTAACCATAATGATTAAGAGAAAAACAAGTTTACCAAGGGACAAAACTTCAAACATAAGGTAAAAAAGACCTATAAAATTGTAAAAAACACATTTATATCCTTACATTGACCATATAAACTATTTAAAAAAATGGTTTATTATTTTAGGCACATGATGCAAGGGATACCTCCCAATAGTGTTTACCTTTTAGTATTTACAAGTTTCCCACTCACCACCCATATAAAAGGCAACCACCTCTCCTCCTCTCTTAACACAAATAAATCCCTTTGGATTGGAAAATACATGTCAAAATATATTCCAAAATTACCTCCCATAATCTTATAATCCTTAATTTTAGTATAAATCTATCTAATAAAGTACTTTGGTTCAAACCAAAAGAAGATACATGAAGAAGAGGTAATGTTCAACAACAAACATTTTTGTTTTATTTATTACTCAAAACCCTATTGTTATTTTTATATCATGATTATATAGTAACCTAATAATCTTAAATATAATTATTTGTTATTATTTTTAGGTTAATACCTACAACTTCCTACGCTTCCATCAATTGGGATACACAATCATCATTCATGTGTACAGAAGACTGCCGCCTTGCCAACCGATGTCGTTCATTCTTACATTACCACCTTTTCAAGGTTGAGAATAATGATATATTTATAGTTTATATATGATATTTATTATATTTATGGTTTTATAATTATTATTTAATTTTTATATCACACATAAATTTTTTATTTCAAAATATTGGGAATATAATATCATCGTTTGTGTGTACGGTGGACTATTGCCACATGAAGTGATGTGATTCATTCATACTTTACATGAAATGTATTAAGGATAGTTTTAATAAAAACATGTGATATATATGAAATAAATATTATTATTTAATGATAATATATCATATAATTTTCTTTCTTTTAACCCGATAAGAAAATGAAAACAGTTACGGTCTCTATGAATGGGGTATCTCAGTTCTTATTGCTATATTTTATAGATTATTATAAATAAATATATTATGAATATATATATATATTAATATAATTTTTATCATTATAGAGATTATTAAATAATGATATTAGTAAGAGGACCAAGAATAAAAAGTCAAAACATAAATGAAAAACAAAGTGATTATTACCCGAAACATAACTTTAACTTGGAATTGTTAATAAATGGGTTATAAAAGTTCATAAGAAGATCATATATGGTATGGTATAAATTAATATGGTTCTATAATATATTTTTAATAAACTAATATTTAATATACATCATAATCAATTGACTATAATGGAATTCAATACTTAAGGTCAGGAAATTCCTTCTCACTTTTATTTTCCATGAGACACAAGCCATGTCCACCACCTATTTCTTGTATGTGGTCTGTATACTACCCATGGCCATATTATATGATTATTCTACTGATAATTATTTTTATTTAAATGTCCATTTTATGATATCTCCGTCATGGTTTTTATGGTTAAAACATTACCAATGCAGTAAGGGGGTTTTGTCTCAATTTTCCTTCTTTGAGATGTATGTTTTGTTATGAACCTATATTTTTTCACAGGGTGTATATAAATCGCCTTTTCCTCATAAAATCATGAAAATTTTCATCCTTATGATATTTTATATTTCATTTTATGTTATTCCTTCACCGGTTTTATGATTTAATGTTTCTAAAGTAGTAAGAGTTCATTGAGAAAATCTCGTCATTTTCCGATATTGTTTATGATTACGCTAAAATTGATGAAATATTGTGATCCATCTATCAATAATTATCATTAATTTTATTATCCTCTATTTATTAATGACATTATCATGTAATGGTACCATTTTCCCACTTTTTGGTACTTAATATAGTTATGTTTTTTTAATAAAATATTTGGTTGGAAATCTATTTTCTTTCAAAAACGAGTTTTATAAAAATATTTTCAAAAGTGTTTTTAAACTTTTAAAAAAAGATTTATTAAAAAAATTCAAAATTTTAATTTTTTTTATTTTTAAAAAAATTATTTAAATGGAATATTCTTTTCATTTTACAATCAAGAAAAGTTTATAAACTTTTTCAGTGAAAAAGGAATGTTTGTTTATCATGTATGACATGCATGGATTTACTTATTATCATAAATGTCCTTTATTTGAAGATTCCTTTGAAATATGAAAATGTTATTTTTAAAGAATTATTTTCCTAATATTCTATAAATTCTTTTTTTTAAGTTGTTTTTGATGAAAAAGGTTTTCAAAAATGTTTTATGTTTTCTTAAATGTTTTCAAACTGGAAAGGATATTTTCCTCAAGAAATATTTTAAGTGATATTTCAATATTATTTTCCATATAATATGACATACATTGGTGTTAATATAAACTTACTGGGGATATTATCCAAGGTTACCGTTCATATTATTTCTTTGAATGTTTTATGTTTTGATGATATGATTTTTAGGAATCCTATTTCTTTTTTGCATTTTATATGCATATGAAACCCACTTATTTTTAGGGGTTATGCTATGATTTTGAAACATATTTATTTTACATAGGTCAATATAAGATGAAATGATTATGATAACCATTTCATTTCATGGGTTATAATATGATGAACATTTATGATCTTATGGAACACATATGTATGATTTCATTATGTGACAGGTAGGACCTATATCTCCCTCTAATACATTGGGTGAAGATTTATATCTAATGAGATAGATATGATTGGAATGAAAAGTGAGCTCTATTTAGTAATACATAGCTAGAATGGGAAGTGAAATTGGTTCAGTAATACAGGGTTGGAATGAGAAGTGAACTTAGTTTAGTAATATGAGGTTAGGAATGGGAAGTGAACTTAGTTCAATAATTAGGGTGGAATACGGTGTGAACCCAGTTTAGTAAATGACTTTTTACACTATGATGGTATTTTTTGTGATCCTTGACTAATATGGAAATAATATTTTATGCTAATGTGTATGCCACAAATTCCATGTATTATGCTCTCAGGGATCATGTATTTTATTTTCTTATGATTCATGTCTTATGAATTACCAATATTTATGCCAGGAATCAAAATTATGATCTTGGATATATATATGTGTGATTATATTCTAATGTTATGACCATGTTCTCATAGCCTTATATTCAAGATTATGCTTACGCATGTCCCTTGTTTACCCTTACTAGGAATCTGAGATCACCCGTTGTTATGTTTCATTACCCCTAGTTATGAGGATATGTATTATCTATGTTTTGTCTAAGAAGGGTGTTGGTAATGGAGAACCTAATGGTAGATAATGTAGTTTATTTATAGACTAGGATTTTAATTCCATGTTTCCAATGGCACTAAAATAATACAGTCTTTGGGCATGTTCTTGTGTAATGTAATGAATATTACACAAAATTATTTAAAGCCTATATATGTTAAGATAGTGTAATTATACTACTTTAGAATATCCCACCAATTCTTGGAAGGTCTAAAAATCATATATGAAGAAAAATCCACCCTCCAATCTATGGGTTTCTCAATATAAATAAATATCATCTAGACTGAATCGATCTAGAACTCAGCTGCTCGGGGCCCTCCATCCCCAGTGAACATTGGTGGATGATGCAATAAGAACTCTCTCATCAACTTAGAAAAAGAAGGAAAGGTACCAATATTATCCCTTTCCATTGATTGCATGACCCTCAAGAAGTTTTCATGAAGATTAACATCCTTCTGATCCTCATAAGTTATAGAAAACTTTGACTTAGCTGCATTAGGAGCATGATGACTGCCACTCTCCTAATGATGAACTCAAAGATGACGAGAATGCATTTTTTCTATAATAAAAATTCACTCCTTAGTAAACTGGCTAAAAACATGGTCAATATTAACAGGTGATAAAAACATAGAACCACTACTCTTGGTCTCTCTAAAAATCCCTTACAAGTGTTTCAACATGACATACCAATTATTTACATTTCATTTATTAGATATAATAGGTATCTCATTTCATCGTTCATCAAGAAAAATATATCACCTGAAATAAATATGTCCTTATAATGAAAAATTCATGTCATATATATATTTATGTAACTATAATGATGTATGCATGCTCATATCATTCCATACTAGGCCACAAGTAGAAATATCAATAAACAATAACACCACACAACATTTGAATCACCTAATGTGAAATAACATAAAATATAGACAGTGAATATCATAAACAACAATCCCATCCCAAGGTACTCAAATATTCCCACATACACGGGTTAGCTACTCCCAGGCACAAGCTCATTACCAAGTATCGAAACATCCTAGTCTCCTTTCTACCTTTCCAATATAGTAAATCAATTGAAAATAAAAACATACTCCTCTGATACAAATTTTTAACGACCCCCTATTTGGAACTCTCTCACATGATTGGAAAGGGTAGGTTATGGTACCCAAGCATGCATCCCCATATTCCAGTGGTTATCGACTAGACATAGGGGTGTGATCAACATAGTAGGGATACTATACCCCTTCTATAAAGTTACAATACATGAAAAATAAAAAATATAAAAAAATATCAGAGTAATATAAACATAGAGGAAACAATATATCATGAAACTTGAAAGTATAAGAGAAATAAATAAACCAATAATTATGAATTATGAAATGATAGGATTAGATGTATCTAAATGTCTAACTGAAAAAAATAATCATAAAATAATCATCTAGCACAATATAATCTCAAAATACCCCGGTCCCAAACCCCATGTCTGGCCCACATCTAAACTCCTTCTTAACCATCAAACAAAAAATCAGCAACAAAAAATGAGATTGGACAGAGCCCGTTCAATATAATAATTATAGCATGGGATTAGATATATCCTACTCAATATAATCATTTCAGAAATGGAATGGATAAATGATAATCAATATAATCATTAAACCATAGGACTGGGAAGAGATGGATCGATATAAGCATTTCATCAAAAGACTGAGTAGAGCCCACTCAATATAATAATTACAACATGGGACTGGGCAGAGACCACTCAATATAATCATTATAGTATGGGAATGGGTAGAGTCTACTCAATATAATTATTACAACATGACTCACAATACATGTCACAAAAACAAGGATATCACAATATCATATCATGTGTCTCAATGGTTATTTATAAAAATTACCATTTATCTTTCAATTACACATTCCCATTATCAATTTGGTCTTAAATTATTTACATGCCAACCATTCAATAAACAAATCCATTTCCATGGTGAATCTATGTTAAACAATCACCTAAGATCTCATGTTATACTAAATAATATTTAATCCATTATCCAATTCATATATAAATTCAAGGGTCCACCCACCCAATAGGTATCAATAAGCCAGGTCACTATCAATTGAGTCCAAGGGATCCAATCAATTTAAATTCAGGATTTTACCATTATTTATTCAATTTATTAATGCTCACATTCAGTGGGAACAATAAAAATATTACACATACCTATCATTTAAAAAGACCATGGGGTTAGGTTATAGCCCCCATAAATTTATATGGAAATCAATGCAACACTTACAAAAAAAATTCTGACAAGGATGAAGGCATAGAAAATTGAAAGAAGAAACAGGGATCACATGCCAAACCGTAACATCTGGAGGTGATGAAATCACCTTAGAATCATTGGGAGTCACCTTGTATTTGAGAGGATGGGCAACAAAAATGATGAAATTAAATAAATAATATACATGATATGATTAAAACTGATATTTGTGAGAAATACATAGCATGAAACACTTTCGTGTCGTGTATTTCTCGATTAACGAACTATACTAAAAAACATGTCACCTTGGGTTAATAATTATCCTAATTGATATTTACACGATGTGAATTAGTTTCACGATGTGTAACCATTTAACATCATGAAACAATTCATGACCTATGTTAGGAAGAATTTACACACCATGTAACCTATAACCAGATTGTAATTGTCCAATGAACAGTTTTTTGCCCAATTTCTGTGAAAGATACTGAACCACCTTTCAATGCTTCCAAACACATGGGAAACTATCATCAGACCATTTAACATGTTTATACCTAGACTCCATTAATTCAAACAAACATACATCCCTTAAATTTTTTTTCATTTTCCCTAATAAAGGCTCCTCGAATCCAAACAAGACTTAGCCCAGAAGGTTTAAAGACAAAAGAAAACACAACAAAAGATGTTCAATAAAAAACTCAAAGAAGAATGTACCTGGAAAAGAAGAGATCTTACAAATTCAATACAAATGAAAATGTTGTATATTTAGTACAAATGACATATAATGGGTTTGTCTAAATGGTATGGACAGATAAAGTGAAATGGAAAAAAAGATAAAAATATTGATGACTTAAAAAAATAAAATGGTGTTCAAAATGAATGCATGTGTGGAAAAGAGTAAGAACACATTGAAATGAAATACCAACTTACTAATTGGAACCAAGATTTAAATGAATATATTCTAATGTTATAAATATATTCTCTATACAAAAATATATAATAGATATTATATTTAATGATCATGTTTTTGAAACTAAATATTTCATTAGTTTTATTACAGGTCATAAATAGAATGTAAATAACTTTATAAAATTTTAATAATTATTTGAAATATTAAACAAAAAATCAATATAAAATTTTCATTTTAGGAAAAATGATAATTCTTGATATATTTGATGAATCCATATGAGAACCATTCATTTAGTGGTTGGGAATTATCTAAATATTATCCTAGACCCCTATGTTCATTTTCTACATTCCCTAAATACATATTTTTATAATCTTTAGTACAATGCTTGATTTCTCTATTGAGATTCTGTGATTCCAATAACCATATTAGCTTCTTGGATCACCTATAAACCTATCCCAAAAAATTTATACCACTAAAAAATAGTTGTAAATTCCCTCTATGGTCATAGATACTATGAAAAAATGGGGTAAAATGAATTATTTTTCATTGAGTAGTTGTTTAAAATTTTTTGTCTCATAATTTGTTCTGTTAATGAATTTAGTAAATAGGAAAATCCCACCCAATCTATGTGAAACCCATTAAACTATCATCTAGTGAATATATACATTTTAAAAATACAATAGTTTTTCCTCAAGAAAATTATTCACATTTACATATTTAAAATTAAAGTAACAAATTTCATCATTTTAGAAAAGTAGATGGATGCATGTTGAGGGAATCATTTTTTATGTTAAATTCAGCATATATAAAATAAATATTTTATAAATATTGTGTAGCATTAGGGAAGATAAACCTTATATAATTTATAAAAAAAGAAATAAGTAAAGGTAAAAGCATAAATATCCCAATTAGAATAAATAGATTCTTTAAAAGTTATTATAGGCATTCTGTGTTTCATTGAATGGAGACACTAATATAGTGAAAATAAATGTTATACATATATTAGGCATTCGTATTGGACTGATGCATTATTGAAACCTTCACAAGGTATTGATCTTGAGTGTTGCATTATTTTAAAATGATTTTATAAAATATTTATATATATTTTGTGTAGTTTGTATCTTATTTATTCTATGAAACTTGATAAGGGAAGTGGAAAGAAAAAAATTACCATATTGTAAAATAAAACATTTATATAGGGTAAATAATTTTTTTTTCTTCCTAATCATCTCATTTCCCCCAAAATCATCCCCACCAAATGATATTTAAGAAAATGATATCGCAGATGGAAATGCACTATGCTTCTAGGTATGTATACTAGAGGTGACATGCATCAAAGAAAATATAAAAACACTGATAAATGAGATAAAAGTAGAAATAACAACACGCCTTCAGTTTTTAGAAGCTCAATTCTTCCTAGAAGGTCGAGCGGGAGTGGAAGTAGAGCTAGAATTTTGTGAGATCTTGAATAGTGAAAAGATAACTAGGTTCAGTTGCATCTAAATTTATAAGATCGAAAAGGGTTCTATTAGTTCTTTTTAAAAAAGTACTAATAAAGAGTTTTTTTATCAGTGCTAAAATGATAATCACTCAAAAAAACCATTTTTATTATCACTTTTTTAGCCTTGATAATGATATAGAATTATTAGTGTTAAAAAGTGATAATGAAGACCTATCTTTATCGGTGCTAGAATATTAGCACTGATAAAGACCAATCATTTTCAGCACTAAAAAGAAGTTGATAAAAACATATATAATTAATATTTTATATTATAATTAATATAATTAGAAAATTTAAATGTATATCATTATAAATAAATATAAATGCATATAATAATAAATACATATTTATAATATTATAAATATATTTAAATAATTGTAAATATGCATTTATAAATATAATTATAAAAATATATTAAAAACAATTATAAATTTGTATTTATAAATATAATTTTTTAATTATAATTATAAATAATTATAATTAAAAATATATTTATATATAAATATAAATACATGTATACATTTATATATTTATTTATTAATATATAATTATATATAATTATAAATATAAAACATATATTAATTATTTAAAATTTTTATAATAATTATAAAATTAATTATTTAACATTATATAAATAATTTTTAAAAAATTTAAACATATTTATTTATAATTATTTATGGCATCCTCCCATTTTAACATAACTTTTCATCACATTTTACAAACAGATGACCTTTAAGGTCTAGTGTCTTGAAATTATAGAAAAAAGTACATGAAAATTTAAAAAAAAAATCTTTTAAATCCCCTTTAAAAACCCTTGAAAAGTTCATCCTATGTATAACTACTACACCTCATAAACTGGAGACATACATCAAAGGAAAGGGTGAGCAGAAAGCCCAGTAAGGAAAGAAAGGGAATCCGTTTACTTGTGATATCAATATGAACTTGATGAAAACATAAAGACATGAGCAATGAAAGTCACAACATTTCATAATGAAAATAACTTGAACCATAACATGAATATGTGGTTATAACATTTAATTTAGACATTAATGAACATATCACCAAGGTTCATCCCCAAGGTGTCATAAAAATTACCAAGGTTATTCACCAAAGTATCGTCAGACTTGTCTTCTCTAGATATTAAATTATTTACCCAATGCATTATAGAGCTATCAGGGAACACAATTAATATATATTTACTTTCATGTGATCCACATATATCATAATCAAAAATTTCATAAATAACCCATAGAGAGTAAAAGTAATGGGTTTCACTTCAAAATCACGAAGTTTTAAAAGTGCTTAGAAACATGATCGTTATGTCTTTTATAACCCTTGGAAAAGGGAAGAGGGTTTCATGTATGTTAATTATAGAATTAAATAGATCAATTTTATGTCTTTATTAATACCTCTGTAAATGAAAATATATTTCGGTATTCGGATAAATAAACTAGATAATTTCTTGAGAAAAAGAGAGATATATTTTGAGACAAAATTTCTGCAGCATAATGGCTATATAACATGGTTTTAAAAAACAATAAAAAGTGATGGGACAAGGGTATCCCATAAATAAATGAATAATTTATAATAAAGGTACATAATTAAAATAAATAAGATCATGATGTGTAATGACACACCACATGAAAAGGAAACTTGAAAGAAAAGAGAAAATGCGATTTCTTTTATGAATATTCGGCAGCCTAACGACGTCACTTAATAATTCAGAAAATAAATTTATGAGAGAAGAAAGGGTCTCCCATCATTTGGACATGAAATTAAAAGTAATAAGAATATATAAGATCATACCCCCACATAAGAAAATAGAAACTAGAGACATAACTTAAAGGAATTCATGACTAAAAGAGGAGGGAGGAAGGTTCTCTTACCTTGAAGAGTAACTTTGAAATCTTGAAGGTTGGGAACTTGGGGGGATTGAGGGCACCTTGGGAGGACTAATTAGGAGGAAAAAATACAATAACTTCATTGAGGAGGATTTTGGAATGAAATTAATGAGGTAATGGCTTGGTATTTATAGGAAAAGTGAGGGAATATTTAATTAATTTCCAAGGGACACCTTATCGGTGGTATTTGCAAAACCATGGGCTTGACCACTGTATATTACCATGGTATTGGACACTTGAGACACCTCATAGCATGTATTTCTATTCAGAAGTATATTATATTGATTACATCATTATTACATCATTAATGATGTCATTAAACACCCGAAACTCAAAACTATATTTTCACTATTCACCAAAAAACAAAACATTTTAAAAAATGTCATAAATTCACTCTAACCTAATATCAATTCTTTGAATTCAAAAATTAAATCCATTTTACCAAAATAATTTTCTAACTATTTTTAATTTAATTTTTTAAAAAAATCATTATTTATTCCAAAAAATCAACTATAAAACTATAACTTATTCTGTAATATCTTGAAAAAGGAATCAAGGTCCCATAAAATTATAGTATAGCCATAAGAAAATAAAGTAACAATTTATGATTAAATTTTATAAAAATACATTTTCATTTTAAATTATTAAATTAATTATAAACTTTTAAATAAAATATTTACGACCTACAAAAATAAAAAAACTTATACTATGATCATTTTTTCAGTTTAAAGATGTCTAAATTATATTTATACATTCAAGGGTGAAGTTTCTATTTTTTGGTCGATTCACTATTCATAACTATTCATAAGGGTATGTCACTATTCATACTTTACTATTTTCTAAAAATCATGTTTATCTCATTAGACTCAAAATTTCTTACTGATCACAATTGTGGGAGACAATTTTTTGAAAATCATCTCACATTATTAATTATTTAAAGTTTACATGAATATTTTAAAATAACCTTTTTTCCAAAATTCATCAATAATATTCATCCTATATTTATCCGAAAATTTAAAAATAACAAATTTTACCCTAATAATAAATAAAAATTTTATTTATACCAAGGGATTACAAAAAGTATTGTAGGCTTCGTTATATAGCCCCTTATAACACCTGCATAGAACTTAAGTGTAAGTTGTACTATGGTGATAAAATCTTGGGACGGATCTGAAAACATTTCCCAAATTGTGATTTTTGTCAGCTTGAACATCTCCCATAGGCGATTATATTCAAGCTTCACATGTTGAAGCGCAGCTTGGGCTTGGTCTAGAGAAAAGACCAAAGATGCTACCTCCTTCCTAAGCTTTGACAAATGGGCTTTGTACGACCCAAGTCTACTGGATGAGGCCATCGACTCTTCTTTATGTATTAATTAACCAAGATCAATTGTTTTTATAAACAATAATTGTAATGTTAAGAGTTTAGTTTCCAACATTCATATTGACCAAAATTCATATAACAGTCGAAACCCAATGGTATCACTTCATTAATTAAAGGATATAGTTTTGTGGAGTATCAAATGACATAACACAAAAATTTAAGAAATAAATATTATTCAAAAGTTCGGGTCATTACATTCTTCTCTTTATAAGAAAGTTCATCCATGAAATTTTAACTCATTCCCTAATAAAAAAGGGTGTGGGTACTTTTTCCTCATAGACTCCTTCGATTCCCATGTGGCTTCTTCACATTTGTGGTTCCTCCACTACTCCTTAACAAGGTGGGTAGTCTTCTTGTGTAGAACCTTGTCTCTACGATTCAAGATCTCCACCAGCTACTCCTCATAAGAGAGGTCATGTTCTAGTTGTACAACCTATAGATTTAGTACATGTGAAGGGTCAGGTATGTAATTTCTCAAGAGGGAAACGTGGAAGACATCATGAACTTGTTCTATACTTGGAGTAAGTGCAAGCCGATTGGCCACAGCTTCAACGCGATCAAGGATTTCATAGGGGACAATGTACCTAGGGATGAGCATCCCTTTCATCTCAAACCTCATGACTCTCTTCCAAGGTGAAATTCAAAGAAAGACATTGCCACCAACATCAAACTTCAAGTCCCTTCAACGGTTGTCAGCATAGCACTTTTTCCGAATCTGAGCAGCCTTAATGTGTTGTTGGATGTCATGGACTTTTTTGTCATCTCTTGCACAAGATCAGAACCAAGAAGCTTTCTCTCACTATCTTCATGCCAACAAGTAGGATTTCTACATCGCTTACCATAAAGAGCCTCATAGGGTGCCATTTGAATGCTCAAGTGGAAGCTGTTGTTGTAAGAGAACTCAACTAAAGGGAGATGTTGATCACATAAACCTTCAAATTCCATTGAGCATGTTCTCAGCATATCCTTGAGTGTTTGAATATTACATTCAAATTAGCCATCATTTTGTGGGTGATAAGCCATACTGAAATTCAATTCAGTGCTAAGAGAATTTTGAAGACTTCTCCAAAATTTTGATGTGAACCTTGGATCACGATCAGATACGATAGAAAGTGGAACTCCATGCACCCTTACCACTTCAAGTAAATATTGGAAAGTTTATCAAGAGGGAAATATTCCCGAATAGAGATAAAATGGGCAGTCTTGGTGAGACGATCCACAATAACCCATATCGCATTGTTTCCTTTGGGAGTTCTCGGGAGACCAATGACGAAGTCCATAGTGATATTATCCCACTTCCATGCTGGTATGGGTAGTGGTTGCAATACCTCTTTAGAAAGTTGTCACTTTGCCTTCACTTGCTGACATACCAGGCACCTTCAAGTTTAGTCAGCAATCTCCCTTTTCATATTATCCCACCAATAATGATCATGAAGGTCCCTATACATTTTTATGCTTCCAGGATTTATAGAGAAAGTAGAGCTATGAGCTTCATCCATCAACTCCTTCTTTATTTCGGGAATAGATGGAACACATAGTCTTATAAAAATTTTCAGTACACCTTCTTGATCAATATTGAACTCATTAAACTTCCCATCCTTCACAGCCTCAAACATCTTCTGTAACAGAGGATCTTTTTTCTGAGATTTCTTGATCTTCTCTAGTAATGACGGTTGAGAAATAATTTGGATTTGGGTTGATGATGTTCCTTCCATTATAATTCCCATGTCCAGCTTTACAAGGTCATTGATCAAAGGATCTCCTTTAATCCTCATCATGGAAAGAACAACTGGGTATTTCCTGCTTAATGCATCCGTGACTTTTTTTTCTCTTCCAGGATTATATTGAACTGAACAATCATAGTATTTGAGAAGTTCCAACCATCTCCTCTATCTCATGTTCAATTCCTTTTGTGTGAAAATATACTTCAAACATTGATGGTATGTGTATATATCACATTTCTACCCTTAAATATTGTGTCTTCCTATCTTTAGAGAAAAAACAACCGCATCCAACTCCATATCATGCGTAACATAGTTCTTCTCATGATTCTTCATCTTTCGAGATGCATAAACAATGACTTTTTCATTTTTCATGAGGACACACCCAATCCATTTCAGAGATGCATCACTAAAAATAATGAATCCTTCTCCACACGAGGAAAGAGTTAACACGGTTGCAGTAAGCAATCTATTCTTCAACTCTTGTTTACTTTCCTCACACGTCTTTGTCCAGATGAACTTGACCCCTTTTCTAGTTAACTTTGTTAATGGATTATATGGTCATGAAAAGTTTTTCACAAACCTCTTATAATATCCCTCTAATCCAATAAAACTACGAATATTAGTTATTATTGTAGGCTGAGGCCACTCCTCTACAACTTTTGTCTTTGTAAGGTCAACTGTGATTCCTTCATTGGTAACAATGTGTCCCAAGAAAGAAACTTGTTGTAACCAAAATTCACATTTTCTGAACTTCCCAAAAAGCCTCTCCTTTTGTAGAGTTTTCAAAATAACCCATAGATGATCCTCATACTCCTCATGACTTTTGAAATATATCAAAATATCATCAATAAAAACTACCACAAAGTTATAAAGGTAGTCCTTAAAGACTATATTAATCAAATCCATAAAAATAGTAGGTGCATTAGTCAGTCAAAAGGGCATAACAACAAACTCATAATTCCCATATCTTGATTGGAAGGCAGTTTTCGAAATATATTTTTTTCTTCACCCTCCATTGAGGATAACTAGATAGATGATCAATCTTAGAGAATAATTGATCCCCAAGAAGTTGGTCAAATAATTCATCAATTCATAGAAGAGGGTATTTTTTCTTCACTATGATCCAATTTTGTTCTCTATAATCAATGCATAGCTGCATCGATCCATCCTTCTTCTTCAAAAAGAGAACCAGTGCTTCCCAAGGAGACACACTCTATCGGATAAAACCCTTCTCCAAAATATCTTGTAGCTATTTCTTTAACTCCTCTAACTCCACATTTTCCATCCTATATGGGGTCTTTGATTTCAGATGGGATCCAGGTACGAGTTCAACGGAGAACTCTACCTCTCTTTATGGGGGAGGTCTGGGTAACTCCTTAAGAAATTTGTCAAAGTATTTATGGATGATGGGGACATTTTATATCATCAAACTCTCATTTCATTATTCTTCTTCATAGATCAACTCCATAAAAAGAGATTTAGGAGGTTCTTCTAGACAAAGATCAGGTTGAGATATCTCTCTGTGGAAGATAACTGTAGGTTTTCCATTCAATACTACTGAGATTTTCTTGCTTCTATATTTGATCATAGAATTATACTTTGAGAGCCAGTCCATACCTAGTATAATGTCAACTTCCAGCATGGGAATGACTACTAGAATTTAGATAGGATTGTGATCAATAAAGTAAATACTAGAGTTTCTAAACACTGAATATGCTTGGATAATTCCACCACACTCTACTTTTAGCAAATAGGGTGTTGATTCTAAATTATTTGCAAACATTGACGAAATAAAGGAATGTATAGAACTAGAATCAAACAAAGTACTTGCTAGATTTGAGATAACAACAAGAGTATCTGCCACCACATCATTTTGTCACTTCAACTTGAGCTGTCGTGATTGAAAAAGTACGACCTTGTTCCCTTGGTCGTTGCTGAGGCTGATCATGATTCCCCTCCACTGCCCTCAGATTTGGACAATTATTAGAAAAGTTCCCAAGTTGTATACACTTATAGAATTGGACATAAAGTGGGGAATGTACCATCTTCCCCTTGTTGTTAGTGTTGGGAAGTTGTAGCTTTGCCTCACTACAACAATTATGCACAATGTGGCCATCTCTACCACACTTTTAGCACTTCCTGCTCCCAAGAAGGCAGTTCCCTAAATGATTCTTCCCACATTTATTACACATGGTACGTTTTAATTTCTTGCCTCCTCTTCCTTGATCTATGTTCCTCCCTAATCTCGGATCCATTGATATTTTCTTTTCATTGGATTTCTGAGACCATTGCTTATCACCAAACTCCAGTTTTACATTCATCACACTTCTCATGATCTCCTAATCACTCTCATAATCTCGGTTGGATATATTCTTCTGCAGATGAGGTCTCAATCCACCGAAGAATCTATCAACCTTACCATTTGGATCCATGACAAAGCCAGAGGTGTAATGTGAAAGCCTTGTGAATTTCATCTCATAGCTTCCCACAGATTCATTATCCTTCTGCTTCAAGTCAATAAACTCCTTCTCTATTCTTTTTCTCATCGATCGAGGGAAATACTTGTTGAATAATTTCCCTCTGAACTCTTCCCACTCCATAGCATCAACTTACACTGTTGGCCTTGTGTTTTTAATCAGTTCCCATAACTGATCATCTTCTCCCTCCACGTGATAAACAACCAAGGTAACCTTCTCTTTTTTAGAACAGTGAAGCACAAAAAAGATCTTATTGATAGAGATGATCCAATATTCAACAATCAATGGGTCGGAAGATCCACTAAAGGTTTTTGGTCATTGATTCATAAAGGGTTCAACATAAATTTTTCCCTTCACGGTGAGATTAGTCTCTCAGCTCGATTGAAGTTATTTAACATAACTTGAGTTAGTTGGTTCATCATTCACATGAAAGTTTCCATTCCATATTCCATCGGAGGTCTGTCAGCGCAGGGTCCACTGCAGTCACCATTTTCATAGTTCCTTCTATTTACCACCATTTTCTAAAAGAATAAAACCTTAGTGAGAAGATTATTTCATTTTTGAATCTTTTAACTATAAATGATTTTATGTCTTAAAACTTCGTGCTTTAAACAATTACATTTCACTATAAATCCTTTATAATGATTCATAAAAAGCTTATGATTAACCAAACATATCCCCAAGGAGTGTCTTAACCAAGAGTGAAGAAAAACCCGTTTTCATGTACTAGGATACCCCGGGTCAAGCATGAAACACATTTTAGGTGTTTTCACTCCTAGGTACATCTGTTCCAGAGCCGCCTCTACCTGCTCGTATCCAGAAAGGCCATATTTTCTTGATAAACCACTTACTCAATACTCACCAAAATACTAGGAAGTATTCCTGTATTTAAACATTTATATAGGTTTTTTCCTAATGTTTTCATAGCCTAATTTCTACTAATAACTAAACTTTCCTTTGATACCAACTATGGAATCCCGCCTTTTTAACATAACTTTTCATCACATTTTATAAAAAGAGGACCTTTAAAGTCAAGTGTCTTGAAAATCAGGAACAAAATACATGAAAACGTAAAACACTATTTTAAATCCCATTGAAAATCCTCTTGAAAATTTCATCCTATTTACAAATACTACATCACATAACCTAGAGACATACATCAAAGGAAAGGGTGAGCAGAAATCCCAGTAAAGAAAGCACAGGAATCCATTTACTTATGATATCAATAAGAACTTGATGAAAAACATAAAGACATTAGTAAAGGAAGTAGAGGCATTTAATAATGAAAATAACTTTAACCATAACATGAAAATGTGGCTAACACATTTAATTTATACATTCATAAACATATAACAAAGGTTCATCCCCAAGGTTTCATAATAATTACAAATGTTATTCACTAAGGTATTATGAAACTTGTCATCTCTGGAGATTAAATTATTTACCCAATGCATTGGAGTGATATCAGGGAACACCATTAATATGTATTTTCATTCATGTGATCCACATAGATCATAATCAAACATTTCATAAATAACCCATAGAGAGTAAAAGTAATGTGTTTCACTTTAAAACTAGGACGTTTTAAAAGTGCATAGAAACATGATCATTATGTCTTTTATAGCCCTTAGAAAAGGAAAGGGGGTTTCATATATGTCAAATATAGAATAAAATAGATCAATTTTATGTCTTCATGAATATGTCTAGAAATGAAAATATATTTGGGTATTCAAAAAAATAAAACAAGAGAATTTTTGAGAAAAATAGAGATATATTTTGAGTCAAAATTTCTACAGCATAACGGCTATATAACATGGTTTTAGAAAAAAATAAAAAGATATGGGAAAAGAGTCTCCCATAAATAAATGAATAATTTACAATAAAGGTACATAATAAAAATAAATAAGATCATGACGTGTAATGACACACCACATGAAAGGGAAACTTGGAAGAAAAGATAAAATGTGATTTATTTTACGAAAATTCAGCAGCCTAACAGTGTCACTTAAAAATTTAGAAAATAAATTTGTGAGAGTAGAAAGGGTATATCATCATTTGAACATAGAATGGAAAGTAATAATAATATATAAGAACATTCCCCCACATAAGAATATGGAAACTGGAAGACATAACTTAAAGGAAATCATGACTAAAAGAGGATGGTGGAAGGTTCCCTTACCTTGAAGAGTAACTTAGAAAGATTTAAGGTTGGGACCTTGGGGGGCGTGAGGGAGCCTTAGGAGGACTCCTTGGGAGATAAAAAGACATTAACTTCATTGATAAGGATTTTTATTGAAATTAATGAAAGAATGGCTTCGTATTTATAGGAAAAGTAAGAGAATATTTAATTAATTTCCAAGGGACACCTCATGAGTGGTATTAGCAAAACCATGGGCCTACCCATGGTATTTACCCATGGTATTGGCCACTTGGGACACATCATAGAATAACTTGATATTCAAAAGTAGATCAGAATGATTACATCATTATTGATATCCTTAAACACTCGAAACTCAAAACTATATTTTCACTATTCACCAAAAAACAAAACATTTTAAAAAAATATCATAAATTCAAAAAAACCTAATATCTATGCTCTAAATTCAAAAATGAAATCCATTTTATGAACATTATTTTCTAAATATTTTTTATTTAATTTTTTAATAAAATCATTATTTATTCCAAAAATACAACTATAATACTATAACTTATTCTGTAATATGTTGAAAACGTTATCAAGGTACCATAAAATTATAGTATAACCATAAGAAAATAAGGTAACAATTTATGATTAAATTTAATAAAAAACATTTTCATTTTAAATTATTAAATTAATTATAAAATTTTAAATAAAATATTTATGACCTATAAAAATAACAAAACTTATACTATGATCATTTTTCACATTAAAGATGTCTAAATTATATTTTTACATTCAAGGGTGAAGTTTCTATTTTTTGGCCGATTTACTACTCATTACTATTTATAAGAGTATGTTACTATTCATACATTACTATTTACTAAAAATCAAGTTGATTTTATTAGACTCTAAATTTCTTACTGATCACAACTATGGAAGACCATTTTTTGAAAATCATTTTACATTATTAATTATTTAAAGTTTACATGAATATTTTAAAATACACTTTTTTCCAAAATTCATCAATAATATTCATCCTATATTTATCCAAACATTTAAAAATCACAAAATTTACCATAATAATAAACAAAAAATTTATTTATAACAAGGGATTACAAAATGTATCTAAGGCCTCGTTACATGGCCCCTTATACATAGGACCTAAGTGTAAGTTGTGCTATGGTGATAGAATATTGAGGTGGCTCTGACAACATTTCCTAAGTTGTGATTTTTATCAGCTTGAACTTCTCTCTTAGGAGATTACGTTCAAGCTTCACATGTTGAAGCTTAGCTTTGGTTTGGTCTAGAGAAAAGCCCAAAGATGCTAACTCATTCCCAAGCTCTGACAGATGGGCATCGTATATCCCAAGTCTATTGGATGAGGCCATCGACTCTTCTTTCTATATTAATTAACCAAGATCACTTGTATTTATAAACAATAATTGTAATATTATGATTCTAGTTTCCAACATTCATATTGACCAATGGTCATATAACAGTCGAAACCCAATGGTATCACTTCATTAATTAAAGTATATAGTTTTGTGGAGTATAAAATTAAATAACAAACAAATTTAAGAAATAAATATTATTCAAAAGTTTGGGTCGTTACATTATTAATATATAATTTTATAATTATAGTAAATATATATTTAGAAATATTTTTATTTAAAAATATTTATTTAAAAATATATTTTTATAAATAAAATTTTAACATTATAAATGAATATATTATCTTAAATGAATGAATGTTAAAAATGTGTGAAATTGAATAATTAAAAATGAAAAGTCTTTAAAAATGTTAAAAATGGATAAGTTTTATTAATTAAACAAATTATTAAAAAGAAATTAAATTCTGATATATATTGAAATGAAGATGAATACTTATTTAAAATATTAAAACATAGTAAATAAATATATATAAATAAATTTTATAAAATGATTCATTCCCAAAAAAATACAAATTAATAAATATTAAAAATGAATAAATAATATTAACTAAAATCCCATGGGGTGTTAGTTGAGTGGTACCCACTAGTTTTACCACTCACACTTAGTGAACACTGGTGTGGGCTCAAGTCTTGCCAAAATCAGACACTATGTGTTATGCATAAGGCGATTCAAAGCCTTTGTCAAGCTGGGGAATGTGTGGTGTGACCTGGGCTTGGTCGGGCCCCCCTCTTGGAGTCGAGCATTACCCACAGACACATTTTTCAAATGAGGTGGTTGCTGTCTAGTTCAACATCCTCTGTTACATCAGGGAATGCCGGTATTCAAACCCCATTAGCTGATCAATTTTCCCCCAATTTAATTCGGGGAGGATGTGGGTTGGCGTCTGACACCGACATGAGATTTGGCCAATGTAGGTCACGAGTGTTCTTAGGTGGACCCCTGCTCAATGGTAGGGGTGTTTCCCTATTGATTGTGGAGCATTTTTCAAGCCACGATGGTCACTAACTGAAAAAAGGATGATTCATTCATTCTGGAATAAGTTTATAGTGGAGGAGTGCTGAAAGGGGCTTAACAACCATGAGGGAAATTATTGATGATGACTATGGTGCAGCGAACCTGACTGCAGTAGGGTTGGCGTTTTGCTGGCTTATGATGGTGATGGTGCTGGGAATTCTTAAAAAGCTTGTGCCTTCGGTGTGTGAAGGAAGAAAACAGTTGGTGATGTTTTTGGTTATGACATACAAGAGTTGATCAGTCATTGTTAGAGTGGATGGCTTCGACCGTTATGCCAGCATGGATAATGCGGTAGCCCTATATAGGCACAATTATCACGTGTTTCCATATAATTTATACATATATAAATAATGTTAAGGGTATATATATACATAAAACACAAGTTAGATATATGATAAATTAAACAATGAAATTATATAATATGCAACGTCTATTAATGAAATAAATAGTTATAAGAATGAATAAATTTAAAAAACGAATATGTGTTATTAGTTATATAGATTATTAATAAAAATTAAAAATAAATATCTATAGATGCATATGTTAAAATGAAAAAGAATATATAATAATTAAATAAATTAAAAAATTATTAATAATGTTAAATGTTTATGAATAAAAATGTCTAAATAAATAGTAAAAATGGATAAAATTATAAAAATATTGAACAATGAAAAATTGAAAATGAATAAATTACAAAAAATATTAGAAAAAATTAGGATTATAAATAAATAAATAATAATAATAATGAATAAATTAAAAAAATATATTAAAATGTAAAAAATAATATATATTGAACAACCAGGAAGCTTCAGGTACTTAGTGTAGTCATTCCTAAAATTAATTAATGAAAATTAAAATGCTGAATGAACGATATTTCAATTGATTTCACACAAAGTTCCACCAAACCAAGAATGTGGAAAAACAACTCCACCCAAAAGTACAACATTATTATCCCAAAGACCCACCCATAAAAGACCAGTGGACCTTGAGGAATAACCCATTTTAGGCACAACGCCCCTATCAGATCCTCCAAGTCGCCACACATGAGCATAAAAAAAGAAAAAACAAAAACAACCTGTCTCACCCCATTCACTTCTCAGGTCACCCAACCCCACAATCCGAGGTATGCCCCACCCTCGAATCAAGGTTTTCACCCCAGCCACATCTCTAGGTCATACAGAAATCACCTTCATGCATGGTCCTCACCAGAGAACTCCACTATATGGCAGCACCCTACTAACAAAGACATTCATCACTAGATCCTGCTCAAGGTTGTGTCATGCGCCATCGCTAGCAGCTCCCATGTCCTTCTGTGCATTGAAGTTGACGTCCCCACAACACCAAATTCATCATAGCACTCGAAGACTACCATCATCATCATCAGGCAGCCCCCAGTCTCCATCTTCTAGTATACATTGGCTAGATCATTGAAACTGTCAGATCCATTGGGATCCCAAACCTGCCAATGACATGCCTGCCACACCTAGACGACCCACCAACCCTTCATCAATATAACTCGACAATCATTGTCGTAGAACTCAAATGATCTACCCATACCTCCGTCATCCTTGATCTTCACTTTCCATAATCTCTAAATAGGACAAGAGTCCACTACTGACTCCCCACCATCATCCAGAGATTCATCATGCTGCCACCTTTCCCCCATTCGTTGTTCCATTGTAAAGATCCTCCATCATCCCCAAGCTTCACTCACCATTATCTTTCGACCAGACCAGAGGCCATTGCTGAGACCCTACCATCATCCCCTTTCTTATCTCAGCACAAACTCTTGACTGGACCGAGGTCTACTACTGCCACCTGAGTAACACTTGTTAGACATATGTTAAATTAAAGAAACAAATTATATATAATCAAATGTTCATTACTCGATACAATTTGCCAATATTTTTAATTAATATTAATTTTTAATTATAAAACATGCTTCACTGAATATACAATTTATTTAATATAAACATACATATTTTGTATTGTATAAATCATATTTAAGAAAATATTATATATATTGATATATATATATATATACATATCTGAATATATTTATATATTACAAATATTAAATATATTAATGAATAATTTTATATAAAAAACATTAAAAATGAATAAATTAAAATATTAAAAAAATTAATATTTAAATTATTTAAATTATAAAAATAGTAAACAAACACTAAACATTATTAATGAATAAATAATATTAAATGTATTCATGTTAAAAAATGGGTGAAATTTATTTCAAATATGGATATATTAAAAAAATATTAAAAAATGAATAAGTGATTAATATGTTTTCAATTATTACATTTTATTTATTTTCTATATTTATATTTAATATATAATATTTTTTACAATTTCAAAATAATATATATATATATTTCATTTTAATTAATAATGGATTCATTAATTAATTTTTTTAATTTATTCATTTTTAATTTTTATTTACTAAATTATTACACTTTATTCATTTTATATATTTATATTTAATGTAAATTATTTAATACCATTTATAATTTATAAATGTATATTGAATTTATTCACTTTTATTAGTAATTATTTCATTGATTTTTTAATATTTTTTTTAACTTATTCATTTTTAAATTTTATTTTTTTAATTATTTCAATTTCTTAAAATGTTTTTTACTATTTATAATTTTTATTTGATTTTTATTGATGTATATAAAAAAATGGGGCCTAAAAACTAGATTGTCTGTGAAAGAGGATCGACATGTGAGCCCATATGTATATGGGCCGACAAAGCTAGTTGAGCCGGTGGGCTAGTGCATGGAGACAACCCATGTGGCCTAAGTGTAAGAGGGTGTATGTGGTCGCCAATCCCCCATAGTCATGGCACATTGTGATATCTGAATGCCTAGATAAATAAAATGGGGCCTAAACTAATGAGAAGTCTGATATGGGATAAAACCGCACAGGACAACCATTTATCACTGCAATATAAAAGCACTCATAAAGGAGTCCATTTATCAAAGACACATAAAATCACTAATAATGAGTGGCCTTTATCAGCGCATTAAAAAACATTGATAAATTGTGGTCTTTATCAACACTTAAAAAATGCTGCTAAATGTTACCCTTTATTGGTGATTTTTGTAAGCACCGATAAAGACAACTCTTTAACAATTTTTTTAGTACTGATATAGGGTACCTTAATGCGCACTTTTATCTAGTGCTAATAAAGGCTGCTGTTGTTTATTATGGGTTTTGTAGTACTATAATCGAGTTAAATATTTTTTTAATAATTTATTAATTTTAATAGTCAATATTTTTTAATTTCTTTAATTTTTCTTATTCTTTTTTTATATTATTTTATCAAATATTTATTTTTCATTTTTTATATTTATTATTTTTTTATATTTTTGGAATTTATACTTTTTTGAAAAAAAATTATACATATTTTTTTAATAATTTTTAATATTTTCAATATTTTTGTGATTTATATGATTAATAATTATTCATTTTTATTTATTATCTTATAATATTTTTAATATTTTTGAAATTTATATAATTATTTCTTAAAAATTCATTTTAATTTTAAAATTTTCTAGTCAATATAATATTTATATTTAATAATTCATTTATTTATATAATTAAAAATATTTGTTTCTTCATTTTTATGTGTTTGTAATTAATGTAGTTAATGTTGTGAATTCACTTTTTTAATTATTTTTTAAATTTATTCATTTTTTAGAATTATTTCATTTATTATTATTTATTCTTTTTTTAATATTTATTACTTTATAATATTTTTGGGATTTATTATTTTTTAATATATATTTATACATAATTATTTAATACATTTTAATATTGTTAATGTGGTTTTAATTTATATGATTAATATTTATTAAATTATATTTATTAAGTTGTAATGTTTTTAAAATGTTTTAAATTTATATAATTTATTTATTTAAATGATTTTTCTAGTATTTTGTTCATTTTTGTAGATGATTAGAATCAATATAGTTAATCTTACGAACTAGACATGATTATTTACTGTATTTTAATACTCTAGCATATTTTTAATTTGTATGATTAATATTCATTCAATATTATTTATTAAATTGTAGTATTTTTAAAATGTTTAAAATCAATATAATTAATCCATTTAAATGCATTTTTTATTATTTTCTTCATTTTTTGTACATGTTTACAATTCATGTAATTAATAATATGAATTCATTATTTAAAATATTTTTTTATCCATAAAATTTTATTTATTCATTTTTAATATTATTTCAATTAATATTATTTTATTCATTTTTCATATTTATTATTTTTTATATTTTTTGGAATTTAATCATTTTCAGATATTTATTTATATATTTTTATTTACTATATTTTAATGTTTTTAATGTAGCAACCTGACCCCAAATAGCCCGGAGCCAGTGTCTGCTACTATTACATTTGCATGATTACAAAGAATCAAATTCCGAAGGACCGAGAGTTTAGTAGTCTTCATAAACCAGAGACATAAATGAGACTTGTGTTAAAATTCACTACACTAATTAAAACATATTTTTTTCTTCTTTCTAAATAACTTTGAGGATAACTCTAATCCATCTTGTAAATCCCTTCATATCTTTCATAGTACGCATCTTGGATTCCTGGGGAAAGGAAACATAATAAGGGTGAGTTCATATATTCAGTTAGGGTAAAGTATAGTGGAAGCACTAATGAATTAATAGGAATGAATCAACATGGAAAGGTAAATAACATAACACATATGCCTTGTAATCAATAGGCTAAAAAGAAACTGAATAAATAGTAAGTCAAGGTAAATGAAAACACATGCCATTGAAATAAGTAGATAAGGAAAAAATAAATATGAAAAGGTAATAAATTGAAACACATGTCGTTTAATCATTAAATTGAAAATTAAATGTATCCATAAATATGTTGACGCAAAATCTCATCGATGAATAATAAATAAAACTAAATTAAGGCAATGCTTAATTGTTGGATGTCATGTCTAAGGAACATGAAAACCTATATCATCAAGACCTTTCACAAGAAAGTTTAAATATTCTATTATTAGAATATTTTTTTAAATATTTTATTTCAATTTATACACTATACTATGCAGTTTTATAAATACTATTTTCTAAACTATACATTAAATAATATTATAAAATTATTTTTTAAGCTTATATTTACATTTATACACTACGCTATGCATTTTTGTAAATACTATTTTATACACTATAAATTATATAATATTATAAAATTTAATTTTCTCATTTTCTATTCTAAATTCTATTTTTGTACTCTATATTTTTTTTAAATCAATTACCTGTAAACACACTGGAAAAAATTCTACTCATAATGACAATTGAAATTTTTTCTAAACATTTCATTTCATATTGTATACAAATGTGGACTTCCATTATTTATGTACTGAACAATAACTATTCTCTGTACAATCATATGAGGTGTGATATGAATCCATAGTGGTCATACATACTTTTTTTTTGTTTTTGAGCTATTGCTACATTTATGTTATATCATTATATGAAAAAGAAATACTTCTCACACTTATAATTGTCTTATATAAATTATAAGTTTTTCATTCTAGGAATAATGTTGATGTGTAATTAAAAAATGAAAATGTTCTAGAATCATTCAAAACTATAGGTGATATCATGAAGTATTGGGATTTTTTATATTATGACATAATTGAATTCAACTATATTCTAACTTAATGGTACCATTATTACATTTCTTGTATTTTTTTATAAATTTTTCTTGATATAGGAAACCCATGAAAATTATTCATATCACTTATATTGTTTTACTATACAATAAAAAATTAGTTATTCGATTTCATTATAATATATTTTTTTATTCATTAAAAAAAATATAGAGATGTAAAGGAGACTGTATGTTTTTTTTTAATAAAAAATTATATTTATTCATCATACAATAAAAAATTTATAGTAGTAACCATCAATCTTACAAGTATTCTAATTAACCAAAGAAAAATAATGTATAGTTATGAAGTATTATAGTAGTAAATTTCAAGCTTACAGGTATTCAAATAGCATTTTTTTATTTTTTTTAAATTCTTATTGTTTATTTATTTGTTTTAACCACATATAAATATGTTTCAAATTTTAATTTGATCTTCATATTTTTTAAATTACTAAAAATATATACATTAATATTGTACATATTGATAAGAGTTTTAATTGGTTTTTTAATAAATTATTTTTCCTATATATATTCATTTTCTATTATACATCACATCAAGACCAATTTTACCATCCTCTGCATTACATGTCACTATTTGTAGAAAACCCAATTATTTTTTTTACATTTTTTGAAAATTTTGGTTATCATCCATGTGTTTAAAATATTAATTCTTTTTGTTTAATACTTTGCATTAGTATTAAAAAAATCTTGGCTAGTGAAACAAATTAACACTCCACTATATAAAGGCATGTTTCTCTCTCCCTCTCATAAATTGAATGTATCATAGTTTGTGAACGCACATATATTATGTTGGGATTTTTTAATGATTTTAAATAATCGGAAATCCATAAGATATATAAAGGATGAAGGAAATATATATTCAAAAATTGATTACTGCTATAATAGGTCAATTTTGAATGGTTGAGCTGGTGATTAGTTCACTCTCTAAATAATCAGTAATTACACAAGCATTTTTTCAAAACATGACATCATTCTCCCATGATAGAATTGATTTTTGAACTTCTCATGATATTTTTATTGGAATACACATGTGGATAGGGTAGGGCAGCATCCAATTATTTTTGTGTGGTATGAAGGTTATGATTTTCATATATTCTATCAAATTTTTAGAGATAAATGGTGTAATTATTCCCTAGATTGTTATTTTAGGATCTCATATTCTCATATAATAATTTTTTACAAGACATTTCATTATTAATGGATTATTTGGTTTGGACTTCTTGTGATGTGTTTCTTTGAATTCAAATTTTATTAGAGAAGGGAAGACACTTGATATCTCATGATACTGAGGGGTGATGATTTTCATGCCTTAAATTGGATTTTTTTTATGTTAGATGATGTTACAATTCTTCTCTTGCGTATTATTTTTGGTACACTTATATTTTAATTTTCCAAAAACATTTATTTCTTAATGAATTCTTAAATTTGGACTTCTAATTGTGTATTCCTTGTAATTAACATGTGGTTAGGGAAGGGTAGTAACATGATATCTCAAGCAGCATCTAGGTGATTCTTTTCATGTATTTTATTTGATGTTTAGAGTAATATGGTGGTGCAATTCTTATCATTCATGTTATTTTTGGTTCAATTAATCTCATTTAATTTTCTAAAAACAATTATTCCATATACTATTAACCAAAGACCATTTTATAGTTATGTAATCCTTTATTAGTGACTTTCAATCTTGCAGGAATTCTAATTTAATTATATTAGATTTTTTGATTTGTTTTAAATTCCTCTAAATATATTTCAAATATTTATTTTATCATAATTTTTTATTTATTACACCATTTTCAGCAGATTATTGTCTACAAATGTCTTTTATCAATGAGGATTTTAAGAATTTTATAATTTTTTACATATATTAATTCTTTGTTTTTTAATTTTTTATTTTTAAATGATATATTTTAAACATATGTTTGCCTTAATATTGAATAACTACCATTAAAATTATTTCATGTATGTTTTCTGCTTCAAATTATATTAGGTATATTCTAAACCTCTAAATTCTTCTGATATGATACATTTTATTCAATTTTCTTGTGATTTTTCTTTAATAATCATCTTATCTCACTAATATGCCTACTATTTCTAATATTTTTAAAGATATAGAAGCACAAGGCACTAGTTTCAAAAAGAAAGTGAGATTCTAATTCAATATTCCTTACTTAAAAATTTTTATTTATTCTTTTACATTTTGATTTTATTTTCATTATTTACTTTTAAAATATCTAATTATGTTTAGTTTTTAATGTTTTCAAGACATCAAGATAAAATAGTTTGAAAATAAAACATTGAATCTCCAATTTCAAATGGAATTGTTCAAATACAGGTTTGATGATTTGGTTTGTCTGTATTATTTTTTTTAAAACTTGATTGTTTCACCAATAGGCCTTAATTAACATCAGATCATAAATAATGATGACCTCAAAAGATCTAATCAAATCAAATTTCATAACATTTGACTCTGAGATAGTGAGTATTAGTTTGGAGTTTTTGGAAGAGAAATACAAAACCTTCATTTTTTTTCAAAGTATTTATAATATAAATAATAATCATTGCTATATTTTTTTATCATAATTTGACTCCAAGATAGTATGTGTTTACTATTCATGATTCCTATCATTATTTTTGACACCTAAATTCAATTACAGTACCTTTGAATCCTATATAGTTCTTTTTTATCAATCATGATTCCAATCATTATTTTTGAATTTCACTAGAGTTTACAATGCATGTGTTTCTCTATGTTTTTTCTCATCATCAATAGTTTTATTAATGGTCGACATTAGGCTTGTCCATAGTAATGGATACTAGTAGTTTAGCATAACCCCAAGTCTATACACTATTAATAAACAATTGATGTTGTTGTTTTAGAAAACCAGTCTCTAAGAGATAGTCTTGAATATCATTGAGATCACCCCATAAAATATGTACCGCATTTATATAAAACTATATAATCTTTGTTTTAATTTATTTTGGCTATATTAGTGAAAAAATAAATTCTGATTTTTCTCTCCCATATTCAAGGAATTTTCAAAACAAAAATAACCATTAAAATGCTAATATTGTTACTCCCATAACAACTAAGGATTCTAATTTAGATCCCAGAATATGAATTGAATCGTTATATTAAAATAATTTTGGGTATATTGTTTATAATAATCTATGTTTTTTGTTATATTTTAATTAATTTGTCCAAATATTCATTATTTAAATATCTTATAATTTTGGATGAGATGGTGTTTGTTTCTATAACTGTGATAGAACATATATAACGAAAAATTAAAACAATACACACATACAAGTTTTATACTATTTTTTTCCAAAAATATGAAAAAACATATATAATATAGTAACAAAACATTATAAATTCTAATAACATGGATGATTTGAACATACAGATGTGGGAAGGACTAGAAACTATACAATTCTTGAGAAACTATTTTCCAAAACTAGTGTGATTTAGCATTACTCATATTTGGATCTCCCACGATCCCACTTGGCTTCAAATGAAGGTATGGAAGGTTGTTTCTTGAGATGTTTTTCTCTATTATTTTTTAATACGGTTAATTATTTTATTATAATTTATATCAAGAACCGTATCTTGACACACCTCCCACAATTTAGAAGGATATTTTATAATTCATTTAATTTATATTTTAATGATTAATTATACACACAAAATTTATTTTTTTTAACTTTGGATTATTACATTTGAATCATATATGAATCCCTCACACTATTATATTATTACACACCCCTTTTTAGTTCTTTTTAATATGTTAAGATGAAGATAATTTCATGTATTTTTAATGAAAATCTGATATTCATAAATGGAAAATTACTATGATTACCAACATAAATTTCCATGTTTTAGATGATATTTATATAGGATTATTTTTATTTTATTTTTGGGAAAAAAAATTTTTTATTGATCTCACTCACATTTTTAACCATGGTACCAAACTCATCCCCCAATATGTGTAAGCATACAAAATTTGTCAGACCTATATCATCTGAATATAAACTTTTCATGATATTGGGGGCACACCATTTTTGTTCTTCATTATCCTCATGTTGGAATCTATATATTCCTTTAGGCTCTAGGTTAGTGTTGTGCTCTGATGGTGCCTTAAGAAACTTTAATTTCTATCTTTATATTACATCTCTTCATTCTCTATTATCTTTTGTAGATATGGGTTTATCCAATTATCTATTTCTTGAAAATTTACTGCATTAATGTTTCACCGATTATAAAAAACATAGTGATCTTATCAGGAGTGGTTATATTATGCTTCTATTTACACATTTATTAATAAAATCATACTTCCATAAATATTTATTTTCTTTGAATTATGTTTAATGTTTTTTCTTATAATGATAATTTTTATATATATAACAAAATTAAAATATTAGATCACACTAATGGTTTGTGTACTGTGGAACTATCTTTGTAATGATATTTTAATGTTCTAGAAAAATTCAATCCTTTTTGAGTTATAATTATTACAATTAATTTTAGAATTGATATATTTATTTAAGTGATTCTACTTACATGATATAATTAGAAGATTATCTCACACAAAGGGTTGGTTTTCCTTTTAGAATTTAATTTCTACAAATTATATGATTATTGTTAGATGTTCCATTACGATGAAAATCAATTAGATTCAGGTGTTTTTAGGTTTTATTTACAAAAGTTATCATCTAATAATTTTAATATGAATGTATGTTACTACTAAAAATAACTATATATGTTTCACCATGTGGTACATTTAATCTATCTCTAAATATTTATCTTTATTTGTCACTTCAAATTGGAATTGGTCTCCTATAAAGAGATTTGATGCTTCTCTATAATCTCTAATGTCTACTCTCACCTGAACTACATCACATTTACCTTAGAACCCACTCACATTGATCCATAGATTTAGTAGATATTGATTTACACTCTCCTCATCTATTTATTTGCTCTTTTCCTTTGGTTTGTGTTTTAGCTATTGTCAATTGATGGTGTTCGTTGAGCAGCTTTGGGTAAAGTTTCAGAATAAAGGACATTTTCTATAAGCGGCTTTACAATTTTTTTTGGAAATTTTCATCTAGAATCATTGTCATGTTCCAAGATTAATATTTTTTGAAAAACATTAAGAGATTCAAGTTGAATTGTTTATAGTAGACATCTAACTCAGCCTGACCAATCTCAAAGAAAGTTGGAAAATATTTTATAGAAAAAGGGACCTTGAAAACTCTAACTTATCTGTGGGGTATATCTATTTAAGAAAGTGAATTAGATTGGATGAAGTTATAAATTTATATTTGGTTTTAATAAGTTTTTTCAAAGGAACATTATGAATGAATAATAATTATGCTACTACCTGAGCAACCTTGATATTTTCATAACATTTTTTCTATGTTACTATCAATAATACATTCATTTTTTCATTGTATTCTCTCTTGATTGATTTTAAGATGCCTATAGGAACCAATTTTGTTGGGATTCTGGGGACACGATCTACTGAGACATTGATTGGTGTTATAACAGAAGTATACTGAGAGAAAGATTATTCTGGTTCCCCATATATATCTAGTCTCTTATCAAAATCCCCAAGACCTGTGCATGTTCAATTGAGGGATTCATCAAATGTGAAAACATTTTGGAATTGTTCATGTGTTCATATTTTCCGGATTAATTTCTAGAGGTATTCATGCATATTTGGACAACACTCATGATAATCGTTGTCAAGTTTTGTCAAAATATAGTCTTTTATGTTCATACCATTCATGTGATCATTCAAATTTATTCTTTAAATGATTTTTAATATATTGAAAATCCTGATGGCTATCGTTTGAATAGATACTTGTGATTTTCTATATTGGCATCTCTTCATCCCAAATATGCTAATCCTATCTTTTTCATTATGTTTATCAAAATCAAAGTTTTATAATACACACATTAAATTGATAATTCAATCCATTGTAACATGTAATATTACATTTGTCTAACATTTTTTGTAACTCCAAATTATGAGCATGTGTATGTGAATTTCTAATTAATTGTTTATCTCATGAAAATTCATGGGTTGGGAACTAATTGTTTTTTGATTATAAAACATTTTTTACTAAATATACGACTTATTTAATATGAACCTATATTTTTTGTATTATATAAATCATATTTAAGGAAATATTATATATATTTTTATATATATAAAAATATATTTCTATATTCAAAATATTATATATATTAATGAATAATTATGTATAAAAACATTAAAAAATGTTAAATTAAAAAATTAATAAGTAAATTAATATTTAAAATCTTTAAATTATAAAAATAGTAAACAAACACTTTGTATTATAGATGAATAAATAATTTTAAATTAATGCATTTTAATAAATGATAGAAATTTAATTCAAAGATGAATAGATTGAAAAATATATTTAAAAATTGAATAAGAGATTGATATGTTTTCAATTATTACATTTTATTCATTTATTATATTTATATTTAATATATACTATTTATTACAATTTATAATTAATATATATTTATATATTAAATTTATTCATTTTTATTAATAATTGTTTCATTAATTTTTTTTAAATTTATTCATTTTTAATTTTTATTTATTTAATACTATGTATTTATATTTAATATAAAATATTTAATATAATTTATAATATATATATATATATATATATTTAATTTTTATTAATAAAATTTTCATTAAAAAAATTTTAATATTTTTTTAATTTAATCATTTTTAATTTTTTTGTTTAATTATTTCGAATTTTTTAATATTTTTCTACTTATATTTTTCTATTTATTTTTTATTACAGTATATAAAAAAACGGGGCAACATGACTCAGTCGGTTGGGAAGTTGGGCCAACGTGTGAGCCCACATGTATAGGGGTTGGCTATGCTAGCTGGATAGGTTGGCCATTTCGTAGAGGTGACAACCTATATGTGAGGCTAAAGTGTGTAAAGGTGTTTTTAGGCACAAATCTTCCATAACCATGGCATGTTATGATATTAGAACACCCAGGCTTATAAAGCGTGGACCATACAAACGAGAAGTCTAATGTTGGACGAAGCTTCAGAGGACAACCATTTATCACCGCTAGATAAAATCATTTTTAAAGGCCTCCCTTTATCAGTGATACATAGATGCACTCATAAAGGATGACCATTATTAGTGCATAAAAACACTAATAAAGGGGGGACCATATCAGCACTAAAAAACACTAATAAATGTTTCCCTTTATCAGTGCTTCTTTAAGTGATGATAAAGACAACTCTTTATTAACATTTTTTAGCACTAATAATGGGTAACTTTATTGGTGCTTTTATCTAGAATTGATAAAGTTCATAACTGTTTATTAAGGGGTTTATATTATTAAAATAGAGTGGAATATATTTTTTAATAAATTTTTAATTTAAATATTTATTTTTCTTTATATTTTTTTTATTCATTTTAAATATTTTCTGTTTATTTTTTATTTTTTTCATCCATGATTATTATCAATTTTTAATATTTTTTGAATTTATATATTTTTTAAAATGTATATATATTTATTTAATAAGTTATAATTTTTTCAATATGTTTGTAATTTTTATGATTATTATTTATTCATTTTTATTTATTATGTTTTAATATATCTAATATTTTTGAAATTTATATAATTTATTCCTATAAATGAATTTTAATTTTAATATTTTTGTAGTCTATAGAATATTTATTTTTAAAAATTTAGTTATTTATATAGTCAATAATATCTATCAATTCATTTTTATGTGTTTGTAATTAATGTAGTTAATGTTGAATATTCAACTTTTTAATCTTTTTTTGTAATTTATCCAATTTCTTTATTCATTTTTATAATTATTTCATTTATTATTATTATTTATTCATTTTTAATATTTTTTAACTTTTAATATTTTTTTGTATTTATTCATTTTTAGTATTTATTTATATATAATTATTTAAAAATTTATAATATTCTTAATATGTTTTTAATTTATATTATTAATATTTTTTCAATTATATTTATTAAGATGCAATGTTTTTAATTTTGTTGAAATTTATATAATTTGTTTATTTAAATCCATTTTCTAGTATTTTCATTCTTTTTTTGATGTTTACAATCAATATAGTAAATCTTATGAACTATAAATAATTATTTACTAAGTTTTAATACTCTAGCATGTTTGTAGTTTATATTGTTAATATTCATTTTATTATATTTATTAAGTTGTAATATTTTTTAAATGTTTGAAATCAATATAAATAATCTATTTAAATACATTTTTTATTATTTTCTTAATTTTTTATGTGTAAAAAATTCAAGTAATTAATCTCATGAATTCATTTTTAAATATTTTTTTTATCTATAAAATTTTTTTTATAAGCACTTCTGCTCTTTTGTTTATGCTCTCAACAACTATCAGGATCGAAGGCGGTTATGGACGGATATTAATGTTCTCAACTCTACCATCTCTAGCCCTTGGGTTATTCTTGGTGATTTCAATTCTATCATGTTTCCTGATGGGAATATGGGAGCTATGTCTAATGTTATTTCTTCAAGAGAATTCAGATCTTTCATTGACTCTAATGGATTATTGGAGGTAAACTTGGTCGGCTCAAAGTTTACTTAGTACAGGAAATTCTTAAACAGATTTGTGGCAAGCAGGATTGATAGAGCTTTCATAAATGAAGTTTGTCTTGAATTTTGGGGATCTATTTATTGCAAAACTCTTCCAAGGCTGAATTATGATCATCACCCTATTTTAGTGGATCTTATTTGTAAGGATTCTAGATCTCCCCCTCCTTTCAGATTTAACAAGGCATGGGTTAATCATTCTAATTGTAGGTCTATCGTGGAACACTCTTGGAATTCTGTTAATTACAAGAACGATGGAATTGCTTGTGTAGTCAAGATTAAAAATCATAAAAGATCTTTGAGAGTTTTAAGTAAAGATAAATTCAGCTCTATTGATCAGGAAATTTCTTCTCTTGAAAATTCTTTGCAACATATTCAAGAACATAATACCCAGAATGATTTTTCTGATAGTCTCCAAGGGGAATCTAAGATTGTTAACAAGCTTAATGGCCTCTTGAACATAAAAGATGATACGAAAAGGGACATATTTAAGGATAAATGGTTGAAAAATGGTGATAGGAACTCAAAGTTCTTTAACTATCATAAGAGAATTAGAAATGTTTCTAAACCCCTCTCTTTGATTAAGAATGGTGATCAGATTATTGATAATGACAGAGATCTCTCAGAGCATGTTATTTCCTACTTTAGTGATCTTTTTAATGGTTCCCCTATCCAAAATGATCTAGTAGAGTGCATCATTTCTAAATTGGTTAATCAACAAGATAATGTCTTTATCACCTCTGTTCCATTAATCATTGTAATTAAAGAATCTACTTTCAGTCTTAAATATGAAAGTTCTCTAGGTCCGAATGGTTTTGGAAATTACTTTTTTCCAACCTATTGGGATATCATTCAAAATGAGGTCTATAGACTTATCATTCATTTTTTCAAGGGTGGTGTATTAACCCAAGGTATTAACGCTCAATTTCTTTCTCTTATACCAAAAGTGGAAAGTGCTAATAAAATTCATTTGTTCAGGACAGTTTCTTTGGTCAATACTGTTTAAAAAATCATTTGAAAAATATTGGCCACAATATTGGCGTCAATTGCTATCAAGATTGTTTCCTTTAATCAGTTTGGTTTTATCAAAGGGAGATGTATTCAGGATTGTCTTATTACTGCTTCTGAATGTGTAAATTTTCTCAAGAAATCTTCTAGAGGGGGAAACATTGCAATTAAGCTTTATTTTAGGAAGGCCTTTGACACCATGGATTGGGTATTCATTTTCAAGGTTCTTCATATGTTTGGTTTTGATAACAATTTTATTTCTTGGGTCATGTCCATTCTTTGTTCTACTCATATTTTCATTCTTATTAATGGATCACCTAAGGGATATTTTACTTGTTCTAGAGGGGTCAGGAAATGTGATCCTCTTTCTGCTATCATTTTATCCATTATAGAGGATCATCTAAGTAGACTCCTATACATTTTTGATGGAAATGGGAAAATAAAAGCTATTAATGTTGGCAGAGGGATTCATGCTCCTACCCACCAATTATATTCTGATGAAATTATCCTATTCATTACAGGGGATTAGAGGAACATTAAAAATATCAAAAGGGATATTTTTCACTATACTTCTATCTCTCTCCAAGAGGTTATTTTGGACAAGTCCTTTGTTTATTTTGGAAAAAATCTTACTATTTCAAGGAAGAATGATATTGTTCAGGAGTTGGGAATTCATGAAGGTTTTCTCCCCTTCAAATACATCGGGGTTCCATTGTTTTGGAGAAGACCAAAAGACTATTATTTCTCAGATATCATCAAAAATATTTGTAGGTATCTTGCTACTTGGAAAAGAAAGTCTTTATATATGGTTGGTCGGGTTTGTTTGGTTAAATCTATCACTGTCTCTAACCTTGTTTACTCTTTTATGGTGTATAAATGGCATATATCATTGATTAGGAACATCAATGTCTCACTCAAAAACATCATTGGGAGTGGTAACATCATGGAGAGAAAGTTGGAAATAGTTTCATGGAATGATTTTTGTAAGCCTTATGATACAGGGGGTTTGGGAATCAAAAATCATGTAATTTTTAATGATTCCCTACAAGCCTCATTTATCTAGAAACACTTCAACAATAATTTTGAGGCTATTGATTTTCTTCAGAAAAAATTTCTAAATCATCTCAAAAATGGTGTTTTTAATCATCTTGATTCATCTATTTGGACAGCCTTTAAGTTTATCTTTTATTGAATTGATTCTCAATATAGATGGCTTGTTTCGAAAGATTCATCTATTAACTATTGGAAAGCTAATTGGACGAGTAATCCCCTTATTGATTTTATTTCGGATGCAGATAAATTTGATCTGGATATTTCTATCAAGGACAAACTTGATAACATGGAGGGTCTTCCAAGTCAGGTATTGAACATTGTTAATAATTATTGTTTCTCCAATAGGAAGGATTTCTGGGCCTGGGAACCTATGACTAATGGTATGCTTTCATCAAATCTTTATTACAGGTTCTCATTGTCCCATGGTTGTGATGCAATTTGGATGAGGGACTTGCATAGAAATTTTATTAGGCCCTCTCGCTCTATTTTGGTGTAGAGAATTTCTCAGAGGAAAATTCCTACTGATTCATACCTTCAGAATTGTGGGATCTCTTTGTGTTTCTCTTGTGTTCTTTGTCATCAGAATAGAGAGGATATTGATCATTTGTTTCTCAGTTGTGTTACTTCTTCCACTATGTGGAAAGCATTGGCAGACATATTTGAAGTCTCCATCCCAAATATGGTCTCCATCAGGAATTTTATTCAGACATGGCATTTTCTTCCACCTTCACCTCAATTGATGGATCTCTTTCAAGTTGTTGTTTTTGAATTATTGCATCATATCTGGACAGTTTGGAATCAAATCCTGCAAGGTGGTCAACATTTCTCTATCAATGCAACTTTCTAGAGAATTCTTGCTGCTATTTGTTAGGAAATATTACCCAGTAATCACTTCTGCTTCAATTCAATTAATGATTTCTAAGTTATTACTTGAATTGGTATCAAAGGCACTTTAAGGCCTCTGTATGGTACTTTTGAGGTCTTATGGAATAAACCCTTTGTTGGATGGATTAAGGTTAATTATGATGGGGCCTCAATGGGTAATCATAGTCCCTCTAGATATGGTGTTATTTATAGGGATCACCAAGGGAAGGTTATGGGATTCTTTCAGGGTTCATGTGTTGTTGCATCTGCAATTGAATATGAAATGCTTGGTATCATTATAATGGTGGAGCAAGCTATGATTCATGGATGGGACAATATTTGGCTGGAAAGTGATTCTTCTGTTATTGTTTCTGCCATCAGAATGGGTTCTTATCATCTATCTTGGAATCTTAATAATAGATGTATTAGTTGTTTGGATTCTCTTCTCACCATGAATCATATCATCACTCACACTTATAGAGAATCCAATTCAGTTGCAAATAGACTTGCAAACAATGGATTTGATGGTGCTGATTTCAAATGGTATGATCATCCTCATGTAGACATTTTACCCCTTCTGAAGAGGGATTTTGATAGTTCTCCTTTTTTCAGGATTATGTAAGTTGAACTTTATTTTTTAATTATCGGAACATTGTTTTTCTGGGCAAGGTTTCATCTTTCTTAAAAAAAATACGAGTCCATCTTCATTCTAATATTTATCCAATTTTAATTTTTTTTGATAATTTTTATAATTAATAAAACTAATCCATTTTTAGTATTTTTAAATTCTCTTCATTTCAATTATTCAATTTCATTCATTTTTAACAGTCATGAATAAAAGATTATATATTATTTAATAATGTAGAATATTTTTTACTTTTTTTATAATTTATTCATATTTAATATATGTTTGTTTAATTTGAAATATTTGAATTGTGTTTTAATATTTCTATAATGTAGCACCTTATATCCAACCAATACATGGAGCCAAGTCCTATCAAACGTACATGGAGCCACAATAAAGGTATCAATCTATAACGACCCAAAATTCTATCAATGAAATTTCTCTCCTTATACATGGTAGGTATGGGGGTAGGGGTACAAAGAAAAGAAAATCTACAGACCCAGAGGCTCAAAACTAGGACCTACTCAAATCACCACCATAGGTACAACATGGGTGTAAACTGGCCAATAGAATAGTAACCACACCTATGGAATAGTAACATGACCTATGGAATAGTAACATGACCAATGGAGTAATAATGTGAAAATTAGGAATAGTAACCACACCTATGGAATCATAAATTGAATTTAGGCACCTTATAAATGAAAATATTATATATTTGTATCATGTAATAAGTAAATAAATATTTTAAAAATGATAAATTAAGTGTTGGTATTTTTGTAAAACAGAAAATTTTATTTAAAATTTTATATAAAATAAAATGACTTAAAAAAATTATTTATAAAAAATATATAATTAAATTAACAATTTTTATCTTATTATTTTATGATAAAATAATAAATTTTTCAAAGTGTTATAAAATTACTAATAATTTTAAAATTGGTATTTTTGAATAAATGATAAATTTAAATAAAATTAAATTTCTCATATTTAGAAAATTATATTCATAAAATGGAGCCCATTTTCAAATTCTACACATTGAAAAATGGTTAGGGTGCTTTTTTATTTGTCTAAAATAGTTTATTTTTTGTGAATAGTGAAATACTGTAATTTATAATATGTAACATTATAAGTAAATAAATGGTTTTTTGAGTCATGCTTGAGTCATTGATAGTGTCAGTGGCCATTATCATGAACTCACATTCTATGTTTACTATATTTAGCCACATTATTCCCCACTATTTTAATTCTTGATCCCAAATAATAAACAAATGAATAAAATAATCAAAAAACACCCCTTTCTGCAACTATAAATACGACCCCTCACCACCTTTTCTCCTCACACATCAAAAGCCTTGAAGATAGTCCCAATTCTACCAAAAACTCTTCCAAAGTATCTCCCCCATGTCTCTAAGCCTTTGGTCTTATTAAAAGACCAAACTCAAGTTCCTAAAGGAGGTTCTGAAGGAGAATAATTCAAGAAGTAAAAACCTCTTTGTTTTTCTTTTATTTCTTTTTCAATTTCTTTTATTTTTTCCTATCCTCACTAAACCTTGTCCTAGTGAAATGATAACCACTTTATCTTTTATATACTTGAATTTTTTTGTGTTGATAGAACAACCCATCATCATTTCTCTTCCCTGTACTTTTGTTTCTAGAAATGAAAACGTCGCCCGTGAGGTGTTGATTTATCGCCTTCGAGGGTGAAAAGTTTTCAATTTCTATTACTTGCTTCAAGGCTGGACATAAAAACATTTTATGGTTAGAATAGACTATAATATATTCATTAAATCCTATTTAATGTTTTTAACTATTACATATAGTGATATTAATTAATGAAACAATACTATTTCATGATGGTTGAAAAAACACAATCTAAACGGTTGTCATTAACATTTTATCTAATGAATCATTCTCACATCTATAAAAAAATTATATATAAGACCATTTAATATTCTTGACGTTTACTAATAACATATAATTTCAATTTTCTATAACCATTATAATTTTACTTGATTTTTCATACATGTATACAAGTAAACCGATCGTGAAAACCAAGGAAACGAACACCCCTGAACAATAAAATTGTATATTATAAATCATAAAAAAGGATATTAATGAACTCAACAAAATTATAATAAATAAAATACATGTAGATAATTTTATGAATTAATTAATTAATGTATTTAATTTAATTATCCAGGACTTTAAGTTCTATTTTAGAACACTTTCAGACATAAGGTAAGGGATTTTTTAGGAACCTCCATTTTTCCGTAGGGTTACACTATCTCTCTCTTTACCCCAATGCAATTCTTCTTTATTTCTATAAAATTTCTATAAATCCTATTTATATGTTCCAAAAATCATGTATCTAGACCTGTTCATCATTTTTTTATGGGGAAATACATGTTTTAATAAGGTTTCCTTCTCAATTCTTCTCGATAAGCAAGCCCGATTAGAGAGAACTTCCCAATTTGTTACCCATTTTCAAGTTCCATCCATAATCTCTTTTAATCCCCCATTTTTCTTCTAAAATCAATAATTTTATGATGAAAATCTATTTTGTTTCATTTCAGTGTTTATATAAATGATTATTCCTTTTTTTATTTAAATACACTTTAATATTTTATTTAAACTACACTAAGATATTTTATTGATAATATTTTTAAACACTCTTTTTACCTGTTTTCACTTTAGTTTTAAATAAAATAACATGATCCATTGCTATTTTCCCATATAAATGTCCATGTATGTTTTAAATACCTTTTTTCTTGGACACCATTATGTTATTCCCTCTTGTTATGCCTTTTGACATGATTATGATACCTAGTTATTTCCATTGGTAACCCTTATGTTTATGTTTGATTACTTATGTATGATTCTTCATGTATCACACATATTCATGAACATGTTATTATGGGTTCTCCCAAATATAACACCAATTCATTGGGTAATTTTTAGTCTCATGAGACGTCATGTGCAATGGTCTTGGTGGTTAGATTTGACTCATACTAATCATGCGCAATGGTCTTGGTTGTTAGCCTTGACCCATGCTCCTCCATGTGAAATGTTCTTTGTGGTTAGCCTTGATTCATTATTATGTCATGTTTTATGTTGTTTCCACATTTTTATGATTTAATGATTATATGAACCCATGTTCTATATGCTATGCTTCTACATGTTTATTCATGTTCCATTCCTTTTAAGGTCATCATGCTATGCCTTATAACCCATGTTATTTTCTTTATTCATATGTTTATTCCCATTACTGTTATTTTCAGCTCATCCCTTAGTTTATGTATTTCTCAGGTTATCCTATGAAGATGTAACAGAAAAAATAAAGTTAGGATCTCTATATGTAGATTAAATAAAATATATTTTTATTTTGGTTTCATGATTTTTAATTATGTATGTAATCTTCCAAATTTGCTAGAATTTATGATCCTTGTCTTTTAATTGATAGTTAGTTATACTTAAAATCATGTAATAATATCTGTAAAAGTCTAGTGACATCTTAAAAACCTCAGGCCTTTGTGACACATCCAATGTTAGGTGTAATTTTAAATTAATGGGTATCTAATTAAAATTAATTAATTTTTGAAGTTAATAATAATATATAGATTTTAGGTGAGGGAGAGTGAGATAGAGAGAACCTCCCATATATATATATTTTAAATACCTTTAAAAAATTTCAATGTTTATTTATAAATGTGTGATGGAAAACTTTTTATATGATGAAACTCATTATAGTGTGGAGAGAATAATGATCATCAAGAGATATTTGAGATAGGGTTGTGATTTGGATATTTCGCTAGAGCATGAGTTCATGACACATTTCTTGGCAGCAGACTTTAAAGAATTGTTTCCTTGGATTAAAGTTCTATATATATACTCATATTGTGTATATTTGAATCAACATAAATGGCATGAAATTATAGAACCAATAAGCGGGTGATTCTTGTGATGATGGACTCAACATATTACCTTTTCCGTATCACAGATCCCATGGTCTTTCCACTTCTTCTTTATCAATGAGTTTTCTTGGTGATATACTCATATAGTGTATTCTTAATATCATGTGAATTATTCCAAAATTCTCCCAATTAGTTCATGTGGTATTGTTTTATGATGATTAATATGTTCAATTGGTTATCATGTGAATTTATATCCATTCTATTATCTATAAAACTTTAATTTCATTGTAATTAAGGATAATGTCAACATGAGTTATAATGGTTGTACATTATCTACTAATACAGTCCCTTCCATGTATGAAAACATTAAAGATTTTATTATCACAATTAAATGGGATATATATATATATAATTGGACCATCAATAATGCCTTTATTTAATACTACCTTTTTATAATTATTCAATTCAATCATGTATACTTATTGAAAACATATGTAAAGATTAAAAAATTTGTAAGTCTAAGTTTCAACTGTGATAAACATAAAAATCATTACATAAAATGAAAGACACTTATAAATAATTCACAAAATTTCACTGTGTGTAATAAATTTTTTGGGTGATAACCCTTTTGGTAAAGGTTTTTAAATCATAAGATTTATTTTAATATTTAATCGACACATTACATTTATAAATTTCCTACTTAGAAGAAAATTACTTTAATTCCACGTGTTTAACACATTTTAAATATTAGTCATTATTTGAAAATAATAATGTTTCAACATTTTCAAAATAAATTTTCAAGCACATGGTGATACTGTCGATAATTCCAACCCCCATAATGAAGTTACTCAACTACGTACCCTGAATTATATCCTCAAAACATTCTATAAATTTAGTTTCCATGGTTGATGTATCTATAACTGATTAATTTTCATTTTTCCATGATATTTCTTCTTCAAATAAAAGATACACATAACCAAAAGTGTACTTTCTTATATCAACATAACTAAAAATGTCTAAATTAGAGTTTCCAGTCACGCCAAGATGACCAGATATTTTATAAGTAAGCATGTGATCCTTTGTTACAAGAAAATATATCAAAATTTTATTGAAAACTCTCATATGATCCAATCCAAGATTTCTTTGGTATCTTCCAAACATACCAAATTCAAATCAAATATCTGATTTTATATACGCTTGGTCATATATCAGGCTTCCAACAACTGATGCAATAGTAATTCCATCCATTTGTTATCATTATAAATAATTTTTGGGACATTTATTAAGAGTAAATTTATCACCTTTCTGAATTGGAATTGATTATTATGAATATTTTCAATCACAAACCTCTCTAAAATTTTATTAATATATATTTTTTGAGATAAAATGAATAAACCATGAAATATATTATGAAATATTTCTATTACAATCACATATTTGGATTCTCCTAGGTTATTCATTTCAAAATTATTAGGGAGTAATTTCTTAGTCTCAAATAATATTCCAAGATAATTAATAGTAAGAAATATTTTGAAAACATATAGAATCAAGAATACAAATTTACTCCCACTATTATTCTGGTATATAAATTGATTAAAAATGTTCTACTTAAATTAAAAAGATATAACTTTATCATTAAACTTAATATTCCATTATCAGGAATCTTTTTTAATTCCATATATTGACTTATTTAATTTATAGGCAATGTGAACCTTTCAAATAATGGAAAAACACATTTGTTGATACACATATATATTCCCCTCTAAGTTTTGGTTTATAAATTCCATTTTAAAATCCATTTGATTTAAATATAAATCATATTAAGCTACAAATTCCATAATAATTATGAAATAAGCTTTCTTAGAAATTGGTGAAAATGTTTCCTTAAAGTTTTTTTAGAATGATCCATACTCAGATAATAATGAGTTTAATAAAAATGTACCACAGAAGTTTCATTCACATTTATTCCCAATTACATAAGTATTTCAATAATATTTTTGAATTTAATAAAATGATCATGTATTTTATGAGAACCATAAAACATCATAGTGTTCAACATACAAATTAATATCCAAGTAATATATTTACATCAGTTTGAGATTGTTTTCCAAAAAAATTGTAATTTCTTTAACACTTTCAATTTTGGAGAGTCCACACTTGAGTATACTTTCTATTCTCATTCATATGAACATAAAACATAACCTATTATATCTTTCACAAATTAAATTAAATATTTTATCATCATTTCTAGTATAATCTGTAATATTAGTAGGTTTCTTTACTCATAGTTCCAAATCAAGATCCAATACACCAAGGTGAATTTAGTTTTTCTCACTCTAGTTAGATAAATTTAGTTTATTAAAGACAAAACTATTTATTCAAGTGAGTGAAAATGGTAAGGTAATCATAACTACAATAAACACATGCTTAAAATTAATTACTTCAGTTATAAATAAAAAATATATCAATTTATAAAAATTGTTTAGCATAAAATGTGTAATAGTATTCTCATTTTTGTGATACACTAATATATAATCATAATTGATACTAATCAGATTAACATTATTTGGAAATAATAAATACATTAATGAAAAATATTTATTATGTTTGGATTTATAAATAAATATCATAATTCATATATATATATATATATATATATCTCCAATAATTATAAGAATACAAAAATTAACATTATGAAATTAATAAATATCTTACAACATTTAATTACAATTACTCATAAAATAACATAATAGTATCAAATATATAATTAATAGATATATATCATTTTCACATAATTTTGGAAAATTTTTAACTTTATGATTTTACCACTTTGGTTATTAAAAAATATAATACAGAAATGTTCCAAATTTAAAACCTCACAATATCATAAAAATAATATTTTTAAAAAACTTGTTTTAATATTTAAAAATTTATCACCGTGCAATTCATTCTGATAAATTATATTTTTTAAAAATTAAAATTATCAAATAAAATAAATTATTCACCCAAAATATAAAACCAAAATTTTAATGTGGATTTTTTTGAAATATTATTGTTATTAAAATTGAATCCATGTATAGATAAAAAAATAAGAACATAATTACACAAATAGGAAAAAATACAAATTTCACAACCATTCTTTAACACCACATTTTGGTTTATCTTAATCTAAAAGGGAGGATTTGGAAATTTGTATTTATCACTTAAAAATAAAAAATAATTTTTATTTAACATAGATTTAAATTTAGAACAAAACTTGATCCATGAAATCTCTCTTTTTTTATCAAATGAAACTGATTTATTCCTTTTTCCTTATTCTCTATTTTGAACAATTTTATAGAACATATTAAAAAAAGTGATACTTAATAGAAATGATGGGATCCTTTTAAATTGGGATAAAATGGTAAGATGGGTAGTTTTATAATTAATTATATCATATTACATTAATGTGAAAATATTAATTTTCCATTAAAGTGACACAATTTTTTTTTTCAAATTCCATCAATATAAAAAAATTATTCTTTATTATACCATTATAATATCTATTAAACTTTATATCAGGCAAATTATTCCAATAGTTTCCCCTCTAAGTTGATGTTTGAACTAATTTCAAATGATACTTCATGTTATAAAAGGTTTATGATTCATTATAAACCAGATATAATCATACACACTCAATGGTATTTTTAGGTCACTCATCAAATGTTACAGTCCTTGATCTACTTGAAGTTGTAATTCGTCACTATCATTAGATGAATCTAATCCTAAAATTAATTATTACAAACTCTATATGAAAACTTAATTTTTAAATTATATGGGACACCCTCATATATATCTCCTCAAGGATCACCTTTAATATAAATAATTTTGGGAAAAAAACTAAAATCATGATGGCAATTCTGAAGTTATAAAATTTAATTAATATTGGATATTATCATTGAAAAAATATAATGAAAAAATTTCTCCACTTTTTCAATGAAAAAGTGTCGTTGAATATAAATAAAATTCTGAATTGGAATAATATAAATCTATATCATATTTTTTTCATGTCCTTTCTCACACATATAAGGGATTAATGATTGTATCAAGATAAAACCAATAATTATTTTTCGAGTATATGTTATTTTACATAACTACATTGAAATTCAAAATGTAAAAACCCATAATGAATAATTATAACATTAAACAAGTCATTAAAAATTTTGATTTATTCTTTATTTTAAACATGTTTTTGTACATATACACATAACATAAAGGCCAAAAAAAATTAAAATTTATTTAAATTAATTAATTATTATTTAGAAATTTGAGCCTTGTTGAAGTTTTTATTCGGTGGGTAAGTGATTTACAAAAAATAAAAAGTGATATACTAGGTTTCTTTTCAATGAATATTTTTAATTTATTGAGAAAAAATATTATTTTTAGTCATTTTGAAAAGTAGATATTGTGTGATGAAATATAAAATGGGGATTTTTTAGAGTTAAATTTATAAATAAAAGAGGTGAAGTTGATATAAAGGTTTTAAAACTCAATTATCATTATTTTTAGTCAATATTTTTTATTTATATTGATTTTTTTATATTCCCTCAATTCAAAAATTTCATCTATTCATTTTAATTCCTCTTTTATCCCTCTCCTATGACCAATTTTCTCTCCCTATTCATTCAATGGGAATGATACTCTCTATATGGATTTCATATATAGAAAAACCCTCCAATATCTCATGTATTGGGAGTTAAAAAAATTAAACTATACATTTAAGAAAGTGATAGTTTATGATTATTTTTTAAAATGGGAAACTTCACTTGAGCATAGAATTAGTTAAAGGAATATCTTTAGGTATGGTTGAGGAGGTTAAAATATTAATCAGTTTTTTTAGAGAGTAATTTAATGAGAAAATTTCTATTTGAGGTTTAATAAATAATGAGAGTAACATATTTTGGAAACCGAATAGTTTAAATTATAGTTAATTAACGATAAAGTGGATTAATTAAATAATCCATTATGGCATAGAATTTAAATTTATAAAGGATTAAATAATGAAAACATAGCATGCCCGACCCAGGTTACTAGAACGCCATCTAAGCTAGAGAACCACTGAACTAAGGCGTAACTTACCATATATCAAAGCCTATAAACTAGAAGTGAGGGTCTAAGGTGTAATTGTGGGAAGAATATAAACTCTAAATATAAATGTTAACATCAAAAACCAATAATAAAATTAATAATAATAAAGAATAAATACAACAAGGCCAAATCAATACATTGTAATAAAATTGAACATCCACAATGTCATTCAAGTTATACAATAATTAATAGGATCACCCATAGGCATCATAAATAGAATTGTACAAAATAAAAAAAGACCATCCCATATTGGTGTTAGGATCCACCTGATCTAGCTATAAAAACCACATCCTACCAACCCACACATTTATAGAACCACTAACTAATATTCTCTATATGTTAGACCCTTTCCCTTTCTTTCATCATGAACAATAAAGTTTGCAGCCATCCTAGAGGGCATGTGAATGGTCTGAGTATAGACCTAGAAGGCCAACACCAATGGTGTCCATAGTTTATATCCATACATATATTATTTTATGGAATATAAAAAGTATGAAATCCCATGAAAACTACTCATCCTACTATAACCATCCTTAACTAGTCATGAATGATCCTTTACCTACTTTTTTTAGTGTCAGAGTGGGATAAGATATCCATGGTAAGTCATACTAGAATATCCCTCAACCTTCAAAACCAATTCAAACCACACGATGTTACATTCCATCACATAACCAGTGTAACCATACCATGAAAATAATGATGACCTACGGAACATTTACATATCATTACATAACTCCTATGGCCATCAAATCTTGTTATTAACACTACTAGATGATTTACCTACTATCATGGCCCAAAACTATGGAAGTAGGTCCAAGAATATGGTAGTAGCCAATGTCCATGGTCGATGGAGATCATGGACTCTATTGTTATCATAATAGGGTTCAGGATATGACCACATTTTATGATAGTATCCATAAGGCCCATCCACCATAGTAAGACCAAGACCATATGTCATTTAAGGCCATAGTTCATGATCATGGCTACACAATTTTTAAAAGAATATCTACCATGAGATTGGATCCTGAAACCACTTTTATATTTCATCAAACACTTTACCACTATGTTATGAAAAATTGTGTGTGTGTGTGTGTCAATATACACACACAAACACACATATATATTTTATAAATTTCATATAATTATAATTAATATAAATTTAAAATAATAAAAAAGAAGAAGATTCAGGAACCTGCGACCATAGTCCACATGGAATGTAAAAAATTTCATACAACCATAGTATATTTGTAACATAGTTATATGTCTTTCCCTTTACCTTCCTATATAATTTCAAAAAAAAAATCCATTTTTCCATTCATGCCTACTACCATGGTCTTTGATTGAATGTGGTGGTAGGCATCCTACGACCATGGTTATAGTACAAATTAAAGCCACAATTTTACTAACTATAGATCTAAGGGTGTGGTTGAATCCACATTTTTTAATATTTTAAATGGGAACCTCAACTTCTTGATGATACCAAAATCATGATAACACTCATCATTCACTAAACATGATCCATAGACCATTACATATCCCACATACATGGTGAGCATCCCACTCACAACTAATGATCCCAATCACCCACAGGATCTCATGGAATCCTCTAACATATCCCTCCTTAGAAATTATGGTCAACACCATCATGCTTAAGTATCTCAATATATAGAGGATATCACAAACAACCAGTAATTAAAACCTCCTTATAGGCCTTATCCCATGTACACAATATAATGGTCACTTAAGATATCATAAACACTGGGATGGGGTTGAATCAGGGTTTTTAGTTTTTTTCCTAAATTGAAATTGCTCTCCCACTCATTCAACAGAACTCTATTAAACTCACAATGGGGTAGAATTAGAAAAGGAACCCAATATTTTTTTTAGGTTTTACTCTAAGATGGATGAATACACCCCCAATGTATGGTGGTATTTATCCCACATATAGACAACTCTTGTTTTATTTTCTTGAAATATCTATACGAAATGGAATGATCTGAGACCTGCTATAATTTTTATCAATAAATAGTCTAAAACATACACTAACTTATTAAAAAAAATTATAATACATTTTTAATAGCAGTCACTAGTGTAAGTGCATTCAAGTGGACTGGCTAGATGTGATATTCTTTCTTGTCAACTCCTTCAACAATATTTGGCCATCACATACACCTATTTCTTTAATACTAAGGTCCTTCTTATGTATTTACATATCATATCCTACCACTTTATTTCTTCGGTCTTATCCCTCTTATATATATTTAATAATGTGTATATATTTTCCATATTTGATAATGAAAAACTTTTTTAATATTAAAATCATGATCTTATCATTTTATTCCAATCAATAATATCCTATATCTATTTTTTTATTAATTAATCCTCCTCAAATTTATCCAAAATACATTAGATCACCCATATTTAAAACATCAATAAAATTCGCAATCATCTACTTCAGGGTGGCATGCATATTCACATCCAAAGATATTTGTGCTATCACTCTTTCTTTATAGCATGGGTGAACTATCACCTATCTCATAATAACATGGTTGAAATGTGTAAAATCACATAATTACATGTATTTAATCCAAATTGATCATTCCAAAACTCATTGCAATGTGACTACATCTTCATAGCATGACCAGATCTCAAATTCCAAAACCAGCTTCATCTAGTTTTATATCCACAGATAGCTTCACGACATGTTTATATTCTTCATGACATGTTTTGAAAACATCATCTTCAAACTTTACCATCTAATATATTGAATCAATATTATAATAAAAATCATGATATTTAAGTTACAAATGAATAAATCAAGCATCATCTGATTTAATATCATGAACTATTTTCTAGAATACCTTTGCCTTCTCAAATTTTATAAACTGAGAATCCATTACATAAGAAATATTTAATCTTATATATTTCATGAGGTTTTTGAAATGTTTTCATTTTCATTTTATCATCGATAGAAAAACTTACACATCATTTAAAGTATTACACATCATCGAAAAAAAACTTATGCATTCTATGAAAATATTACATACTATGTAAGTTTTTTTATTTTTTTATTTTTAATTATGATAAATATCTTACATATTCACATATAATTTATCAATTAGATAAATTCATCAATATTATTTTATAAATAGGGAAATTTTTCCACTTAAATATTAATAGAAGCTATGATATGGTTCTCATTAATCAAATACAAGTTAGGTTCATGTAGGTTAGTATATTTCTACATAAATAAGTAGTAAATAGGATATCCATTCACTTAATGAATTTTCACACACTAAGGGATGGATATTACTCCAAATAATTTCAAATTTTGTGACATGGTTGTGAGAACACCCCTCTGGGAGCAGTTTGTGTATTTCATTTTCTACTAATGAGAAGTGGTGTTGAAACTGTAAAACACATTTTTTGATGATCTTCTAGGATCGTTTTGGAATATTATAACACTTTTTAATAGGTAAAATCAATATAAAATATAATATATTGTTTTATATTATTCTATTTTACTACTCTTGGATCCAAAAAAGACATACATATCAAAATTTATTGTCATTTTATGTCGGTACTCATTTTACCTGAAGCGAATCAATTGAGGAAAAATTCTCGCATAATCACATCATGGCCATGAACTTCCTTTGTGAGTGGTAGAAATCTGTGATGATATTATTGAATACTTTTTCAAATTTATCGTCCCTTCATGGCTATGTAGTCCCTTCTAAATCATGTACTTTCTTTTATGAATGAAGGTTATTTGCAGTAGATAGGTGTGCCCCTTCATGATCACATTGTAAATTCATGAATCAAAGCTCATTTGTAGTGGATAGATGAACCCTTCATACTCACATATTTACTTTTTATACTAATATTTCATCCAAGGTCATGTTATGGAGCTACCAAATGACTAAATTCTTCATACATGGTCATGTATTACCTTCATGGTCACCTATTTTTTGGAAATCATTTACTATAAATATCTAGAATTATTTCCAAAGGATTTTTAAGCTTCCCCATTTTGAAGAAACCTTTCCCTACAATGAATAGAATTCATCCTAATTATAGATATAATTTGATTACAAAAAGAATAACCCTTTAATTCATGAGACATAAGTACAAAATGGGAATAAATGAAAAGGGAAAAACTTCAAGAGGGCCCATATTCAAGGTCCACTATGTGAGGGACAGCCAGAGAGGTCCATTTGTGAGGTTATGTCCATAAGGGATCCTTCATGAGGCCCCAAAACAAGGACCCTAAACAATATTCCTCTATAGTAGATTTTCCATAATTCTCATTTGTGAGCTTCCTCCCCAATACCCCTTCATGAGGACCCTCGGTTTGGTCACTTAATGAGGTTCCTTTGTAAGGGACAATTTTCTAGGGCTCCTATACAAGGCTCCTACATGCATAGACCTTTACCCAAGACTTGCGTGGGTTGATTACCTTTTCATGTGTCACATTAATCCTACATGAAATAGGGTCCTCCTAGGGTACTACCTACAACCATTCCATTAGTATTAAACAAAAAGTATTTATTCTATTTATATACCTTTTAATAAATATTTTAGTTATGGGAAATTAGGATTAATTAGCATCAATCCACCTACACATGTTATCTAACTAGGTTATGTTTATGTAGATGAATTAATTTGATTCCTTTTTCCAAGGTCAAATACCTAAATATACCATTCCAATTAGGCCTTCACCGTGACCTTATTAGGTACATGATTAGTCCTATCACATTAGTGTTCACCCTTTTAATCATGCATTATTTTAATAATTGGACTCTCCTTGTATTTCCTCACAAAACAATAGGACCCTCAGTGTAGTAAAGATTATATAATACCTTGATAATAAGGGTTCTTAGTGTGCAGATACTAGTCATACCTCTCATATCCCTATAATCTCATCTTTTCTAACCATGGTTTGAGTTTTCCTCTATATTCCACTCAATAAACCATGCGGGGTTAGCCTTCATCCTTAGGTATAAGCTCTATTTATGTTTCTATTTTTGATTTATTCACCATAAATCATTAATTATTTGAGGACATCATTGAAAGTTCCTCCTACTAGGTGTAATCGTGGAGATATCACATTCACCTAACTCAACTACTAGGATAAGAACATTTGAGTAGTATAAATTCTTGTTGCATCTGAGAACTATCTAAGAAATACATGAATAAACCCCCAAAATCTTCCTTATAGAGGTGTATTCATTATGAACCAAAGTTTCCTTCATTTTATAGCCCTAAATTGATTATAAGTGGGGGTTTATGTGGTCCTCCTTCTTATATGTAAGCCCCAATATATCCATTTGGGCCTCTTATCAGGTGTAAGACATAATAATTATCTCATTAATTATATCATCCTTATAAATCAGTAGTGAGATATACAAATTTTAGGATTACCATGCATAAGACCCAAATTCTCATCATTGGGAAATATCCTTAATGAAATATAACTCAATGACACATTTTCTTTACAATACATCCCACTTAATGGGTTATATTCCCTATGATACATACTTCAAAAAGGTCTACATTTACCATGATCTATTATTCCCAGTAAACTATTTTGTTTCCCATAAAAAATAAGAACCAAAAAGTGAAATCCATATGTATGTCCCAATACCAATAATAGTTAAGAATATTTTTCCTTGTAGCCCACTTTTCATGACTTTAAAAGTCTTGGAAGTGGTCATGGTTGCATAGCCTTAAAAGGAACCACTGTGGTCCTATTACATGACCCTATGCTATACAAATCTAATTATGTGGTAATTTATTCTTATTAATCAGGATACATAGGATTAACCACTAATTCCACAAGTCTTGACATTTATTAATAAAAATATTCAAGTCTAAGGACCACTAGATGTTCTCAATGACAAGAATATTTGATGAAACCAAAACATGTGGAATTCCAACATGAGGGTCTATTCTCATAATCTCCCATATTAGAGATTACTAAGTGATTAATTCATGAGAAGAATCCTCATCCACTTACGAGTAATAGCACCAAAAATTCTATAAACTATACTTCCCATCGTAGTACATCATATGACCACAAAACTATATTTAAGAATATTGTCACGAACCAACCCGAGTTGATGCCGATATGAACACTCGAACTGGCCTATGAAATATTCCAAAAGGCATTCTCAATTCTCCGAGGCTATCAACTAGTGTTGGGAATCAAACATAACATAATTGGGAATGATTTATCCCATGAAAATAGATAAATAAAACAAATTAAACAAGACAGACACTGGTAGTGGAAAAGAAGCCAGAAATAGATAAATAAAAACAATCACTAGACAAACCTCCACATAACCTTTTGGGTCACCACTATACACTAAACCAATGAAAATACATGGAAACTGAGACTGATCTATAATTATCACCATAAGATAAAGATAAAGATAGATATATAGGTATTAGTAATAAAACACAGCTGGTGTGCCTGAATACAAAACTCCATATTCCTTAGCTTTAAAAAGAAAACATAGTCATTCTAGTTTTAAAATAAGATGTATAAAAATAGGATTTTGTACTCTTTTAAGGGAAAAAAGTAACTAGATTCTATTTTAATAAAAAATAATTTCTATTATATTAAAAAAATATTTCAATGAATTAAAAATCTTTCATATAATTACTCATAAAAGATAACATATTCTATAAAGGTGTATCAATGTGAAAAAAACAGAGATTCCATTTTATAAAGAAAATTGAAAAATATAAGAACCTAGAAAAGATATAATTTTAAAATAGTACAATTAAAAACAAGAGTAAAAAATCAAGCATTATGTGTGATCCCTAAGGACCTAGGTCATTAGGGCCCCAAGATTCTCATACCTCATTGATCAATCAATATAGTCTATTATCATGAATGAGCCATAAATAGGTCACAACCAATGTTATATCCATCCCCAAAGAATCTTTATTCATTTATTTACTATTGTAGTGCAAACTTTCCAAAGTTTTTGTGTCATTTTCCTACAAACTCATTTGGTGTACCAATTCATAGTAAACCACAAAGACACCTAGGGTTCCCAAGTGCTCAAAATTTACAAATCATAGATGCTTCCCTTTTTCAAACCACACAAAAAACATGACTTCATTAAATTACATACTTCTAATGTCAAAGAACTAACTTTCAATAAATACATAGGGAAAATCCATTTGACCATCATTACACACACATCAAAAATCATTGAAATTATCTACTACACATTTAAATCTATTTAGAAAACCAATTGGAAATTTTAAATAATTTATGTTTTATTTAATGATGGAAACATTCTTAATAAATAATACCCAGGTTGTATGTTTTGTAAAAACTTCTAAAATAAACTCTTTTGATGGTCGTGTCTAGAACCACCCTCATGGGACCAAAGAGCCCTAAATATCAAAAATAAGAAAGAGGAAAACCAAAAAATCAGGATAGGGTATGGGAATAGTATATGCATCACATGGGAGATAAATGAAATAAATAAAATGGGGTTAAAATGGAATAAGATTAGAATATAATCCTACCTAGATAGATTGAACAGTAAATTGGCTTAAACATTTGACATTAGAGGGATAGAGGAGGAGGGTGTGGCACATATAGGGAAGTCCCTATCGGACATTGGTTGAGTGAGAGGGAGGGGTGGGGTAAAATAGGTAATAGGGGGATGGACATGGAAGAGGTAATAATAATAATAATAATAATAATAATAATAATAATAATAATAATAATAATAATAATGCATTTTTTTTTAATCCTGAAAACCTCGAACGGTTTGGCAGTAAGATCGACCAGACCATGCACTAGTCGTGAACCTGTACAAGAGGCCATGGACACCCTGTAAGGTTAGGATACCTGGTCAGGGAAACCATGCACCGACCATCCAGTCACCTATGATAAAAAATGTAGAAACCTTTCCAAGGTTTCTTGTAACCATGCGCAAACCATGAAACTATGATGAAAAATAAAAAAATTGACATTTTAATACTCAGTTCAACTAAAAATTTAAAAAAGAGGATAAATTTAATTAAATAATTAAATATAATTAATAATTCAAGGTCTGGTGTGATAATTCTCCCCACTATGACACTTCTTGCCCCCACAAATTCCCAACGGACTCAGTTGATCGAGATGTTATACAAGGAGGAAATGCTTCCCAAAATGAAACATCCACCACTTGAAGACCAAAAATGGAAAAATCACTTCTTTATCAAAGACCAAAACCTTAATATCCCTAGAGAATACAAAATATCATCTTAAAAACTAAACTAACACATAAAAAATAAACTTATGAGACCGAATGAATTCAAACATCAAACAAAATAAGGATAGAGAAAAACTTCCATGACTCTAAAACAACCTAAAACAAGGAAGACCCCAAACCATATAAATCACAAAAGAAACTCATCAAGGTCAAGTTGGATGGTGATAATGGGTTTCCCTACCAATATGCCTAGAGATCCAATTCATCACGAGTCCCTTTTTATGGCGGTACTCCACCATTTTGGGCATCATCCAAACAATGTTTATCATGAAAAAACAAATCATAAATCCAAAAATACTTCTAACACTAGTGTGACATCTAATCATTCTGAATGATACCTTAAAATTTTAAGTGAAGAAATCAATGAGAACTGTACTGGGTCTTTCCACCATTTAAAAACCATCAATAATGAAAAACCCCCAGCATAAGTGGGACCCAATGAAAGAGACTAAAATTAAACACTGTAATAAACAATGATTCATAATTTCCATAGGACACAAGAATCTCCAAAATTCCACTACTCAGAAACTAAAACTATTAAAAATTAAATCCACCAAAACCACTAAATTAAGGGGGGGTGGGGGTCCAAAAAACATCCAAATAAAGGGAAAATCAAATGGATTATTCTCTAATGTTAGATATAATAATTTGGATCCATATTTCCCTCTCACCTGATAGCTACTTCACTACATGAAAGGCTTTAATCTGAAACGTATGGATAGATACTTGATGTCATGAATGAAATTTTTCTCTGTAGTTAGGATCTAACAACCTATAACCATGGATTCCACTTATAGAAATGAAACTTACATAAATACCTTAGGATTCCCATGTATACACATAGATAACAAGAATTATTTGGATTACAAAAAGATGTTAAATTAACCACACTAGAATCAAATTAGTGTGTGGTCTAAGGAATGATAAGTAGGGAATGAGGAAGGAGATACCTGAGGAACAATTTTCTCTAGTTCACACTCCTCACTAGATGGGGTACCCTTCCTGAGAACCTTGAGAAAATAGACCACAAAATTCCACATGCTATCATATGTAAACCAACTCAGATGGGGAAAGATCATTCACAAGTTCCCAAAATTAAACTTTCCAAGAAAATATAACACCATCATTAATATCTAGATGGATACCACACATAAATCATGGAGATTTCAAATGATCACTTGATGATAAATATGAGTAAAAGAAACTAACCTATTCCAGATGGTCAACACAACCCCTCACCATCTGTTGACCTAGTTGGACAATAATGAGTTCTTTTATACTTACAAATCTAATGATCCATGACCAATATGAAAATTAGTCAATAAAGGAAGATAACTTTACTCTACCACTCCACTATATTTTTTGGAAAAAACCAACAATCAAAAGAGACTCCCTGAAAACATACAGGACCTTTCTAGGAGGCATAATCTAAGAAATATAAAAACACAAAAAAACCAATATCAAAACAAATCTCAACCAAAACTCTACCAAGATAAAATTTTAACAACAAAATACTAATTCAAAAACCAAGAACCACACAATGGAACCAAAATCCCCCTTCTCAAACCTCCACTCGCATTCTAAATTCAAAACCATTTTCCACATAAAAAACATTTGAACAAAAAAATGATTTCAAAATACACTTCCCATTTCATGTACCCCTGGGCTAAAATCTTTCCAAAACACCTACTTATAAAAAAATCACAATAAACTTCTAAAAAAATATATAATGAAGAAAAATCTAGTAAGGTTGGTCACTTATCAGTGGTATTCCGTGAAGACTCACACACACACACATATGTATATATATCCCAAAAAAATCACACCTCCACATATACCACCAAATATATTATTTCCATATGAATACATCTATGTATGTGATCATTCATAGAAATACCAATTTTTAATTAAAAACTATTTCCATTCCCAAAAAAACATTTGACCAAAATTCAAATTACCAAAAAATTTAAATCCACCCCTTATGATCCCAATACAAAGCATTTCCAAATTCACCATTTCTCTGAAACATCCATTTTCCATTTGAAAAAACCTTCTAAAAATCTTAAAAACCCCCAAAACCATTTTTCAAAACGATTTTATTTCAAAAAATTACCATTTACAAAATATCCCATTTCATTTTTAACCTACCTAAGGTTTTTATTTTTGAATACAAAATTTGATAAAATAGTTGGTATTCTTAGAATCCAAAATTAACACCCCCAAATGAACTCAAAACAATAAAAAAATAAAATAAAATAAAGTCATTACTCTATCATAAATCCAAAAATTAAATAGAAACAACTAATATACATGGCTCGGCCACACAGTTTGGCAGGTCATGCACCAACAGGGTGATTTCATCAGAGGTCATTAGAGGCAATTTCATGTTTTTCACATGGGTTTCCAAATTTTAAAAAATAACAGCAAACACTCCAAATTCATCCCATTATAAAAACTAAATTATAAAAAACAACCAACAATTATAAAAAATCAAGAACCTAAAAAACATCCAAGAATCAATATCATATTTTGGGGAAAACCCACCCTGTACCACCCTAGAAATTCCAAAGTCTTTCCAAATAGTTGGTGATCAATCTACTACCCATGACTGACTACTTGAAATCCAAAAACCATAGATCTAAAATATGAAACATCCAAAAATAAAAAGGGATAATTCCTTTTTTACCATTTTTCAAGAACCAACCCGTGTCAACCCCAAACAGGACACTTGAACTGGACCAAGACATGGCCTGAGATGTGTTCCTGATCCTCCTGAGCTGGAAAATAGTGTCAGACATCAGGAATTAGAAAATTGGGAATGATTTATCCCATGAACAACTAATAAATAAAACAAAATAGATATGAGTAACACTAACAATAGAAAAGAATCAATAAAATGATAGATAAAAATAAACACTAAACATAACTCCACCTGTCATCACCGGTCAAAACCGTCCACTGAACAAAAATCACTCCATGACAACGAAGAACGAGCTAGAAATAACACCAGAAGATAAAAAGAAAGTTATATATATGTGTGCGATTATTAAAACTTATTAGGGTTTCCTGAATAAACTAATCCATATACCTTACTATTATAAAGAAAACTAAGTCATGGTAGTTTGAAAATAGGATGTATAAAAATAGATTTTTTTACACTTTTTAGGGAAACATGTTAAAATTTCATATTTTAATTAAAACTAATTTCTATTATATTTTCAAAAGAATCTTTCAAGGCATGGAAAATCTTTCAGAAAATTCCTTTTAAAAGATAACACATGATATACAGGTGTCTGATTGTGAATAAATATAAAGATTCTGTTTTATAAGAAAATTAGAGAACCATAGGAAACAAAACATGAGATAATTTTAAAATAGTAATACAAAAAAACATGGGTAAAATAAGAAATCACTATGGGAGATCCCAATAAAGGTAGTTCATTAGGTCTTTAGGATCCTCATACATCTGTGATCCATAAATTTTGTCTATTCTCGTGAACAAGTTGTTAGATTTATCACACCCAAAGTTCTAGCGGTCTCAAAAGCATAAAAATTATTTTAGTTAGCATTTCATCATAAAATGTTTGGGGAGACTCAGTCATTTCCATACCGACTCAACTAAAGAACTAGTCCATAGTGACCCACCTAGACACTTAGGCTTCACAAGTTCTCAAATTTTCCAAATCATGGATGTTTCACCTTTTCAAACCACACATAAACTCACCTTCATTAAAATAAAACATTCTCATGTCAAATCACTATATTTAAAAAAATCCATAGGGGGAATCCATTTCACCATCATTATACACACACACACACACACACACACACCACAAAATAACCTTGAAATTGCCCACTACACATTCAAATCCATTTATAAAACCAATGGGACATTTAAAATAATTTAAATATCCTTTAAAGTTAGAAAATATGCTTGATAATGTAGATACATGACAGAAGATTAGGCACATCAGGTAAAGTAATGAAAACCCATTTACGAGTGCCCTAGTAAATTTGTATAGCACATACATACAAAATAATAATTAAAAATCACTTTTAAAATAAAAAATCAATCAATGAATTCAAATGAAAGGCTTGAATATAGGGAAATTACCTCAAAACATGACACTTCTAATGAAGGACACTCCATGTTTACACACATATACACCTTTACACACACACACATGCAAAAATGTACCATTTGACCCATTGTACACATTCCCCCTTCCATGAGAGAATATGTACAAGGAGAATATATATATATATATATCTGTGTGTGTGTGTGTGTGTGAATACTTATGTATACATGTGGAATTCGCCTTCAATACTGATGGCTCAAAACCACCTCAAGGAGGTCTAAGATGCACTATAAAATAGAAAGATAAAAAAAGTCACAGAAGGCCTAATTAAATATAATGTCCAAGAATTCCCATATAATTTTTTTATTATATAGAATTATTTCTAGACCATGAAATCTGATGGTGCGTAATTCCGAAGCCCAGAGTGCCTGGAATGATCTGTCGAAAAATGTTAAGTTTAAAATAGCTTGTGTGAGTGGTTTTCTTGAAAAAGAGTAATAAATATTAAAAGGGTGCCCAGATCAAAAATCTGAGGGCACCATTACATTCAAGATGGTAGGTTTAACCTAGGCATGACTTAAGTTTAGTTGGCACATGACTCCAGTGGGAAAACCCAAAAATGGAATAACCATAAATAAAATAATTAAATAAAATTATTTTATTAATCAAATAATTATAACTAATAAATGGTGACTCAGATTAAAAATCTGAGACCACCATTGAACTCGTGAGTGTATGATTTCCTTAGGCTGATACTAACATTGGTTGACACGGGCCCCCAATGGAAGTTAGTTTTTGGCTATAAATAAAATAATTAAGTGAAAATTATTTTATTATAAAATCTTTAACTTCTAAAGAGTAACTCATATTAAAAATATGAGGGTACCATTGAGATCATGAGGTCATTTTCCCATTAGGTGGATCCTAACCTCGACCGACGCAGGTCGAGGGTGACTGTTATAATTTTTCTGAATTTTTTTTGAGTACGTCAAGTAAATGCATGGGAATCGTTTTCTATCTTTTGACTCATTTCTTGGATCAAAAATACAAGAGTACCATTGAATCCGTAGTGCCAATATTTTCTTAAGGCATGTTTCACATCGACTGCAGTTTTTCGGGAGAAGAAGTCAATTTTTGGACCTTTTTAAAGAATAATAAAATAACAATTTTATTGTTATTTTATCTTTCTTTTCTTCAATGGATTAGCAGCATTGGTAGGACCGACATCATGTAAAGCCATTAGGTGGCATGTCTCACCAATTTTGTAACCGCACCATTTTGAATTAAATGAGGTTAACTAATTACTCATTTAATGAAACTCATTATATTATTTTGTTCATTACTAACCCTTTTCCCCTCATATATATAGGAGTCTCAGGGATGAGTTATGACACAACTTCACCAAGCGGGGAAACATTGGAAAAGTTCCACGACACCATCCATAGACGGAGGATGGAAGCTAGGGTGTCAATGATCTGGGATCGATGAACATTGATGACTCCATCCAACGAGGACGCTCCTCCCGCCGCATACCCTTGAACGTGGAAGTACCACCATCTACAGTAGTCACCAGCAATCTTCGAGGTGAGGGGTTTATTTTGAAGTTGTATATGATGAATTAAATTCTATCCTCCTTGTTATCATGTAATGCGGAGGGTACGAGCCAAACTAACAAGTCTTATACCCTCCGCCACTTCTTTCTTGATGTGAACTTCAGGAAACAATTTCCAACTTGACGACCATGAAAAATAGGAGGTCACGTTATGGCTGTGGTATCCCAGAAGAGCCGTAGGAACAGACATCACCAAGAACGGACCACCAGAGTACATTCGATGGAGGAGGAGGCGCACGAAAACTGGCGATATCTGGAGGAGGCCCACAGAAACTGTCCGCAGGTGGTGGGGAAGCGGTGCGACATCGCGCGCCGTGGTGGCCAAAGGGGTTCGGCCTAATCCAGTCGTGCAGGAAAGGGACGGCGCCCGCAAGCGCCACTGGAGGAAACAACCACAGCCAGTGGGCTGCGGCAGGAGGGAGTGGTGCGGCCCTGCGCCGCGTCATACCAGCTGGAGAAACGATAAGGTAGAACCCCACTGGCCTGAAAAAATGGTCCCACATCTACAGGGCTAGATGGGAAGCGGTCTGCCTCCCGGCGGACCGGGTCAGATGAGGGTCGGATGAACGGGCCTGACCCGCGACCCAGTGGTCCAGTGCGGGTGGGCCGAGCCACACCCAGCATGCTAGGCCAGCCACGGCCCGGGCCGATGAACCAGTAGGGCCGACCCGGACAAGTTGGACCCAGTGGAACCGGGACGACCTTGAACTAGATGGACCCGGGTGGGGTCAGGTAGGCACCAGGACCCATTGCGTCGGACAGGCCAGACCGAGTCATATTGGGCTCGAACAGAACCGGCCCTTGAATAAAGAAACAATCAAACCAAACAAACTGGGTGTCCATTTGACTCACTTTTAGTGGTGTTGGGACCCCTTTTTAGAAGAGGTGCCTTTGGCATATTCTGGTGGGCCTGACCGAGATGAGTCGGACCAAGGTGTGAACACCCCCGTTTCATTGAAAGGGGTGTAACTAACAGACCGAGCATCTGATCGACACAACGTCTGTGGAATAAGGACCCTTTTGACAAAAAGATCATTTATAGATACTATAAGTGAGTTTTTACAGAGTTTTAATTGCGACCTAGGTTGGATCTGACTTGCATCCAACCGGGCTCTTTTTATAAAAGTGACCAAATCTCACAAACCGGGTGTCCGATAGACGTGTCATCTGTCACGTTGGAACCCCTATGACAGGGTGGTCCCTTGGGTACACCTTTTATGGGACTTAGTACCAATTTAAATACAACTGATGGCTTGAGGATCAGTTCTCCTAGAATCAAGCCAGTTATGAGCGGGAATCCAGTGGCTGGCTGTGACATGAAGAAGAAGAGCGACCAAAGCGGGTCAACATCAGAAACTCGAGAGTGGGATGATCTAGATATACCAATAATCATACCTATCTATATACTAGAGACCCTATGAGGATCAACATTATAGAGACCCAAGTGGATCAACATTCTAGCGACCCCGTGTGGATCAGCATCATAGCGACTCTGTGTGGATCACCATCATAGAGTCCCTATGTGGATCAACATCATAGAGACCTTTTGTGGATCAACATCATAGAGAACCTGTGTGAATCATCATTCTAGTGAACCTGTGTGGATTAGTAGTGTGTGACCCAATGAGGACCAGCCTTAGAGTGGCCCGTCATGAAACAGTGACATATGACCCTATGTGGATCGATAATGGAACAACTTCTTCATGGTCCAGTTGTGGAACTACCTAATGGAATAAAATGATATATCTTAAGTCTAATCATCTTTATTACTGATCTTGAGTTGTATACCTGGTTGAGCTAAGTCTTTTCCTTTGTGCTTCATGATTTAGATCATGCTCGTGGAATTACCTTTGCGGTAATTTAGTGTGATGTTTTCCTTCGTTGATTACTGAGAGACCTTCGGGGATCTTAGGGTACCCTACTGAGTATTGTTATACTCACCCCCTCACGGGATCTACCCTCACGTGTGTGTCTAGTGAAGGCTACTGACGCTCTGAGGCAGACTTTGGAGGTTCGGGACTTAGTGGAGCTTAGTGCGCCGAGAGCATTCAAGATTATCTTCTTTGACTTTATACTCACAGCTACTACTCTCCGGGTAGAGCTCCAGGGTATATGCGGCAGCTGTTTACTTTCTTCTCAATTTCTAGGGATTTTATTCTGGCCCACTTCTTTAAGTTTATAGTTGTACTTGTGTTTGTAATTTACTCTTCTGGTTATACTAACTTTTTGTTGGTTGTTTACTTCAGTTTCCCTTTTTAGTGTGTATAGATATCTAATGCAATGCCTTCCCTGTTCAGGAAAAGACTTCAGCTGCTAGTCACCAACCCCTATCCCATGGAAGGCAGGCTTGGGGTAGTTACTTCTGGGCCTCGTGGGATGGGTCGTGACAAAGTTGTATCAGAGGGCGGTCGGTTCTACCAGAAGAACTAAGAGTTTATGTTTTCAATGGAGTAATAGTGTTAAGTGTCTTGAGTTTGGGTTTCAATTTAGGGATTCCAATATTGGTGCAGTGACCAACATATCCATACACCAGGGCCCTAAATTCTGTTTTTCTGACTTGGTAGACAAAAACACTTGTTTCATGTGTTTTGAAAAGTTTTCTTGATCTTTCTTGAGTTAGCTCACTTTGTATAACTTATTGAGCATTGCACATCTATTTTTTATAGGACACCTCGACGAAGATAGCCAGCAAGGATTTCAGTTAGAGATTGTGACAGTGGCCCACTGAGTGATGAGGCATCAGTTCAGGGACCACTCACAGTGATAGCACCTTCGGGTGGTGTACCAGCAGCACCACCACCCGTTGAGTAGCAGATGCTACAAGTGGATCATGCACACTAGCTTAGCACATTTCATGAGTTTCAGTGGCATAGGCCTCCAAGGTTTTGAGATGATATGGATCCCCAGACAGTAGAGGACTAGCTTGAAGTGGTTTCTTGGGTCTTTTATTTAGTAGAGACACTCGCCGAGCAGATGCAGATCTTGGACTCTACCCTTCTTCAAGGCTCGGTAGGATGGTGGTGGAGCTTGATGCTCCAGGTGCATGAGGTGATGACCCTCACCTGGCCAAAATTTGATAGCCATTTTAAGGTGGAGTTCATGCCAGCGACACTATGCTCTGTGCTTATTCAGGATCTACTACATCTGCAGCAGGGAATCCAAACTATGTGTCAGTACTCGACGAGTTTTAATGACCTCTCCTGATACTCCACCGACATGGTACGAAACCCTTACTCCAGGGTCTGGACTTTTGAGCAGGGGATATAATGATATATTAGAGCTACGATAGTTTCTCTCAGCATTCAAACATAGGCTGGGGTGCTAGAGAGAGCATTTCTGATGGAGATCTTCCTTGCCGAGAAGGCCCGGATAGTGAGAGCGCCGACTGGATGATAGGTATCAGAGTCATCTACAGCTGATAGTAGACAAACAACGTAGAAGCCAGAGTAGTATAGACCTTCTAGAGGGTGACCTCAGGACGTAGGGTGATATGTGCGTGGCTCAAGAGGCCGAAAGATCCACCAGTGAGGCATGATGTGTTATTCCTACAGGGGACAAGGTTACAACGCACATGACTGTCTGACTCCCCACATAGACGATTGACATAAGGTGGAGGATCCACTGAGGTAGCAACAACAATAGGAGTATGATTATCATCCAGGTGGATGACAAGGAAGGAGAGTAGGATGTGCATCGGTAGGTAGTCAGGGTCTCTAGACACTACGACCACCTCCACCCCTAGGCAGTTCACCACGAGCTCAGGGAGCAGGTGGACAGGGACAGGCCCAACTACATGTAGTAATGGTTCAAGACTCCAACGTCCCTGAGATGATACGAGGTACAATCTATATCTCCTCTACTTTATCAGTAGTGCTTATCGACACACGTGCTAGAAATTATTTCCTTTCCACAGACTTAGTTCAGAAATATGAGATTATGACTAAGATTTTATATCGACCTTTGCATTTTTATTCTCCTACAGAAGGAGATTCAACAGTGACACACTGGCACCGACAATGTTACCTTTCTCTCAGATGAGAGAGTTTCAGATGGGATCTTTTAGTTGCAGTGTTGAATCCCTAAGACATCATTATAGGCATGGAATGACTATCAATAGTTCACGAACAGATTGACTGCTTGAGACGTACAATATGATGTATGCACAGAGATGGAGGCCAGTTTTTCTTTGTTGATGAGAAGGAAAACAGAGCTACACGAGATGGACTTGCACTCAGGAGGGTGTAGTCGATTACATATCACCTGGCTTGCATGACCTTCAACACGGTGGGTGATATGAGTCCACGGTTCCCAACAGTGGTGGAAGAGTATGAGGACGTCTTTCTAGAATATATCATTGGACTGCCTCCTCATAGAGAGGTAGACTTCCATACGGAATTTTACCTAGGGAAATCATTGATATCTACACCAGCATATTGGATGGCCTCTGTGGAGCTCCATGAGCAGAGGGTGCAGTTGGAGGACTTACAGAGGAAGGGATTCGTATGGCCCGATGTTTCTCCATGGGCATCCCCAGTGTTGTTTTCCAAGAAGGTAGACAGAATTTTGAGGCTATGTGTGGACTTCCAGAACCTAAACCAAGTGACCATGAAGAAAAATTATCCTATGTCGAGGATTGATGATCTGTTTGATCAGATTAAATGAGCTAAGTGGTTCTCTAAGATAGACCTAAGATCAGGATATCATCAGTTTCATGTGCGGGATGAAGACATCATGAAGACAATCATCAGATTTCGGTACATACATAACGAATACTGAGTGATTTCATTCGGTGTGATGAACTCCCCTATATTGTTCATGGGTCTCATGATTAGGATCTTTCAAATTTTCTTAGACCAGTTTGTAGTGGTCTTCATCGACAACATCTTAGTGTAATCGGTGTCTGAGGAAGAGCATGTTATACACTTGAGGATAGTTATGGACACACTCCGAGAGCACCAGTTATATGGGAATCTCTCTAAGTGTGAGTTATTGAAATGAAAGGTCTACTTCTTGGGACACGTTATCTCAGAGGCTAGAGTTTCATTGGATCTAGCGAAGATCATGGTAGTACTTTATTGGGAGCCACCTAAGAGTGTTACTGAGGTGTGTAGCTCCCTTGGATTAGTAGGCAACTATCAGAGGTTCATACCTAATTTCTACAAAGTAGAATCACCAATGACTACCTTGATGAAGAAGGGGAATCCATTCCCATGGTTAGAGATATGCCAACAAAACATTCAACAGCTGAGGTAGAGGATGGACAATGCTTCCATCCTGAGGTTGCTGGAGGAGGGCACTGACCACATGGTTTACTGTGATGCATCAGGGACTGGACTCAATTACATCCTGATGAAGGGTGATGCAGGGATTGCTTATGGATCATGAAAACTAAGGCCTCATGAGTAGAATTATGCGAATCAAGACTTGGAGTTAGAAGTAGTAGTCTTCGCACTGAAGATGTGACGACACTACTTGATGGGTGAGCAGTTCATTATTTACTCAGACCACAAGAGTCTTAGATATATCTTCACACATAAAGATCTAAATCTGATACAACAATGTTGGCTAGAGATCCTCTAGGACTACGACTTGAGGTAGTCTATACTCCTTGGAAGGGGAATGTAGTGGCATATGTTCTTAGCTGGAGATCGAGTTTGAAACTACTGAATGAGGATATAGATCAGTTAGCCTCATTTCAGATATTCTACATGGATAGAGATGATACATTCTACATTCAGTCGATGGTAGTTGTCCCTCCGCTCCTTCAGTGAGTCAGGGAGGCGTAACTTGGAGATAGCCGTTGTGAGACAACATGTGCTCAGATATCCTCAATCCTTGAACCTAATGGATATTCTGAAGGTGGGGAGAACAATATCCTTTTCATAGGATGTAAATTTGTACCAGTGGCACTACGAGAGAAGGTTCATGTCATCCGAGAGCGGATGAAGACTGCTCAAATCCGATAGAAATCATATGCTGATAGGCGATGAAGACCACTGGAGTTCCATAAGGGGGACCACGTATTCTTGTGATTCTACCCTTGATGGGGACTATAGAGTTTTGACCGAGGTGGAAAACTCTCACTGAGGTTTATGGGACCATTCCTGATACTTCAGAGGATTGGAAAGGTGGCGTACTGCTTGGCACTACCACTGCAGTTGGAGAGGGTGCACGACATCTTCCACATATCCCAACTGAAGAGATAAGTGCATGATCAATCTTACGTCATCGACCATGGATAGCTAGATATTGATGATGGGGAAACTTTTACGGACTTCGCAGTGTAGATAGAGGATCAAAAATAGTGAGTCTTTCATGGATGGTTTGTTCGTCTGGTGTGAGTTCGGTGGCAGCACGAGAACCTCCAGGAGAGCCCATGGGAACAGGAGGCTCAGATTCGTGCTTAGTACCCTATTTTGTTAGGTTAGCCTTGTTTTGGATTTTGGGGTCATAAAGACCTAAGGTGGAGAGAATGTAATGTCTCAGAATTTCAATATAATCATTGCTATTATATGAAATTATTTTGAGATCATGAAATCTGATGGTGCGTAATTCCGAGGCCCAGAGTGCCTAGAATGATTCGTCGAAAAATGTTAAGTTTAAAATAGCACCCATGATTGGTTTTCCTAAGAAATAATAATAACTCTTAAATGGTGCCTGGAATCGAAATTTGAGAGCACTGTTGCATTTAGGATGGCAGGTTTACCCAAGGCGTGACTTAAGTTTAGTCGGCACATGCCTTCAGTGGGAAAACCTAAAAATGGCATAACCGTAAATAAAATTATTTTATTTTTCTAATGCTTATAACTCAGGAACGGTGACTAGGATTAAAAATTTGAGAACACTGCTGAACTTGTGAGGGTATGCTTTTTTAGGATGATACTAACATTGGTCGGTGCGGGCCACCAATGGATGTTAGTTTTTTGCCGTAAATAAAATAATTAAGTGACAATTATTTTATTGTAAAATCCTTAACATCTAAACAGTAACTTGGATTAAAAATACAAGAGTACCATTGAGCTCGTGAGGGAATGTTCCCATCAGGCGGAGCCTAACCTCGACCAGTGCGGTTCGAGGGAGACTGTTATAATTTTTCTGAATTTTTTTCAGGTACATTCAGTAAACGCACGAGCAGAATTTTCTATCTTCTGACTCATTGCTCAGATCAAAATCCGAGAGCACCATTGAATCCACAGTTCTAGGATTCGCTTAAGGGAGGCTTCACATCAACAAAAGTTTTTCGGGAGAAGAAGTGAGTTTTTGGAGCTTTTTAAAGAATAATAATATAACAATTTTATTGTTATTTTATCTTTCTTTTCTCCAACGGATGAGAAGCGTTGGCAGGACCAACGACATGTCAAGACATTAAGTGGATTGACTCACCAATTGCGTAACCACCCCATTTCGCATTAAAATAGGTTCATTTATTTCTCATTTAATGAACCTCAATAAATTCTTTTGTGCATTACTCACCCTTTTCCCCTCCCATATATATAAGGCTCATGGATGAGTTTTTACACGGCTTCACCAAGAAGGGAAACACTAGAAAAGTGACACAATTCCATCCACCGATGGAGGATGGAAGCTTGAATGTGGAAGTACTATCATCCGTAGAGGTCACCAAAAAACATCAAGGTAAGGGGTTTATTTTGAAACTGTCTTTGATTAATTAAATTTCCTAACGCTTTTTATCATGTAACGGGGAGGGTGCGGCCCAAACGGACAAGGGATGGACCCTCTGTCGCTTCGTTCTTGATGTGAACTTTGGGAAAAAATTTCAAACTCAATGTAAATGGGAAATAGAAGGTCATGTTATGACGGCGGTATCCCAGAAGAGCCGTAGGCGCAGACGACACGAAGAACGGACCACCAGAGCATGTCTAACGGCCCGTGGGAAGAACCACCGACGCTTGATGCTGAAGGCAGTCGGTGGTAGCCAGAGGAGGCCCGCAGTAATTGACCACATGCAGTGGGGAAGCGGCATGCTCTCGTACACCCCGGTGGACAAAGGCGTTCGGCCCGAGCTGGGCGCACAGGAAAGGGGTAGCACCAGCAGGCGCCGACGGCAGCAACAGTTGCGACCAGCTGGAGAAATGGTGGGGCAACGCCCCACCAGCCAGACAAAATGGCCCCGCATACATGGGTCCAGATGGGAATCGGTTCACCTTCTGGCTGACCAGGTCGCATGTGGGCTGGGCCAGACACCCGACCCAGCGGGCCAGTGCGGGTGGGCTGAGCCCCACCCGGCGGGCCGGGCCAACCGCGGCCTGGGCTTGCGAACCAGTCGGGCCAACCCCGATGGGTCGTACCTAGTATAATTGGGCCGACCCTTAATGGTTCAGACTCAGGCGGGATCATATAGACCACAAAACCCGTTGCGTCGGACCGGCCTGACCGAGTCGGACCAGGCCCAGACCCAACGGGCCCCCGAATAAAGAAACACCCGTAACTGATGAACCGGGTGTCTGTTCGACACACCGTCAGTAGAGTTGGAACCTCTTTTAGTAAGTGGTCCCTTTGGTGTATTCCGGTGAGCCCAACTAAGCCGGTCCGGACCGAGGTGCGAACACCCCAGTTTCACGGAAAGGGGTGTAACTAACAGACCGGGCGTCCGATCGACGTGTCGTATGTGGAATAATGACCCTTGTGATAAGGTGATCATTTAGAGATACTCTAAGTGAGTTTTTATAGAGTTTGATGTGTGACCTGGGTTATATTAGACTTGAATCTTACCATGCCCTTTTTACTAAAGTGCCCATATCTCACAGACCTGGCATCTGATCAACCCGTCTTCTGTCACATTAGGACCCCTATGACGGGGAGGTACCTTGGGTATGAATTTTTAAGGGCTTAGTACCGGTTGAAATATGACCGACGACTTGTGGAACGGTTCTCCCAGAATCAAGCGTGTTATGAGAGGGAATCCATTGGTTGACTCTAACATGAAGAAGATGAGAGACCAATGCGGGTCATCATCAGAAACTCCAGAGTGAGATGATCTAGTTGTACGACTAATCATCCCTACCATTATACTAGCGGCCCTGTGTGGATCAGCATCATAGAGACCCTATGTGGATCATCATTCTAGTGACCCTGTCTGGATCAAAATCATAGGGACCCTATGTGGATTAACATCATAGCGACCCTGTGTGGATCAAAATCATAGCGACCTTGTGTGGATCAGAATAATAGCGACCCTGTGTAGATCAACATTCTAGGGACCTTGTGTGGATCAGTAGTGCATGACCCAACGAGGACCAGACTTAGAGCGGCCCATCGTGGAACAGTGTCATACGGCCCTATGTGGATAGACAATGGAACAACTTCTTCATGGTTCAGTTGTGGAACTTCCTAATGGAATAAAATGATATAGATTTTGTCTAATCATCCTTATTCTTGATCTCGAGTTGTATACCTGGTTGAGATGAGTGTTTTGCTCTGTTCTTCATGATTTAGATCATGCTTGTGAGTGTGATGTTTTCCCTTGTGGATTACCGAGAGACCTTTGGGGGTCTCGGGATCCCCTACTCAGTATTGTTATACTCACCCCCTACAAAGGCACCACCCACACGTGTGTGTCTAGTGCAGACTACTAATGCTCCGAGGTAGACTTTGGAGGTTTGGTACTTGGAGGAGCTTAGTGCGGAAACAACAGTCGATATTCTCTTATTCGACTACACACTTATAGCTACTACTTTCTAGGTGGATCTCCATGGTAGATTCAACGACTGTTTACATTATTTTTAGTTTCTAGGGCTTGTATTCCAGCCCTTTTTTCAGTTTATAGTTTTACTTATGGTTGTACTTTACTCTTGCAGTTATATCTACTTTCTCTTGGTTGTTTACTTTAGTTTCCCTTTTTTGTGTGTACATATCTCTGAGGTAATGCCTTCCCTATTTGGGAAAAGCCTTCAGGTGCTAGTCACCAACCCCTGGCCTTTGGAAGGTGGACTTGGGGTAGTTATGTTTGGGCCCTATGAGATGGGTTGTGACATTAAAATTAGGTCATAGATAAAGGATGGAGTAAAAGCTATCTAAAATATATGGATAACCAACTAACTTTGATGGCCATGGCTAGAACATGACTCAATAGGACCCAAGATCCCTAAACATCAACAATCTGCAATAGGAACACCCAAAAATAAGGTTAAGGTTCAACCATAGCACGCACACCACAAAAGGGAGAAATAAAACCAAGAAAAAAGAAAAAAGAAGGAAGAGGAGGGGAAAAGAAGCCTTCCTAGAGAGATCACATAAGATATTGGGATGAAAATTGGATATCAAGGAAGAGGGGAGGAGTCAGTGGTGTGCATGGGGAAGCCCCTATTAGGCATCGGTCGAGTGAGGGGGATGGGGTGGGGATTGATGTGTAAGAGGGTGAGGTACATGGGAGAGGTAGTAATTTTAATAATAATAATAATAATATTTTTTTCTTCTTTTAAATCCTAGAAATATAGTATAGTTAGGACACATAGGAAGGCTACATGGTTAGGGAAATTGTGTACCAACCCTGAGGTAAGATCATTTAGAAACTAAAAAACACCTTTGCAAAGACTATGCATGAATTCTACTTACTGTGAGCCATAACTAAAAATATCAAAAATTTAAATTTTAAAACTTAGTCTTTCATTGAACTGAAAAAAAAGCTAAATATAATTAAACAATTAAATATAATTAATAATTCTGGGCCGGGGTGTGACAAATATCAACATAGTAATTCTTGGTTCTCATTATAGTGGGCAACTACTATGACCTTATCAATGCAATGTATACTCTATTACATTATTACATTAGATTCATACAGAATATTGAACAATATGTGATTATACATTTTATTAATATTTAATACATTGAATATACGTGTAATCAAATAAAAAACAGTTAGTCCTAGGACACTGACTCTAATAATTTGTTGATAATGAATATTGATTCATAAATTAAATCAAACTTTCGATATATGAGGAACAAATTGTATATGAAGTGAGGGGTGGGACCTAGAATTATATATCCAATCGATGCATTGACATGTCTAATGAGGTGAACTAGTATGCTAGTATTAAATGAGTTTTTACCCATAGTTTTAAAATATCTTGTGAAAGGTCATGAAAGTATAGATACCACTATTTTTTAGATCATGGAATCCAAGATTAAGTACATTATTCATTATGTATTCATTTATTATTATTCATGAGATTATTACACTGATATTGTATATAGATACATTTCATTCTCAAGTTATCAACTAAATGGTATGTGTATCGGTTATTTACCTTAACATATTGATTATTCCTTATATAATCACTATAGTCAAATTATTTAAATGGAATGTGTGTTCATTTATTTACCTTTACATTTTGATTATTATTTTAGATTCATGATAGATTTTTCTTCATTTAACTCTTACTTTTCATTTGATATCACCCTTATTTTTTTCCTTTCCCCAGTATATGAAGAAGGAATATTTGACTCAATTTAAGGTTTAATATTTTTTATTTTTACTATGTTGTATTTAATATCTTCAAATGTAATGAAAGACTCAATTATGTATCTAGTTTACCAATAATACTAAACTATTCAGTTCGTTGGGATGTGATCGCTTGTATTTGAATCCAATGCTATAAAGTAATAACGGTCTATGAGCTACTGGGGTAGGTGTATTTAGAACAACCCTATAGTTGTTTTAGTCACTAAAGGGGAAATTGAAAAATTCTTGTTTCCTAGATCTAAGACATAAAATACTTTCAATAACGTTGATTACATTATGAATGGATTTTTCTTATATCCCTTAATGATAATATTTACCATCACAAAGCCCAATTCATCTACTTTCACTGCACTCCTGTTTTTAACCCATTTACAATAGTAAAACCGACACATGAAATGTTATCTAATCCAACTCGTATATCTATATGACGATGCTGAAATATGAAATATTTATATAAATTGAATTTTTATCCTTATAACCAAATATGTGAATCACTTTTTGAATAATATTAACTCAACTACCTTTCATTGCAATCCGTTCAACTTGTTCCCTTGTAAAGAATGTATAACCCTTTATTTCAAAAATAGTGTATGATATAACATTTAAATTCTATCACTAGGCAATCCATCAAATTTTTTTGGTAATTGAATTCATATTTTAAGATAAATCCTTAAAAATATGATATTTGAACCATCCTATAAACTTTTTATTATGTGTATTAGATATCCATACTTCAAACCTTGATGGATTAAAATGTATAAAAATTACTTTTTGGGATTCAAAGTATGGATAAATATCTACACTATTATGTAAGATATAAATGTTAGATTTCTCTCACTATATTTTGTTAATTATAACAAAATCTTTTTCAAAAATCCCTTATCCACTAAGACATCCATTATGATGAGACTTTGGGAGGCTGATTATATCAACATATGATATGTAATCGGTACATAATTCCATAACTTCTTCAATGATAAATTGATATGTAATATAACCTTCTAGAAGACTTTGATTCTTGACATTACTTTTGAAAATATTCATATATCGTTTAATGGTTTACATCCATTAATAATAGACAAGACTACATAGTAAAACTTCTCTAACTAAGGGAACTGTCAGGTGGAACATTATATCAAAGAATAATTGTAGTAAGAACATATCTAATTCACAAGATATGAATAAAATAACCTTATTCATGATTGGAAACTTCTTGGGGCCTATAAATTTACTGCATATGGATTTGAAAAAGAAAAGAGTCTGGTTAATGTATGTTGTATGTTTTTATGCTAAATGAAACATAAAGAGATGAACATTAAATGTTTCATCAAAACATGATAGTCGTGTGATTTTAGAGCCTACATCTTCAAAAAAGTCGTTAAAGAAAATTATTAATATTTTATGAATACAACTTTATAACTTTTATATGATTAAGAAAATTGAAACTTTGTAATTTTTCTATTTGGATAGTGTGTTGGATTCTAGAGGAAGAAAAGTGTGTCTTTCACCCTTCACCGATGCCAACTCTACCCTTATCCTCATGTCAGTCATGTCCTACCAGGCCCTGATTCCATCTTTTATTTTATTAAGAACATTTAGTAACATGAAAATAACACTATAAAATTCATTTTTTCCACATGGATGACATCAATAAAATGTCTAATGTACAAAAAATTCTAGTATGGTAATTCAATGAAAACTGATCTCTTTTTCCAACCTAATTTCATAAGGATTTTAAAGAGGGTTTACTAAACATAATTTCAATATATTTTACCTTCTCAAACATTTGATAACTCATTAGTAGAGATGGTGTTGTACCTTGTTTTGTATTCCCATCAAATTTTGTTGTCCAGGATTGGTATTTATGTCATCGAGGTAAAAATTTATGATGTCATAATAACACAGTCTTCAAGGAATGCTTCAACTGAACTGAGTGTTTTCATTCTTCAAAAAATGGGACACCCCAAAAATTCCTTTAATGCTATTTTAAAACAAATTTACATAAGAAGGAATGTCATTTATTTTCCCATACAACATGGTTCTGAATGTGAATTATTCACTTCTATGAGCATCATACAATGTAACACCTATATCCAACAACAATTTCACATATTTTATTAATGGAGGAAAATATAAATAAATATAATTTCTAGTTTTTTGTTCTAGATATAATCATAAAAAACATAATGTATTTGCACTTCATGAATAACAGTAGTTACAAGATATGATTTACCAACATAACTGGTCATGTAATTTGAGTACTACTCTATACACTAATAGAATTTATTCAATCTATAGATAAATCAAGCCAAAGGTTTCTCGACTAATTTAAAAATTCAAGATACTCGTTATTAATTTTCTTCCACTGAGGAGAGTCTTCTAGATGATGTAGTTTCTCATCTTCAATTCTTGTATCTGCATGATTTCCTGACATTTGTATTGTCATCTAAACACGGAATGATAGGAAAGTACCATAAAACACTCAAAGGGATAGATTCATCTTTCTTATATTGATTTTTTATACAGTGAGGGAATTTTATGAGTGATTCATATTCCTTATGAAATAATATGTAACCATTGGGACATGCATGTGTTTTTATAGAGATCATGCCTATTGAATGTCAGATTCCTTTAACATCATATATTTGAGAAGGAATCTCATTTTATTTTAGTATCATATCATTTAAGAGAACAAGTAATTATGTAAAGATGGTGTCACTCCATATACAACCATATTTTAAATTATTTAAATTTTGTAACATCCCCTAATTAGGAACTCTCTCATATGTCAAAAAGGGTTGGTTATGGGGCCTCAAGCATGCCTCCCCGTACACCAAAGACTACAGACTAGCAGTGGGGTGTGATCAGTATTGTGGAGATACTATACCCCCTAGTATAGAGTTACAATATAATGAGGGTAAAATATACAAATAAATATCAAAGTATCAAAAACATAGAAGAAACAATATATCATAAAAAATAGAATTTAAGTGAGAAATAAATAAACAAATAATGATGTATCATGTAATAATTTGATGAGATAAATCTAAATATTAAACTAATAAAAATAAAAAAAACAATCAGCTGTCAGAATATAATCTCAAAATACACCATTCTTGGACCCCATGTGGGACCCATCTCCAAACTCTATCCCAACCAATAAGTAAAAAATCAGCAACAAGGTCCCTTGACCTTTTCTAAAACTATATTCATGTAATTATTTTAGGTACCAAATGGCGGCTCGAGTTGGGTGTGAGTAAAAATCAGTCATTTGACACCACTGAGTCTAAAAAAACAATTATAATAATAAGAGTATGCTATAAAGAGATAAATAGGTGTATTAATTTATCAATTAATACATTATATAAATCAACCTGATTCAGAACCATGATAGACTGTATATAAGCATATATCACAACTATGATAACCAATAACTATAAATCCAGGAAAAATCACACAAACCTAGGAAAATCTCTCTTTATAATCATTTCAGCATGTAACTAGATAAAGCATGCTCAATATAATCATTACAGGATGGGACTGGTAATATTTTTCTCAATATAAGCATTATAATATGGGAATGGGAAAATCCCTCAAGCATTACAGCATAAGAGTGGGTAGATCCCACTCAATATAAGAATTACAACATAGGACTAGACAGAGACTACTCCATATAAGAATTATAGCATGGGATTGGGAAATGCCTTCCCAATATATGCACTACAACATGAGACTGGGAAGATCCCCCTTAGTATAGGAATTATATAATGAATCAAAACACATGTCATAAAAAAATATCATAATATCATATCATGTGGATTAATGGTTAATTCATAAAATTTATATTTATCTTTCAATTACACATTCTTTTTATCAATTTGGTATTTAACCATTAACATGCCATCCATTTCAATAAACTCTTCCATTTACATGGTGAATCTATATCAAGAAGTCACTTGAAATCTCATGTCATGATAAACAGACTTTAATCCATTAGCTAATTTATATATAAATTCAAGGGTTCTCTCACCCAATGGGCATCCATAGGCCAATTCACTATAAATTGATTCCAAGGGATCCAACCAATTTCAATTCATGATTTTACAATTACCCATTCAATTGATTAATGTTCACATTCAGTCAGTGCAATCACAATATTTCATATACTAAGAAAATAAACATACTATAAGGTTAGGTGTTAACCCCATAACATTATTTGGAGATCAATGCGATGGTTCCAACTGCATGTGAAAATTAAGGATGAGGATGCCTAATATTTCAAGAAGAACCAGGGATAAACCACCAAAATATGAGTTCCATAGGTGATGAAATCACCTCAGAATTATTGGGAGTCACCTAGGGATCAAGAGTATGGGATAAGAAAATGGTGGAATGAAATAAATCATATAAACAATATTCTTAAAACCACTGTTTGTGAGAAATATTGGGTGTGTAACCCTTTCACGTTGTGTATTTCTTGATTAATGAGATATGAAAAAAACCTATAGGTCTGGTTAAATATTTATCTTGATCTATATTTCCATTAAGTTATTAGGTCCTTGATTTTTAACCACTTCACATCATGAACAAGTTCATGACCTCTGTCTGGTGGAATTTACACATCGTGTAACCTATATATGGAATGCATTATACAACAAACAGTTTTCACCCCAGCTTTTGTGAAGGAGCCCAAACTACCTCTGATGGCTACCAAATACATGAGAAACCTTTGAAATCAAATTTAACACATTTATACCCATACTAAATTATTTAAAACAAACATATATCCCTATATTTTAGGTCATTTCCCACAAAAAGGCTCCCCATATCAGAACAAGACTCAACCACCAAGGTTTAAAGAATGAAGAAAACCCAATGAAATACATTCATTTAAAAACATAAAAAGGAATGAACCTACAAAATATGGGATCTTAAAATATCCTATTGATATAAAATATCATCCTCGAGCTCCTCCAAGCATCACTATGGGGTCTCAGTGAACAAGTCTTGCCACTATACTCGCATATATAACTCCCTCCCCCATGTCTCCTCCTGAAAACACCAATGTTTCTACTAAAATTGAACTAAAAGAATAATAATACCCTATAGATACCTATAACTATAGTCCATAATTTATTCTCTCTCAAATTTACCCAAGAGAATAAGGTAGGACGGTCCTTGTAGTTTATCTTGGGTTGTCTAATCCTTAGAGACCTAAGAAGTAACCTGTAGACACGTACATTCTAGGGACTGTTTTTGGCTATGAAGTGGCCAACATGGGTTGATTTTAGATGGGTTTAAAGGAACTCTAAGAGACTTAAGTGAATTCAATTTAAAAGAATGAGTTGATCCTAGGTTATCACTCGGGGTGGATTGGATGAATTCCTTTTTTAATGATTTTAATTTCTTATAATTAAGATGGATTCATTTAAGAAGATCAAACGAAATCATCACTTACTAGTTTAATTCCTACAAACCCTAATAATAATCACCTATAAACTTGAAGGATAAAAGTTTTGAGCACACCAAGTTATAGGTTCGTATTAGCACTAGAAATGTGTGACCTTAAATTCAATAATGATGAAGAGGTTTTAAAATCATCAAATAAAAATCTCATTTAAAAGAAGTTATTATCCATTAATAGAGAGATAAATAACATCCAATCCAGCCCCTTGATACTCCATTGGATAAACCCATAATATATTTATCCCTCCATTGATGACATCTCTTCAACGGAAGCGGGAAGTAGACTTACGAGGGTGGAATTGAAGAAGTAAAAACAACAACAAAAATCGATCACTCCTCCATTGTGTGATAAATATCACAAAGTATGGTGTGAATAAATTCACACATTGAACCAACGGTATCAACGTGATAAGTATAAGAACATAATAATAGTAAATGAAGAACTTTTATTAAGAAACTAATGTGAATTAAACAACTTACATGAGAAAGAAATGCGATTACAAACACAAAGCGGCAGCATAACACTACAATGATACCAAGCACCCAAGATGATTCCATACTCCAACAACACTACCTTAAATAGGAATTTTGAGCCCTTGGGTAGATCCTCCAACAGTTCAAGTCTCCTCAATTAATTGTGGTAGGCCATAGGTGGGTGGAAAGTAAGGGAGAGTTGATTTTTCCACCCTTGACCTGAGGTGGCACCCAGCTTTCCTTCACCGAACAAACGCGCTTATAATACCTTTCATATTGCAGAATCAGAGTGGTCAATAGATAGAGAAAATGTATCCATGTATTTCTTATAACCTCCTGTAAAATTTGGGCCCATTTTAATTTGTGGATTCTGAGATATGATCATATTAGTGGGATGTTTTCTGGGCCGCATAATCTGGCCCATAATTTTATCTCTAACTTGGCCTACCTAAATGGACTCCATGTAGGCCTAATTTAAGTTAGATCTTGAAGATTTATTTGTTCCTATACATTGCTTCTATCATCCCATGAAATTGGGGATTCATTGGGCCTCTATGTTGGGCCCCACATTCTCATCAGTGGGATGGTGTCCAATCTGACTTCTCCAGAATTGTTTCCTTTCATCACAAAATATCCCCATATTCTTCCATGAATTCTCCATTTATCTCTAAATGAAACATGATAATATTGAAGTCTATATAAATTTCCCAAAATATAAAATTAAAATATGGATAATTATATTCCTAAAAAACAGATGAATCATTGGGTACTTTAAATGATGTTAAAAAATGTACCATATAATAATGCATTTTTAGAAAGAATTACAATCCTAATGTGAAATGATGTTCAAAGTGTAAAATGCACTAAAATTGGGTTTATGAATAATAAATCACATGAATATTATATATATTAACAATGAATATTATCCTCATTTAGTGGATAATCAATAATCCATATTGGATGCTCATAAAAGGACACATCAACATAAATCTTGAAGTCCTTGACATCTATCATATGAGAAGGTTTAGGATAATATCTTTGATGTTATGGCCCATGAAATAGGCCATTCCTGGAACTTTAATCCTGTGGAAGTGCTAACTAGTAATCCATTGGACAAACCCAACCCATTAACTCAGATGGACCAAAAAATGGGTGTAATATTTCTCTATTTCCTAATGTGTCATTTACTCAACCTAGGTAACACCAAAAGGAAAACACGATGATGAACCTAAAACTCCAGTGGTCATATTTGATGGAAAGAATAAGATTTATACCTTTTATACATGGTAAAAAAATGTCCTCCTAATCAACTAAACCAACTCAGATGTCTCCTATATAAAATTAGGTCCAACAATCACTGACTCAACTACAAATAACCAATAATGAGATGAATGAAATGACCTGCCATACAAATCCCCAAAAGGTACCATTTAGATCGATGCTTGGAAGTTTTTATTATATGAACACTCCATGAGTTCTATATGATACACCCAATAACCACCAAAATCCAAAACAAAGACTCCTAAAATATCCTCGAGAACCTGAATATACATTTTAGATTAACCATCAGTTTGGGGATGATAGGCCATACTCAAAAGAACTTGTGATCCTTGATCCATCTAAAGACCATGCCATATCCATGATTTAAAATAAGGATATCTACCAGAAATGATACTTTTTAGAATACTATGAAACTTAAATACCTCATGCATACAGGGAATACCCATATCATCAACTATGAAGGTCACCCTAATAGGAAATAAGTGATCTACCTTCATCAATCAATCCATGATCACCCATATTGCATAATTATTATAGGTTGTCCTGGGTAATCCTATCTCAAAAATCCATAGTGACATCATCCCATTTCCACTCAGGTTTGGATAGAGGATGAAAAACCCCAGATGGCCTCTAATTCATGGATTTCACCTATTGACATGTCAAACATTTCACCATAAATTCCATCACCTGCTTCTATATTCTTGACCACCAATATTGTCTACGGATATCATGATATATCTTTTTAAAACCAGGATGTACCATCCATAATGAAGCATGAACCTCTCCCATCAGCTCCTCACACAAGCTCATATGAGCCCATAATCACCCATGTAAAAATATGAGAATTTACAATTCCAAGACACCATCCTGATGGTGTACCCCACCATATAAAATATCTCTCAGATCAAAGCCCTTCATATTAGATAACCACTATATCTTGAGACAATACAAAATCTTGGGTATAATAGAGGTTGAAGTTATAGCTACTCATCCATAGAACTTCTAGGAATCTAGACGCGTGTTTTTAAAGTGTTTCCCCATCCTCCACTCATCAGAAGACTCCCTCACTACATATTTTTTTGTGTATTTTTGATCAAGGAAACAACAAAATAATTTCCCTCACCAGATGTATAAGCCAACTCAAATTCAAAAGATTACAGATAATCGACCCACATCCTCTTCTGAAGGTTCTTGTCCCACTGAGAAAATATGTACTTTACGATATTATGGTATGTTTAAACTACAATCCTCTCACCCATGAGATAATTTATCTAAGATCTTAGGGCATGTTCCACCACTACCAACTCCAGATCATGAGTAGGGTAATTCCTCTCATGCGATCTCATATATCTGTATCCATAAGAAACCACTTGATCCTCATGAATCATAACTACTCTGATTCCAACTCCAGATTCATCACAATTATTGGTATAAGACTTAACCATCATAAGTAAAGTGAGGATAGGTGCTGAGGTCATCCTGTCTTTCAACCCCTAAAAATCTCTCTTGTAAGAAACCAAACAAACAAACTTTACTCTTTTATTGTTCATCCTAAACATCATTGTTTTTAGGTGGGATAATTCATGGATAAAGTGTTTATGTTAACCTTCTAAACCTAGAAAAATATGTATATCGAAGAAATTATCAGGCCTCCCCCAATATACCACTGATACAAGATTATTTAAGTCCACTAAAACTCATTCCTATAAGATTACATGGCCTAATAAGTGAACTTTATCTATCCAAAAATTACATTAGGTTAGCTTAGAATAAATCCAATTATCTCTAAATTTAATTAATATTATGTAATGATATTGTACAAGATCATATTATAAATGAGATTATACTAATATGTCATCCAAAAAATCCACCACAAACTAGTATAGAAAATTAAATTAGTTTTCCTTCATCCTAGATAAGAATACCGCCGGTGCATTTTTCCAACCAAATGAAATCAATAAGTTATCATAAAATTTATACCTTCTCCTAAAATTATTAGGATGTATGTATGAAGTTCTTACCATCAACTGGTGGTACCTTGATCACTAGTCACCTTTAGAGAAAATCCTGGAGCATCTCAGATAATCAAAGAGATCATCAATCCATGGAAGGAAATACCAGTTCCTGACCGTCATCTACTTCAATATCTGATAATCCACACATAATTGAAAAGTCTCATTATCCATATTGGTGAATAAAACTAGAGAAATCCAAAGATACATACTAGGCCATATGAAATATTTAGCTTCTAGATATCCCAACATTTGGTGTCATCCTGTATGGAAGAATAGAAACTGATTCTGCCCCCAGAACCAAACCCATCATGAAATAAATCTCTCTCTCAGATGGTAATCCCTAAAAATATTCAGAAACTACATTTGTAAAATAATATTACATTTTTGGGAAAGAATCCTACTGCATTCCATCATCATCTAAAACAAAACCTGGGATTTGAGTTATGAGGTAGTCCAATCTGCACTGAATTGGTCTTGTATGACCAGCTTGAAGATCCCACTAACCCTAGTGAGAATAGATGCATTCCTCAAGATATATAAAGGTAACTCTCCTATAGTAATATTTAGTATGATAATGGTATATAACTAACCAATATATTTCAAAAATCAAATCAAAACTTGTAATTTCAAGAATGAATAGTTCCTAAAAGAAAAGGAAACCACTAATCTCTTGAGCACATGCCTTAAAAAATTTGATATTATTTTATCAAACTCCCAATGGTGTGTCAATAGTCAAGACACCATACAATATTTACACATTCAAGACCAAAACAGTTTCAAAAAGACAAGATAAAAAATGAATGTTTTTTTAGTATTAAACAAAACATAAGAAATGGTGGATGATATAATATTCATACATCTAACAGTAGAAGGTCCCACATCCACAATAGCCCAAGTAGTCTACATAACATGCAGCTAACTAGACCCTCTTCCTTGGGATCCATTATGACACCCCTAAGATAATCCCTCTACTTGTATATACTGTTCTTGCACTGATTTACCATGTCCACTATCTTAATCTAAACATCCAGTGGAACCCCATCCACCTGTCTAATGAGGAGTACATAAACACTGGTAAATTTAATGACCCCCTAACACTACTCATCTAAAACATTCCCCTACAAAACCACTTTATGTGGCCCATATTTCCACAATAATGACACTCCAAATTAGGGTATAGAAACTATGGCCATTTTTGAACAACTTTACACACTAAAAAAACTACAAAAAAACATGATCCTTAGATGGATGCCCACTATCATGACTTCTCTTCCAAACATTTACTTGGAAAAATATCATAATAGTTCTTATTTTCACCATAAAAAGTGCTCAAAGTTCACCATGTGGAAACATCCTAGTCGCTACTCGGGACCTCTCTCAGATCCATTTATCCAATGAGTACATGATTCATCACATCTTCAAAATTGATTAGACAGAATATGTTCACATATGACCTGATCTTATATAAAATCTAATCGTAAAAATGTCTCACCCTAGATATATCATAAACTTCAAAAGATGGAAAAAAAGTACTGCATGTAGGTAAGTATCTATCATAGTCCAGTACAGACATTCCCTCCCACATTTGTTGTATAAAATCACAAGACTTCTCATCCTTAAACATCTCGGGATAGAAGTATCTTTGGAACATTGTATTGAAGTCCTTCCAAGATAGATCCTATTACTTCCCAGCCTCCTCTAGAATATACCACCAATGCTTGGTAGGTCTAAGAAGAATATATGTAGTAATATTCACTCTCCTATCTATGGGTGTCTCGAGATTATTGAAGATCATCTAGACTAACTCAATCCAAAACCCGGATTCCATGTAGCCTCCCTCCTTAGTGAATGTAGGTAGATATTGCACCTTGAATACTCTCATCAGTTCAAAAATTGAATACATGGTACAAAAAGTATCCCTTTATAAGGAACAGATGATCCTCAGGAATCTATTTAAAAGATGAACATTTATATGATCCTTGGGTGCTACTGGAAGCTCTGACTCAGTTATGTTAGGATAGTTCTAATTTAAACTCTCTAGATGATCAATTCAAAGATGATGTGGAGGAATTTTCTCTATAAGAAGAATTAACTCCTTATAACACTGACTAAAAACAATTTTAACTTAAATAGGTGAAAACAACAGACAACAACATCTCTTGGTCTCTCTAAAAAGGTTTAAAAGTGTTTTATCATGGCATATCAGTTCTCTTCATTTCATTTATCAGATATAAAAGGTATCTCATTTCACAGTTCATCAAGGAAAATATGTCACATGTAAAATTTATGTCCCTATCATGAACATTACATGTCAATATATATCCACATGCACCAATCATGATACATGCATGCTCATATTGCACCATACCAATCCACGAGTAGAGATATCAAAAAGAAATAAAATCACACAACATTTGAATCACACAAGGTGAAATAACATCAACTTTAACAATGGAATATGACGAAAAAAAATCACATCCTTGGGAATTTGGATTTTCCCCATATATGGGTTAGCTAATCCCATGCACAAGATCATCACCAAGTCTTGACACATTCTAGTCTCCTTTATACCATTCCCAAATAGTAAATAAAAATAAAATAAAAAATTCTCTTCTGATACCACATTGTAATATACCCTGATTGGGAAACTCTCTAACTTGGCCAGAAAGGGTTGGTTATAAGAACTCAAGCATGCCACCCCATATGAAAGAGGTTTCCAACTAGCAGTAGGGGTATGATCTGTATCATTGGGTGGCTATACCCCCTAGTATATTGGTAAAATATAGTAAAAATAAATGATATAAATAAATATCAATGTAAAGGAAAAAGATCATAAACAATATTTCATACAACTGGAAAGTAATTGAGAAATAAATAAAACAATAATGATGAATCATGTAATGATAAGTTCACATTAATCTAAATGAAAATATGAAAAAAATATAAATAAAATAATTAGGTGGAATTATATAATCTCAAAAGACCCTGATCCAAAATCCCATGTTGTACACACCCCCAAACTCCAGCCCAACCATCAAGAAAAAAATATGCAACAATGTCCCTTTCCCTTGTACAAACCTAAATCCATGTAATCTTATCAGGTACCAAATAGAGGCCTAGGTTTTGTGTGAGTAAAACTCAATTGGTTGACACCAATATGTCTAATAAAACTATTCTGATAATAAGTGTATGCAATAAATTAATAAATATGTGTATTAATTAATCAATTAATACAATACATAAATCAACCAACTTTAGCACTATGCTAGAATGTCATTGAGGGTGTAGAATAACCATAAATCCAAGGAAAAAATCGCAAAAACCTAGTCCAAGCCTGTTATAAATAATTTCATCATGAGACCGGGTAGAGGCTGCTCAATATAAGCATCACAACAAAGGACTGGGCATAACCCACTAAATATAGTTATTACAACACGAGACTAGGCAGAGCCTACTCAATATAAGAATTATAACATGGGATTGGGAATAGCCAGCTCAATATAATTATTGCAGCATAGGACCAACCAGAGGCCACTCAATATAAGAATTACAACATGGTAATGGGTAGAGCCCACTCAATTTATGCTTTACAACATGGTACTTGGTAGAGTACACTCAATATAATCATTATAACATGAATCACAACACATGTCATAATTATAAGTATATCACAATATCATATCTTGTGGCTCAAATTTTAATTCTAAATATTACCACTTATATTTAAATTACACATCCCATTTATTAATTGTGTCTTAATAATTTACATTCTAGACATTTCAATAAAAAAATCCATTTCCACATTGTATCTATATCAAGAAATCCCCTTAGATATCATGTAATGATAAATTCACGTTAAGAAATTATCCAATCCATATATAAATTCAAGGGTTTTATCAACTAATGGGAAGCGATAAGATAAGTCTATATCAATTGAATTCAAGTGATCCAACCAATTTCAATTCATGATTTTACCATTATTTATTCTATTGATTAATATACACGTTCGATCAGTCTAATCATAATATTTCACATACTTAAAAATTTAACAGATCATAGGGTTAGGTATTAGACCCTTAACTTTATCTAGAGATCAATAAAATGTTTCCCACAACTAACACCAATGAGGATAAAGGTGAAAAAGTTTGCGAGAAGAACCAGGTATCAAATACCAAACCATGATGTCTTAAGGTGATCAAATCACCTCAAAATCACTATGACTCACCTAGGGATCAATAAAAGGGGATACATAAATGGTGGATTGAAATAAATCCTTTTTGTGATAGTATTAAAACTAATTTTAAAGATAAATACATGACGTGTAACCCTTTTACGTCATTTATTTCTTAATTAATGAGATATGAAAAAAAACCCATCACCATGGGTGAATATTTTTACCAATTGATATTTAAATGACATGAATTAGGTTCATGATTTGTAACCAATTCACATCATGAACTAGTTCATGAACTATGTCTGGAAAAAGTTAAATGTTGTGTAACCTATACATGACTTGTAATTTTTTATCAAATATTTTTCAGCCCAGCTTCTATGAATGAAGATGAACCACCTCAAAAGGATTCCAAACTCATGGGAAACACTCATAATACCATTTAACATGTTTATACCCAGAATCCATTAATTCAAAAAAAAAACATACATCCATACACATTAGGTCATTCTCCGCCCAAAAAAGGATCCCCATATCTGAACAATAATAAACCAACAAAGTTTAAAGACAAAATAAACCCCAATGAAAGATATTTAAAACAAAATCAAAGAGGAATGAAGCTAGAAAATACAGGATCTTTCAACCTTAATACAATTGAAAAAGATGTATATTTAGTATAATCAGTAAACAATGGGTTTCAATCATTGAAATAGACTAATAAATTTAACTGAAAAAAAAGATCAAAAACTGATGAATTGAAGAAATCCAAAGGTGGTCCGAATGAATGCAAGTGGGGAAATGAGAGAGAACACACTTAAACAAAAACTGACTTACTAATTGGAACCGAGGTTGAAATGAATACATGCATTCTAATGTTATAAATATATTCCCCATATAACTATATATAATTGATATAATAATTAATGATCATGTTTTTGAATTCAAATATATCATTTTTCTTATTATAGGTCATAAATAGGATGTAAATATCTTTATAAAATTTTAATAGTGATTTGTAATTTTATACAAACAATTTCCATAAATTTTTCATTTTAGAGACAATGACAATCCTCAATCTATTTAATGAATACTATTAAGAAGCATTCATTGCGTGGGTGTACCTAATCTAAATATTATACTTTACCCTCTATGTTTGTGGTTTACCTTCCCTAAATACACACACACACACAAATATATATATATATATATATTATCATTAGAACAATCTATTATTTCTATCTTGAGATTTTGTGATTTTAGTCACCATATTAGCTTCTTGGATCATCTATAAACCAATCCCAAAAAATTCATTCCACTAAAAAATGGATATTTCCACTATGGTCATAACTACTCTGAAAAAATGGGGTAAAATGAAACATTTTTCAATGAGTATTCATTTAAAAAATTCCTTATCATATTTGATTTTTTAGTGAATTCAGTGAATAGAGAAATTTCATCAATTCTATAAAAAAACCATTACACTATCCTCAAGAACTTATATATGTTTAAAAAAACCTAAACTTTTTCCTCAATAAAATTATTCACATTCACATATATAAAATTAAAGTAACAAATTTCATGTTTTTCACAAACAAAATAGATGTATGTTGAGGGAATCATTTTGGATGTCAAAGTCAACATGTATCAAACCATTTTTTAGAAATATTGTGTAGTTTTCAGGAAGATAAATATTATATGTAATTATATAAAAAAATTAAGCAATGTAAAAGAATAAATATCAAAATTAAAATAAACAAGTTATTTAAAAGTTATTTTTTGAATTCTATATTTCATTTAAGGGAGAAACTAATGTAGTGAAAATAAATGATATCCATATATTAGGTGTTCATATTGGACTGATGCATTATTAAAACCATCTCAAGGTATTGATGTTGAGTGTTCTGTTATTCTAAAAATATTTTATAAAAATATTTATATAAATTTCGTTTCATTTGTGCATTATTTATAATAAAGAACTTGATAAGGTAAGTGGAAAGAAAAAAACTACCCCATATTGAAAATTAAAAATTTTGATAGGGGAAATAGATTTTTACTCCTCCAAATTATGTCATTCCCCCTGGAATCATACCAACCAAATGACCTATAGGAAAATAATATCGTAGGTGGCTACATGCGGTGCTGCCAGGTATGCATGAGAAAGGTGAAACACATCAAGGAATGTATAAAAACACTTATTGATGAGTGAGAAGTATAAATAATGACATTCCTTAGGATTTGAGAATCTTTATTCATCCCATAAGGTTGAAGGGGAGTGGTGGTAGAGGCAGAATTCAGTGAGATCTTGAATGATGAAATAAAAATGGGTTTAGTTTGGGATAAATTTATAAGATTGGAAGGATATAGTCAATTATTTTTAAAATATCACCAATAAAGAGTTGTTTTATCAGTGATAAAATAATAAGCACTGATAAAACCTCTCTTTATTAGTGCTTTTTTATTGTAGATAAAGATATATCTTTATCAGTGCTAAAAATTCTCCATTAAAAACCTATATTTATCAGCATAAGAATATTAGAACTGATAAAGGTAGCTTTTATCAGTGCATTATATTACAGTGCTAATAAAGACCAATCATTATCAGTGATAAAAAGGTGCTGATAAGTACTTCTATAATTAATATTCAATAATATAATTTATATAATTATAGAATTTAAATGTATATCATTATAAATAAATATAAATGAATATAATTATAAATAAATATTCAATTAATTATAAATATATTTAAATAATTATAAATATTCATTTATAAATATAATTATTAGTAAATATAAATTTATATATAATCATAAAAAAATAATTATTTATATAGCTGTAAATATATTAAAATAATTATAAATATGTATTTATAAATATAAATATAGAAATACATTTACAATTATAATTATAAATAATTATATTTGTAAATATATTTTTAAATATATTTAAAAATATTTGTATACAACTATAAATATATTTATATAATTATATATATATATATATATTAATATATAGAAAAAATATGGCGGAGGTATGATTTCGGAAGAGTTTCTCTAATTGAGTTTTTGATGAGATTTATGGTTTTCCAACATGCCTTTTCTTCATTTCATTGGATATGTGCTCTTGAATGGTGGTGAGCATGTGGCTTAGAAGGAAGTTGCGTTAATGACTGGGAATGATAATGAGTGGCATGCTATAGTGAATATTGTGGGGGGATATGCACCTTTCAAATGCTAGGAGGGATCCAAGGCTGGTTGGTCTAGGTGTTCAGAGGGAAGATGCATTGTCATCATGAGATGGTGGATATCATTGTGATTTGGTGGTCAATCGTGTGAGAAAGATGTGTTTTTCAGATATGACTAGTTTACAAGATGTGAGATCGGCTGGTTTGGGTGCTTGGGCAGTTGATGCGAGGTCTAATTTGGGCAGAGAGCACTGATCTACAAGTGTGGTGATGGTGAAGGATGTGCGAAGACTTAATGTTCTCAATGTGGTTAGATCAAGAATGTCCTTAAATCCTAAATCTTATGGTGTACATCGGGTTATGGCATCATTCAAGGGCTCTTGCACTGGTAGGATTCTATATAAGGGATCTATAATGCATTTTAAGGTGAATTCTGAAGTGTTTTCTGAGAGATTGGCAATTGAGAAACACTCCCTGATTACGTGGCTTGTTTTACCTAAAAGTGAGAATCCTTAGAAGTTGGATGACATACTCCATCATATTTATTTTTTGTGGGTATTCTAATACTAGAGGGACATCTTCCTTGGTCACATTTTTTTTTCACTATCCCTTCTCTTCAGATGACTCTAAACTTCGGGTGTAGATCATTATTTCTCTATTCCTAAAACCTGGATGTGTGCATCTTCATGAATTGCCTATGGATTTTAATATATCATAGGCTATAAATTCCTTCTCTCTAGTATGAGTTCATATTTATGGACTCAATTGGGTCTTATATAATCCAAGGTTTTTTCATGATATTGGAACGACAATTGGGACTCCCATCCATCTTGAAAAGAAAATCGAGTTTGTGCAGTTTGGTCATTTTTCTAGGATGTTAGTAGAGGTTGATCTTAGCTCCACCATTATAGATAAGGTAACAATATCCACTAACACATATGAAATTAAAATTGATGTTGAATATGAAATAAAACCATTTTTATGTAATGCTTTTATGGTTGTTGGTCATTCGCGGGAGTTATGTCTGATGAAGGTCTCTTGTGAGAGGTGCAGGATGAAGGAACACTAATCCTCTCACTATCACATGATACCAAAAGTGGTTCCAAATCCATAATTTCATGATGGTAATGTTACTAGAGGGACCTTGTCTAATGGGTTCTATGTGCATGACTTAGAGAAATGTAATGCTCATACGCATAATTTGAAGAGAAAAGGGTTGATGTTGTATGAGCAGTATTTAGACAGTGATAACAGTGGGACCTCGAATGCTCGAGAATATCTTTTAGAGGAGGTAACATCTACTGATGGTCGTGATACTCCTAATTTTGAGCAGAGAATGAATTTAGAGACTAGTTGTCTCACTGATATTGACGTAGATGCTTCATCTGGCATGGTTTTTCAAACTGGATCTCCAAAGGAACTTTTATCTGATAGGGTTGAGGTTCCTTATGATTTGATGGTGAGCCAAGGTGAGGCTACATAGGTGTGGGATAGAATTAGCCAGGAGTAGGGTTCTTTTTCTATATCTCATGTTGTTAATGTGTATTTTAGTACTTCTATGAATCCTCAACAAGCTAGGTAGAGTGAGAGCTTGCAGCATGAGTCTAAGGTTTTTTATTTTCAAAAAGATATCCAGGATTCCTAAAAAATTCTAGTTCCTAAAAATTGTTAAATGAGGTTATGTTTTAGAATATGGAAGCAATAAGAAGTAGAATATGATTTTATTGGATACCACACATCTCTTAGGAATTGGGGTCACTACTACCTTTAAGGATACTATCATTCATAGTATATGAAAGGTGAGCGAAAATGAAGGGGAAAATATGGATCCTCCAAAAATAAGTCCATGGAAAAACTATTCCAATATGCCAAGGAATGTTTCTACCAGATCATATTTAGATTCATTAAAGGAAAAATCCACCCCAAAGCAAGAAATATCCAAGGCATCGATGCATAGGATTCAAAATTAGGCTCACTCATTGTTGGAATGGAAAACTGATGATGATTTTGATGATGGCTATGAAAATGATCTTTCTTTTTATGACTCCTAAGCTGGGTTTCATGATGAGGTCTTGTCCCTTTGTTTGACCCCATCCATTTGCTTCTTATCATTTTTATTTTATCTTTTTATAAAAGTTCAGGAGCTATGCTTCTGGATAGACCTTTTTTATATATATATATATAATAATATATATATATATATAATTATAAATATAACAAATATAGTTATTATAATTTTAAAATTATTCATTTATAATTATAGAAATATTTTTAAAATACATATATATATATATATATCTATTTACAATTATATATATTTAATTTTATAATTATTGTAAATATACATTTATAACTATATTTATTTGTAGATATTTATTTAAAAACATATTTTTATAAATAAAATTTCAACATTATTATTAATCTATAATCTTAAATGTATGAATGTTAAAAATGAGTGAAATTGAATTATTAAAAATGAACAGGCTTTAAACATATTAAAAAAATGGATAAGTTTTATAATTATAGAAATTATAAAAAAAATAAATTATTGATATATATTGAAATAAAGATGAATACATATTGAAAATATTAAAATATAGTAAATAAATATATATAAATAAATACTATAAAATGATTAAATTATAAAAAAAATTAAATAAAAATGGATAAATAATATTAACTAATATAATATTAAAAATGAATAAATAAAAATTATCGACTAAAAATATAATATATTAAATATATAATGTTACTAAATAAAATTTTAAAATGAATATTAATATTTAAATAAATTAAATAAATATTATGGATGTGTATTTTTTATAAGATTTCATTAATTACATAAATGTGTGTCTGAAATTAATGTATATATATACAAAACATGATTGATATATGTTAAATTGGACAATGGAATTATATAATATGTTATGTCTATTAATGAAATAAATAATAATAAAAAGAATGAATAAATTTAAAAATAATAAGTTTTATTAATTATGATAATTATTAAAAATATTTAAAATGAATATTTATAATGTTAAAATGAAAATGAATAAATATTAATTAAATAAATTGAAAAATTATTAAAAAACTAAATTTTAATGAATAAATATGTATAAATAAATATTAAATATGGAAAAAATTACAAAAAAATTGACCAATGAAAAATTTAAAATGAATAAATTATAAAAATAATAAATAAATAATATTATTTATGAATAAATAATATTTTAATGAATAAATTCAAAAAATATTAAAAATTAATAAATAATATTTATTGAATAAAAAATAATAAATGAATAAAATTTATTAATTAAAAACATAATATATATTAAATATATTATGTTAAGAAATATAATTCTATAATAAATATTAATGATTAAATAAATTACAGAAATATTATGTATGTGTGCATTCTATATAAAAATGCATTAATTATAGAAATATTTCATTCCCATCTTTCCACAATTCCCAACTCTTTCACAATACCTATTCCTCTTTCTCATCATTGATACTGATTTAGTATCCTTCTCTCCATAATTCTCGACTCTCATAATACGTATTCCTCTTTCTCATCCTAGATACTGATTTAGTCTCCACTAAATCCACTTACTACAAACTCATGTCCTTCAAATTTGCCTCTTCTGTCTCAATACAAACCTTATTATCCAAACTCTTATATTAAAAACCTACCTCATTAAACTCATATCCTCCTCCCCCTTGGTATTTGTGCCTACCCCTATCTCCACCTCTGATTTCTTACTTTCATATTCATCTATCTTATCCCATAGATGACCATCCTTTCTCAGATTTTCTCTCCTTACCCCAGTGGTTGTATCTTCTTATTTCTTTCTCCAATGTTCAATTTTAGTATCACCTTTTAACTCTCACAAATTAGTGGTTGAATTTATTATAATATTGTTTTTTAAATCCATTTTTAGATGATTTTGTGGGGATTTATTTTCACCTACCTAGACGATTCCATGACATAGATTGAAGTCCAAATAATATGTAATATCTCTTTTAATGTTCTTTTCAACTTATATTAAGTAAATCCATCTATTTCTTCCATTACATTATCTATAATTTTAGGATGAAAATTTCATGAATTTGGATTTCCCAAAGTATGATCATATTCCCTGTGATCCTGAGATTTAAGGGGATGATTAGAATAGATCTTATCCTTTCTTTATGAACCGTTTATTTTGTGCCTTTAAATGTGTTTGGATTTTAAAAAACTTTTTCAGTGTTACTTCCATTGTTTCAACCTAAAATTTCGATATGGATTTTTAATTATGTATTATTATTTTTGTTGGTGAAGTTAAAACATAAAAAATTATAATTTTATCTATTTTTGTGTTATTATAACAAATTTGTTTAAGGTTTTATTTCAATTTATTCACTATGTTGTGAAATTTTATAAATATTATTTTATACACTATACATTACATCATATTATAAATTTATTTTTCAAGATTTTATTTCAATTTATACATCGTGTTGTGTTGTTTTAAAAATAATATTTTCTACACTATACATTTCATAATATTATAAATTTTCTTTTTCCATTTTTCATTCTGCATTCTATTTTTTTTACTCTGTCATCTTTTTTAAAATTCAGAAGTCTTTAGTTGGAAGTTTTACTTCCAACTTTTCCATTATATTAGTTTTGGAAATTACAATAACTTTATTAATACATGTTTATGAAATTTTTATTTCCCCATTGTTTTAGTATGTTTTTTAGAAAACATTATCTTTTACCATATATAGAAAAAAGTTATAATTTATTACAAATTCAAACATATCTTTATTCATTATGATGATCATATAGAGCATGTTTTTTATCCATCAAACTCACATTTAATCATACCAAGATTCATATTTTTTTTATTGTCTATCATACTAAAAAAATTCATGACCATCAGACTGATTCTAGTACTGATAAATCAAACTTACTCTCATAAGGATTGTTATATTGACAATAGATAAGGAAGTCCATCGAATTATCCTACGTTTATAACAGGAATATACAAGACTTGTTTATATCATAAGAAATATCTTTAACACTATAATTTTGTTAAAATAAATGACATCATACATTCAATTATAGATGATCTTTTAAGCACCAGTTGTCCATGGTTGTTACCAAAAACTCAAAAATATGATTTTTGGAGCTTCAACTATAAATAATAGTTCATTTAAAGAGTTTGGAGGTGGTATATTTCATTCAAAAATTAAGTCATGTATATTTTTCTCTACATAAACATCTCATTTCTAGTCATTTTAATAATTTAGAGAGCTTTTTGTTCTTAGGAATCCTTTTCAGGATGTTTCCTTAAGAATATTTTCTTTTGTAGTCATGTATAGTCATTGTTACGATCAATGGATTTTGAGGATTGGAAGTCAATCAATTTGATAAATTGGATCGATGGATTTTAGGGATAGGAACACAAACACTAATCATCGTATCGAGGGATTCCTGGGATTTGAAGATAGAGCTATTTCCATCATCGTACTGAAGGAATTTGTTTTATGGAAAGAAAAACATTACTATAAGCATAAAACAATGGATACCTTTAGTCAATTTTATTGACTACCTTACTCTTAAGGTTAAAATATTCATATCTTTTTCATATATCTTATAAGTCATTATTACTATTTCTAGTTATTTTTTTCTTGTTTTACAAGTTCTTATTCTGCTATGCATATTATATAAAGTTAGTCTTTATACTTATCTTTCTATAGAATTTGTTTTATGAGAAAAATTGTGATTATGATAAATATACTATGATATAAATCAGATCCATTTTTATTATGATCGTCACCCATATAATCAGACTAATTCTGAGTCTGAAAAATTTACTTTAATAGGTTTTTTTACCTAGATTAATGGTTTTTAAACTAAAATTCACCACTATTTTAAGTATAGTCATATAATCCACTCTTACGATCCTACAATTGTTATAATATATAGTTACTACTACTTATATACTTACTTAGTTTTTACTTCTTTAATTACTATAAGTTTTTTGTTCTTTGATATAAAATTTTGGTTTATAAAACTTTGTTACACTAACATGTACTTGTATAAAAGAGTTTTTGTTGTTTTTAGGATGACAAGAATGAATGTTGGATCTCTTGAAAATATGAATCTTACTCAACCACCTATATTTTATGGGAATGATTATGAATGTTGAAAGATAGAATAAAGTCTTTTGTGATCAAAATCGGGGTTGAAAACTTTTTTATTCTTAGTGAAAAATATAATATTCCTAATAAGGAAGTTTTTTCTTTTTGAAATGATAAAAAATAATATCAACTAAATTACAAATTGATAAATAATTTGTTATGTTCAATTAAAAGAAATATCTACAGTCATATATCATCTTGTGAAGTTTCAAATAGTATTTAGAGTAAATTAGAAATTACCCATTTTGGTACATCCAAATTTATGGAAAGAAGAAGATATATGTTAAGCACAAATTACCAATATTTTGATTTTTAAACTAGAGAGTTAGTTACAAATATGCATCAAAGATTCCTAAAAAACATAAATAATTTACAATCTCTTGGAGAAATAGTTCTTGATGATGATATTTTAGTTGAAAATATTATGGAAATAATCCCCATTGAGTGGTAATAAAAAATAATAGATATGGATGATACGAAGAAGTTAACTAATTTTAATCTTGATGATTTAATTAAAACTCTTATGAAATATGAGGGAAAACATAAAAGATAATATGAGAAATTGAAAAATAAAAATGGTGGTGTGAATCTTTCTACAACATCTACTATACCTTATAATGTTTAGTCAGCTGAGAATGTTGTGAAATATTTGAGTAAGAATAATGTTATTGTTCTAACAGATTCTAGCACATCAGAATGTTCTGAGAATGAGTTATCTATTATAACCAGAAGGACAAATAGGATTTTCAGAAATAAATACTTTCAATACCAATATAAAAAAACTATAAGAATAAAGGTGATAAGAAATATTTTTAATTCACTTGTTATGAATGTAAGAAATATAGACATATCTGACCTGATGTTCTGAAGCTCAAAAGAAATGACAGAAAGTAAAGGAATTCAAAAAGAAATTCCAAGATTTATTAAAAATATTAAGGCAATAATGTTTTAAAATATTATAAAACATGGAGTGTCATTGGTGGTGATTCTTTTGATATTTCTTTCTATAATGAATGTCTTAGACAGAGGAACAATTGTATTTTTTCTAAATTTCCAATGGTAAATCAATGTTTAATGGATAAGGTACAAATAGATGAATCCCTTACAAATTTATCTTTAAATTCCAATTAACCTAAAAACTATAGTGAGAAATGTTTTTCATCTTATGATTTATAATCTTCTATTATTAGTGAATAAATAGTTTACTTACTTACGATAATGTTTCTAGATTTTTAAACCTTTTAGAAAATGAGATTTTTTAGATTTGAAGAAAAATTATAATGATAAATCTAAACATTCTAAGGTTGATTAAAGAATATCCATTTTAAAAAATGAAATATAAAATCTTTCTAAATATCTTGACAAAAATAATTATAAAAAAATATATTATTTCAAAAGACTTTGTATTTTTTTTAGAAAAATGTTTTTGAACAAAACTTAGTTCTAAAACTAATAATAATGAGGATAAAAATGTTTTTGTAAAACTATAATATAAAATTTCTAGTTTGAATAAAATTCTATCAAATTTTACCACTAGTAAATAAAACATTGATAGAATTTATAAAAAAATTAGACCTCATGGTAATAGTTTTGGAATGGGTTTTACAAATAAAGAATTTGTTTTTAGTAATAATTATTTTTGTATGAACCTGAGTTTTTGGAGCGGGTCAAGATACCAACCCTATTTGATTTTTTGACTTGTTTTTAAGGAAACTGGAAAAATATGGAAAGTTATAGAAAGTTCCAGATTACATGTTGTGTACTCAAAAGTATACACCGTGTATGGGTTAGACATGTACCATCCGTGTGCTCTTCGAGTACAATCCATGTGTTGACCGTGTAAGAATTTAATACTACACATCGTGTCGTGTTTCTTGACACGCCGTGTATTTTTCCTTCTGTGTATCGGCTAAGTCCTAGCCGTGTTTTGACCCGTGTGGTGCATCCAAGCTATGTGGCTACCTCTAATTAAGTCAGAGTACAGAGAAGGGTACTACATAGTGTGTAGTCCTTTATACATGCCATGTATTTTTATTTTTATTCCCTTAAATGAAAGAGCATCGTGTCTGATTTCGAAAAACACACTTTTCTTCCCAGACATCGGAATAGATCCATTCCAAAATTTCAATGAATGTTTCTTACCCAAGAATCATCATCCGATGTAAATTCTTCAATCTGTCGGTGGCTGGGGGATTAGATCGAGAAGGATAAACCCACACACCCTTTTTCGTTATATTTTCTTTTCCTCACAAACCGCAAATTCCATCCGATCAGAGTTGTGGGGATTTTACGGAAACATAGATATATGAAGATCAACTTTGAATTGGAGCTCGATATTAGACGTTCTTATGTATACGAGTCTCAGGTAGGTGGTTCATGCCTTCTTTTGGGTTTTCACGGACTTTTGGGCAACACAGCCTTTGGTGTGTTTATTGGTATTTTTAGGGAGACCATGTTTTCTTAGTTATTACATATTAAATTGCTTATTAGACTTATTATATGCCTTTGGGTATGCCCTTTTTACCTATTCACTTGAGCAGGGCTGAGTGGCTGGTCGTTGCTCAAGTGGGGCATTTTATCCAGGTATGCTAAAATTCGTTAAAAATAATTGTTATGATTAAACTGTTGAGTTCAATTTGTTAAGTGATGATGTGAATGGATAGAGGCTTCTAAGACCTTGGTGCTGGTATGGGACAACACATAGCTAGTGAAATTCAACTGTTTAGTTTTTTTCCTATTTAAAGTTTTTCTTTTGATTATAGATATATGTGATGTGTGATATTACATATGCAAGAACCTTTGGGTTGTGTTGGGCATGGCCTGGGTATTGTTGAGTGATGTTGATCACAATTTGAGCTTATCCTGGGTTACATGGATGGAGAGGCCATCAGACTTGAGTGAAATGGTCGTAGAGGTACGAGCTATCAGAGATGTTGTGGCTTGGGAACTTATTTTGGTGATTACTGCTCACCCGAAACTTTGAGTAGTGTGCACACAGAGAGAATCCATGATGAGGTGGTTTTGACCACTCATGTTGGTAGAGGCCTCTGTTAGTTGCAGTTTAGGAACTATTGGTTTGGGGTTTCTTGCCGTAGGATTCCATGGGGAAGGTGAGAAGCCTTCAAGGGGTAGCGTCGAGGCTATCAAGTTTGTTAAGAGGCTCACTATGGTTTGAGGGCAAACATTTTTGTCCCTCTGGTTACTGATTTGAGGGCAGACATCATTGTCCCTCTGGTTACTTTATTGAGGGCAGACATCATTGTCCCTATGGTTACTTATTTGAAGATAGGAATCGTTTCCCCTATGATTTACTATATCTTGGGTGTGACTTGGGGATGTCGATACTTGAGACACGTGGTGTCAGGGGTCACATGGTGTCAGGTTACATGACAGAGATTCAGCTGTTGGCCAAAACAGGTGACAGACCATGGTGGTTGTTGAGCACCAGTGGAGATTGTGTTTATTTGTGCATCATATTGGTTACTATTTTACTTATAAATGCATGCCTTCTTAAACAATTATATTAGGTATGCACCATTGGGTGGTGTCCTATTGAGATTCATCTCACACCCTGCATGGGCCCTTCGGGATGCATATAGACTTTATGGAATTACGTGCCAGAAAGAGACCAGCTTTAGAAGATGGACTATTTTAGCTGTCACATAGAGATGGTAGGGACCTTGAGGTCTTTCCTAGATAGAGTTTACTTTGTTTTGATTACTTTCCTGTATCAACATGCTTACTTTATTATTGTATATACTATTGGTTAGCAATTAGTTCCCTTATATATATTGACTTTCTATGGATGCATGACTTTTCAATTCTCATAGGCGTTACAATTGGTTAAGCATGCTATTGTGTTTAGATTCCACTATTATTGTTTATTTTTTTATTCTTCTGTTTATTGATGTTTATTTTTCTTCCACTATGCGGGTCTAGTTTGAGTCTGCAGAGTCTTATTATTTTATATTTTCCTCATACTAGTACCATTATTATCCTCCGAGAGGTTATAGCCTCCCCACTATACCGATAAGACCATCGCTTCTAGTCATCAACCTTTGGCATTCGAGGAGGTGTGCCTAAGGTAGTAGCACCTAACCCATTTAGCACTTTTCAGGTGGATGATCAGGTCTGTGATGCTACAAAGTGGAATCATAGGCAGCTTTTGATATGGATTTAGTAGAAGTGTTTTGTTGGCTACTAATGAGATTGAGACTTTTTTTAATTCTGATGGTTTTACTGTTTGGGATATGGTGGAATGGAGATAGGTTATTGTTGGAACTGAGTTTCTAGATTGTTCTTGGGTGCCTACAGCCCCAGGTACGAGTGATGGACAATGTTTCCTTAGGTGAGAATTGCTATTTTTCTTTTTCTATGATTATAGTTTATATGATTTCCACCTTGTTGGCTAACTTGGCATGTGATGTAATTGATTGTGATATGTGACCCTTGACCCTGTTCGTTAAGGGAGAATTGGACCTTGGCACAGTATGGCAAGGCGAGATTGCTTGGCTTTTTATAGGCACATTTTTTTGGTATTTCAATTTCATAACTGCACACATGCTTTGTGAAGTGATAATACCATGTAAATAATATCAATTTCTATGCTATAGATTCTTTTGAAATGTGAAGGGTGAAAAAATTGATAGAATTTATTTTTGATTTCAATGTTTTATGTCATGCTTTATCTATATTGTAGAATTACATGTGGCAGGGTATTTGGGTATGGCACTTGTACGAGCTGGAAGGTACTAGGGTTGAGGTGATTTTGATCATCAAGATTGGGTGACTCGTTAATCGGTTTGAGACAATGTTGGTTGTTAGGACGGGTATGGACCAAGGTAGTTTTGATACTTGGATCTGTTGAGGGCAGGTAAGGAGGCCATGAGGCCAGGATGCCGTGGGCATGAGTTGTGATAAGGGATAGTAAGGATAGTTGTTATATGCTTCCTCTTTACTTCTTAATTTATCTGTGTTGAATATATTGTATATGTAACGACCCAAAGTTTTTCAATGGAAATTACATTATTATATTTATGTCATAAAATCACGTCAAAACACAACATAATGAACTGCTAAGTCCTAAGTGACCTTTAAAAATAAGTTTGTCACTTCTGTGTTTTGAATTTTGAAAATCCAACATACACGGTTGTGTTCAAGATGATTTTTGGAGTCTATTGAAAAAAAAAAATTGGTGAATAGTAGCGTACCCTTGTGAATAGTAACATACCCTTATGAATAGTATTATGACCCTTATGAATAGTAAATCATCCAACATAATATTAAACTTACCCATGAATAATTAAATAAAATTTAGACATCTTAGAAAGTAACAATTCAACCTTAGTAAACGTTTTGGTATTTTGTAAGTCATAAATAATTAACTGTAACTAATTAATTAATTTAAAAGAAAATTTATTTTCCTAAAATGTGTTCATAAATTATCTAAAAAATCTATTATTGTTTTTAGATAATTTTATAAGACCCTATGTAATTTTTTAAAGCACTATAAAATCAGTTTTAACTTTTAAAAACTGTTTTTTAAGTAAATTATGATTTTAATTAAATATCAAATTAATAATATTTAGAAAAATATTTTTGAAAAATAGACTTCATTTTTGGATTCTACATGTCGAAAAATGGTTGGGGTAAATTTTTGGGATTTTTCTGAAATACTTGAATTTTTGATGAATAGTTAAATACCGTAATTTACAAAAATAAGCTAAATAAGATAATTATAGAGTCATGTGTGATGTTTTGATGATGTCAGCCCAATTGGTTCAGGATCACATTATAAAATTAATATTCTTGGTCATTCAATACTCACTATTCCTTGTCTTAGGGGAAATTAATAAACTAATGAATTTTATATTAAGGAAACCCCTCTCCCCTCTACTATAAATACCACCCTTCACACCCTCATTCCCTCACACCTCTCAAGCTCCAAGACTTCTCTAAACTCTGCCCAAACATCTTCCCTATCCACTATCCCACATCCAAGAGATACTGGTCTTATCAAAAGACCAATCCTAGCTTTTATAAGGAGGATCTCAAGAGGAGGATTTAAGAGGTAATTTCTCTCCCTCTTCTCCTTTATTTTTCTTTCAAGTTCAAGTTCATTTCTTGATCTCTACCCACCCATCTTCATCCAAATGGTATTTTAACTCAATTATTATAAATTTACTTCAATTTAATTATGCTAATGGGATATTATATCATCCAACCCCTTTTCCCTCTTCCTTTTATTTTATTAAAAAGAACGTTGTTCGTGAGGTTTTAATTTATCGCCTTCAAGAACGACATGCTTTCTTCTTCCATTTATACATTCAGATCTAGTCATGAAACCATTTTTATGGTTGAAACACAATATGTTATATGTATTAGGTCCTATTTTAAGTTCTCTAACTAACTTATGGCCATATTGTTATGTGATAAATTAAAACAAGTTCATTATGATCCAAAAACCGCCCAAATTAACCCATATAATCGTCATTTAATTCATATTTAATGATTCATCCACATGGATATAATAAGATTAATTACAAGATAATTAAACTCCTGTAATATTATTAATAACATGGAATATTATTTCTGGATTTTTACCCAAGTTCTACCCGAACTTAAATTTAAGAATACAAGTGAACCACTCAAGAAAACCATAAAAACAAACATTCCCGAATAATGTTTTTAAACTCTATAACTCATCCAAAGGCACATAAAATCAATTAATGAAACCACAATGAACCATATTAATGTAAAAAAGGTTCTGGATTTCTAATTAATGAATATAATGTCATTATACAGGACATTAAAGAGAAGGAAGCATTCAGATACAAGGTAAGGGGAAAATCTCGAACCCAATTTTCTTTCTTTGGGTTCTCCCTCTTTCACTCCAATTTGGTATGGTCACTTCTTAAAAATCATTTTTTCATCATTATATTACCTTTTCTGGGATATAAATGTTTTATAATTAAGTTTATTTCAATCCAAATGTTTTCCAAAAGAACTCTTCTTTTAAGAACTCATCTTTTACCTCTTATTCATGGTTGATGGTTCTTGTATCAAGTATGTTGTTCCCTATTTCTTCTGGGAACCCAAATATTATGAATGTATTATTATGATATGAATCCCATTCCTTACCATGGGTTATTTATGTTCAATTTTTATGTATGTTCCATGTGTCAAGCATGATAATGACAATGTTATGATGTGATGGGTGCACCCAAAATTATATAGTGCAATATGAATGTTTCAAAGTGACGGGTGTGCCCAGAATTATACAACGCTCCAATGCATTGGGTAAAGTGATTAGTCTCATGAGTAAATGTGAGTTTATGTTTTAACAAGATTCTAGCTTGGTTCACAAGTATATGTGGTAGTTAACCACTAAGACATGATGTTTCATTTTTTATGCATTGCCACATTTCAAGTGTTTTATTTATGCTCCTCTCATGTTCTTGATATTTTGCCTATGTCATGATTATGATCACCCCATGATATATTCTCCTTATCTATCCTCTTACTAGGATTTTATCTCACCCCTATATTTTTATATCCTCAAGTGGCTACATATACTAAGGAGAGGACAAGTGCCAATAAGAAGCTAGAGAAGAAAAATTAAATAAATGTTTATGCTTGATGTTGTAATTGTTATGTATGAGTTCTAGTTTTCCCAAGACACTAAAGCTTTGGATCCTATATGTGTAATACTATTATGTTTTTTATCTTTAAAATGATGTATTATTAATGTAAGAAAAGGTCGGGATGCTATAGTTGGTATCAGAGGAAATGTTTAGTTAATTTGGGAATTATGATTAGTGAACCCTAGAGAAAACCACTAACATGAGACTAAGTACAAGTATGCACATGAGAATATTTACTTAGGGATCCCATATGTTATGTTTTTGTTATAAATTATTTAAATGAATAAGTTATTCATGACTTGTTTACTTATGTTTTGTTCGAACCTTTTCTATTGTAGAAAATGGTGGGAACCAGAAGAAATCAGGACAACAACTCATGCGAGGTCCAATGCAACGATTATCCGAACGACATCCCTAATGATTAGGGAGGTGGAGTTAAGAACTTCATGGCGATGCTTACCCAATTATCTTAGGTTATGAACAATAACCATAATAATGGGGATCTTCCTTCTTCACTAAAGAGGGAGCAACTGGCTATCGAATGTTTTATGCGGCAACGACCACCGACGTTTAATGGATCTTTTGATCCACTAGTTATGGAATAGTGGGTCAACTCCATGGAGAAGATCTTTTTTGTGCTTCACTGTTCTGAGATGGAGAAGGTGACCCTAGCTGTTTATCGTCTAGATGGAGAAGCTGATCAATAGTGGGCTTTGATTAAGAACACCAAGCTGAGGGAGGAAATTGAAGAGATTGAATGGGAAGACTTTAAGATAATGTTTCTTAATAAGTATTTCCCACGAACTCTTCGCACGAAGATGGAGAGAGAATTCATAGAGATCAAGAAAAAAGAAGTAGAATCTGTCACAACATGTGAAGAGAATTTTACAAGGCTTGCAAGGAATGCTTTGGGTTTTTTTATCAACCATGATAGAAAAATTGATAGATTATTTAGTGGATTAAAACCACACCTTCGAAAGGCTCACGCAATTTGAGTCTTTGGGAGTTATTAAGAAGTTGTTCGATGTGCCCTCAAAGTGGAGATGAAGTTTGGAGAATAGTCCCATGGCTATGGGGATAAGAAACTAAAGATGGAGTTTCAAGCTGGTGGATCTAATGATAAAGGTGGGAAGAAAACTCAACGACCCACATGCCAAAAATGTGGGAATTTGCACAATGGGAACTGCCACAAAGGGATGGGGAAATGCTTCAAGTGTGGGAAAGATTAATACCATGCTCAAGAGTGTCGAAAAGACACGAAAAGGAAGGACAATATAGCCGATGAAATGAGAGAGCCACTCATGGTTCAATGCTACAAATGTAGGGAGCTAGGGCACTATGCAAACCAGTGCACTAAACCTCGAGTTCTTGTGGGTAATCAACGTCAGCAACCACCAAAGACAAAGGAACAAGGGAAGACTTATGCCATCACTACTGCGGAGGTGGAGCATGATAATGAAGTCGTAAAAGGTACACTTATTATTCACTCAAGAATGGCAGAAGTCTTATTTGATTTGGGTTCTACGCATTCCTTTATATCTTGAAAGTTTGCTAGAACTATAGAATCAAAGCCCCAAAACCTTGATGTAAAGATATCTATAAAAGCACCAAGTGGTGCAATCATTACAACCCAAGTGTTTGACTCTTCTCCTATTGGCGTATGTGGGAATATTCTTCTGGAAAATCTCGTAATACATCCCTTGGTGAAATTAGATGCTATAATGGGAATGGATTGGCTCTCATTATATAGAGCACATATCAACTATCGGGAAAAGAAAATGTCTTTTCATATTATGGACCACCCCATTATCCTCTAAAAATGCAAGGAAGATCATGAATCTCCTTTGAAAAATCCTTCAATGGTGTGGGTGTTGATTCCCTATGAAGAAGCATACCTCACCCAAATGTTTGAGTCTATGTAAAGTTCCAACCTTGAGGAAATTCCCATCGTGAGGGAATATAACGATGTATTTCCTGAAGAGTTACCCAGAATTCCCCCAGATCGTGAGGTAGAGTTCTCAATTGAACTCATGCCCGAAGCTACTCCTATCTCAAAGTTTCCCTATAGGATGGATCCTATAAAAAACTAGAGGAGTTAAAGAAGCAATTTCAAGAGAATCTGGACAAAGGGTTCATACTCCCTAGTACATCACCTTAGGGTGCACCAATGCTCTTTGTGAAGAAGAAGGATGGAACAATGCGGCTGTGTATTGATATCAAGAACTCAACAAGATCACCATAAATAACAAGTTTCCTATCCCAAGGATTGATGACTTGTTCGATAATTTAAGAGGTGCTCTATACATATCAAAGGAGGATCTTTGTTCTGGATATCATTAGTTAAAGGTGAAGAAGGAAGATATTCAAAAGGCTACCTTCCGAACAAGGTATGGGAACAATGAGTTTTTGGTGATGCCCTTCGGACTTACTAATGCCCTTGAAATCTTCATGGATTTGATGAATAGAGTCTTTTGACATTACCTTGAAAAATTTGTGGTAGTGTTTATTGATGATATTCTAATATACTCCAAGAGAAAGGAGGAACACGAAGAACATCTAAGACTTCTGTTGGCGATATTGAGAAAGGAGAAGTTGTACGCCAAGTTCAGAAAGTGTGACTTTTGGATGAATCAAGTCACGTTCTTGGGACATGTGATCACAAGTGAGGGAATTTCTATGGATCCTTCAAAGACATAGGTGATTGAAGAATGGACCAGGCCCTCTAGTGTCATAGAAATCCATAGTTTTCTTTGATTTGCTGGGTACTACCGACGTTTTGTGAGAAACTTATCATGATTGTCAAGAACGCTAACTAAGTTAACAAGGAAATGGGTAAAGTATTTTTGGACGGAAGAATTTGAGGGAAGCTTTAAGGAACTAAAGAGAAGGCTGATCACAGCACCTATACTCACACTACCGAAAAGTAGAGATTTTTTTGTGATATACAGTGATACTTCAAATAAATTCTTGGGTTGTGTACTCATGAAAAATGATAATGTGATAGCCTATGCCTCACGAAAGTTGAAGATCCATGAGCAGAACTACCCGATGCATAATTTAGAGCTGGAAGCTGTGATTTTTGCCTTGAAAATATGGTGGTACTACCTTTATGACAAGAAGTGTGACATATACACCGACCATAAGAGCCTAAAGTATATATTCACACAAAAGGAGCTCAACATGTGTCAAAGGAGATGGTTACATCTAATCAAGGATTACGATTTCTCTATTCACTACCATCCTGGAATGGAGAACAAGGTAGCTGATGCTCTAAGCAGAAAATAACCCGCTACTCTATCCATGTTATAGATTGAGAAAGACCCTATCTTCTTGGATATGAAAATAATTGATTTAGAAATCATAAGGGTAGGGGATACATCTTACCTTTCCCAAATGATTGTGCAACCATCCATCTAGGAGAAGATTAAGGAAGCACAAAGGGGTGATATGGAGATACAAAAGAGGGTGAATGCAGTAAAGGAAGGGAAGATGCAAGAGTTCCATATCGATGATGATGGTGTGATTCGGTTTGGAACGCAGCTTTGTGTGCCTTCATCACCTGGGATAAAGAAGGACCTATTGGATAATGCACATAGCTCAACATTCTCTATCCATACTAGGAGTACCAAGTTGTACCGTGATCTCTAAGAACACTTTTGGTGGGATAACATGAAGAAGGAGATTGCGGAATATATATCAAGGTTCTTGGTATGTCAGCAAGTTAAAGTTGAGCGAAAAAAGTCCAAAGGTATGATGCATCCATTGCCTATACCCATGTGGAAATGGGAAAATGTTACTATAGACTTTGTCATGGGTCTCCTGAAGACGTCGAAGGGAAATAATGTGATATGGGTTGTAGTTGACCGACTCACCAAGACTGCCCATTTTATCACTATTCAGGAAGATCTCTCACCTGAACAACTTGCAAAGATATATGTGAAATAAGTGGTGAGACTGCACAGTGTTCCACTCTCGATTGTCTCTGACCGTGATCCAAGGTTCACATCTAAATTCTGGAGGAGTCTTTAACATGCTTTGAGTACTGAATTAAATTTCAGCATGGCCTATCACCCCCAAACTGATGGCCAGTATAAAAGAACTATTTAGATGCTTGAAGATATGATAAGAGCCTGCTCTCTTAAATTCAAAGGTGTTTGGGATCAACATCTCCCATTGGGTGAGTTCTCATACAACAATAGCTTCTACTCAAGTATTCAGATGGCTCTGTATGAAGCTCTTTATGGGAAGCGATGTAGAACTCCAACCTGTTGGGATGAAGTTGGAGAAAGAAAGCTACTTGGACCCGATATTGTTCAAGAGATGATAGAGAAGGTTCAAGTCATCCAGAAACACATCAAATATGCTCAATGTTGGCAAAAGATCTATGCTGAGAACCATCAAAGGGACTTGGAGTTCGACGTTGGAGATAAAGTCTTCCTTTAAATATCTCCATGGAAGAGAGTCATGTGATTCGGGATGAAAGGGAAGTTAAGCCCAAGGTATATTGCCCCCTTTGAGATCCTTGACCGCATAGGAGCTGTGACCTATCGTCTTGAACTTCCACCAAATATGGATCATGTTCATGATGTGTTTCATGTATCATTTCTGAGGAAGTACATACTAGACCCCTCACATGTACTAAACTCAGTGGAGGTGTAGCTGGAAGATGATCTCTCCTATGAGGACCAGCTAGTAAAGATTCTGGATTAGAGGGATAAGGTTCTACACAACAAGAAAACCAATCTTCTCAAAGTGTTGTGGAGGAACCATAAGTTTGAGGAAGAAACTTGGGAACCAGAATAGCAATTAAGGAGAAACACCCTCACCTGTTTGTGTAAAGTGAAATTTTGGGGGCGAAATTTCTTAAGGGGGGAAGAATGTAATGACCCAAAGTTTTTCAATGGAAATTCCATTCTTATAATTATGTCATAAAATCACATTAAAACACAACATAATGAACTAATAAATTCTAAGTGACCTTTAAACATAAGTTTGTCACTTCTGTGTTTTGAATTTCAAAAATCCGACATACACGGTTGTGTTCAAGATGATTTTGGGAGTCTATTAAAACAAAAATAATTTCCGGTGAATAGTAATTTACCCTTGTGAATAGTAACATGCCCTTATGAATATTATTTTTACCCTTATGAATAGTAAATCATCCAATATAAGAGTAACCTTACCCATGAATAATTAAATAAAATTTACACATCTTAGAAAGTGACAATTCGACCTTAGTAAACGTTTTGGTATTTTGTAAGTCATAAATAATTAATTATAATTAATTAATTAATTTAAAATAAAAGTTATTTTCCTAAAATGTGCTCATAAATTATTGAAACAATGACTTATAGTTTTTAGAGATTTTTATAAGACCATATGTAATTTTTGAAAACACTATAAAATTAGTTTTTACTTTTAAAAACTGTTTTTTTAAGTAAATTATGATTTTAATTAAATAACAAATTAATAATATTTAGAAAATTATTTTTCAAAAATGGACTTCATTTTTGGATTATACATGTTGAAAAATGGTTGGGGTAAATTTATGGGATTTTTTTTGAAATACTTGAATTTTTGATGAATAGTGAAATACCGTAATTTACAAAAATAAGCTAAATAAGCTAATTATAGAGTCATGTGTGATGTTCTGCTGATGTAAGACCACTTGTTTAGGGATCAAATGATAACATTACTATTCTTGGTCATTCAAGACTTGCAATTCTTTGTCTTAGGGGAAATTAATAAACTAATGAATTTTATATTAAGGAAACCCCTCTCCCCTCAACTATAAATACCACCCTTCACACCCTCATTCCCTCAATCCTATAAAGCTTCAATACTTCTCTAAAATCCACCCAAACATCTTCCATATCCCCTCTCCCACGTACAATATCTGATGGTCTCATCAAAAGTCAAAGCTTAGCTTCCTTAAGGAGGATCTCATGAGGAGGATTTAAGAGGTAATTTCTCTCCCTCTTCTCCTTTATTTTTCTTTCATGTTCAAGTTCATTTCTTGATCTCTCCCCACCCATCTTCATCCAAATGGTATTTTAAATCTAGTATCATATATGTAATAGAATGTTATGATGCTAATGGGATATTATATCATACAACCCCTTTTCCCTCTTCCTTTTATTTTATTAAAAAGAACGTTGTTCGTGAGGTGTTAATTTATCACCTTCAAGAACAACATGCTTTATTCTTCCATTTCTACCTTCAGATCTGGTCATGAAACCATTTTTATGGTTTAAAAATAATATTTTATATGTATTATGTTCTATTTAAAGTTATGGAACTAACTTATGGCCATATTTCTATGTGATAAATTAAAACAAGTTCATTATGATCCAAAAAACCACCCAAATTAACCCAAATAATCATCATTTAACTCTTATCTAATGATTCATCCACATGGATATAATATGATTCATTATAAGATCATTAAAACTCTGGTAATATCATTAATAACATGTAATATTATTTATGGATGTTTACCCACGTTCTACCCAAACTTCAATTTAAGAATACAAGTGAACCACTCAAGAAAACCATAAAAACAATCATTCCCGAATAATATTTTTAAAATATATAACTCATCAAAAGGCACATAAAATAACTTAATGAAACCCTAATGAACCATATTAATGTACACAAGGTTCTGTATTTCTAATTAATGAATATAATTTCATTATACAGGACATTAAAAAGAAGGAAGCATTCAGATACAAGGTAAGGGGAAAATCTCGAACCCAATTTTCTTTCTTCAGGTTCTCCCTCTTTCACTCAAATTTGGCATGGTAACTTCTTAAAAATAATGTGTTCATAATTATATTACCTATTTTGGGATATAAATGTTTTCTAATGAAGTTTATGTCAATCCAAATGTTTTCCAAAAGAACTCTTCTCTTAAGAACTCAACTTTTACCTCTCATTCATGGTTGATGGTTCTTATATCAAGTATGTTGTTCCATATTTCTTTTGGGAACCCAAAGATTATGAATGTATTATTATGAGATGAAACCCATTCCTTAACATGGGTTAGTTATGTTCAATTTTGATGTATGTTCTCTGTGGCAATCATGATAATGATAATGTTATGATGTGACGGGTGCACCTGGAAATATATAGCGCAATATGAATGTTTCAAAGAGATGGGTGTGCCCGGAATTATACAGCACTCCAATGCATTGGGTAAAGTGATGAATCTCATGAGTAAATGTGAAATGATTTTTGAAAAATATTCTAGCTTGGTTCACAAGTATGTGTGGTAGTTAACCACTAAGACATGATGTTTCATTTTTTTATGCATTGCCACATTTCAAGTCTTTTATTTATGCTCCTTTCATGTTCATGATCGTTTGCCTATGTCATGATTATGATCACCCCATGCTATATTCTTCTTATCTATCCTCTTACTGGGATTTTATCTCACCAATATTTATGTATATCCTCAAGTGGCTACATGTACTAAGGAGAGTACAAGTTCCAATAAGAAGCTAGAGAAGAAGAAATTAAATAAATGTTTATGCTTGATGTTGTAATTGTTATGTATTGTCCTTGTTTACCCAAGACACTAAACCTTTGGATCCTCTATGTGTAATACTATTATGTTTTTATCTTTAAAATGATGTGATAGTAATGTAATAAAAGGATGGGATGCTATAGTATATATATATGGGATGTCTGAACATTTATGGTATTCAACGAGTTCCTCCTAGACAGCTCGATGGAATGTCAGGCGGGTGATGGTACAATGTTGTAGGAGAACGATCGGGTTCAAATATGTGAGGGAAAGGCAGAGCATGAGCCGCAAGTACAGGCTCCGGGACAGGATCAGGTTCAGGATGTAGTTTAGGTAGAAAAATAGCCAGGTTTGGCAGTATTCAGGCAATGGCTCGATGAGAAGCTTTGAACTAGAATGGTACGTGTTTTGAAGGGGATCGACATAGGCATGCAGGGTACATATCCCTCTATGGAGTATCTGATGTGGGAGTTCAAGTCACAACGCTTACAACTTTTAAATGGTGAGGGTGGTACATTGGAGGATGAGAACTCCATAGAAAGCATGTAGATGATCTTCGAGCAGCTCGAGATGCTTCTAGGGTGGTGGGTCAAGCTAGAGATGTACATGCTGAGAGGACCAGAGAAGCATTGGTCAGATGTCTAGGTTCAGCCTCACAGACACGAAGGACATTCATGGAAGGCCTTCGAGGATAGGTTCTTTGATCACTTTTACCCAGAGACACTAAGGGCAGAGATATCTCAAGAGTTCTTGAGCCTTCAGCAAGGATACATGTATGTCATGGACTATCCAGCAACTTTCACTGAGCTGTCTTTCTTTGCACCTGGTATGGTAAGTGATGAATCGACAAGGGTGAGGTGCTACAAGAATAGATTACGACATGCCATTCAGATCCAGGTAAATATCTTTAGGCTGGTTTCATTCTCAGAGGAGGAGAATCAGGCACTCATAGCAGAGGTCAATGAGAAAGAGTGGTCTCACTTAGGTTGGATGATGGCTTCAGGTGATGTTTAGATAGCAGGAAGTGAGGAAGTGATGAGTTCTAGTAGGAAAGTGAGTCCAAGGACTCAGCTAGACCACTTATTAGTATTTCATCAATGGTATTATTTTAGTGTGGGAAACCAATACATGTCTAGACTCAGTACGATAGGCCTCCATCGGTGTGTTGGGCATGTGGAAAGGTCGGGAATCTGGAGAGGTTCTGCAGGCAGAGTTCTCAGACAACCAAAAGGCATGGACCAAGAGAGACAGTGGCATGTAGATTTGGTTTAGTTTCGGTACTAGGTGATGGTAAATAAGGATTAGCTACACATAGAGGACGTGACGGAGACAATGGGACCCATCTGAGGGGTTAGTGGATGGTGACTGGAACAACATCACATGGAGGTCAGGCATCAGTCAGTCATACTTTAGGTCAGTTGCACATTGTGGAGCTGTTAGGGGCTAAGTAGGATGGTGAGCCGATGACAGTTAGAGGTACACTAAGTGTGTGGATGTGATCTGTTTTGTATTTACTTTTTTTTTCATAGCCTATTGGGGCATATTCACTTTGAGTGCATAAGGTGCATATGATTTATGTGGATTGACCAGATTCTGGCCAGTCGGATTGCCGCCATATTGGGTGTGTTATATATTTATATATATGTATGAGATGTGTAGCATTAGGGGAATCAAGGATACAGGTTACTTGAGGTTTCATGGAAATCAGGGCCTCGAGGATGCGGTTTACTTGAGGTTGTAGGCACCAGGTTCGTTTTGAGCATCCTTGGGATGCATGACCTTATGTAGGAGGGCACCGATGCGGTGAAGGATACGTCTTGGGTGTTAGAAATGACAAAAGAGAACCAATTAGTCGCAGGGGTGATGATGCATCATGAGAGGACCATTAGTATAGAAACAAGTTAGTGAACCTTTTCTTTATTGAGTTTTATAGGGTTGAGACCACGTTAGGTAATTCCTAATGTGGGGAGCCCCTTGAAAAATTTAGCCGAAAATTTTGAGACTAGGGTACTCTAGGTTACCTTGGTCAGGGTGGTAGGTTCGGTGCCATATCTAGGTTTTGTTTGATAGCTCGAGGATGAGATATGTTAAGGTGGGTAGATTGAAAGACCCCGATTTTTTGGAACGGGTCAAAATCCCGACCCTGTTTGAATTTTTGACTTGTTTCTAAGGAAACTTGGAAAATCTTGGATGTTTTGGAAATTTATAGATTACATGCCATGTACTCCAAATTACACGCTGTGTATGGGTTAGGAATGTACTGACTGTGTGCTCACCGAGTAAATTCTATGTGATGATCGTGTAATAATTTCCTACTACATGGCGTGTTGTGTTTCTTGATACACCATGTATTTTTCCTTCCATGTACTGGCTGACTCCTAGCCGTGTGTCGACCTGTGTGGTGCGTCCAAGCCATGTGGCTACCTCCTCTTAAGTCATAGTATAGATAAAGCTACTACACGGTGTTTAGTCCTTTATAAATTCCATGAATTTTTTTATTCACTTAAATAAAAGATATTAACGTCTTATTTCAGAAAACACCTTCTTCTTCCCAAACATCAGAATATGTCCGTTCTAAAATTTTGAAGAACATTTCCTACACTAGATTCATCATTCGACGTCCGTTCTTCAATCCTTTAGTGTCTATGGTATCGCATCGAGATGGCTAATCCCATGAACCCTTTTTCATTCTAGTTTCTTTGCCTCACACACCACAAATTCCATCCGAGAAGAGTTGCTAGGATTTGATGTAAATGAAGATCTATGAAGATTGTCTTCCAATTGGACCTCGATATCAGATGTTCTTACATCTATGAGTCTTAGGTATGTGGTGAATACTTTCTTTCATGTTTTCACAGACTTTTGGGTGATGCATCCTTTGGCGCGTTTTCAGGTATTTGGAGCAAGACCCTATTTTATCTGCTATTGAATATTAAATTTCTTATCAGACATGTGGGATGCCTTTGGGTTTTCCCTTTTACCTATTCACTTGAGCAGGGTTGGTAGAGGGGTCATTACTCAATTGGGGCATTTTGGATGGGTATTCCAAAATGTGTTAAAATGATTTTTTTTATTAAAATGATGAGTTCAAATTGTTAAGTGATGATATGAATGGTTAGAGTCTTCCAAGACCTCAGTGATGGTATGGGACAACACATAGCCAGTTGAATTCAACTGTTTAGTTTGTTTTTACAGTCTAAAGTATTTATTTTGGATATACATATATGTGATGTGTGATATTTCATATGTGGGAACCTTTAATGTGTGTTGGGCATGGCTTGTGTATTGTTGAGTGATGTTGATCACAGGTTGGGCTTTGCCCGGGTTACTTGGATGGAGAGGCCATCGGACTTGAGCGACATGGTTGCAGGGGAACGAGGTGTTAGAGATGTTGTGGCTTGGGAACTTATTTTGGTGATTACCTCTCACCCAGAACATTGAGTAGTGTGCACACATAGAGACTTTGTGATGAGGTGGTTTTGACCACTCATGTGGGTAGAGGCCCCCATTAGTTGCGGTTTATGTACTATTATTTTTGGGGGTGCTTGTCGCAGGATTCCATGGGAATTTGAGGAACCTTTAGGGGATAGTGTTGGGGCTATCAGGTAGGGGACAGAGGCTCATCGTGGTTTGAGGTCAGGAATCATTGTCCCTCATGTTACTGATTTTAGGGCAGACATCACTGTCCCTCCAGTTACTTTATTGAGGGAAGACATCGATGTCCCTCCAGCTACTTATTTGAGGATAATAATCACTGTTCCATTGAGTTACTACTTCATGGACATGCCTTAGGGACGTCGATACTTGAGACTTGTGGTGTCAGGGGCACTTGGTGTTGGGTTACATTACAGAGATTCTGGCGTTGGCCGAAGCAAGTGACACTCCATGGTGGCTGCTGAGCACTAATGGAGTTTGTGTTTATTTTTGCATCGTACTAGTTACTATTTTCCTTATAAATTCATTCATACTTAAACACTTATATTAGGTATGCACCATTGGGTGGTATACTACTGAGATTCATCTCACACCCTACACGGGCCCTTGGAGACGTGTGTAGACTTTTTGGAATTATGTGTAGGAAAGAGACCGGCTTCAGGTGTTGGACTGTTTTAGCTATCGCATATAGATGGTAGTGACCATGAGGTCTTGCCTAGCTGGAGTTTACTTTTTTTTTGCTTCATTTCCTATATCCGCATACTTACTTTATTAATGAACCTATTGTTGTTTTTCCATTGGAGCCCTTATATATATTGACTTTCAATGGATGAATGATGTGTCTGTTCTAATAGGTGTTACAAGTGGTTAAGCATGTTGTTGTGTTTACATTCCACTTTTGTTGTTTATTTATTACCTCCTCTGTTGATTTCTATTGATTGTTCTTACATTATGCGGTTCTAGTTCTAGTTTTCAGAGTCTTATTATTTTATATTCTGCTCAGACCAGTACCATTATTATCATCTGAGAGGGTACAACCTACCCACTATACCTATAAGACCCTCACTGCTAGTCAGCAACCTTTGGTGTTCAAGGAGGTTCACCTAAGGTAGTAACACCCGACCTATTTAGCACTGTTCGGGTGGCTGATCGGGTCTGGGACAATACAATTTTGTCCCTAAAATTGATCCTTTTCCACTAACATCCAATGTAATGGGAATTAGAGGAAAAATTATTCTCTAAACAGAGAAAATATGTAGGTTTTCATAAATATTAATTTTCAAATGAAATGAAATCTCCCCATAACAAAGTCCAACAAATGTGGTTACCAAATTTTTTAATAATACCAAACATAAGAAGGTTTGGGTTCCCAAAATATAATATTTTTGTTTTAAGGAAAACAAAAATAGTACCAAAAAAATGGTACATGGATACTGGATGTTCTAGGAAGATGATTGTAAACAAATATTTCTTCAAGAAGATAACCAATTTGAAAGATGGAAACGTAACTTTCAAAGATAATTCCCATGGATATATTATAATAATAGGTATCATTGTTCTTATTCTAAATGTTATTATTTCAAATGTTTTATTTTTTATAGGACTTAATAAAAACCTTATAAGTATAATTGAATTATTTGATGAAGGTCACCCGGTCAAATTTTTCAATGATAAAGGTTTAATACATAGTTCCATGGATGAATTTATCCTTCCTTCCAATCGGAATGAAAATGTTTACATAGTAAACATAGAGGATCTTAGGATCTAATACTGACCTTGAATTAGTGAAATGTAAGATCAATATTGGCTATGGAATAGAATTTTAGGATAATTTAACTTAATAAACTTATATAAGTTGACTGAGAAAGGAATTTTTACGAATATAACAAAAAATAGGTTTGATTATTCAAAAGTATATGACCCTTATCAACACGGTAAACAATTTAAGTCAAGTTTTAAATATATTATTGAAGTATCAATTTTTGACACAATATAGTTAGTGCACATGGACTTATTTGGTCCTATAAAAACTAGAAGTATGGGTGGAAAATACTATGTATATTTCTTAGTTGATGATTACAATAGATATACATGAGTTTATTTTCTTTCAATGAAATATGAAACATTTTTTTTATTTTAAAAATTTTGTAGCTAAAGTAAAAACTGAGAAAAAACAATCCATGATAATTATTCATGGTGATATTAGTGGAGAATTTTAAAATTCTTTGTTTGAAACTTTTGGTAGTAAGAAAGGTATTGAGTATAACATTTCAACACCTAGAATCCCCTTCCCGACAAAATGGGGTAGTTGAAAGCAAAATATAATTCTTAAAGAAATAATTATAACAATTCTGAGTTATTACTCAGTTACTAAACATTTTTAGGCTGAAGTGGTTAGTAACTCCTACTATACTATAAATTTATTTTTAATTATAACTTCTCATAATAAAACTCCTCATGAGTTGTAGAAAGGAATAAAACAAAAATTTTCTTACTTCAATTTTTTTTTGTTTCAGAGTATTCATTCATAAAAAAAAAATTAGAAATTTATTCTCTTAAGGAAATAAATCAATAATTAGATTTTAATATTTTTACTCAAGAATATTTTCTACCTATTATTGAATAAAATTATTTTTAAAACCCAAGAATTTGTTGTATCTTAGGAATCATCCTTGTGAATGTATCATTGGTTTTGTTGATCAACCAATTTGGACTAGAAGTTTCTTAAGGAATGAAATTGAAAATATATATTTCTTATCTCAATTTAAACCTAATAATATTGATGAGTATTTAGGTGATGAATATTGAATTAAGGATATGAAATATGAACTCAGTGAGTTTGAAAGGAACAAAGTCTGTACTTTAGTTGAATGACATGAATAAACTTCTATAATTGGAGTAAAATGGATTTTTAGAAGAAATGTGACGAAAATGGAATAATTGTTAAAAATAAATAAATAATTATTTCTATGATATATAATCAACAAGAAGTAATCAATTATAACGAAAAATATTCTCCAGTATAAAGAATTGAAGCTATTCAAATACTTCTATCCTTTAGAGAATTCTTTAATTTCAAACTATTTTAAATGGATGTGAAGTGTAATTTTCTTAATAGATAAGTTTAGAAAGAGGTTTAGGTTGAAAAATAATCTAGTTTTGAAAACATAAAACATCCAAAACAAGTTTTTAAACATAAAAAATCTTTATAAGGACTTAAAAAATCCCCTAGATCTTGATCTGATAGTTTATCTATATTTTTTTAACCAAACAAATTTTTTAAGGGAGTTGTAGACCCAATTATTCTAATAACATAAGTAAAAAAACATTACTATTATAAAAATTTATATTTATGACATTATATATGGTTTATCTCAACAATTTTAAACATATTACTTTGTGTATCTTATGAGGTTTTTATTTGAAATAACTATTGTGGGTGAGATAATATATTTTATTAGTTTTTGAATTTCACAAAACCTAGAATGAACTTTTATATATAAAAATATGTTTATAAAATATATTATTATAAAATTTGGATATGAAAATACTAAAACTATTTCTACTCCCATCAGTACCTCCAACACTTTAGATCTTGATGAGGCTCAAAAACCAGTTGATCATAAAAAATTTCGGGGTATGATAGGAAGTTTACTTTACATGACATATAGTCATCTAGATTTAATATTTTATGTATGTTTATGTGAAAGATATCAAGGTAATACAAGATAATACCTTCTTAAATATATAATATTATTACCTTTTTATCTTAAGGGAACAATGAATTTTGTCCTTTTTTATTCTTTTAGAAACTTTCTTTAATTAAAAAGTTTTTTAGATTCTAAATTTGGGTGATATAGAATGGATAGGAAAAGTAGACCCAAAACTTTTCATTTCATTCTATACTTTTAGTTTCTTTTTCATGTAATAAACAAAACATAGTATCACTTTGAATTATTGAATTTCAATATGTGGCAGGTGGATGTTGTTGTGCTCAATTATCAGGGATGCATCACACACTCACTGATTATGGCATGAGTTTTAGTAAAACTAAAATACTTTGTGATAACACAAGATCTATTTCTTTATGTAAAAAACCCAGAACATCACTCACGTGATATGAACATAGATATAATACACCATTTCATTCAGGATAATGCACATTAAAGGATATATATATATATATATATATATATATATATATGTATAATTCATTAGAACATAAGAAAAACATGCTGATATTTTAACTAAACCCTTTAGTTTTGATTTATTTGAATATAATAAAAAATATAGGAATGAACAATTTTAAGTGATAATTTATATATAATTCTTGTTGATCTATCTTCTTACATTAAGATACTCATTTTTATAGGGGGAGTACATAATTTTTCTATTTTTTTAAAAAAAATAGTTTTTCTTAAAAAAATTAGTTTTCTAAAATTTTTAGTTTTCCTAAAACTTTTATTGTACTAAGTTTTTCAGACTCACTTTTTAAAAAAATTTAGAGTCATAATTACCAAAAAAAATCTACACTCAAAAATTGTTATAAATTTTATGAACTCAAATTTTGTTACAAATTTTTCAGATTAAAAAAATATCATATTTATTTTTTTGCAGAAACTATCTTAATCAGTTTTTTGTAATGAAAATTTATTAATGAAAATTTATTTCAAAACTATCGTAGTCTATTTCAAAAAAAAAACAAGAAGAATAGTTAATCATACCAATGAAACTTTCCACTCCTAAAGTTATTCTTATATTATTTTAGTTTTTTCAATACTTCATTACATTAGTTTTTGATTTTTATTGTTATTATTTTAGTTTTATAAAAATTTTGTTTTTTTTTCAAATTATTAAAACTTTTCCTAATTAGAATGATCCTCACTCTGATAAAATTATTAAAAAATTTAGAGTGCATTTTTTTAAAACATTATTTATATCAATCTTGACCATCAGATCAGAATAGTTTTGAATATCTACCATTGGTTATCTTATGGAAGTATAATTATATCACCATTGCATCTATAAGGGTTGGTCACCCCGTGTACCACATCGGTTCATTGGAGTTTTTTCACCCTAGCTGTTGTACACTTTAAATACCTTAGTCTGATAATCTTTCCTTTCACCAGAACTTCTATCTCAGATATGTACTGATGGAAACTATGGAAGACTATTCAAAGTGGTTTGTATTTAGGTAAAGTATGATTTAGAGGTCATGGTTTGAGAATTACGATTTAACACACAAGAAGGTTATTTATTTTCAAGGTTGGGATCCCATTAGTGTTGAAAAGACTAATAAATATTTTGAACTTTATTATCCTAAGGTTAGGAATATTTTTGGACCCTCTGAGTGGTGGGGTCCTTCTCTTGTGTAGACCTAGGGTTTTTCAGTGGAGTTTCCTCCTCCACTTCTCCGGTGCAGCTGATCGGTGTCGGCTTCTCATCTTAGTGTGGCTTGGACTCAACTCCAGTGTAGATCCTAGATTCATCTCCAAGAAGGCTCGACAGTGTCTTTGTCTTCTTCAAGATATTGGCCCGACATAGGCATGACCTAGAGATGGCTCTGTCATGGCTTCCATCTGCACTCCCGATATGTATTGGCATCAGATCTAGTGTGCTTGGAGGGGGCAGGTTTATTCTTCATGGTTTTAGATTTCAGTGATTATTAAGCATCTCATAGTTTTATTTTGGTGTATTTAACTGTCAGTTTTGATGGCTTGAATATTGGGGATCTTGTGGTTTCTTTCTAATCTATTGGTATGTAGTGTTGACATCACCGTTTCAGATCTATCCTTCCCTGATGGTCCTCTCGCTTCCTATGCCTTGGTCATCATAGAATCCTATGTGGGAGTGTTCATGGTTTTGTTCTAAGTGGATCCATTCCTAGAGAGGAGTTATTCGTTTAGTGCGTCCCAGAATCCCACATCTATAACTTTCCTTTGGTGTGTTGTTGGGACATCCAGTACTTAGTGACAATGGCTCTGATCTGCATTCCTTGGATCGTCTTCTGGTTTCTTATGTGGCTACGGCGGTGGTGGGAGTCATAAAGAGTGCGGAATATCTGTCCAGTATGTCTTCTATAAAGGGGAAAATGACTCATGTGAACTAGTTTGGTGATTTTTTGTGATGGTTATTTCTTTGTAGCCCTGCGGTTCGCTATTTGAGGGTTTGAAATTGATTCTTCTACATGGGGCTTCTACATATGAGGTTTAGAACTATGAGTTTTCATCTAGTCATTTCTATTTTTATTTGGAAGTTTGAAAGCATATGGCATTGAAAGTGGTACCAGGCTAATGCATTCATGCACGAGACAACTTGCTGAGCAGTGGTGAGATATTGGAAGCTGGTATTATTGTCTTTTTTTCTGGGTAGAGGCTATTATTTGTAGTCTTGAATGTGTTTTTTTTGTACTTAAATGTTGGAATGTGAAAGAATGATTATTTTAAGTCCTTGATTTCACGTTGGGTTCCCCCTAAGCCCTAAAAAGGTGGTTTATACTACTAAAAAATTAATTTTAAGTCATTATCCTAATTATGTTTCTGAATTTTATGCTTCATTTCAGTTTATCAAAGGAAGATAGTAAAGAAAAGGTATTATTCACAATGTTTGGTAAAAGGTATAAGTTATCCTATAGAATGGTAGAATACCTAGTTGGCGTTCCTTTCAAAAGAAAATCCTATATACCTTCACATAATCTAATTAAAAGTATTAGAAATTTTGATAATAAAAAAAGTAGAAGATTCACTGTTTTCATATTATGATAAATTAAGAAAGGTTTCACATCTCACACAGGATAACTGAGTAAATTCATTATGGATAAAAGGGTATTTTATCCCTAGGAAGGTTCATAGGGATACACTAATGGTTTTAGAATCTTTCATTATTGATTATTTTAGGAATATGAGGAAGATAGCTATGGTCATGTTTATGTTCTTTATGGTGAAGAACATCAAAACCTCCTTAAAAAGGTCAAATATTATAATTTTTTATCTCTTTTATATGAATGGTAGTTTTAATGTGTATATAATTAATCAAATTAGATAAAAAAAATTATATATTGATGGAAAATATTTCTTTTATCAGTAAAGATATGATTCCAAGAATGAAGTTGGTTTTTATACCAAGGCAGAGAAATTTGTGGAAAATGTTGACGGTGTTGTATCATAGACACAATCATCAATAAAATTTGAGTAAGAAAAGAAAAAGTAAAGAATGTTTGATACTTCTTCACCCATCAAGAAAATGAGACAAAAGAAAATTCATGATTATGTTTTTGAGAAATTGATGGATCATAAATATTATAAAAATATAGGGGATCCAGAATTTGGGCATGACCATGATAAATCTAATGCTATAAGCATTACGAGAGATGAAAAATTGGAGGGAGAAAAGAAAAAAAAATAAACAAAAGAATATATAATAACAAGTATAATTTTTTTAAGCATTGTTTAAAGGTTTAAAAAGATCATATAAAAATATTATGCGTCTGAAATCCCTCACCAATTAGATAAATTAGAAAGTAGGATTAGTTTTTGAAGATACATCAATTGTCCCTATTGATGTCAATTATTTTGTTGATAAGGGAAAGAAAAAGGTTGATGGGGAATAATATGTTCTAATGGTACCTAAAAAAGAATCAAAACCAGATGTAGATTTAAAGGAATGATCGATAACTACTAGGTAGTTAGAAGAAAATCATAAAAAAGAAGTTGGTAAAGAACATGGAGAAGAAATACAATGAAAAGAATATAAAGGAAAACAACAAGAATTATTTTACTGGTAATATTGAGATTATGATAAAAATACTATTGTTGGAGTTGGTTTCCTAGAACCAACTATTTTTACATTTATTAGATGAATATTTAATGTATCTAAATATTAAACATCTTATTACATATTGTTCATTGTTTTTCATGACTATAATTTAATAATATCTTAGAGTATTTATTGCATTAATAAGGCCATAATAGTTCCCCGCTATGATGGTAACCTTGAAGTGATATGACAATATTCTTAAATATAGTTTTGTGGTTGGATGAAATACTATTATGGGACATATAGTATATAGACCGTCAGTTGTGAGTACTCATAAGTAGATGTGACTTCTTCTTATGATGTTTGCACTTGGTAATCTTCTATATGGGAGATTCTATGAACAGACCCGCCAGTATAAATTCAGCATGTTTTGGTGTCATCAGATATTCCTATCTGTGAGCATGTGTAATGATCCTTAGAATTTAAGATGATCATTAATACATTTCATGACTCACACACTTAAATTCACTGAATAAAACTGTCACGCCATATATTTGTGGGAAGTAGGGTACGTTGGGTGCATCACGAATGACTTTTTTAATGGACAAGTCAAGGAAGGATTTGTCCCTTCAATTTATGGAAGTTGATATATCGACCCATTGATTAAAATAGAACCTTCACCCTAAATTCCATGGACATGGTGTAACGATGAGTTTATTTCATGTAGTCAAAAATGATGTATCAAGCATATGGGTTGATGACACTATACTGAAACATGCTTGATGAGATATTATAACAAAGGGATTATTTTACATAGTGAGCATTCATATGTGTATGTCTTCATTGTGACTTTAAGTTCCTTATACTGGGTTCCTTGACCCATTTCTAGACAGTAATATTGGAACTTAGTCAATCCCACCTGATGACAATGAAAAATAATCATAGAGGGTCACACACTAAGTGTTTCTGGTGGTCTCGATTAAATATGAATATGAATTTAATTAGTGGAAAAATATTATTCTCAAGACCGAGGAATATTTTTATTCTAGTTAAAATGATCTCATAAATTAAATAAATACTTATTCATTAGATTGTGAATAAAATTTATTTATTTGTTTTATTGGACATTTAATAAATATTTATTTCCTAGTTTGTAAATAAAAATATTTATTTAGGATAATAAAGTATTTTATTCAAGCATTCAATAAATGGAAGAGGAGTTCGAATGGACCATGATCATGTCCGTTGATAAATAAATTGTTTATAAATCTATAAATAATGTTTATACAGATGGTAGAAGAAATAATAATAATATTGTTATCATTATGTGTCATGTGATTTCATTTATGGTTCTGTTTTGTGCAAGTTGGTTCACCACAAGTAATGGGGTTGTTATTGTCATTATGTGGCATGAGTTTTATTTAATAGTTATAATTGAATTTAATTATTGTTTACAAATTAAATAATGTAACTAAAACCCCATGTCGATTAATAGGAAGATACATCTATTATGCCAAACCACTGGTGAATTGAGAATTGTTGAGCCAAACATTTTCTCTCTTGACTCCTCTTATCACTCCCTCTCAAGAATGTGAGAATTTCTTCAGGACTGAAAAATGAGTGATCAAGAATTATCAAATCATGACATTCATTCCACCATGCTAGCAATCGAAGAGTTAGTGGCATTGATTGGAGACCATTAGAGAACATGTAAATCACTGCTAGAGAGATTCTACTTTGGATTCTCACAAGCGCAACGAAGGCAGTCTAGAAGGGTCATTCTAAATGATCAATGGTCATCAACGAAGAAAGTACCAAAGACCTAGGTATTTAATTTCTTGAGAAATTATTAAACTAATTATAAACATGATTTTCAAAATCCTCTTTATTAGATCAAGTTATATTATTCTATTTGTATAAATCATTGATTTCAATCCATGGATACTAGAATTCATTGTCATATTGATCCCAAATTGGTCATTGACTATAGAAAAATAAAATATTGGCCCTACCAATATCCACACTTACGCAGTATCTGGAACCTTCAAGTGGTATCAAAGTGGGTCACATCATATTTTATAATTATTTAAATAATTCGTTGATGGTTTAAGATTTAATAATTTTGTTTTTCAATTAAAGGTAAATCAATCCTGTAATCTGGGTTTAAAGATCAATTTTTCCTCTTTATTTTCTCACATATGTTACAAAACCAAATAATTTTTTTGAATAAAATTAAATTGAGGAACTCTTGAGGAGGTGATGATGATTCTGTCCAGGTGATATGAAAGTACATGTTGTGTGTTTGGACTTCAACATTGTTTTCTCTACCATACATGATGTGTAATTGGAATACACACTGTGTATTTGTGTTTGGTGCATCAAGAGTAATTTGGAAATTTCTCAAGCCATGTGAACTGATGACACACAGTATAGTTAATTCTTACACCACGTGTTGACCAAGACAGACTGGTGCATAGTCAGCCAGATTATACACCGTGTGACCCACTAGACACAGCATGTAGTCCCTTCGGGTCAAGGGACAAACCGTGTATCCCATACATAGCTAAGTTGACCAGTATGCATGTAACCTAGATACAACATGACATGTGTCCCATTGTACATGTCATGTACTCAATGATTTCCAAAGTATGCCTCACACCTCGGGTCCCTAGGCATATACTTCGTATAAAACAGTGAAGGAAGTACATGATGTGTAGTCAAAACTACACATCATGTACTTTACCAAATTACAAAAAATTAAAACTTTAATGTTTTTGCAATGTTCAGAATTATGTATCATGTTGATTTTAATGGGTGTTCACTGTGTTACTTCAAAGGTTATGCATTATAATCTTACAAAAATTTATAAAAGGATTGAGATTAAATTATTGATTAATTAAAGATAATAATTAATTGATTCAAGCATGATTTATCTTAATAATAATGGTTAAATAATTGAATTCTAGTTTTATTAAATGTGTAATGCATTGCATGTATGTGGACGATAATGTGATAGACTAGAACTTTTTATGTGATTGGTTTCCTTTTAATTTGTTTTAAATTAAATTGTTGGCCTATGTGACATCTCTCCTCATTAATATATAGGGTCTATGTTCCCATCATTTCATTTATGTAAACACCCTTTTTACCCCTCATCTATATGTGAGTTAAAAATCATATGTAATGGATGGATCTCCCAAGCTAGTGGAGTCATTTCATGCTAGAGATGAGATGAAACCAATCTCAGGAGATACAAAGGTGGATAGGTGGAATGTTGTAAACAGGAACCCAAAATGTTCAAGGTGCTTCTCCCCTAGTTTAGGGTTAGTTTATCAACCACTAGATAAACTAACCATTATAAAATCTCATGATCATTCCCTTTACTTTATTTTATTTATGTCAGTTTCATGGTTTATCATTATGGATGTTTTGTTATGATCATATAATTAATGAATTCAACAGTCATACAAGATGGAACCTAAATAAACCTGGATTATGCATAAATATTATCAAGAAATGGTTAATCACTTATATAAGTTCCACTTAATATTAACAATAATGTGATAAAGATAATAAGAAATTTATTCCTAAGAGATAAAAATACCCCAATAAAATATGAAGTCAGACTAAACCTTTCATTACTTGAATAAGGGAAAGACTCAATAAAACTATGCGTCTGACCAACCCTTGTTGGGAAACTTAATTTTATACAGAAAACATTTATGAAAGTTTTTGGTTGACTTAGCCACATTACATTAAGAAGAGTATCCCTTGATAGACTTGGTATAATATCGGAGGAAAGTGTTGAGGAAATAAAAGTCAGGATTTCAGGATTGGGGAGTCCACTAAACAGATCAAGGAGCTACAAGCTCATAGTTGGAAAAAACCTACTGAGCTAAATGTATTTTAATATATTTACCAACCGGTTTGGGGTTATGTGAAGTGTAATATGGATCCTTTACACTAGAATGTCCAAATAACTAGACATTCCTAGTTCAATGGTGAGGGCCATTGGGACTTGATAAAATTGTGGGAGACTTAATAAAATTAATTTATTATTTCTCATAAAATTTAATTATGAAAGTAGTAATTATTTTCTCTTTTAATTTTAGAATAAAAATTATAAACTTTTCAACCATGCTATCCCTACGATCAATACTAGATAAAGAAAACATCCTCACCGATAGTAACTTTTAGGAATGGTTTAGACACCTTCAGATCCTTCTATGCTATGAACGGAAATATTACGTGTTGGAGTCCTCATTGCCTAATCTGCTTGCCCAAGAGGCGAGTGAGGAAGCTTTCCTGGTCTACTAAAAACATATAAATGAAGCGGTCAAAGTTCAATATTTGATGTAATCATCAATGTCTAGTGAAATCACAAAGTCTCATAAAAACATGGATTCCTATAGCATGATTGAGAACCTACATGGTCTTTAACAGGAGAGATAAAGACATTAATTATTTTAGATATCCAAGGAACTCTTTTAGAGTAATCTTGGAGAGGGTTACCCAGCTGGGCCTCACATAGTCAATCTCATTGGCTACATAGATCCTTTTGAGGTTATAGGATATAAAATGCCTGAAGAAATGGGTAATGATCTCATTCTCGCATAACTCCAATAGAGTTTCCCTAGTTTTTTTTGTGAATTTAAAAATAAAAACCATTAAAAAATTTATACCAGATCTTTTTATCCTCCTTTTCCAAGTGGAAAAAGACGTGAAGCGCAAAAAGTATTCTATACTTATGGTGAATAAGAGGATAGGGAAGGCGAAGAGCTTTAAGCCCAAAGGTTCTTCACACCCTTCCAAGAAAAGGAAGATTAAGGAGTATGAAAGGGAACATGAATATTTTTTTTGCATGTTGCAAGAATGGCCACTGGAAGAAAAATTGCACCCAACTAATGGATCAAGGGGAAGCTTTTGGTTAAATTTTTATCAAGTAAAATTTATCTATTTATAAAAATTGGGTATTAGATACAACCTATGGTGATCACATATGTATCCAAATATAGGAACCAAGTCAATTCAAGAAAATTGAACGAGGGAAGGTAGATCTATGAACAACCAACAGAGTTAAACTTACTATTATAGCTATCGGGGTCTACCACCTCATGTTTCTGACTAGGATGATATTGCTATTAAAAGGTTGTTATTATGTGCCTTCTATAACCAAAAAATTATTTTAGTATCCAGAATAGATACATATGGATTTATTTTCAAGTTTAGAAATTAATTCTTTTGCTTTTATAAAGATAGAATTTGTTTTGGTTAGGCACATATATATAACATTCTTTACGTGTTGGATTACACAAACCATGTAATGGAAATCAATAACGAAACTACTTTACATGACTCATACCACAACCAAATTTGGAAACATCTTATAGGTCATGTAAATGAAAAATGCTTGAAAAAGTAACAACAATATGGATCTTTAGATTCTTTCAAAGTAAAAACACTTGGTGTATTTCATGAAAGTTAACAAGGAAAAATGATCAAAGCCCCATTTAGTGGGAAATGTGGAAGAACTAAAGAGCTTCTTGAATTTATTCATACTGATGTGTGTGGACAATTTCTAATTGATTTAAGGGGTGGGTAGTCAAACTTCATAACTTTTACTAATGATTTTAGTAGATATGGATATATATACTTTATGAGGTATAAGTTGTATTCTTTTGATAAGTTCAAGGAATGCAAGAATGAAGTTGAGAACTAGATTGGTAAGAAGATTATGAAACTTCACTCACACTAAGGTGGAGTTATCTTAATCCAGACATCATTCATTTCTTATGGGAGTTTAGGATCCTATCCCAAGTCACCCCTCCTTACACAACCAAGTGGAATGGTGTAATTGAAAGGAGGAACCAAACATTATTTGACATGGTGATATCAATGATGAGTCATACAACTCTTCCATTTTCCTTTCGATGATATGTGTTACAAATGGAGACACACATACTAAAATAATTACCAAATAAATCAATAAATTGTATTACATATGAGCATTAGAGTGGAAGAAAAGGCATGTTATCTAATTTACATGTGTGGGGAAGTGAAATTTTTTTTAAGGACTCTTGAGGTAAAAAACTCACACCCAGAATCACAAAGTGTACCTTTATAGGATACCCTAAGGAAACAATTGAATATTACCTATACAACCCCCATAAAAAAGTTATAGTGGAAATACATGCCATATTCCTTGAGAGGGAGAATAGATCCCAAATATATAGTGTGAGAGAGAGTGATAGACTTTGATGAATTCGAGGCTCAAGGTACACAAGAGTTGGTACAGGAGCAGATTCCATAATCCCCATAGAAGAAAGATTTGTTCCAGAGACACAAGTACTGCGTAGGAGTACAACATAGGTTAGAGAACTAGAACGGTATGGTTTTCTAGTTACTGAGGATGGTGACTCAATATTAGTTGATAATAATGATCCTATAACCTACAAGGAAGCAGTAAGTGGCATAGATGTTTCCAAGTGGCAAGAATCCATGAATTATTAAATGGATTCCATGCACCAAAACCAAGTCTAGATTTAGGTAAATCCTCCAGTATAAGTAAATACTACTGGTTGAAAATGGGTATTCAAGAAAAAACTGGACATGGAAGGATAAGTCAATACCTATAAGGAATTATTGGTTGAAAAAAGGGTTTAAACAGCATCAATGCATTGACTATGACGAAACCTTTTCACTAGTTTCAATGCCGGAATACATTAATATTCTATTGTCCATTTCAACTTACCAGGAATATGAGATTTAAAAAATGGATGTCAAAATATCCTTTATTAATATGAACATTCAGTAATATTTCTATATGACACAACCTTAAGGGATTGTGACATCAAAAAATGCCAATAAGATATGAAAGTTTCAAAAATCCATTTATGGATTAAAATAAGCATCCAGGTCATGAATCATTCATTTTTATGAATCCATAATAGAATTTGGTTTTATAAATAAAAAATATGATCCTCGTGTCTACAAATGGTTTAGTGAGAGTGAAATCATTTTCTTAATAGTATATATTGATGACATATTACTTATTATAAATGAAATACTAGTCTTATGGTCTGTTAAGACATAGTATAATAAATGCTTCCCCATGAAGGAATTGAGCGAGATAACATATATTCTTGGGATCAAGATCCATCATGACAGATCCAAGATATTGTTGGGCCTAACTCAAAGTACATACATTGATGAGATGATAAAAATATTTAGTATAGAACAATACAATAGGGGATTTTTTTTCCAGCATCACATGGCATTTATCTTTCCAAGAAAATGTGTCCTCAGATTCTTGTGGAATGAAAAATAATGGCAAGGATTCCATATGCATCAGCGATTGATCTATGTATGTATGTTTTTCTATGTACTATGATAGATTTTGCCTATGTATTAAGAGTGGTATGTAGATATCAAGATGATCTAGGTTACTACCATTGGATGGTAGTCAATACTATATTTATATATCTAAGTTGTACTAGGGATATGTTTCTGGTTTATTGAGGAGATGAGGAACTAGTCATTAGAGGATATGTACATGCTAGTTTCCAAACTGATCAAGATGACATGAAGTTGAAAATAGGATACAACATCACATTTAATGGAGGTGTTGTGAGTTGGAAGTGCTCAAAAAAAGATGTGATCTCAGATTCTATAGTAGAGTCTGAGTATATCACAACTTATGGGTAGCTAAAGAAGCAGTTTGGATGCAGAGCTTCATCTAAGAGCTGAATGTGGTACCTAGTAGTAAATATCTCATCACACTTTATTGTGATAATACTGTTGTGGTGGCTCTCACAAAAGAGCCAAGGTCACATCAGTGGATGAAGCACATACTATGGAAGAAAATGTAGAAACCCCTTGACTAAAGCCTTGACATCAGAAACATGATCATCATGTGAGGTCTAAAGAATTGAAAGTCTTGGGCAGTTGGCTCTAGTCGAAGTTGGAGTTTTTTGTAGTTGGTGTCCTAAAACCAACTATTTGTACTTTTATTACATGAATATTTAATTTATTTAATTATTAAACATCTTATTACATATTGTTCATTGTTCTGCATAACTATAATGTAATAATTTCCAAGAGTATTTGTTGCATTAATAAGGTCGTAAAAGTTCCCCACTATGATGAGAACCTTGAAGTTCTTTAACAATATTATTAAATACAGTTCTATGGTTGGATGTCATACTATGAGGTTAAACATAGTATAAATACCTTCAGGTGTGAGTACTTGTAAGAATATGAGACTTCTTCTCATGTAGTTCACACTTGGTAATCACCAAGATTGGAGATTATGAGAACATACCCGTGAGTAGGAATTCAGCATGTTTTTGTGTCATCAGATATTTCTATCTGTGAGTTTGGGTAATGATACTTAGACTTTAAGATTATCATTAATATGTTTCATGACTCACTCACTTAGTTTTTCTAACAAAAACCATCACACCATATGTTGGCGGGAAGTAGGGTATGTTGGGTGCGTCATAAATGACATGTTATTAATGGATAAGTTGAGGAAGGATTTGTCCCTTACAATTATATAAGTTGATATCTAGACACTTTGATTGAAATAGAACCATAACCCTAAATTGAATGGCCATGGTGTAATGATGATTTTATTTCAGGTAGTCAAAGAATGGAGTATCAAGCGTATAGGTTGATGACATTATCATGAAACCTTCTTGACGAGATATTGTGAAAAAATGAATTATATTACACAGTGCAGGTTCGTATGTGGATGTCATCATTATGACTTTAAGTTCTTTCTCTTGGGTGCCTCTACCCTTTGATAGACAGTAATCTTGGACTTTAGGAAAGACCACCTAATGCTATGAGAAAGAATCCTAGAGGGTCCCACACTAAGTGTTTCAGTTGGTCTCAATTAAATATGAATTTGAATTTAATTAATGAAATAAATATTATTGACAAGACCGAGGAATAATTTTATTCAAGTAAAAATGATTGCATAAATTAAATAAATATTTATCCACCAAATTTTGAATAAAATATATTTATTTATTTTATTGAACATTTAATAAATATTTATTTACTAGTTTTTAAATAAAATATTTATTTAAGAGAATAAAATAATTTTTTGGGTGTTCAATAAATGGAACAGGAGTTTGAGTTGACCAAGATCATGTCTGTTAATAAATTAATTATTTACAAGTCAATAAATAATGTTTATCTAGTTGGAGTAATAAAGAATAATAATATTGTTATCATTATGTGGCACAAGATTTCATTTATAGTTTCATTTTTTACAATATGGTGCACCACAAATAATGGTGTTGTTATTTTAATTATGTGGTATGGGTTTTCTCTAATAGTTATAATTGCATTTAATTTCGGTTTCTCAATTAAATATTGTATCTGAAAACCAATTTTGATTAATAGGCTGGTACGTCTATTGTGCCAAACCCCTGGTGAATTGAGAATTGTTGAGCCAAACATTTTCTCTCTTGAATCCTCTCACCTATCCCTCTCAAGAATGAGATAATTCTTCAAGACTGAAGAATGAGCGATCAAGAATGATCGATGCAAGACATTCGTTCGGCTGCACTAGCAACTGGAGAATTAGTGACATTGATCGAAGACCATTAGAGCACATGTGGACCATCGCTATTGGGACTACTTTGGATCCTCACAAGCACAATAAAGGACATCTGGAAGGGTCATTCTAGATGATCAATGATCATCAAAGAATAAATTACTGAAGACCCAGGTAGTTAATTTCTTCAGAAATTATTAAATTAATTATAAATATGATGTGCAAGATCCTCTTTCTTAGATCTATTGCTATTATTATCTTTTTATAAATCATTGATTTCAATCCGTGGATATTGGCTTTCATCATTGTATTGATCCTGGATTGGCCATCGATTAAGACAAAATAAAATTTGGGCCCTCCCAACTTCCACGCTTTTGGTTCATCCAAAACCTTCAACTCTGATAAAAATTAGATCCATTGTGATTCTAATCTCCACTTTGATAATTGAAGTAAGTATGGTTATGATAAATTTACATTAATAGGTATTCTGCTTTTAATATTGTAAATGTTTTTTAAACTACAATTTACCCTCCCTCTTGTATGTACATCCATCTAGGATACTCTTATGATCCTACAACAACTTGTAAGTGCACTAGAATTTTTTTCTTCATAATAAAAATTAAATTTTTTTCTAGATATTTCATTTCATCTTTCATAAAAATGTGGCCTCTCATTATTTATGTACTAAACATTAACAGTTTTACGTATAGTCATGTGAGGTGTGATATGCATCCACAATGGTCACACTTAATTTTTTTCTGAGCTACTGATATATTTATTTTATATCCTTATATGAAAAAAATACAACTCCCATTTATAATTTTCTTACATAAATTATAAGTTTTTTATTCTAGGTAGAGATTTGATGTGTAATTCAGAAATGAAAATGCTGGAAAATAATTCAATCTTAAATGTGATAATATAAACTATGAGGATTTTTCATATTATGATAGAAATGATTTCACCTAAATTGAAACTTAATGATACCATTATTAAATTTCATGTATTTTTTATAAATTTTTCTTGATCTAGTAAACCCATGAAAATTATGGATCTCAATTATATTGTTTCACTACACAAAAAAGTAATGATATTTCATTATAAATTTTTTTTTATTCATTAAAATACATGTAGACATGTAAATGAGACTACATGTTTTTACAAAAATATCATATTATGTTTTTTAATTATAGAATAAAAAAATTCCAATAGCAATATTGAATCTTATAGGTATTATAATTACCCAATGCTCAATCATGTATAGTTATGGAATCACATAGTAGTAACCTTTAATCTTATAGGTATTCTAATTACATTATTATAATTCTTTCGAAATTATCATTTTTTATTTGTTTAACTAAATATAAATGTGTTTAGAATTTTAACTTGATATTTATATTTTTTAATTACTACAAATCTAAATGTTAATATTATACATATTGATAAATGGTTTAATTGTTTTGTTAAAAAAAATTACTCTATATATTCATTTTCTATTATATATCTCATAAAACCTAGTTTTACTATCCTCTACAATACATGTCTTTGTACATACTAAACCCAATTAAATTTGTTTCTTTTAGATTTTTACGACATTTTCGTAATCATCTATGTATTTGTAAGAGAATGTTTCTAATACTTTGTGTTAGTTTAAAAGAAATAGGCTGGTGAAATAGATTAACACTCCCCTAAATAAGGTTATGCCTCTCTCTCCCCCTCATAAATTGAAACTATCACTGTTTTGTCCCACACATATATTATATTAGGATTTTTAATGATTTTAAATAATAATAAATTAATAATATATCTAAAAGATGAAGGTATGATATATTCAAAAATTGATTTCCTCTATTATAAGTAAACTGTCTAAGGTTAAGAGAGTGAGTGGTTCACCCACTTATTAATCAGTCATTTCATGAGATTTTTTTCAAAATAGGACATAATTCTCCATTGAAAAGGTTGTGGTTTGGACTTCTCGTTCTATTTTTCATGGAATTGAAATGTGGTTAGGGAAGGGGATCACCTAGTAATTTCATGTGGCATGAAATTTTGTATTTTCATGTATGATATCGGATGCTCAGAGGTAAATTGTGTAATTATTATCCTACATGTTATTTTTATCTCACTTATTCTCTTATAATGATTTTTCAAAAAACATTTTTTCTTAATGAATAATTTGGTTAATAATTATTGTTCTATATTTCTTTAAATTCACATGTGATTATAGAAGGGGAGGGGTGCACTCCAGAGTTAGGTAAGCATGGAATTTGTTCAATGCATGGCTGGGAAGGGACTCCTGGATGTTGGATTCTTGGGTGAAACTTTCACTTGGTGCAACAATCGTAGAGGGGAGAGTCATAGTTAAGGAAGGCTGGATAGGTGTTTTGTGAACTTTTAGGCCATCGAGGTACTTTGGGAGGTGAAATTCCTTCATTTAGCTCGGGGGGTCTCCGATCACTCACCGCTCATTCTATCCTTTGGAAGGGTTGAGAGCTCTCAGGAAGGTTTTAGATTTGTCAACCTGTGGATGGACAACCCGGATTTTCACAGGTTGGTTTCACAGGTCTGGGGAGAGCCTTCTAGGGGGCATTCTTGGGTGGATTTACACTGCAAGTTGCGGCAGCTGAAGTAGGCGGTTATGCTTTGGTAGAAATCTCTACATGCGTGGGATCGGGAGCTGGAGTCCTACAAACAAGGTATTGAGATAATGGAAGCTAGATTGGAGGGTAGGTGGGATGATGATGTTTTTGAGGAGCTCTCGGAGAAGAAGGAGGCATTGGTGGTGATGTTACTTTCTCAGGAGTGCAGAGTAAGGGATCGATCGAGGGTTAGATGGCTGTGAGAAAGGGATAAGAACTCAGCTTATTTCCATGCATGCATTAGGGAGATGTGACGGGTTGTGAAGCTTAATCTGGCTTTGTAGGATGGTTCTTTCTTGGATGACAGGGAGGTGGTTGGGGGTCTGGCCTTGGCTCATTTTAAGGATCTTCTGGCTGGTCCAAGTGGGAACAGCTTAGGGGGGGTATCCTACCAGAGAGTCTTTGTTATGGGAGGAGATCCCAGAGGTTTTTTCTATGCAAGAGAATGAGAAGTTTGAAGGTATACCGGATAAAGTGGAGGTGCAGGCGGCTTTGTGTCAGTTGAACCCAGACAGTGCCTCGGGGCCAAATGGTTTCCCGGGGGTTTTTACAGAGGTTTCTGGGCGTACGTGAAAGATGATCTCATTTTGGACATTCACGATTTCTTCCACGGGGGTTTCCTTCCTCGTATAATGGTGGCAACGACCATGGTTCTTTTTTCTAAGTGCAAATATCCTTCCTCCCTTAACCACTATCAGTCAGTTAGTATGTGTAAATTTCCATACAATGTTTTGGGTTCACTGATCAACAGACAGCTGTCTAGCTATCTTCCACGGTGGGTCTCTGTGGAGTAGCATGGGTTTGTAAAGGGTAGGTCGATCTAGGGATCCATGGAACTATCTCAGGAGATGATGAGGGATCTGAACATGAAGTCTAGTGGATCTAATATGGTTGTAATGATTGATATGAGTAAATATTATGATTTGATGGAATGGGGTTTCATAAATAGAGTTCTCTGGAGGATGGGATTCTCTGCCTGGGCATGTGAAATCATATTTATGTGTGTTAGTTCTCCGTGGCTGGCAGTGTCTTGCTTGGGGAGAACTCATGGATTCTTTAAATCTATTCGTGGACAGCGGTAAGGGGACCCTTTATCTCCTAGAATATTCATCCTGCTGTAGGATACTCTTAGTAGATTACTTAACAGGGGGATAAGCAAGGGGAAATCTTGCCATTCCTCTGGAGATATGGGGGACTCTTGGTCTCTCACCCTATGTACGCGGATGATACAATCATGTTTATGAATGCAGGGGTGAGATATGTGAGGGCAGTCAATAATATCCTGAAGGAGTACTATAAATGGAGTGGTCATATGGTGAACTGGGAGAATATTTGTTTCTATATTGCGACTTCATGTGGAGAGGATAGGGTGGATGGGGTGAGATTTATGTTGGGCATGGGGAATGGGTCATTCCCTATGGAGTACCTGGGTGCTCCAGAGTCTTCTGGTCGGCTTCGGAACAAGGACTTTTAAAAGGTGGTGAACAAAATTATGGCTCATATCCTGGATTGGAAAAATCACTTTTTGTCCTTTGGGGTACATATTTCATTGGTTAACAATGTGCTTTCAGCTGTCCCAGTGCATGAGTTGGTGTCTAAAAACGTACCGAAGGGGGTCATAAGATCCATTTACAGGGTGCTCGCTCGTTTCATTTGGGATGAATTGCTTGAGGGGAAGAGACAGTGGGTTTTGTGGAGGAAGATGGCGCGACCGATCAATGAAGGAGGGATCAACGTTAGGAGTATGGAGGATACGGTTAATGGCTTATGTGCAAAGCTTGCATGGGAAATTATTGAGGGAGAGACATTGTGGGGAAGGTTCATGATGAACAGGTATGAGGCTGGCATCGCTGACCTCCCGGTGAGAGGTTTTTCCATGTGGGTTGAGGTGAGTAATCTTGTCCCGATGCTATAGCCCCGTTCTCAGTGGATTATTGGGGAGGGGGGGATCTGGTTCTGGGATCAAAACTGGTCAGGTTGGGTGCATGCATTCCCTGGGTGTCCAGCCCCCATTATTTCCTTAAGGTAGGCCAAGTTACATCCCATGTTCTTCAGAGTGGTGATGGATACGGATTCTCAGAGGGTCTTTGATTCGGTTATGATCAACCAGGAGAAGGATAGGTGTGTATACATGCCTTCGTCATCGGGTAGGTTCAATTTGAAAGACTTTCACAGGAGTTCCCAGCATATCAGCTTCAGGAGTCGAGAAACAGAGCGGAGTGGAGAAGAAGTGTTCCTACCAAAATGAACTTTCTGACGTGGCGGATCAATTATAATGCTATCCCTTCGGTTGAGAACATCAAAATTCTGGGTATTAGCCTGGCTTCTGGTTTTCAGTGCTGTAAATGGAAGAGGGAGGAGAGTATGGAGCATATTTTCTTTGAGGGGGACTGGGCTCGTGTGGTGTGGAGCTTTCTGGGAATGAACACGGGTTACTCTTCAGACACCGACACTTGGGACCGGTTTTTGGTTCAATGGTTTTATGGGTGTGATGGAAACGAGAAGGAGACAGAGGCCCGAGGTTTGTTTTATAATGTGGGCTGTTGGGTCTTATGGGAAGCGAGGAATCACACCAGGTTCGAGGGAACTGCGTCCACTAGGAGGGTGGTGGTGGCGAGAATAAGGTGTATGTTGATTGAGCTGGTGGGCATTGCTGGCTTTGGGGAGGATGTTCCATCTATATGGGTGTTGAAGTCCCATGGGTTGGTGGTTAGGCAGAGGAGCTCCAAGGAGTGGGGGAGTTGGGTCCGCTGGATCCCTCCAGTGGAAGGTAATAAGCTAAATGTTGATGGAGCATGTACTAGGGACATCATGTGAGGAGGGGGGGGGGGGTGCTCTGCGATGTTAGTGGTAGTGTGATGATGTATTTCGCTACCCATTATGGGAGGGGGAGCTCAGTGCAGGCAGAGACCTTGGAAGTTCTCTCAGGGGTGTCGATGTGTATTGATAGAGGGCTTGATGTGGTGTAGGTTGAAATAGACTCGAAGATTGTTCATGATGCATTGCATGGGCGAGGTATGACTCTATGGATGATTTCCTACAATATTAGACAATGCAAGGCCATTATGGGGAACAAAGTCAGGTTAACTCACACTTGGTGGGAAGGGAATAAAGTACTAGATTATTTTGTATCTCTTGCGATCCCTAGGGATACTATAGTCTGGGTGGATAATGTGTCTCCTATTAGACCCGAGGGGGTTAAATTGATTATTGGAGATGACCTTGGGTTGTATTATTTTCTTCCACCTTAGGGGGGCTCTTGTTGTTTGTTTGTAGTTGAGTATTTCTAAAATAAAAATCGTAATGTTAGATGGATGGATATTTGATTTTTGGAGTTATATAGTGGTGAAATTGTTCTCTTGCAAGTTATTTTTGGTTCAATTAATAATTTTTTATTTTCTAAAAACACTTCTTTCAGCTATAGTTTCCAAAATATCATTGTATATCTATGAAATCATGTATTAGTGACTTTCAAACTTGTAGGTATTCTAATTTCATTATATTCTATTTTTTGAAAATATATTTTTTGTTATTTATTTGTTTCAACTGCATCTAAATACTTTTAGAATTATAATTTGACCATCATTTTTTATTTACTATACCCTTTTTAGTAGATTATTTCCTATAAATTTCTATTATCAATGAGTATTTTTATAATTTTATAATGGTTTTACATTATTTCATGGATATATTAATTTTTAATTTTTTTTTAATTTTTTATTGTTCACTGATGTATTTTAAATATAGGTTATATTCAATAGTAAATGACTAACATTATAATTTTTAGGTATGTTTGTTGATTCTAGTTATATTATGTACATTCTAAACCACTGTATTTTTCTGATCTGATACATTTCATTAAATTTTCCTATCATTTTATTTAATCAATATCTTATCTCAACAACATACAAAGTTTTTTCTAAAAGTAGTAGAGATATAGAATCACAAGGTACTACTTTAGAAAAAAAACTTTGAGTTTAAATCAGCATTCCTAACTTACATACCTTTACTTATTATTTATCATTATGATTTAATTTTCTCTATTTACTTTTGAAGTCTTTGATTATTTTCATTTTTTCATATTTTCAAGAAATCAAGAAAAAAATGGTTGGAAAACCAAATGTTGAATCTCCATCTTCAGATGGCATTAGTCTAATATAGGTTTGATGATTTTTTAGGTAGTATTTTTATGTCATTTTATTATTTCACTAACAGGTCATAATTCATATTAGATCATAAGGAATGATAACCTAAAAGATCTAGTCAAATAGAATTCTCGAACATTTGAATCTAAGATAATGAGTTTTATTTTGGGGTCTTTTGGAAGGGAAATATAAAACCTTCAACTTTCTTATCAAGGTATGTGTTAATATAAATCATACCCATTTTTTTATCAGAATTTGACCCCAAGATAGTGTGTATTTACTATTAATGATTCCAATCATCATTTTTGATGCCTAAATTCAATTGTTGTACCTTTCAATCCTATATAATTATTCATTTATCAATCATGATTCTTATCATTATTTATTAATTTCACTATAGTTTATGATGCATGTGTTGTTCTATGTTTTTTCTTAGCATCAATCATTCAATTTGTGTACAACACTAGGTTCATCTATAATAACTGATACTATAAGTCTAGAATAACCCCAATTATATATCCCATTAATAAATGATCGATGTTGATATTTTATAAAACCAATAACTAAGATATAGTTTTTATCATCATTTAGATAATTCCATAAATTTTTCATCCAATTTGTATAAAACTATATAATCTCTATTTTAATTACTTCTAGAAATATTTGTGACATAAAAAATCTGATATTTCTCTATATTATTTGAGGAATTCCCAAAAAAACAACAATTAAAATGCTAATATTATTTCATGACTTGACCCAATAATGATTGAGCTATAACTACCCCAAGCTATCCTCCATAGGCTAGAGGGTGGAGAAAAGAACCAAAAGGCATAACCTAAATGAGAGGCCTTTTCCTAATGTACCTATATGCACACACCTAAACATCTCAATATATAAGTGTATAGGAATAAAAGAAAAAAATGAAATATCTAAAATATAACCATGCATATGAAAAACCTCTAGCCTATACAAGAGTATGACAGTGAAAACTTATTGTAAATGGGGCACAATAAATGCCCAACTAGAATGATGTCCCAACTTGAAAAAACTAGAAAAGTAAAAGTGTTGAGAGAGGATAGCTCCTAATCTCCAACTCTGACCACCATACGATGTCCAATTCACCAAATATCTCTAAGTTCCCTTAGTCATCGTCGACCTGTCCTTCATCTACATAATAAATGACATGTGTAGGAAAGGCCAATGCAGGGGTGAGTATATACATACACAGTGAGATTCCCTGAAAGCTGAAGGGGGATTATTAAGAGACACAGTAAGAATAGATAGATAGTAGAAAACTACACCCAAAGTAAGAGAGTACAAAATACAACAACATGGATATAGATATATATGATCAAACTAAAAAACACAAACAAGAGAGAATGGGATCTCCATCTCATATCCTAGCCAGGGTAAAGAGTTCATGAAATTTTAAAATATATCAATAATGAACAAAATCTTTAGATTCTATTTAAATAATTAATGGTGTTGAGGTCCCATACCTCGCTATTATGCCACATACTTGAGGGGGCACAATATCCGAGCAAGAGACCCACACCCTAGTCCATCAAAGGGTGCTACTTAGTGTAAGGAGGACCTTTAACCTATATGATAGGGGGTTACACTAGGGGTATAGAGGACCCACTCCTTAGTGTGTCAGGGGGGTGCCACTCAATGTAAGAAGAATCCATACCCTATCTGATAGGTGGTACCACTTGGTAGATAGAGGACATGTGCCCTAGTGTGTCAGGAGGGTTCCAATCAAATTTAAGAGGACACACTCCCTATCTAATAGGGGGTTCCACTCAATGGTATGATAGTGGACCCACACCCTAATCCATCAGTGGGTTCCACTCAATAGATAGAGGACCCGCACCATAATGCCATAGGGTGTACCACTTAGAGTAAGGAAGAACGACACCCTATCTGATAGGGGGTACCACTCTGTAAATAGAGGACATGTTTCTTAATATTTTAGGGGGTGAAACTCTATATAAATTTTTAGGACCCACATCCTATTCGATAGGGGGTACTTTTCTAATGATCCTTCATGATCAATGACATCGTTGAGCACCACCTAAGTAAGATTCATGACTAACAAATCTTGCATCATTTTTTAAAATCCACTATAGAGGCCACTATCACATTATATATGGAAAAACACCCACAATAGTATATTGGTGGGTCAAAATACAAGTCCAAACCAAGAATATATGGGAGGTTGAAGTTTCCTCGAAAGGAAATAAGGGGTACATGGCCTGTAAGGGGACCCGGTGACATGTGGTCCCACTCAACCGCTTGGTCGTGTCCCTATCAGAAAATGAATCACTACCTAAATAGGGATACATTTTTTGTAAAGGATATATAAGGTTTGTCCAAGACACTTGGGGTCCTGCCCATGCTCACTGACCATGCCCATGTAGATCTTCTTGTGTCTGTGTACTTCAATAAACGATATCTTGTGGGACATTTCTTCCTGCATGGGGTCCTTCCCATGTGCTATGCCACACAGATTTTCTACCTAGGGAAGGATACATGGAGTGTGGCCCAGTCACATGTCATTTCATGTTTAACATTAAGTGAACTCCTAGTCCCTACAGTCGGGGCCCTACACACCATGTGTTCTTCGGACTATATTGTGTGTATTCCTAATTTTCACAAAAACATAGATATATTCTCGGGTGTCCATATCCAGCTCCTACATCATGGATCTCACCTCCATCCACACAAAAAATGGTGGATCTATCGATTAAAAGTTCTTTATAGCCATCTAGTGACTAGAAATTGGTTTCCTTCAATCTGTATGAATGTCGCACGAACTCCCTCACACTGCCATACCTCCATTCATCTCCCATCCCATTATCCGAAAGACGATCCTTGGTGGAATCACCCATATCCCTCTATTCATCCAAACCTATCATTGATTCATCAATCCATCCCTTTCACATGGATCCTTCATGGATATGAGGGTCCGATCGGGCTCTGTACCACCCAACAACATCAAACTGAGACCCTGTAGGCAAATAAGTGGATAATAGAGGGGGAGAGAACCATAAAAAAGAGTGAAACAATCGTTTTCTAAGAGTTATTGGAAAACAAATACAATTAATGATATTTGGGTGAGAAATAAATTGAATAATCATTTTAAAATCGTTGTTCCAACCTATACAAAGGCTGAATTATTAAAGATCAAAGAAATCAATGTGATCATTCCCAATCTATTTAATAAAATGAGGCAGAATGCACAAATTATATGTACTAACTGGTTTTGAATCATTATTCGTCAAATAACTCACTCAACAAAGAATGGAAGAAGTCATTTCATTTGATTCATCTCAATCTTCCTTGATTCAGAGTCTCTTCATCATCTGATTATGATTCCCCAATGAAGGATGATGAAGAAAAATATCATGAGTCCTAGGGTTTTAAAGATAATCATTGGAAAATCATAATAATGGTGTATTAATAGGTAATCTAGAATATGGTTGATTAATAAATTAATTAAATTACTTAATTAATTAACTAACTAAACACACCACCAATGGTTGTGATATCCGAACACACCACACCAACCTATTTTAGGTCATACATAGGGTAAGCCTCATGTTTTAGACTCAACCGTGGTATCAAATTTCTGATATGAGATTCCATTTAGGAGTTATCCCATTTTCTTTAATAAAAAGCACATGAGTAATAAAAATTTTATTTAATATTTAAAAAAATTAATTTCATGCACACCAGTGCTCATAATAAAACGTCATCTCAGTGTATCACTTCAAAAATACATACAGAAATATTTCAAAGTATTACAAAGAAAAAATATGGTATCTATGTATTTTTACTCTAATAACATCTGAGGATTATAATTTAGATCCTAGAATATTAATTGAATCATTATATTCAAATAATATTGTGAAAATTTCCTATAATAATCTATGTATTTGATATATTTTAATAATTTTTTTCCAAATATTCATTATTTAAATATCTTATAATTTTATATGGGTTGGTTTTTGTTTCTAAAACTATGACAAAATATATATAACGGAAAACTAAAACACTATACACATACATGTTTTATACTATTTTTTTCCAAAACTATTACAGAATAAATAAAAAAGAATACCATGACATTATAATCTATAAAAAAATTATAATTTTAACATATAGATATTGAAAGAATCAGAAACTATGAAATTATTGAGAATCTCTATTCCAAAACTAGCTTACATTAGCATTACTCACATTTGGCTCTCCCACCATCCCATTCTGCCTCAAATGATGGTATGGAATGTTGTTGCTTCAGATTTTTTCCATTATTTTTTAATGAAATAAAGAAGTTTGTGGTAATTTATATAAATAAACCTAGTTTAACACACCTCCCACATTTTAGAAGGATATTTTAAATTCATTTAATTTAATTTTCTAATGACAAATTAGACACACAAAAGTTATTTTGTTTTAATTTTAGATTATTACCTTTGAATCATATGTGAATCCCTCACACTATTAAGTTATTATTCCCACCTTTTCAATTATTCTTAATTTGTTAAGATGAATAAAATTTTATGTGTTTTAATAAATTTTGATATTAAGATATGAAAAATAATAAGGATTCCAAAAATAAATTTTTGGATATAAAATGATATTACTATGGGATTATTTTTATTTCATTTGGAAAAAAAATAAAACGGTGTTGATTCCGAACTACATTATTGACCTTGGTACCTAAATCATCCCCCAAAATGTGAAATCATACGACCCTTGAAGGCCCCATATCATTCGACTATGAAATTTTCTTGAGATTGGGGCACCACATTTTCATTATTAATTATCCCCATGTTGAAGTCTATAGATACCTTCAGGCTATATGTTAGTGTTGTGCTCTGATGGTGTCTTAAGGACCTACATTTTCTATCCCTATATTCCTTATCTTCATTTTTTATTCTCTTCCCAAGATATAGGTTTAACCAATTATTATTTTCTTGAAAATTTACAACTTTTAAGTTGCGTCAATCATAAGAAACTTAGTGATCTTATGAGAAGTGGTAATATTATTCTTCTATTTCCCCTATTTATTAATATAAACATAATTCTAAAAATGTTTCCTTTACTTGAATTATGTTTAAAGTTATTTATTATAATACTAATTTTTTCATATGTAACAGAATATGGATATTAGATCATAGTAGTGTTTAGTGTACTATGAAACTATGTTTATAATGAGATTTTATTGTTACAGGAAAATCAAACCCTTTTTGAGTTATGCCTATTCCAATTCATTTGAGAATTGATATATTTATTTAAGGTATTTTTCAATATATAAAAAAATTATAATATTATCTCACACTGATGGTTCATTTTTCTTTGTGAATTTTATTTCTACAATTTACATGATTATTGTGGAATGTTTTATTAGGATGATGATCTATTGAATATATAAGTATTTGGGTTTCAATTACAAAAGTTATTATCTAATGATATTATAGTGAATGTACATTACTACAATAATGAAGAATATATTTTTTACCATATGGTACATTTACTCTTTCTCCTCACAATGATCTTTGTTTATCACTAAAACCTAGAATCAATCTCTTCCAAAGAGATTTGATGCTTCTATAAAATTAAAAATGTATAGTCTCACCCAAACTCAATCCCCTTTACCACAAAACATAGTCACATCGATCCATTTATTTAGTAGATATTGACTTATACTCTCATCAGCTCTCTATTTGTACTTTCGATTTGGTTTGTGTTTTATCCATTCTCAATGGATGGTGTTCATCAAGCAGCTTTAGGGAAATTTTATAGATATATGATAAGTTCAATAAGTGGGTTTTAAATTAATTAATTTATTTTATTTTTATCTGGAATCACTATCATGTTCTTGAACTGGTATTCTTTTACAAACTTTATGATATTCATGTTGAATTTTTTATATCAGACATACAACTCGGCCTCACTAGTCTCAAAGAGAGATGGTAAATGCTTCTAAGGAAGGGGAACCTTGAAAACTCTAAGTTCACCAAGGGGTACTTAAAGTCATGAAATTATGTTATATTGGATGATGTTACAACATTCTCTTTGTCTTTTAACAAGTGTTATAAATAACATTATGAATGACTAACAATGATGCTACTACAGGAGAAAATTTGATATTTCCATAACATTTTTTCAATGTAGATATAAATATTAAATTCATTTTTGTCACTATATTCTCTCTTTATAGATTATAATATTCCTATAGGATCCAAGTTTTTTGGGATTCTGGGGACATAATATACTGAAAATTCGATTAGTTTCATAGTAAAAGTATGCTGGGAGAAATATGATTCAAGTTCCCTATATATATATAGCCACTTATCGAAATCCCCAAGACATGTACATGTTCAATTGAGGGATTCATCAAACGTGACCACCTTTCTGTGTTGTTCATGTGTACATATTTTTTGCATTAATATCTATAGGTATTCCTATATATTAGGAAAATATTGATGATAAGATGTATTAAGTTTTTTCCAAATCTAGTCTTATGTGTTCATACCATTCATGAGATCATTTAAATTTATTCTTTCTTTTGTTGTTAAGTTATTGAATATAATGATGATTATGGTTCGAATAGATATTTTTGATTTTCTATATTTGAGTCTTCATCTCTAATATGTTAAACCACTCTTTTTTCATCATGTTTATCAAAAACAACATTTTCTAATGCAAATATTCAATTGACAATTCAAGTCATTATATCAAGTAATATTGATTTTGACTAAAGTTTTTAGAAACTCCAAATTAAGAGCATGTGTATGTGAACATGTAATTAAATTATTATGCGATGAAAAATCATGGAATGGGTACTAGTTAATTTTTAATTATAAAACATTTTTCACTAAATACAAGACTTATTTAATGTAATCATGCATATTTTTTATTATATAAATCATATTTAAGGAAATATTATACATATTAAATATATATATATATATATATGAATATATTTCTATTTTAAAAATATTAAAAATATTGATGAATAATTATGTATGAAAAATATTAAAAATGAATAAATTATAAAAATAATAAACAAATAAATTGTTAAAATATTAAAAATTTAAAAATAGTAAACAAAAAATTAACATTATCAATGGATGCATAATATTAAATGAATTCATATTAATAAATGAGTGAAATTTAAATCAAAGATGAATAGTTTGAAAAAATATTTAAAAATGAATAAGGGGTTAATTATTTTCAAGTGTTACATTTTATTCATTTTTTATATTTATATTTAATATTTATTACAATTCACAATTAATATATATATATATACATTAAAATTTTTCATTTTTATTAATAATTGATTCATTAATATTTTTTATTTATTCATTTTTCATTTTCATTTTTTAAATTATTAAATTTTATTCATTTTAAATAGTTATATTTAATATATAATATTTAATATTATTTATAATATATATATATATATATATTGAATTTATTCATTTTTATTATAAAAGAATTAATAAATTTTTAAATATTTTTTTAATTTATTCATTTTTAATTTTTATTTGTTTAATTATTTCAATTTTATTTAATATTTTACTTTTTTAATATTTGTTTTTTATTGGAGTATATAAAAAATGTGGCCAGGAGACTTAGCTGGCTTGGAATGCGAGCTGAAGTGTGTGCTTGCATGTGCATGGCCGATTATGCTGGCAGGGCATGTGGGCCAATGCGTGGAGGAGAAGGCCTATAAATGTTACCTGAGTGTGTGAAGGATGTGTGCGGGCACTAATCCCCCACATTCATTAAATGTTGTGATAACAGAACACCCAAGATTATAAACCACGACTGAGAAAAATGAGAAGTCTTATGTGGGACGAAGCCGCATCAGATTACCATTTATCACTGCTAGATTAAATCGCTAAAAAAGGCCTATCATTATTAGTGAAGCATAAAATCACTTATAAATAGCAACCTTTATCAACACATAAAAAAGGGTAATAAATGGTGGTCTTTAACAATACTTAAAATGCTAATAAATTTTACCCATTATTGGTACTTTTTTAATTGCCGATAAAGACAACTCTTTAATAATTCCTTTTTAGTGCTGATTAAAGGTACCATTATATGAGATTTTAGCTAGTGATGATAAAGGCCACCACTGTTTATTGCGATTTTTTTAGTATTTTAATCGAGTTAAATAATTTTTTTATTAATTTTAAATTTTAAATAGTTAACATTTTTGAAATTTATTTAATTTTATTAATACATTTTTAATATTATTATATTTAATTTTGTTCATTTTTTATATTTATTAATGTTTTAAATTTTTAGAATTTATACATTTATTAAAATTTATACTTATTTATTTAATAAGTTTTAATATTTTGAATATGTTTGTAATTTGTATAATTATTATTTATTCATTTTTATTTATTATGATTGAATATTTTTACTATATTGGGAATTTATATAATCGATTACTACAAATGAATTTTAAATTTAATATTTTTATATTCAATGTGATATTTATTTTTAATAATTATTTTATTTATATAATTAATAATATATAATTTTTCATTTTTTTGTGTTTGTAATTAATGTAGTTAATATAACAAAATCATTTTTTTAATTTTTTTGTAATTTAATAAATTTTCTTTATTCATTTTTATAATTCATTCCTTTATAATAATTTATTCACTTTTAATATTTTTTATTTTTTAATATTTTTAGGATTTATTCATTTTTACTATTTATTTATACATAATTATTTAATAAATTTTAATATTCTTAATTTTTTTAATTTATATGATTAATATTTATTCAATTATATTTATTAACCTGTAATGTTTTTAAAATATTTTAAATTTATATAAATAATTTATTTAAATGCATTCGGTAGTATTTTTTCATTTTGGTACGTTTTTACAATCAACGAAGTTAATATTTTGAACAATAAATTATTATTTACGAAGTTTCAATTAGGGTTGTGATATCGATATATCACTAAAGCTTGAGTTTGGGACATAATTCTTGGTAGCGACCTTCAAAGAACTAAGTCCTCAAACTCAACATCTGGTGATGTACACATATAGTGTATATTTAAATCAATTTAGATGATAGGAAATCATGGAACCAATAGGTGCACGATGTTGGTGATGAAAGACTAAATAAACTCCCTTTTCCATATCACAGATCCCATGGTCTTTCCACTTCTTCTTTATCAGTTCTTCCACTCGGCAATATACTCATATAGTTTATATTTAATATCATGTGAATTATTCCAACATTCTCCCACTTGATTCATGTGGTATTATTTTATGATGTTTAATAAGTTCAATCAGTTATTATGCACATTTTAATCCATTCTATTATCTATACAATTTTAATTTCATCATAATTAAGGACAATGTCAACATTAGTTATAACTTCCGTAAATTATATACTAATATAGTCCCTTCAATGTACTACAACATTGAAATTTTTTGTATCCAAATTTAAATGGGGTATATATATATACATATATATATATATAATTGGTCCAACTATAATGCATTTATTTAAGACTACCATGTTATCATCATTCAATTAAATCGTGTATACTTATTGAAAACAGACATCAAGATCAAATCATTTGTAAGTCAAAGTGCCAACTATAATAAACATAAAAATCATTACATGTAATGAATCCTACTTATCAATAATTATAATACTTTTACCATGTCTAATAAATTTTCTGGGTGAAAAACATTTCATTAAAGGGTATGCAATCATATGATTTATGTCAAAATTTAATCGACAACTTATATTTTTGAATTTCTTCCTTAGTGACAAAGTACTTTAATTCCACATGTTTAACACATTTGGAATATTATTCATTATTTTAAAGTAAAAATTTTGTGACATAGTCACAAAAAATTTTCAAGGGCTTGATGATACCGTCGACAATTCCAACCCCAAAAATGAAGTTCTAAAACAACATACCTTGAATTGTAGCATAAAAAATTCTATAAATTCGATTTCCATGGTAGAAGTAGTTATAACCAATTTATTTTGACTTTTTCATGATATTTCTTCTTCAACTAGGAGATACACATAACCATAAGTAGACTTTCTTATATCAACATAACCAGAAAAGATTGAATTAGAGTATCTAATCACCTCAATATGATTGGATCTTTTATAAGTAATAATGTGATCTTTTATTCCTTGAAAATATTACAAAACATTCTTTACACCTCTCCAATGATCCAATCCAATATTGATTTGGTATCTTCCCAAAATACCAAATGAAAGTCAAATATATAAAATTCAACATGCTTGAGCATATATCAGGCTTCCAACAACATATGCATATGGAATTCCATCCATCCATTTTGAGTCCAAATCATCTTGGTACATTGATTAACATTAAATTTATCACCTTTTAGAATTGGAACTGGTGATGATGGATATTTTTCCATCCTGAACCACTCTAATATTTTATTAATATATATTTCATTAATATATATATTATATGATAATCTCAATAAATGTTGAAATATATTATAAAATATTTTTATTCCAATAACACATTTGGATTGTCCTGTGTCTTTTATTTCCAAATTATTAGAGCAGAATTTATTAGTCTCACATAATATACCAGGATCATTCATATAAATCATTATTTTTACAACATATATAATCAAGAATACAAATTTACCCCCTCTAATATTATGGTATATACTCTAATCAATTATGTTTTCCTTAAATTCAAAAGATAAATTATACCATTAAACCTAATATACCATTTTCGGGAAGACTGTGCAAGTATATATATGGGTTTATTTAATTTACATAGCATGTGTAACTTTCAATCAATGGAAAACCCCATTGGTGGTTCCATTTATATATCTGCCTCAACATTTCCTTTAAGAAACACTATTTTGACATCCATTTGAAGTAACTCTAAATCATACTAAGATACCCATGAAATAATAATTTTGAAAGAATATTTCATAGAAATTGGTGAGAAGGTTCCCTTATAGTTTTTTTAAAATGGTCAATACTCAGACAATAATGAGTTTAAGAAAACCTGTATAAAGAAACTTTAATTCACTTCAACTCCCAAAGACTTAACTCTTGTCGTAATTTTTTTTCATTTTAATGAAATGATCATGTATAGTAATGGAACCATCAAAATTAATTATGGTATATAAACTAATTAATATCTTAGTATTATATTTTTAGAATTTTGAGATCATTCCCCACAAATTTAATAACTTCTTTAGAACTTTCAATTTGGGGGCACTAGACTTGATGTTACATACTATACTCATTCTTATGAACATAAAACTCAACCAATTTTTTCTTTCACATATTTCATTATATATTTTATCATCATCACTACAATCATTCATAATAGTAGTAAGTTTTTCTATTCATAGTTACTAATCAAGATCCAATACACCAAGGGGAAATTGGATTTTCTCACTCCAATTCTAGAAATTTAGTCCATTAAATAACAAAACAATTGATTCATATGACTGTTATAATGACCCAGACTTAACATACATGAATATTACATCATTTTAGATGAATATTCATTACATTAAAAAAGTTCATGCTTAAGGATTATAACAGTTGAGTGTCTTTGGAAACATGAAACACAGTTTTCTAACTTGGAGAAAGATATTTTATGTTTCCTAAAACGATCTTCCCATTTATTACTCATACATAAAACATTTCTTCATAACCTAGGCAAAGGATACATAAGAAAGGATGGGATCAAATGTTCTGTAAGGGTAAATAAAGGAGATACGTAAGCATAATATAAACATAAGAGTATGAGAACAAGATTATAATCTTTGAAGATTATACCCTACATATCAAAGATCGTACACATAATCCATGACAAAATGTGTAAGAACCCGGTTTTTACTGTAAAAGATTTTGTAATATTCTTGATGTTATTCCAGAGCAGCGTCTTCAGATGGCGTGCGATTCTGAGCCCCAAAGTGGCTGGAATTAAATTTTCAATGCGTTCACACTGAAAACGCAAAATAAATGGGATAAATTCAATGTGGTGCTTCAGATCAGAGATCTGAGTGTACGGATTGGTTCAGAATGGGGTGTTTACCCTAGGAACGACATAAAACTTGTCGGCGCAGGATGTTTAGACCCCCTCGCCCGCTTTCGGAATGTTAAACGGATAATTAAATTAATTAATTTATTCGTTTAACGGCTTAACTCAAGTATCTATTAAAAGGTGGCTCGTATTGGAAAACCGAGGGCACCATTGAGTTTGGAACATTCCGTTTACCCTAGGAGGGGTTTAACTTTCACGGGCGCGACCCGTCTGTGAAAAAAGGACCCAGGGGCGTTTTCGTAATTTAGCGACTTCGGACGTTAAATTTTATAACTTTCAAACAGAATCTCAAAATCAAATTCTGAGACTGCCGTTGTGCTCAGGAGGTGGTTTTTACCCTAGGGGAGGCTAAACCTTGACCCCGCCGAGAGTTTCAGATGCGGGTTAAATTATGGGTTTAAATTAATGAAAATTTTTATTTTTATTTAAACCCTTCTCCCTTTCCCCCTCCTTTTTCACCCCCCAGCGAAGCCCTCTCACCCTCAACCTCTCCTCCTCTCCTCCACATCTCCGTCTAGGCAGCTCCGGCGAGGCAGCTCCGGCGAACCCCGCGTGAAGCTTCGGGCTACGCCCTTCGAGGTAGGAGGTTGCGTTTTGTTTTTTTTCCCGTACTTAACTTCGAACACAAATCTGCAAGTCGAATTACTGCCGAATTGTCGAGCGAGGCCCATATTTGCGTAGTATAGGTTCTGAGCTTCCTGATGCATGTTTCGGATTGAAAATCCGAGTCCCGGCGCGCTCGTAGCCGTCCACCGACAACATCGGGTTTTAATGTGTTTTTTCGGTGGTTTTGGGAGCTCTCCGTCCGAAATTTGGAGCTCCAGCGGTGACAGCGAGCTTCAGCGGCGGCGGAAGGCTCCAGCGGCGGCGGCAAGCTTCAGCAGCGGCGGCGGGCTTCGGCTCATGCAGGCAGCGATGCTCTTTCGGTGTGGTGAGGCGCAGAACCGGGTTGCGGGGAGGAGCTGTCGCGCTCGGCGGAGGAGCCGAGGCGCTGACCACCTCGGGCGGCGGCGTGGACAAGGACCCACCGAACGCGGGTCCTGCCGGCGCGACGCGGGGAGACCGGCCAAATATGCCGGTCTGTGTTGAAGAAACAGACCTGCTCGGGTCCGGTGGCTTTGAGAGGGCCACATCCAGCAGGCCGCGGCGGGTTGGTCCGGACCGGGCCGGCCGGTCCCGACCAGGCCGGCCGGTCGGGACCGGCCCATTTGGGCCCCATATAGTCGGGGGGCCGTAACTTGCAAACGGCGTGTCCGATTGATGTGCCGTCAGCGGCTGTGGGATCATGTCGGCGAGACAGCCCTGTTGAAGTGGGTTCCAGGGTTCTGTGGTTTCGTGCCCGAAGGCGGGTGACAGAAATGCGTTAATTTAATAATAATAAATCTATTATTTAGATTGTGACAGACGTGGCTCGTGAGCCGGACGTCTGTTTGACGTTTCGTCGGAGATGCTATGGCCCGAGAGTTGAGACGGACCTTCCAAAGTTGGTTCGGAACCTTTGTTATGAAGTTTCGTTGCTCAGGTGCACGAAACGTTTAATGCGGATAATTAATTAATTATTTATTTATTTATTCTTGCGTCAGACCTAACTCCCGCTTGGGATGTCCGATTGACGCGCTGTCAGCGGCAGGATGATCCCAATCCTCGTGCGGACTTTTTGAGGAGCTTTCCAAAGCGTTCAGGTTAGAGATGAGGTGCGGGCCCCACGAGTCCAAGTTCGCACATATTACGGTGAAACGTCCCTTTTTCAACCGACCTCTGTTTGGGGTGTTTGAGTACCTGTTTCTGGATGTTTTTCCGATGGGATTGCAATGGTGCAATCCGTCCGCTCTAATTCGGCATGATGGTGCGGGGCCCACGATGACCGTTTAGGCGTCGACGGCGATTTTTCCATCTTTATGACCGGGCGACCGTTTTGGACAAGTGAATAGTCTATCTTGTGTAATTTTTCGAGAGGATCGCAACGGTGCGATCCGTTCGTTGATTTTTTGGACCTGGATGCGGGTCCCACATGGCACCGCTCGTGTGCGGTGTGCCGGAATGCATCTTTTTCTCCGGATATCCATTGAACTCATTTGAGTAGTGTTTTTGATGTGTTTTCCTGAGGGGATCGCAATGGTGCGATGCGCCTGACGGTTTTCGAGGCCGAGGCTCAGGATCACAGGACGTCGTTCGGGCATGAGGCGTTGTTGGTGAATTTTCCGTCAGATATCCATTGGAGGCGAGTAAGTAGTCGATCTCGCGTGTTTTTTCGTGGGGATTACAACGGTGTGATATGTTTGGTTGTGCGGAGCCTCTTGCACAATCTTGTGAAATATGGAAATGTGAAGGTGCCCCGGGGGTGGTTCGTCTACTGTGGTTGTAGCGGACCCTTGGTGTGTGATCGTGTGCACTCTCATGTGAGTGAAGTAATTCTTGAATAGATGTGGTTGTCCGTGCCCCAGTCATTGAGGCGGCAAGTCAGAAATGTTACATCACACCTTCGCATTGTTGGGTGTCGTGTGCACGATAGCCCTTGGGCTGGTGACATGGTATACTCTGGGAGTATACGAGAGCGCTTGGAGGTACGTGTGGTTTGTACCTGAGATGTTTGTGCGCTCAGTTGGGGTTGAGATGGGGTCACACGTTGTGTGGGCCCCACGTTTGTGCCAGGTTCTACTTTACATACTTTGACCTCTCACGACGTAGAGGGTCCCTCTGTGCTCATTTGTTTGACCAGCTGGGTTGAGTGGTCTCCCCCTGGTTTCGTTCTTGATAGATCGGCCGGTAGCGGTGCTAGTGACACCCAGTGATGGAGCAGGCGCTGAACCTCTTTTGGGTCGGCTGTTCTGGAGTTGGGTGGTTGCATGATACCCACTCTGTGTTCGGTTAGACAGTTTTGTATCCTCCAGTAGAGATGGCCAGAGTAGTTCTGAGTTTTACCCTCTAGCAGGTCTGGGTAGTGGGTTAGTCATCGAATTTTAGGGTCTACCCTCCAGAAAAGACTGGGCAGTGGGTCACCTGACGCTATTAGGGTCTACCCTCCAGCAGAGACTGGGTAGTGGGTCGCACATCATCTAGTTCCAGGTCTACCCTCCAGCACGACTGGGCAGTGGGTCGCCTGTCGACTTATTCTAGGTCTACCCTCCAACAGGGCTGGGCAGTGGGTCGCCTGATGATGTATTAGGGTTTACCCTCCAGCATGGCTGTGCAGCGTGTCACCCGATATCTGGTTATGAATTACCCTCCAGTAGGGCTGGGCAGTGGGACACCTGTTGGCATTCTAGGCTCAGTCCTTTCTACTAGGCTAGCCTGTGGATTTCCTCCGTGATTACTGGAGTAGGACCCTTGGTTGTACGGGTCGGTGATGGAACAGCTTTGACTTGGAGGAGACCTCTCGACTGCAGGGCAGTGACGAGGTGTGGTTTGACTTTCCCTCGAACTCTCAATTACAAGGGGTACATTCCCCACTGAGACGCGTTCTTGTGACGCGATCTAAAACCGTGTGGGCGAGTCAGTGCCGCCCAAAGCGGATAGTGTCGAGGTGCGGTGATTGATCCCCTTGGATTGCAGTTCGGGGCAGACGTACGGGATGTTGGACATCGATGGTTTACTTCTGGGACTGTTAGCTACTCTTTTCTTGGGCTGAGCTACGGGACGGAGATCCCCTTACGACGTTGTTCGGGCTTCTTGATAGAGCATACAGATATGAATATACCTTGTTTCCGGTACCCACCTCTTGGGTTAGGTTACTCTCCTTCCAGGGGAGGCAAAGACGCGCGGGGTATGCCACGTGCTTTCCGTGTCTAGCTTCTCATGGTTGGACGAGTCTACTCTCATACTATAGGTAGCGAAGACTCGATGGGAAGTTCATCTTCTCACTATTTCCAGCTCCTTGTGTCTGGACGAGTTTACCTTCTTTCCTCTTGTTGGGTTGAGATGGACCCTCTACTATTACTCCACTGCACCCCTTTTTGTACTCCTTTACTTTTCCTGTTCGCTCTACTACTCACCCTTCGGTACCTCCTTTGTTGCTCCCTCGAGCGTTCGGGGTATCCTACTGAGTATTATTTTATACTCACCCCTGCTTGGGCTTTGCCCGCACTTCGTGTGCCCTTGCAGACGACGGACAGGTGGAGCGTGACTTCAGTGGAGCGTAGGAGCTTGGGATCTTGGACCGTGTGCGGTCGTCGTGGTCGGGTTCCAAGTGGGAGACCTGCCAGCTGTTTCTTTTTGTTTACCTGTTGCCGGGTTGTGCCACTTTTTGGTTGGGTCCATGTTTTGCCCCTTTTCTTTTCAGTTTGTACTTTGTACTATTTAGAGGTAAATGCACATCTGTGGTTTATACATATAGCAGTTGTTCTTTTTTACTCTGCTTGTTCTTTCTTTTACTCTACACTTTTACATTGAGTGTGCTGTGTGTGTGTGTACAGGTACAAAGGAAAAGGCCTTCCCGAGTTATTGTGCCTTCGGCACTGGTCTCCAGCCCCTGGCCAATGGAGGCGGGCCTGGGGTAGTTACGGATCAAGCCCGGGTAGGTTCGGGTCGTGATAAAGTGGTATCAGAGGCCGAGTACATGGCTAGTTTTGCAGACCATGCACGCTTTTACCCAGACTTGGTCCATGATGACAACTTCCGAGCGCGGAAGTTTGAGCAGGGTCCCCACCAAGAGATTCGTGTTGTCATAGTACCCTTGGTCATTTCTTCTTATGATGAGGTGCTAGAGCAGACATTGGTGACAGAGAGCTTCCTGTCATGTTTTGCGGTTGTTAGTGGGAGAGGGCATGAAGGAGCCGAGACGTCTGTCGTATTTAGCAGGCGCCGGAGGACAGAACCTCGATGCAGGTGGTCTTCCCACTGCCGGTTTCGGAGACGTGGTCATATACCACTGTGGCGAAAAGGCGCAGGGCCTCAGACGAGGATTCCCTTCCGTGAGTGGATCCCGGGCCGTGGTCGTACACCACAGTGGTGCCGGAGGACACCAGTGCAGCCAGAGAGGGTCAGTTCTATGCTTGCGATGGGCAAGGTTCCCTGGCACGGGACTGCCCGACCAGGCATGCGGAGAGCTTCAGGCAGGCAGCAGGTGCACCACCACGACAGAGGCAGCGCCGTGATCGGAGTAGTACCCATAGAGGTGGTGATTGCAGAAGAGCAGGATGAGCTGGTAGTCGGAGATGACTTTACGAGATATTCCCATCACCACTAGGTGGTCCATGTCAGGCTCCGGGAGCTGATAGTTGGGACCATGGATAGCCGCGAGCCTTGGATGTCTACGATCCTGTAGATCATGAGGTGATAAGAGGTACTCTCTACAGCTCTTCTACTTTTTGCAGTAGATTTGTTAGACTCTGCGTGTCAAATGCTTTTCTCCCAAATCCTTGTTTGATTTGTTACCAGGGTGGCGCGGGGCATCGGTGTAACCCTGTGTTCGTAAGGTAAAAGGCATGAGACCTTTTTCTTTAGTCAATGGTGTCGCATCCTTTGCCTTTCGAGCGTGTAAGAGAGCCTTGGTTGTGGGACATCATTTGTGGAATCTTGCTTGACCAGATATCCTTGGGTATTCCACCATATGGATATTCTGAAGGAGGGAATCACCGGGCCTTGTTCCAGGTGGGGGTGGTGATTCCAGTCACGACGTGTGACGCAGAGGTTCGACCGCGGAGGTGAGCTTCCCCTAAGGGCCTTCGGGTCTTTTGAGACCGTGCAAAGGGAAGGCGAGGTACCCTACTGCCTTTCCCTAACCCCAAAGTCTGGAGTGGGTGCACGACATCGGCACGGGCCAACCTCGTGTGAACAGATCAGTCCTTTGGTCTATGTGTGGTGGCGTTGAGCTGTGCGAGAGTTCTTCTGGGTACGGGAGAGCCAGGTGTGGGCTTAGTATCCTGAGTTGTTCCCTGGTTTTTCTTTTCAGGGATGAAAATATTGAAGGTGGGAATGATTTAAGAACCTAGTTTTTGCTGTAAAAGACTTTGGAATATTCTTGAGGTTATTCTAGAGCAGCGCCTTCAGATGGCGTGCGATTCCGAGCCCCGGAGTGGCTGGAATTAAATTTTTAATGTGTTCACACTGGAAACGCCAAATAAATGGGATAACTTCTAAACGGTGATTCACATCAGAGATATGAGTGTACATATGGGTCCGGAATGGGGTTTTTACCCTAGGAATGACATAAACCTTGTCGGCGCAGGACGTTTGGACCCCCTCGCCCGCTTTCGGAACATTAAACGAATAATTAAATTAATTAATTTATTCGTTTAACGGCTTAACTCAAGTATCTCTTAAACGGTGGCTCGAATTGGAAAACTGAGGGAAATGTTTAGTTTGGAATGTTCTGTTTACCCTAGGAGGGGTGTAACTTTCGCGGGCGCGACCCGTCTGTGAAAAATGGCCCCAGGGGCGTTTTCGTAATTTAGCGGCTTCGGACGTTAAATTTTATAACTTTGAAACGGAAGCTTGGAATCAAATTCTGATACTGCCGTTGTGCTCAGGAGATGGTTTTTACCCTAGGGGAGGCTAAACCTCGACCCTGCCGAGAGTTTCAAATGCGGGTTAAATTATGGGTTTAAATTAATTAAAATTTTTATTTTTATTTGAACCCTTCTCCATTTCCCCCTCCCTTGTTCACCCCCTAGCGAAGCCCTCTCACCCTCAACCTCTCCTCCTCTCCTCCACATCTCCGGCGAGGCGGCTCTGGTGAGGCAGCTCTGGCGAATCCCACGTGATGCTTCGGGCTACGCCCTTCGAGGTAGGAGGTTGCGTTTTGTTTTTTTCTCGTACTTAACTTCGAACACAAATCTGCATGTCGAATTACTGCCGAATTGTCGAACGAGGACCATATTTGCGTATTACAGGTTCTGAGCTTCCCAATGCATGTTTCAGATTGAAAATATGAGTCCCGGCGCGCTCGTAGCTGTCCGCCGACAACATCGGGTTTTAAGGTGGTTTTCTGGTGGTTTTGGGAGCTCTCCGGCCGGAATTTGGAGCTCAAGCGGCGGCGGCGAGCTTCAGCGGCGGCGGCGAGCTCCGGCGGCGGCGGAAGGCTTCAACAGCGGTGGCGGGCTTCAGCTCATGCAGGCGGCGACGCTCTTCCGGTGCGGCGAGGCGCGGAACCGGGCGGCGGGGAGGAGCTGTCACGCTCGGCGGAGGAGCCGAGGCGCTGACCGCCTCGGGCTGCGGCGTGGACAAGGACTCGTCGAACGCGGGTCCAATCGGCGCGACGCGGGGAGACCGGCCGAATAGGCCAGTTTGTGTTGAAGAACCGGACCCGCTCGGGTCCGGTGGCTTTGAGAGGGCCGCGGCCAGTGGGTCGCGGCTGGTTGGTCCGGACCGCCGGTCGGGACCGGGCCGGCCGGTCTGGACCGGCCCATTTGGGCCCCATATAGTCGGGGGGCTGTAACTTGCAAACGGCGTGCCCGATTGACGCGCCGTCAGTGGCTGTGGGATCATGTCGGCGAGGCGGCCTCGTTGAAGTGGGTTCCGGTGTTCTAGGGTTTGGTGCCCGAAGGTGGTTGACTGAAATGCGTTAATTTAATAATAATAAATCTATTATTTAGATTGCGACAGACGTGGCTCGTGAGCCGGACATCCGTTTGACGTTCTGTCAGAGACGCTATGGCCCGGGAGTTGAGACAGACCATCCAAAGTTGGTTCAGAACCTTTGCTGTGAGGTTTTGTTGCTCAGGGGCATGAAACGTTTAATGCGGATAATTAATTAATTAATTAATTAATTATTCTTGCGTCAGACCTAACTCCCGCTTGGGATGTCCGATTGATGCACTGTCAGTGGCAGCATGATCCCAGTCCTTGTGAAAACTTTTTGAGGAGCTTTCCAAAGCATTCGGGTTGGAGACGAGGTGCGGGCCCCACGGGGCCTAGTTCGCACATATTACGGTGAAATGCCACTTTTTCAACCGACCTCCGTTTGGGGTGTTTAAGTACCTGTTTCTGGATGTTTTTCTGAGGGGATGGCAATGATGCAATCCGCCCGCTCTAATTCGGCACGATGGTGCGGGGCCCACGAGGGTCGTTTAAGCGTCGATAATGATTTTTCCGTCTTTATCACCGGGCGATCTTTTTAGACAAGTGAATAGTCCATCTCGTGTGCTTTTTCGAGAGGATCGCAATGGTGCGATCCATTCGTTGAGTTTCAGGACCGGGATGGGGGTCCCACGTGGCACTGCTCGTGTGCGGTGTGCCAGAATGAATCTTTTTCTTCGGATATCCGTTGCACTCAAGTGAGTAGTGTTTTTGACGTGTTTTCCCGAGGGGATCGCAATGGTTCAATGCACCCGACTGTTTTCGGGGCCGAGGCTCGGGATCATGGGACGTCGTTCGTGTGTGAGGCGGTGTTGATGACTTTTCCATCGGATATCTGTTGGAGGCGAGTAAGTAGTCGATCTCGCGTGTTTTTCTGTAAGGATTACAACGATGTGATCCGTTTGGTTGTGCGGAGCCTCTTGCGCGATCTTGTGAAATGTGGAAATGTAAAGGTGCCTCGGGGGTGGTTCTTCTACTGTGGTTGTAGTGGACCCTTGGCGTGTGATTGTGTGCACTCTCGTGTGAGTGAAGTAATGCTTGAATAGATTTGGTTGTCTGTGCCCCAGTCGTTGTGGCGGCAAGTCAGAAATGTTATGTCACACCTTCGTGTTGATGTTGGGTGCCGTGTGCATGATAAACCTTGGGCTGGAGACGTGGTATACTCTGGGAGTATACGAGAGCGCTTGGAGGTAAGTGTGTTTTGTACCTGAGACGTTTGTGCACTCAGTTGGGGTTGAGATGGGGCAACACGTTGTGTGGGCCCCATGTGCGTGTCGGGTTCTGCTTTACATACTTTGACCTCTCGCGACGTAGAGGGTCCCTCTGTGCTCGTTTGTTTGACCAGCTGGGTTGAGTGGTCTCCCCCTGGTTTCGTTCTCGATGGATCGTCCGGTAGCGGTGCTAGTGACACCCAGTGATGGAGCAGGCGTTGAACCTCTTTTGGGTGGGCTATTCTGGAGTTGGGTTGTTGCGCAATACCCACTCCGTGTTCGGTTGGCCAGTGTTGTACCATCTAGTAGAGATGTACAGAGCAGTTCTGAGTTTTACCCTCCAGTGGGGCTGGGCAGTGGGTTACTCATTGACTTTTAGGGTCTACCCTCCAGCAAAGACTGGGTAGTGGGTCACCTGACACTATTAGGGTCTAACCTCCAACAGAGACTGGGCGGTGGGTCACCCGACGCTATTAGGGTCTACCCTCCGGAATAGACTGGGCAGTGGGTCACCCGATGACCTCTTAGGGTCTACCCTCCAGCAGGGCTGGGCAGTGGGCCGCCCATCGTCTAGTTCCAGGTCTACCCTCCAGCACGACTGGGCAGTGGGTCGCTTATCGACTTATTCTAGGTCTACCCTCCAGCGGGGCTGGGTAGTGGGTCGCCTGATGATGTATTAGGGTTTACCGTCCAGCAGGATTGGGCAGCGGGTCACCCGATATTTGGTTATGAATTACCCTCCAGCAGGGTTTGGAAGTGGGACACCTGTTGGCATTCCTGGATCAGTCCTTTCTACTAGGCTAGCATGTGGCTTTCCTCTGTGATTACCAGAGTAGGACCCTTGGTTGTACAGGTCAGTGATGAAACAACTTTGTCTTTGAGGAGACCTCTCGACTGCATGGCAGTGACGAGTTGGGGTTTGAATTTCCCTAGAACTCTCAAGTACAAGGGGCATATTCCCCACCGAGACGCATTCTTGTGACACGATCTAAAACCGTGCGGGTGAGTCAGTGCCACCCAAAGCGGATATTGTTGAGGTGCGGTGATTGATGCCCTCGGATTGCGGTTCGAGGCAGACGTACGGGATGTTGGGCGTCGATGGTTTACTTCTGGGACTGTTGGATACTTTTTTCTTGGGCTGAGCTACGGGACGGAGATCCCCTTACGAAATTGTTTAGGCTTCTTGATAGAGCATACAGATATGTATATACCTTGTTTCTGGTACCCACCTCTTGGGTTTGGTTACTCTCCTTCCAGGGGAGGCGAAGACATGCGGGGTATGCCACGTGCTTTCCATGTCTAGCATCTCGTGGTTGGACGAGTCTACTCTCCTAATATAGGTAGCGAAGACTCGACGAGAAGTTCATCCTCTCATCGTTTCCAGGTCCTTATGTCTGGACGAGTTTACCTTCTGTCCTCTTGTTTGGTTGAGCTGGACCCTCTACTATTACACCACTGCACCCCTTGTTGTACTCCTTTACTTTTCCTGTTCTCTCTACTGATCACCCTTCGGTACCTACTTTGTTGCACCCTCGAGCCTTAGGGGTATCCTACTAAGTATTCTTTTATACTCATCCCTGCTTGGGATTTGCCCGCACTTGGTGTGCCCTTGTAGAAGACGGACAGGTGGAGCGTGACTTCAGTGGAGCGTAAGAGCTTGGGATCTTGGACCACGTGCAGTGGTCATGTCCGGGTTCCAGGTGGGAGACCCGTCAGCTGTTTCTTTTTGTTTACCTATTCCCGGGTTGTGCCACTTTTTGGTTGGGTGCATCTTTTGCCTCTTTTCTTTTCAGTTTGTACTTTTTACTGTTTAGAGGTCGATGCACATCTGTGGTTTATACATATAGCAGTTGTTCTTTTTACTCTGCTTGTTCTTTCTTTTACTCTGCACTTTTTCATTGAGTGTGCTACGTGTGTGTGTATAGGTACTTAGGCAAAGTCCTCCCTGAGTTATTGTGCCTTCGGTGCTGGTAGCCGGCCCCTGGCCTATAGAGGCGGGCCTGGGGTAGTTGCGGCTCGAGCCCGGGTAGGGTCGGGTCATGACAAAATGGTTGGTAGTTCATAATTCATCAGGGATACTGAAATAAAATAACAAGATCCATGAGATAATAAGACATGGAATTTATGGAATACATATAATTATTGAAAATATTATGTCAAGGACAACCACCAAGACGTTCATAACATATTTGACTTGGTATTACCACCAGTGTACCTATATTGGTCTTGGGATAACCAACCGTGCACCCTCCTTTTTGTGCTTGGGCTGACCACCCATGTACCCTCACTTTTGGGATTCAGATGACCACCCATGCACCCTCCTTTTTGGTCTTAGTATGACCACCTACACACCCTCTATTTTAGTATTAGGTTGACCACCCATACACCCTCCTTTTTAATCTTGGTCTAAATACCTGTATACCCTCATCTTTGGGATTGAGATAAACACTCATGTACCCTCATCTTTGTTCTTAGGATAAACAACCATGTTCCCTATTCTTTGGGATTGGAATAAACACTCATTTACCCTCATCTTTGGGATTAGGATAGACATCCATGTACCCTAATCTTTGGTATTGGGCTAAAAACATGTGTACCCTCATCTTTGGGCTTAGTCTAGATACTTGTTTACCCATATCTTTGGGCTTGGGCAAGTCACACATGTACCCTCTGATCTCATATGGAATTTATCATTACCTAATGAATTGAAGTTTTATATGGGATCTCCCATTATGAAATCTATAATAGGCTCACCCAAACCTGTCTGGGTTACTTAATCGTATAAGCTGTATCTAGATTACCTAATGCTATCTGAGCTACCCATCGTATAAGTTATGCCTAAGAACCTAAAGATAAATAAAGTACAATGATCTTTCATATCATATAAAATCATAAAAATTAATTATTATTTCATAACATGATTATCCATGGAAATTAAATGGGTTTCATGTTAATATCTTTGGAACATTATTAACCCGTTGAAAAGGAATGAGTTCCATAAACATAGTTCCATAAAAAAATAAACCATTCAGAGAATGAATATGAATGTTATCCTTAGATCATACCCCCCATAAGTCATAGGTAACACCAAATTATGTCATATTATATGGAATACTTTTAAGGTATCATTTAAAAAAATATTGAGTAAAATATCCTTTCCACTTTGAAAAATTCTTTTTAAAAAATAAACAATTATGAAAACCATTTTCTTTGAAAATAACACTAAAAACATATAAATTAAAATTTTAAAACCATTTAATTTTTTTTAAACATAAAACAATTTATAAAATACATTAAACTAAAAATTATATTAAAATATAATTTAAAAACATCTTTATAAAACATTGTTTTTGGAATACAAAATATTTTTGACCGAAGAGAGAAATAAATTTGACTTTTTTTAAAAAAAATTCTTAATTATCCTAAGTACCAAAGAGTGGGAAATTGTACCATTAATTTAATATATAATTAATAGCCATATGATAATACAATTCATCCGAATTATTGATTATTAGGTCATGATATTTCAACATTGGAGACTTAATCTTAAACAATACCGATAAACGATGATATTGTAACCTAAAATCATTTCAACTTTGGTAACCTTGAATCACAAGCCCCATAAAGAAATAACATTAAATAAAATATGAAATATCATGATTATAAATAATTTATTGATATTAAAATTCAAATGGTATGTATATACTAATCATGAAATAATATAGGTTCATAATACAACATACGTCTCGATGAAGGAAAATTGGGACAAAAATCTCTTATTGATTTGGTAACTTTTAAACCGTATACCCCAGGAATGATAGATAAAAATGTGGATATTTAAATAAAAAAAGTTAATAATAATAATAATAATAAAATCCATACATGAAAATTATATTCACCACATAAAATAAATAGGTGTCACTACTAGAAAAATACCCTATACCAACAGTTTGGAACCGTTGGTATAGGCCTCCAAACCGTTGGTATAGGCTACACCAACGGTTTGAAGAACCATTGCCAAGTAAGCCATGGGGATTGGCCTATACCAATGGTTTTGAGAAAACCATTGGTATAGACCTATACCAAAGGTTTTTAAAACCATTGGTATAAGTAATATGAAAATCAATACCAACGGTTCCATAAAACCGTTGGTATATGTAATTCAAAAAATAATCATTCGGTTGGTTTTGATCCCAGCACCTCCCATTTGTGGTTGAATGACCTAACCACTAACCTAACTTAATTTTTTGAACATAATTCCATAAATATATATATGTAATATCATAATTATTTTAAATTTTTATTTATTTAATGTCCTCTGTAAGACGATTCTATTAAAAATACATGTACCTATACCAACGGTTCTCAAAACCATTGGTATAGACCTATACCAACGATTTTGAGAATCGTTGGTATAAGTTATTTGATTTTGGGACCTATACCAACCCTTTTGGACAAACCGTTGGTATAGGGGGGACCTATACCAACGGTTTGGCCAAACCGTTGGTATACGTCCCCCCTATACCAACGGTTTTCCCAAAACTGTTGGTATAGGTCCATATAAGTGACCTATAACAACGGTTTTGGCCAAACCGTTGGTATAGGTCCAAATTAATAAACTATACCAATGGTTTTCCAAAACTGTTGGAATAGATCATATTTCCAGTAGTGTGTTGAATATGACATGTGCCACACAGAAGTAAAATGTGAGACAGAAATCCATTACCACTTGTGTAACTTTTGAATCATGAGACCCATGAAAGAATAAAAAAAAATTGAATCTTTTAATATCATTAAATAAATTAAATTCATGATAGAAAATTTCAAAGGGAAGTATATGCACCGTAAAAAATAAATTAGTGGTGAATAAAGAATAAGTCTTACAGAAATAAAAGTGAGACTAGAAATCCCCTTACCTTAAGCCTTGAATTTCATCATAGAAATTAAAACCTCAAGTATAATAAATATAAGTTTATTATAAATATAATAAAGAACCATATGAATATATATCATATCTTATATCGGTTTTTATTACGTTTTATTACCATTTTATTAACAATTTCATGTTAAAGTCCTGTTTCAGGTAATAACCATTTTTTTCATATATATTTAGACTTGTTATTTTTGGTCCTCTTACTTTGTTCATGATTTACTCATTTAATAAATAAAAAAATGATATAAATATCATATATATTCAGTATATATGTATTTATAATAATAAATATAATATACAAATAAGAAATTAAATACACTATTCATAGATATGGTAAGCAGTACATAGGCATTAACGTTGTTTCCATTTTTTTGTCGTATTGAAAGAAAAAGTATAAATTATATATATATATATATATATCATTATATTATAATTTTTATGGTATATATATATATCACATATATCTATTAAAATCATCCGTAATACATTCCATGTAAAGTGTGAATGAATCACATTGCTTCGCGAGGTGGTAGTTTTCCCTACACACGAACGACGTTATCATATTCCTGAAAAATTGAAATAATGAAGGTATGTGTGATATAGAAATTAAAAAAATCATAATAAATTCATAAATATAATATATAAACAATATTTCCATCATTATTATCAACCTTGAAATGTGGCAATAAAAAACATAAACGACATTGATTCGCGAGGTAGTAGTTCGCCGTACATACTAACCCTAATTTCATAACCAATTTGATGAAATTTTGTGTGGTTTTATGTATTAAAAACATTATAAAAATATCTAATTATAGGTAATATAATTTTTTTACTATATAATCATAATATAAAAATAATTAAATGGGTTTGAGGAAGAAATAAAACAAAAACGTTCATTGATTAACCATACCTCTGGTTCGAGTATCATCTTTTGGTTTTCACCATAAGACTTCATTGGTTGGATTTATACCCAAAATAAGGATTATATTTCTATATTAGGGAAATGAAGAATTAAATTGGGTAGTTATTGGATGAACCAATTGGTTTTTAGGGTGTGAACAATGAAGGACATGTGGTTTCCTTTTATAAGTGAGGGAGAGGACACACATGGAATGTTCAAAAATTAAGTTAGGTGAACCCACATTTTTACAAAAAAGGCTTAAATAATAAACAAATTCATGAAATTAATTAATAAGGTCTAAAAAAGTACATTTTTTTCAATTTTATTGGTCATTTTACACTTATGTTTGAAGTTTAGTCCCTTGGTAAACCCGTTTTTCTCTTAATTATCGTGATTAATTTTAAATATTTTCACCTATCACATTGGTTAAAAATTAAGTTGGTATTATTATAAATTATAAATTATTTATATTAAAAATATTTAATCCATTTTCCAAATTAAATTCATATAATTGGTTGAAATTGATTTAAAATTAATCCACACAAGTGATGAGAAAGCGGGGTTGTAATGAGAAATGTTCAAAAATTTGAAATGTTTTTATATCTATTTTCAATGTGAAATTGATTCTGATGACCTAAATTGGATTAATTGATTAATAAAACATATAATTATACTTTAAAACCAATTTAAAATATAATTTATCATTATAAATAAATTAATCTAAATGGTAATTTTCTATTAAAATTTAGTATTTTTTATTATTTATAAAAAACAAAACATTTCAAAAAAAATCCCAAAAATTCACACAAATATTATTTCGAACTTTATATTTAAAAATTATGTTTATTTTTTTCAAATATAATTTATAAAAGTGTCGAAAATATATTTAAAATAATTGTGCCATTAAAAGGAGGTAAAACTACCTTTTAGAAAAATACATATTTTTATGCATAAAATTGGATTTCATTCATATCACTTATCAATAAAACACTTGAAATGAATGTTAAATAGTTTATTTAATATAATATATTTATAATTAAAATCATTCATCAAAAGTCATTTTTTAATATTTTTTGATAAAACATGGTTGTGCATAGAAAAATAGTTCTTTATAAAAGGAATTTCTTTATTTTCAAATAGTTCTTACATTAACTTATAATTAATTGGTTACCAAATAATTCATTTTATAAAAATGAATAATTTTTTTATAGTTTAGTTAATCCTTTTCATACACACTATTTCAATGGTTAGGTGGTAACTATAAAAATATTTAATAATACACCACATTTCATTTAAGCTCAGTGTTTTGTGTAATGTAACCTAAGATCGGTGTTGCATGTAACACAATCTAATATTTGTATTGTGTGTAACACAATTCCAACACAGTTTTGTATTTATCACAAGATAAAATCAGTGTGTAGTACAATCTTAAGTTGTTATTTTGTATATATCAAGAATAACTTGGTGTATCATGTAATGAAGTCCATTAATGAATTTTAATTTATTCCAAAAAAATAATAAATACACAGATTGTTACATTCTACCCATAAAATGAATTTTTCCCTTGAAATTCATCTACATAATCAATTTTTTATTCATGAAATTTCATTTCATAAAAACCCACATCATAAGAGTGGATACTAAAACATCCTTAAAAATGATTGTAGGAAACTGAATAGTTACCTAAAGTAACTCATACCTAGGTTTCCACATAGGGGAACATAGGTGGGAACTAAAGATTTGGACATGGAAAAAATCATAAATAACTATAAATAGGGATAGATATCACTAATCACAAGAATGTGGGTGATCCTGAGATGGTTAGTGATTATGACACCATAGAACAAAGAGGCACGAAAAAGTTCATTGATATCATCAATAATATTTATATGAGGGAAGTTTTTTATTTTAAGACCCTTTTCCTAAAGTTTAATAATTTTCACAAGAGGATATTATTACATGATTTCATTTCATTTCATCTAAACAATATCACCCTTTGGTTGTACCATTATTAATTTACATTTTATCTCATACTCCATGAAATTAAGATGAATTTTTTATCCCTAACGTGTTAACAGATGATACGATTCATAGATAGAATGATAAGCCATTCCATCTATCGTTAATTATCATAAAAAATGGTTACCATAAGTTATCTAATAAGGATAAATATTCATATTGTGAAACATAAATCTCTAAAACCTCATTAAAAGTTTGACATAAAAAATTTCATAAATGGTTAACCCTTTTGGCCCTTCTGAAAGATAAAAATACAAAACTTTAGAAAAAAGTTCACTAAATTTCTCGAAATCATCTCAAAATTGAACCCCATATATCCTAAAGTAGCTCATGATTGTGAAATAAAAAATATTTTAATACTTTCATAATGAGTTCTCTTGAAACATGGTAACAACTATAACTACCATAATATCACATTGAAAACATACAAAAATCTTCATTCCTTACGTAGAATGCAAATTATCATATATATTGTCTAAATTCAAAAAGTATGTAAACTTCATCAGTGATATCATAAAATTATTTTTTCAATAAATCATTCTTCAATTATGAGGTCATAAATACTATATAGTTTACTTTATCCATATCAATCATCTCTTTATACATGCTAAACACAATTTTCTCAACATCAAAAACACATTAATGCTTACCTTCCCTTAATCAAAATATCACCTTTACGTTATGTCACTTCACTAGGTCATCATCACCATTGAAAATATTTTTACAATTCCTTAATAAAAAACACATACTTAATAATTCCTAAAAAATAATTCATGAATTAAAATATATATACACTTCAATCATCCCACTTATTTTTCAAACCATTAAATAGGATTCTCATATTATTCCTCAATACCCCTTTCCTAAAATATGAAATGTGAACCGAGTCTTAACATTCATCAAACTCAATTTAATCATGATTATAATCAATATTTTTATAATAGAACATACCTTTCATATACCATTCATGGTCTCTTCATCACTAGTGTAAAAACCATTACCAATACAAACTTTTTGAATTATTTCATGATATTTTCCCTTAAGGCATTAATTTGTATACTTCCCATACTTTACACACATAAAACATTAAACTATTGATAATTACTTAGGTAGACCAATATTACAATCAATTTCATCAACTAAACTCTTCATTTTTCCTCAAATATTAATTACTTTGTGGAATTATTCACCACACATAAGGCATCTTCTGAATCCATTAATACATTCAATTTAGTGATTATTCCCATATTTTTGAAATATTGGAAACTAAATATTCATTCCTACTTGGTTAAAATCACCTAATATCTAAAAGAACTCTTTATTTATCTTATTAAGTGAGTTTGAGATTTGGTTATGGTATATGTTGTTAATCATGTTCAATAAAAAATGATTAGGAATAACCACAAAATAAATTACTCCAATCATCATCCTACTTTACTTGTCATCATAAAATTTTCTGTCACATTCAATGTCAACCTAATTCATTTTAGTTTACAGAAATGACTAAAACCAAAAAAATGTAGTGTGAGAAACACTAATCATAGTGTAAAACCACATTATCATAATAATTTTCTTATAAGATGTATAAATACTAAAATATTATTTAATATATTCCACATTAGATTTATTCTAGGCCACTCATAGTCACTATCTATTTAAATCCTTAATTATGGTTTGTAAAGTGTTTGTGAATTTATAAAGAATATCCCCCAAGAGTGTAAATCTTGTTGTTAAACAAGGACATTTGTCTTTCACAAATTTCAAATCGATTCTAGCACAATAGGGTGTTTTTAGTTTTATTTACCCTATGTACATCAGTGATAGAGACACATCCACTTTTAGTATCTTGATATGGATTAAATTTCTTGTAAAACACATGATATATCCTTTTCCCAAATTATAGGACATTTTCCTATACTTTAAATCATCTCTAGACATATCCTTAGAGAAATCCCTAGACAGATCCTTAGAAATATCTCAATGGATCTCACTAAAGTTTTCTAATTGTAGTTTCTAAAGGTTAACTAAAACATTTCTTTTATACTAACTATAATAATCTAGGATTAACATGTATGAATATTAAATCATTTTCGATGATCATTAAGAAAATTACAAAATTATATGCCCAAGGAACATAGTATTCTAGTGTCTTTGGAAAATCTAAATATAATATTCTAACGTGGTGAAAGATCTTTGATGTATCCTAAAAAGATCTTCCAATTTAATAATCCTACTTAAAATCTTTTTTCATAACCTAGGGAAAGGAAACATATGAAAGGGTGACCACAGATTCTTAGTAAGGGTAAATAAAAGAGATACATAAGCATAACATAAAAATAAGGGTATGGGAATATGAGAACAAAATTTTAAGATCATACCTTGCATACCAAAGTCTATACACATGAGTCATGTAATAAAGATTGTAATTTCATTAGACATGAGTTAGAAGTAAATCATAGAACATGATACATGAGAGAATAATACATCAAATTTATGGAATACATATAATCATAGAAAATCTTATTCCAAGGATACCCACTAAGACATTTATAACATGATATGCTTGGTATAACCACTATGTAAATACTTTGACCTTGGTTTTAAAACCCATGAAACCTATTTTTTGGGCTTGTGATGACCACCCATGCACCCTATTTTTTGGGAATTGGCTGACCACTAGTGCATCCTCCTTTTTGGGCTTAGTCTAAACACCTGTATACCCTCATCTTTGAGATTGGGCTAAACACAAATGTAACATTATATTTGGGCTTGGGATGAACACCCATGTACCCTCACCTTTGGGATTGGAATAAAAAATTTGTTAACCTCATATATTTACCAAGACATAAACCCATGTACCCTCATCTTTGGTCATAGGCTAATCACCCAAGTACCCTTATCTTTGGGATTGGGCTAGACACCCATGTACCCTCGTATTTGGAATTATGATAGACACCCATGTACCCTTTGAGCTCATATGTAATTTATTATTACCCAATACATCTAAGATATATATGGGAACACCTATCATATAAGATATAATGGGCTCAAATGACATTATATGGGCCACACCATCATATAATCTATAATAGTCATACCCAACACTATCTGGGACATCCCATCATATAATCTATGATCAAAAAGCATAACATGAATAAAGTAAAAAAAGATCTTTCATATAATCATAAAAACTCATAAAAACAATCATTGTTCTTTCATAACATAATTAAACCATGGAAAAAATGGGTTTTGTGTCAATCTCTTTGGATCATTATAAACTATGGGAAACAAAATGGATTCCATTAACATCATTCCATCAAAACATAAACCATTCAAAGAAATAATATAAATGGTATTCTTAGATCATATCCCCTATAAATAATAAGTAACACCAAAACATGTGATCATATATGGAAAATAATTTTTAAGGGATAAATTAAAAAATTTCTTAAGGATAATATCCATTCTTCTTTTAAAAATTATTTTTAAAACATACAACATTTTTAAAACCTTTTTCTTTGAAAATAACCTTAAAACCTATAAAGAAAGGTTTTAAAACCATTTTAAAAAGCTTTTAAAACATAAATAATTTTCAAAATAATTTTCCATGAAAATTATATAAAAACATTATTTAAAAACATTTTTGAATTTTTTTAGAAAACATGGATTTTTGAATTAAACGGATTTCTAACCGAAGAGAGAAATAAAGTTAAATTTTCATAAAAACAATTTCCTAATTATATTAGGTAATAAATATTGTAAAAATGATACCATTACATGAATATATCATGAATAAACATATTATAATAAAATTTATGAGAATTATTGATAGGTATATCATGAGATATCAATATTGGAGACTTGATTATAAATAATTTCGATAAATGATGATATTGTAATAAAAAATCATTACCACTTTGGTAATCTTGAATCCTAATACTCTAGAATTAATAACATAAAATATCATTAGGATGAATAAATTCATGATATTAAATTTCCAAGGGGCTATATATACACCACATGAAATAATATATGTTCATAACATAACATATGTCTCAAAGAAAAAAATTAAGAGAAAAATCACTTACCGATTTGGAAACTTTTGAACCGTAAACCCCTTGAAAGAGATATAATCAAATTGATATTTAAATACAAATTATTTTAAGTATAATAATCCTAAAATAAACTAATGGTTAGTATATTCACCGCATAAAATAAATAGGTGGTGAATATGACATGTGCCTCACTAAAGTAAATAGTGAGACATAAATCTCTTACTACTTGAGTAACATTTAAATCATGAGACCTGTGAAATAATAACATATATTTAAACTTTTAATATCATGAAATAAATTAAATTCATGAGATAACATGTCATAGGTCATTATATACACCATATAAAATAAACGAGTGGTGAATAAGGCACAAGTATAACATGAATAATTGTGAGCCCGAAAACCCCCTTACCTTATGTATTGAATTTCTTCATACATGTTAAAACCTCATGTATAATAAAAATAATTTTAGTATAAATATATTATATAACCTTATTCATATATATAATATCACATATGGTTTTCTTTTGACCTTTTATTACTTGTTTATCACCATCACCCAATCTATTAAAGAACATTTCCTTATCTTCTTTGGCGAGTTTGAGAGTCGGTTAAGGTGAATATTGTTAATAATATTCCATTAAAAATGATTATGAATAACCAAAAAGTACTTTACTATAGTAATCATCGAATTATACTTCTCATCTAAAATTTTTCCATCACATTCAATGTCAAATCGGTTCCTTTAGGTTCACACCCTTGATTAAAGCCCAAAAAATATAGTGTGAGAAACACTAATAATAGTGGAAAACTACATAATAATAATAATTCACTTATAGGATGTATAAATAATGAAATAATATTTAATATATTACACATTAGGTTTATAATAGGTCATTAATAGTCACCATCTATTTAATTCCTTCATTATGGTTTATAAAGAATTTGTCAATTTCCAAATAATATCCCCAAGGCATGTAAAACTAAGTGTTTAACAAGGCCCTTTGTATTGAACTAGTTCCAAATAGATTATTCCTCAATATGGTGTTTTCAAGGTGGTTTAAGCTATATAAATCTGTGATAGATCCATATTCACTTGTAGTATCCAAACTATGATGTAATTTCTTAGAAAACACTCACTCTATCCTTTTCCAAAATTCTTGGACATTTCCTTATACTTTGACACATCCCTAGACTTATCCTTATAGATACATCCCTATACATATACATAAAAATATATATAGGGATATAAATAATGTTTTCTCATCATAGTTTCCAATTTTTTACTAAACATTTCCTTTTCTACCAACTATAGTAACCCTAGATTAACATGAATTGATATTAAATCATTTTATTCGAATATTCAGCACATTATAAAAGTAAAATCTGATAGAACTTAATAGTTTAGTGTATTCAGAATCTTGGAACATAGTATTATAACATGGTAAATGATCTTTGATGTATCTTACAAAGATATTCCCATTTAGTATTCCTACTTAAAACATTTCTTCATAACCTAGGGAAAGGTGATATAAGAAAGGGTGACCTCAGATGATCATTAATGGTAAATAAAGGTGATAAGTAAGCATAACATAAACATAAGGGTAGAGAACATGAGCTTAACATTTAAAGATAATATCATTAATATAAAAGACAAATACACATGAGTCATGGAATAAATATTAGAAGTTCATAAGACATGGGTTATAATAAAATCAAAGAACATGAGACGTGACATAATAAGACATGGAATTTGTGGAATACATATAAGCATTGAAAATATTATTTCAAGGCTACCCACTAAGACATTCATAACATTTTATCCTTGGGATAATCACTTATGTACCAAAATTGGGATTTGTTTTACCACCCTTACACCCTATTTTATGGGCTTGTGCTGACCACCCAAGCACTCTCCTTTTTGGGCATCTGCTGACCACTCATGCACCCTCCTTTTGGGGCTTCTTCTAAACACTCGTATGCATGAATCTTTGGGATTGAGAGAAACACCCACATACCCCCATATTTGGGATTGTGATAAAATCCCTTGTATCCTCATATTTGGGCTTGGGAAAAAATCCTATGTCCCATCATATTTTGACCTGGTAAAGACACCCATGTACCCTCATCGTTTGGATTAGGTTAATCACCCAAGTACCCCCATATTTAGGATTGGGATAGACACCCATATACCCTCATATTTGCGATTATGATAGACACCCATGTACCCTATAAGATCATATAGAATATATTATTACCCAATACATTGATGTGCTATCTAGGAACACCTATCATGTAAGATTTAAAGAGATCACTTGTCAGTTTCTAGGAAACACCATCATATAAGCTGTAGTAGGAATACCCAACGCTATATGGGCTATCCCATCCTATAAGCTATGTCTAAGACAGATAACATGAACAAATTAAAAAGATGTTTCACATCATCATAAAAACTCATAAAAACAATAATTTTTCTTTTATATCCTGATTAAACCATGGAAATGAAATTTATTTCATGTTAATATCTTTGGAACATGATTAAACCTTGAAAAAATGGGTTCTATAAACCTCATTCCATCAAAACATAAACCATTCAATGAAATAATATGAATGGTATCCTTGGATAATTTAACTCATAAGGCATATGTAGCACAAATACATGTCATTATTGATGGACAATAATTTTTAAAGGATTACTTAGAATATTTCTTGAGTATAATATACTTTCCTCTTTGAAAATTGATTTTTAAAACATAAAACATTTAGAAAACCTTTTTCTTTAAAAATAACCTTATACACCTATAAAGGAATATTTGAATACCATTTTAATTTTTTTTTAAAAAACATTTTAAAAATAATTTTCCAGTAAAATTTTCTTAAAATATCATTTAAAAACATTTTTAAAAACACGTTTTGAAAAAATGGATTTTGGAATAATATAGATTTCCGACCAAAGATAGAATTAAAGTCATATTTTCTTAAAAAACATTTTTCTAATTTTCTTAAGTAACAAAGAGTGGAAAATGATACCATTACAAGAAGATATCATGAATAAACAGAGGAGAATAAAATTTATGTGAATTATTCAGAGGTATATTATGAAATATCAATATTGGAGACTAGATTATAAATAATCATGATAAATGATGATATTGTAACAAAAAAATCATTACCACTTTGGTAAACTTTAATACTAAGCCCCATGACCGAATAACATAAAATAAAACATGAAATATAAGTAGAATTAATAAATTAATGATATTAAATTTCAAAGGTTGTGTATATACACCACATGAAACAATATAGGTGTATAATATAATATAGGTCTCAAAGAAGGAAAATTGAGACGAATATTCATAGTGATTTGATAAATTTTGAACCATAAACCCCATGAAAGAGAGATAATAAAATAAATATTTAAATAAAAATAATTTTAAGTATTATAATTATAAAAAAGTAAAAATGGGTAATATATTCACCACATAAAAGAAATGGGTGGTTAATATGACATGTGCCTCACAGAAGAAAATAGTGAGACAAAAATCCCTTACTACATGAGTAACTTTTTAATAGTGATCCTTATGAAAGAATAAAATAAATTTAAACTTTTAATAACATTAAATAAATATAATTAATGATATAACATTTCATAGTTCATTATATACCCAAATCATAAGAAACAAGTGGTGAATAAGGCACAAGTCTCACAGAAATAATAGTGAAACTGAAAATACCCTTACCATAAGTCTTCAGTTTCTTCATAAATGTTTAAAACTAATTTATAAAATAAATAAGTTTATTATAAATATATTAAATATTCTTATTAATATATATAATGTCACTTATGGTTTACTTATGACCTTTTATTACTCATTTATTAACAATTTCATTTTAAAGTCTAGTTTAGGGTTAAAAGCCACTTTGTTTTACGTATATGTTTTTACTTTTATTTTTGGTACAATTAATTTGATCATAATTTTCTTATTTATTGAATATAAAAAATGATATAAATATCATATATATTTATTATATATAAATATTTTTAATAATCGACAAAAGATTGAAATAGGAAATGGAATACACTATTCATGGAGATGGAAGGTCAAGTGTATGCATGAACGTTGTTTCCATTTTAATTTTTTATTAAAAGAATAAAAGTAAATTATATATATATATATTATAATTAAAGTGTAATTTTTATGTTATATATATCACATATTTCTATTAAACTCATTTTTTATACATTACATGTAAAACATGAACGAATCAAATCGCTTCACGAGGCGGTAGTCCGCCGTACACACGAACGACGTTACCATATACCCACTAAATAGAATCCATGAATGTATGCCTGATATAAAAATTAAATAACAATAATAAAATCATAAATATCATAAATATAATATATAAACATTATTTACATCATTATTCCTAACCTTGAAAGGTGGTAATAGAAAAACGATTGATATTGGTTCGTGAGGAGGTACTCCTCCATACACATGAATGATGATTTTGTAACCCATTAGATAGAAGTGTGTTTTTGGTAATAAAATTAGAATAAAAAAATTATATTTAATATATTTAGTTTATTAAATAATATTTATGTAAAAATTAATAAAGGGGTTTGTTGATGAATGTTACCTCTTCTTCAGGTATCTCCTTTGGTTTTCACCAAAGGACTTACTTGGTTTGATTTATTACCAAAGTAAGGATTATATGAAGATATTAGGGAATATTATAAGTAATTTTTCATTGAGTTTTATGTTCCAGTTGTTTTGATATTGTGAATAAGGGATGAGAGGTGGTGGCCTTTTATAAGTGAGGGAGAGGACACACTTGGCATTTTTAAAATAAAAGTTAAGTGTTATCAATATTTTTCCTAAAAAAGTCTTAAATAATGAAATATATTATATAAAAGAATGGTTATGGTCTAAAAAATTCCATCCAGTGGGTATTTTAAATGTTCCTGGCCATTTTACTGCTTAATCTTAATGTTCAGTCCCTTGGTAAACTTGTTTTTTCTTAATTGTCGTGATTAATTTTAACTATTTTCACTAATCACTTTAGTATAAATTAATTTATATTTATTAAAAATTAAAAATTATTCTGATAAAAAATATGTAATCCATTTTTAAAAATTAAATCCATAAAATAGGTTGAAATTAATTTAGAATTAATCCCGCAAACCTGACATGAAAGTTGATTTTTGAAGAGAAAAGTTCAAAAGTTTGAAATGTTTTTATATCTAATTTCTATGTGAAATTGATTAAAATTACATGAATTGAATTAACTGAAATATATTTGATATAATTATTCTTTAAAACCAATTAAAAATATATTTTAACTTCATAAATAAATTAAGCAAAAAAGTTGTTTTCTATTAAAATTCGGTATTTTTCATTATTCATTAAAAAATGAAACTTTTCAGAAAAATAAAAAAATTACCCTAAGATAATTTTGATGTACTAATTTCATAAATGAAGTTTATTTTTTTGAAATATAATTTATAAATGTTTTAAAAACTAGATTTAAATTAAGAACGTCATTAAAAAGAGGTAAACATGCCTTTAAAAGAATTATATCTTTTTATGCATAAAATTAGATTTTATTCTTATCTCTTGTCTATAAAACACATAATATGAATATTAAATAGTTTAATTAATAATATATACATATATAGTTAAATTCATTCATCATAAGTTTTTTTGTTTAATTTTTTGAGATAAAACAAGTTTGTGCATAGACAAATAGTTATTTATTAAAAGAATTTATTTAGTTTAAAATAGTTCTTAATTTCATTTATAATTAATTAGTTAATGAATAATTTATTTCATAAACATGCATAATACATATTTTTATAATTTAGTTAATAATATTCATACCTTCTATTCCAACAACTAGGTGATAACTATAATAATATTCTAATAATTCATCATGTTTCGTCTAAACTCATTGTTGTGTATAACAGAAGCTATGATTGGTTTTGCATGTAACACAATATAAACTCAATATTCCATGTATCATAATACAAACTTAGTATTGTGTATACCATAATAAAAACTAATTTTTTTATATAGTGCAATATTAACATATTATTATGTATAAAGAAAGCATAACTCATTGTAACATCATATGAAAGCCATTAAAGAGTTTTATTTTATTCGAAAAAAAATAATTAATAAAAACACGGGGTGTTACAAGTGAAATGAAAATGGAAATCTAACTAAAATAAACACATTCTTAAATTTAATACATTAAGATATAAATAAAAATACATTGATTCATAAATATTTTCTAATATAAAATGTGTAATAGTGTACTCCATCAGGTGAAACACTACTACATAATCATAATTGATACTAATAAAATTAACTTTATTTGGAAGTAACATATACATTAATTAGAAATATTTAATATGTTTTTATTTATAAATGATTATTAAAATGCCTAGATTTATCTCCAACAATTATATTCATCAATTATAATAATATAAAAATCACCTTTGGGAAATTAATAAATAACTGATAATGATGAATTTAAATTATTTATAAAATATCATAATAGTATCAAATATATGAGTAATCGATATATATCATTTTCACATAACTTCGGAAAAATTTAACATTATTATTTTACCAATTTGGTTATTAAAAAATATAATATGTTAATTCTAAAAATATAAAACATTATAGAATCATAACAATAATATTTATATGATGAATATTTTTTTGTTTAAAACTTTATCTTCATGAACTTCATACTGATAAATTTGATTTTTTTAAATGTAAATTGTCAACTAAAATAAATTCTTTACAAAAAATATAAAAAATAAAATTTTAAGTGATAATTTTTTGAAATATTGTTTTTACTAAATCTAAGTACATGTTCAAATAGAAAAAACATATAATTACTCAAATTTGAAAAAACACAGATTTCACAACCATACTCTGGTACAACATGTTGGTTTATCTTAACCTAAAATAAAGGATTTTAACTTTTGTATTTATCACTTAAAAATCAAAAATAATTTTTATTAAACATCACATTAAATGAAAAACAAACCTTGATCATATAAATCCTTTATTTCTCTCCGAAAGAAAAAGGATTTATACCCTTTTAATTATTCTCTATTTCTCACAATTTGATAGAATGTACCAGAAAAAAGTGAGACATAATGGAAAGGATATGACCCTTTTAAATAGGGATAAAATGGTTACATGGGTAGTTTTATAATTAATTTTATGAAAGTCAATTAATGTGAAAATGTTAATTTTCCATTAATTTGACATAATTATTTTTTTCAAAGTCCATCAATCTGAAAAAATTATCTCTCATTATACCATTATAATATTTATTAAACTTAATATCAGATGAATTATTCCAACAAAAAACCATCCATGTTGATGTTTAAATCAAATTAAAATGATACTTGATGTTATAAAGGTTTTATGAGTTATTATAAAGTAGATATAATATTACACACTCCATGGGGTTTTTAGGTCAATCATCAAATGTTACGGTCCTTTAGTTACTTTAAATTATAAGTCTTCACTATTATTAGATGAAACCAATTATAGCATACATTATTAGAAACTATATATTAACCCTTAAATTTTAATGTCTATATACCACCTTCATATATATCTTATCAAGTTCAAGATTTAATATACTGTATTCTGGGAACAAATTTAAAATTAGGATGACAATTTTGAAGTGCTAAAATTGAATTGTTTATCATCAAAAAAATCTATTGAACAACTTTCTTCACATTATCAATGAAAATGTGTCTTTAAATTAAAATAAAATTTTTTCCATTGAAATCATATAAATTTATATCATCTTTTTTTGTCATTTCTCTCAAATATAAGGGATTAATGAATGTATTGAGATAAATCCAATAATAATTTGTTGAGTATATGATATTTTTCATAACTATATTGAAATTAAAAACCTAAAAACCCATAATGTACGGTTAAAACATGAAATGATTCACTAATAATTAATAATTATTATTTATTTTAAACATGCATATGTTCAATCACTCATAACATAAAGGCCAAAAAAATTCAAATTAAAATAAATGGATATAATTTTATCTAAAAATTCGGTGAATTTTTTATTTTGTGGTGAAGTAATTTCCAAAAATTAAAAATTAATATACTTGGTTTATTTTAAATGAATAGTTTTAATATATTATGAATAGATATTATATTTTTTCATTGTAAAAAAATAGATATTGTGAGATGAACTATAAAATGGGGAAAATTTTTAGAGTGAAATTTATAAAGAAAAGAGGTTAAGTTGATATAAAGGTTTTAAAACACAATTATTATTATTTTTAGTTAGTATTTTTCCTATTTCTATACATTTTTATTATATTCCCTAACTTCCAAAATATCATTTAATCATTTTCATTACACTTTTATCCTATTCCTATGCATATTTTTTCTCTCCATCCTCTTTCAATTTCCATGATCTCTCAACCTATGACTCCTATCAATAGAAAACCCCTCTAATATATCTTGTATTGGGAGTAAAATAAATTGAACTATATATGGTGGAAAATGATGCTTTCATATTATTTGGTAAAATGGGTAGCCTAATATGAGCATAGAATTTGTTAAATACATATCCTTAGGGATGGTTGAGGAGGTCAAAATATTATTTAGTCTATTTCAATAGTGAGTTAATGAGAAAATTTCAGTTTGACATTCATGAAATAATGAGAGTAATTATAGATCAATTAACAAGAAATTTGATTAATTAATTAATTGACTATGGAATATAATTTAAATGGATAAATAATTAAATAATTTATAGGTTGAATCCCTGACCTAGATCACCTGAACAACACCTAGGAAATAGAACCACTATCTTTTGGCATTCCTTACCATACATCAGAGCTGATTGACTAGTACTGAGGGTTTAAGGAGTAGTAGTGGGTAGAATATAAACTCTAAATATAAATGTTAACATAAAAAACCAACAATAATAATAATAATAATAATAAAATATAAATACAACAATACCAAATAAATATATGGTAAAGAAAGTGAAAATATTTAATTTCTTACGAGTTATACAACAACTAATAGGATCACCCATAGGATGATCATATATATAAAAAGAAAAAAATTGAAAAGGATTACCCCATGTTAGTGTGGATGATCCACCTAATTTATCTCTATAAATCATATTCAACAAAATCATGCATTAACAGAACCACTAACTATTGAGATATAGATGTTATCCCCCTTCCCTTTCCTACACCATGAATCATAAATTCTACACACATCCTAGAGGTCCTGTTTATGGTATGAGTATAGACCCAGTTGGTCAACCCTAATGGTATCCCATATTAATATCCATATGTATACGATAGTATAAAATGTAAAAATTATAAAATCCCCTGAAAACTACTCATCCTAGTATAACCATGCATGACCAGTCATTAATGATCCTTTACCTACTTTAGTTAGAATTGAAGTGGGATGAGATATAAATGATCTGTCATACTACAAGATCTATCAACCTTCCAAACAAATTTTCACCACACAATGTTACATGCTATCACATAACTAGTAAAACCATCCCAAGATAATCATGATACCACAAAGGAACATCTACATATCATAACATAACTCCCATGGTCATAAAATGTCATTATTAACACCAGTAGACAATTTCGCTACTATCATTGGGAAAAACTATGGTAGTTGGTCCAAGACCATGGTAGTAGCCATGTCCATGGTCCATGGAGATCATGGACCCTATTGTTGTCACAATATGATCCAGGATATGACTATGGTTCCTATCCATTTCCATATAGCTCAAACACTCTAGTTAGACCATGTCCATCAGTTCTTTATGGCCATAGTTCTTGATCATGGCTACATCATATTAAAAAAATCAGAGCTATGAAATTGGATCTCAGGACCTCTTTTATATTTCATCTAAAAATTTACCACCATGTTGTGACAAACCATATATATGTGTGTGTCTGTCTATATACACACACACATACATATATATATATATATATAAATTTAATAAATTTAATAAAATTATAATTATTATAAATTTAAATGAACTAAAAATACGATGACTCTAGGAACCAACAGCCATAGTCCACATAGATTATGGTCTTAGGTGTACCGCAAATATCCTATAGCCACAGTCTATGCGGATTACAGTCTTTTTTCCTTTCCCCTCCCTTATTACATCATTTCCATGAATATTCACTTTTTTTATGCATTCCTTCTTTTATAGTATTTGTTTGAATGTCTTGTTTGACTGTGGTCATAGTACAACCTATAGACACAATTTTACTTACAATATATAAAAGGATTTGGTTGTAGACTAATTTTTTAGAATTGTAAACTAGTATATTAACATATCAATGATACACAAATAACTGTAACAATAATCCTTCACTATGCATAGTCCTTCGACCATTACATTGCCCACATACATGGTGAGAAACCCACTCACAAATGATGATCTCAACCACCCACAAGATCCCATGGAGTCCTATGACATATCCCTCCTTAGAAATGAAATTCAACACCATCATCCCTAATTATCTCAATCAAGATGATATTGCCAATAACCAGTGATAAAAACCTTTTTATGGTCTTTATCATATGTTCACACTATAATGATCACTTAGGATATGATAAACACTAGGAGTGGGATTGACTCAGTGTTTTTTCTCCCCAATCACAATTTCTCTCTCACTTATTCAACATAACTCTCTTAAATTTAAAATGGTGTATAACTAAAAAAGGAACCCAATTTTTTTAAGGTTCACATTTAATATAAATGACTACACACTTGATGTACAGTGGTATTTATCCCAAATATAGACAAAAACTATTTTATTTTCAAGAAATAGTTATAGGAAACCGATTAATCTTAGACCTTTTATAATTTTTATAACTAAACAGTTTAAAATGAGTTCCAAAATTGTTATAACAACTAATATTACTTATTTTAAGAACAATCACTAGTGTAAGTATTGAAAATGATGACTGAATGGATGCGATATTATTCCTTCTCAACTCCTTCAGTAATATATGGATATTATAGACACATCTTCTTTAAATACTTTGGTTCCCCTTATGGATTTATATATCGCATCCTTTGAATTTATATATTTGGTCCTCTCACTTTTACATATTTTAAATCATGTTTATATATTTTACATATTGGAAAATGAAAAAATCTTATAATATTAGTATAATGATAAAAAAATTAATCCATTAAATAAAATAATCTATCTATTTTTTTATTCATTAATCCCAATCAAATATATCCAAAATAATTTGGATAATACTTCTTAAAAAATCAGTAAAAATCAGAAACTTATAGTCAATGGTGGCATGTATGTTCTCATTCATAAAGCATCATGGTGTCTCACTTTCTTTATGGCATGTGTGAACTCTCACCTATATCGAAATAAAATATTTTTTTATATGGAAAATCACATCATAAAAGTATTTAATAAATAATAATCATTCCAAAACTCACTATGGTGTGACTACCTCTTCATAGATTCAACACATCTAAAATTCCAAAACTAGCTTCATTTACATTTACTTCCATGGATAGCTTTGCAGCATGATTTAATTATTAATTAAATGCTTCCAATACATCTTCTTCAAACTTAGTTATCAAATATCTTTAATCCTAATTATAATCATAATCATGATATTTAAATTAATAAATAATAGATCAAGAATCTTATGACTTAATATCCGGAAGTGTCATCCAAAATATCTTTTCCTTATCAAATTTAACTAACTGAGAATAAATTACATAATAAATATTTAATCTTACATATTATATGGATTTTAAAAAAATATTTTCATTTTCATTTGATCCTTGATAGAAAAACTTGTGCATCATTGAAAATATTACACATCATCAAAAAAAACTTACACATTCTATAAATATCTTAGGTACTATGTAAGGTTTTTTTCTTTTTTTTATTTATAAAAAATATCTTAAATAATCAAATATGTTTTATGAATTATAAAAATTCATAAATATTCTTATTTGAATAAGAATTTTTTTTGTATAGATATTCACAAAAGTTATGATATGGTCTTCATTCAGCCAGTACAGGTTAGGTGTATGTAGAAAGTATATTTCCACATAAAGAAGTCGTAACTGGGATATCCTTGCACCTTATGATTTTTGACCCACTAAGGATGGATATTCCCCAAAATAATTTCACAATTATTTTAAATGGTGGTGAGAACCGTCCTCTGGGATTAGGTTCTTTATTTCATCCATTACTGATGAGAAGGTGTTTTGAAACTATAAAACCCATTTTTTAAGGTAATCTATAAACTTTTTTTGCATATTATAAAATATTTACTATGTAAAATCAATATATAATGTAATAGATCATTTTATAGTCTTATATTTGACTACACGTAGATCCAAAACATACATACAGATAATAATATATGTCCATTTTAAGTTGGGTCTCATTTTGGCCTGATGTAAATCAACAAAGGGAAAATTATCATATAATCCCATCATGATCATGCAGTTAATATATGAATGGTAAACATTTTTGGTGATCAAATTTAATCCCTTCATGTATGTATAGTCCCTTTATGGCTATGTATTCCCTTCATGATCACATACTTCCTTCATGACTAGTGACAATTTGTGGCAAACAGGCATGGACTTTCACAATCTCATGGTCGCTTCATAAAATGAATCTCATTTTCAATGGATAGATATTACCCATAATACAAACATATTTAATTTTAAGACTAATATTATATTCATGGCCTTTATATGGGGCTAAAAATTTAATTAATTCTTCATATATGGTCACGTATTACCTCTAAAGACATCAATTTCGGGAAAGTATTTCCTATAAATACTTAACATATGTTTCCAAAGAATTATTCAGATTCCCCATTTTGAATAATCCTTTCCCTTTGGGGAAAATAATAAATCATAATTATAGATATTAATTGATTCATAATTGAATAACTGTGTAATTCCAAAGTCACGGGTACAAGATATGAATAAATGAAAAGGGAACCACTTCAAGAGGGCATGCCTGCATATTCCCCTATGTGAGCGATAGCTCAAGAGGTCTATTCCTGAGAGTATTTCCATGAGGGTTCCTTCATAATTACCCTTCACAAGGCCCCAAAATGAGATTCCACCATAAGGGATATTGTATAATGACCCTCTATGAGAATCCATCTTGAGACCCCTTTATAAGGACCCTCGGCGTTGTTACTTTATGAGGGCGCTTTGTAAGGTATAATTTGTTATCGATCCTCCTATTGACTTCTACATGCATGGAACATTACCCAATCCTTATGTGGTTTTTTCCCCTTTAATTTATCACATTACTTCTATTTGATATAGGGGCCTCTTAAGGTACTCACTTCCCTCATTCTAATGGCATTAGAGCAGAAAGTGTTTGTTCTTTTTATATCCCCTTCAAGAATTAGTTATGTTATGGAAAATTGGGATCCCTTAAAATCCCTACATTCACCAAATTTATCTACCTATTCTGGGTTTATCCAAAGTAATTTCATTGATTACTTTATCTAATGTCAAAAACACAAAAATCCCATTCCAGCGAGCCCTCCTCCACAACCTTTTGAGCTATATGATTGGTCCTTTAAAATATATGTGAACCCTTTCAATCACGTATTCTATTTATAATATGGATCTCTCAGGATTTTCTCATAAACTAATAGGACCCTCGGTGTATTCATTATCATTTACCCCCTTTATAAAAAGGTTCTTGATGTGAGGATACAAGTGATTTACCTCCAAGCTCAAGATTCTCATCTTCTCTACACATGTTTTGAGTTATTCTCTATAGTCCACTCATTGATCAATGTGTTTTTGGGTTTCCTCAGGTATAATACCTAGTTATGTTTGTTTCTATGATTTCATCACCATGACTCATTAATTATTAAGGGACATCTACGAAGGAACCTTCAACTGGGTGTAATAAAAAAAAATTGATCGTCACATGACTCGAATACCAAGATATGAAGGTTTTTCCGATATCAATGCCTATTATTCTTGAGAAATGGCTAAGAAATACATTCGTAATCCCCAAAAAATATTACTCATAGATCCATATTCCTCATGAACCCACGTGTCCTTCCTTTTATAGTCATCAATCGATTGGAAATAGGGGTATATGTGGTCCACCGTCTTAGATATAATCCCCAATCTATCTATTTTGGACTCTTATTAGGGGAAGGTCACAGTAATTCTGTCATTGATGATATTTTACATATGAATCTTTAATGAGTTTCACACATGTTTGTAATCCCATGAATAAGACCCAACTTCTACTCATGGGTCCACATCCCTCATGAAACCTAAGCCAAGGGGACACGTTCCTTGTAATATATATTACTCAAAGGGTTATATTCCCTATGATCCATCCTTCTAAAAGTTCCATATTTCCTATGAGCTATTATTCCCACTCTCCTATTTCATTACCCAAAAAAGATTAAGATTCAAAAAGATACATCCATATGTAAGTCCCAATGTTGACCATTGTTAAGAATATTTTTTCTTCTTGTATATTTTTCATGACTTTTAACTTTTTATAATTGTTCATGGATGCATAACATTAAAAGGAACCACTATGGTCCTATTATATGACTATAAGCTATGAATATATAATTATGTAGGATTTTAGTCCTATTAATCAGGATACGTAGGATTAACCACTTTGTTCATGATTCGTGACATGCATTAATGATAATATTCAATTATAAGGACAATTACGTAGGCTCACAGATAAGAATATTTGATGACATCAAAACATATAGAATTCATATTAGAGGTCATGTTCACATAATCTCCCATCTCAGATATTATAAAGTGTGAACTTCATGGGAAGAAAGATAATCCTCTTATGAGTACTCACATTATACTGTCTATATACCATGTGTCCCATTAAAGTACATTATCTGACTATAGAATTATATTGAAGAATATTTTCATGAACCAAATTGGGTCGACCCTAAACCGAACACCCAATACATCCCATGACATGTTTTGAGAGGCATTATCGATCCACATGGGTTGTCCCTTAATGTCTGTAATCAAGAATAAATCAATTGAGGATTATTTACCCCATGAACAAGAGATAAAAAAATTAACATGATTGACACTATTAGTTTAAAAGAAGTATTCAATTGATAGATAAAAATAAACACTAGACATACCTCTACAAGACCTCAAGGGTCACCACCATCCACTAAACCAATATCACTCCATGTAAATTGAGATTGAGCTAGAACTAGCACTAGAAGATAATATATATATATATAGGCACGAGTAATTAAAAGTAGTAGGCCTACCCGAATGAACTACTCCATATTACTTACCATTAAAAATAAAACCAATTCATGATAGATTGAATATGGGATGTAAATTTTTTTGGTTTTCTACTCTTAAAGGAAACAAGTAACAGGCTTCCATTTTACTAAAAAATAATTTCTATTATATTTTCAAAAAATATATTCATGGCATAAAAAATATTTAAAAATCTTCCATATAAAAGATAAAATAGTCTCTACAGGTGGATTAGTTTGAAAAAGAAAAAATCATCCATTTTATAAAGAAATTATAAAAACATAGGAAATCAGATAGAAGGTCATTTTAAAACAGTACTATGAAAAAAATATAGTAAATAAAACAAGAATTATGGGTAATCCCTAAAAAGATATATCATTAGGGGCCTAGGATTATCATACCTTAGTGATTAATCAATAATGTTTTCTCTCATGCATGACCCACTTGAGATGTCCCATCCAGAGTTCTTTCTATACCCAAAGCATCATCATTAGTTTAGTTATTGTTCTAGCATAAATATTATGAGTTTCCCCAGTTATTTCCCTACCGACTCAGCCAGTGTATTTGTCCAAAATAATCCACTTAAGCACCCAGGGATCCCAAGTGCTAAAATTTTCCAAATAATAGATGTTTCCCCTTTTCAAAACATAAATAAAATCTCTATCATTAAAATACAACTTTCTCCTATCAAAGAAATAACTATCAATAATTCCATTGGGAAAATCCATTTCACCATCAAATAAACACAAACCAAAACATCCTTGAAATTTTCCATTACATATTGAAATCCATTTAGAAAACCAATGGGACATTTAAAATAATTTACATTTCATTAAATGTTGGAAAACTAGATTGAAAAAAAGACCCATGATGGATATTTAGGAACATCCTGTAAAACAATTGAAAAACCATTTTGAGAGCCATAATCTATTTGAATATCACATACATAATACATAATAATAAAAAATAACTTTTAAAATACTCAAGAAATCATTGAATTCAAATTAAAGGCTTAGATATAGCAATACTACCTCAGAACATGAAGCCTCTGAGGACAGACACACCATGCTTACACAAATATACACCATTATATATATATACCCTTTGAAACAATTAACATATAAAAATCACCATGAGGGAATATGTATACTGAGAATACACACACACACACACACACACACACACACATATATATATATATATTCTTACCTATGTATACATGTGCACGTCACCTTTAACAATGATGACTTGAAACCACCTCAAGGAGATTCAAGACATACTAAAAAAATATTAGGAACCCAAAATTCACAAATTCAAAAATTAAAATTGATAATAAAAAAATTAAGTATTCCGGAAAACCTATCTGAAACTAAGGGATAACCAACTTGATTTGATGGCCAAGGATATAACCGACCTCAATGGGAGAAAAGATCCATAAACATCAAGAATATAAAAGAAGAAGACCCAAAAACTAGGTAAATTTTTGAGAATACCATGCACACCACAAATGAGATAAATAAAACCAATAAAAAGGGAAGAAAAAAGCATAGTAGTAGAATAAAATTCTATCTAAAGTGATCATAGAAGAAAGCATCTTGAAAATCGAACATCGAAGGGAGTGGGGAGGAGGAGATGGAACGTGAAGGGAAGTCCCTGTCAGATGTGGGTCGAGTGATAGGGAGGGGGTGTATAATGAGGGGTAAGAAGGGGAGGTACATGGGAGGGTTAATAATAATAATAATAATACATTTTTTAATCCTAGAAACCACATACATTTTGGATGCACTGTTGGAAAAACTGTGTGCCAACTGTGCACATCTACTAGAGGACCTAGACACCATTCATGGGAAATTCACAGGCTAACTATTCTTTAAGCTCTTCTAGAAACTGCAAACACCTTTGCATGGTCTATGAAAGGTTTCTAGGAACTGGGCATTGATCATGCCCCTTTTATTAGAAATACAAAACTTAAAATTATAATACCATTTCTGACCCAGAACTAAAAAATGAGGATAAATATAATTTTAAAATTAAATATAATTAATATTTCTGGGTCATGTGTGATAATTCTACCCACCATGACACTTTAATCCCCCATAAAGTCCCAAAATACTCGATTCATCATGACATGAGGTAAGGAAGAAATGCATCCCAAAATGAAACCTCTTCCACCTAAACACCGAAAATGAAAAAATAAATTCCTTCTCAAAGCCCAAAACCTTAATAACCCTAAAGAAGACAAATATTCATCCTTAAATAAACCATCACATGAGGAAACAACTTAAAAGACTCAATAAACTCAATCATCTAACCGAAGAATGATAATGAAGGACATTCATGGCTCCAAACACAACCTCAATCAAACAACACCCTGAACCCTAACATAGAAATCACCAAATAAACTCATTGAGTTTGGGTGGCATGGTGAAAAAAGTGTTTTCCATCAACATGGATGAAGATCCAATTCACCATGGCTCCCTTTTTACTATGTTCTCCCCACTATTTTTTAGACATCATTTAAACACTGTTTCTTAGTCCAAAATAACTCACAAATCCAAAAAATCCTCTATCACTGGTGTGACCTATTAACTTACAATATAATACCTTACTAGTTAAAAAGAAAGACATCAATGTTACCTTTAGTAAGTATACCTATGATTTAAAATTCAAATAGCACAAAAGAACCCCCAAAATAATGGTGGATAGTGAAAGAGACTAAAATTTAACACTAGAATGAACTAAGATTCATAATTTCTATAAGATGCATGAATATCCAAAGAGGAACAACTCAAAAACTAAAACCATTCCAAAATAAATCCACCAAAACCACCAAAAAGGGGTTTTAAATCAAATAACCACAATAAAGGAAAACTCAAATGACTTCTTCTATGACATAAGAGAAATGTTCGATGCACATTTTCCCTCACTGAATAGCTCTTTCACTATGTGAAAGGATTCACTCTGAGACCTATGGATGGAGACCTGATTTCATGAAGCATATTCTACCATACAATCAGTATCTATAATCCTATGATCGTGGATAACTCTTCTGGAAATATAACATACAAAACTACTGTAGGTGTACCATGTAGCCACACTGATGACAGGCCTTCAGAGGATTATGATAAGTTGTTAAACTGACCACATTGGAATCAAACAAGAATATGGTTCTAGGATAGAGAAGTATGAACAGATGAAGGAAACACCCCAAGAATAGGTTTTTTTGGTTCATACTCATCACCATATGGGGAACCCTTTACGGGCATCTCAAGAAACTGTACTACCAACTACAACATACTTCCCACTGTAAAGAAACACCACCCAAAATAAAACCCATTTCAAAATCCACTTTCCATTTCAAGTTCTCTTAGAAAAAAATGGTTCCAAAAAACCCACTTATCAAATTATCATAACCCCATTTTTTAAAAAAAATACATAAAAAAACATTATAATAATGTTGGGAACATACAAATGGTATTCCATAAAGCCTAAATTATATATATATATATATCACCACCAACATAAGCATACCTCCACATACACCTCCAATTATCCACTCACCACAAGTGTAAATCCATATATCTGATCATTCATAGGATTACCAATGGTCAAGTCAAAATATTTTCCACTCCCAAAACAAAATATTCAACCCAAATTCAAATCCCCAACAAATTTGAAGCCACCCAATATTATAAAAAAGAATTTCGAAATTCCCCAATTTCAAGAAAATTCCTTTTCATATTTCAAAAAACATTCCAAAAAACCCATAACATTTTATAAAACAATTTCATTTCCAAAAAAATTTCCATTTTTAAAATATCCCATTTCATTTTCAAACAACCCAAGGTTTTCATTTCGGAAAACAAACATTGACAAACCAGATGCTATTTTCAGATTCTAAAAGGAATACCCCCAAATCAACTCAAACCAAAACTAAAAAAATAAACCTAGTAATTGATAAAAAATCCAAAATATCATAGGAAAATACATTATACATTTCTTGGATGCACATTTTGGAAGGTTGTGCGCCAACTGGGTGACTACATCGGAGGTTATCAGAGATAGTTTCGTGGTCTTTGCATGGGTTTCCAAACCATGAAAAATAGCCACAAACAAACAAAATATATCCCATAATAATAACTAAAACTTAAAGAAAACAAGAAATTATCAAATAAAAATCGAGAACCTTGAAAAAATCTAATAACTAAGCTCAGATTTCAAGGCAAAACCACCCCGAACCACCCTGGAAATTGAAGAATCCTTCCAAATAGGTAGCAATCAAGAACCTACCCATGAATAAATACTTGAATTCCAACAATCCTATATATGAACAAACAAACATACCCAAAAATTAAGGTATAAAACCTTTGACACCATTTTTTCAGAAACAAACCTGGTTTGACCCCTAACTAGACACTTGTACTGGCCCATGACATGGCCTAAGTGGTGTTATTGATCATCCTGGGCCAGAAACAAGTTATATTGATCAAGAATAACTCAATTAGGAATGATTTTTCCCATGAATAATAGATAAATAAACCAAAATAAACAATACAAACATTGGAAGAATAAAAGAAGAAAGAAACTAACAAATAAAAATAAACACTAGACATACCTCCACATGACCTCATGGGCCACCACTATCCATTGAAACAACATCACTATATAGAGACTGAGACTGATCTAGAAGCAGTATTTGGAAATAAAAACAAAGATAGAGATATATGTGTGAGTATTTAAACTCATTAGGCATGCCTAAATAAACTACTCCTTATGTCATACCCTTAAAAATAAAACCAACCCTTTCTAGTTTAAAAATATAATGTATATAAATAGGGTTTTCTACACTTTTAAGGGAAAAAATAACAAGATTCAATTAAAAAATAATTTCTATTATATTTTCAAAAAAAATCATGAAATTAAAATTATTTTAGGAAATTTCTTATAAAATATTACATATGATATACAAGTGTCTCAATGTGAAAAATAAAATAAATATTCCATTTTATAAATAATCTATAAAAATGGAGGAAACCAGATAGGAGATTTTTTTAAAATTGTACTATCAAAAACTTGAGTAAAAAAAGGAGGCACTATGGGTGATCCCTAAGAAGACAGGTCATTATGGTATTAGGATCCTCATACCTTGGTTATGAATCAATATAGCCTTTTCTCACACAAGAATACACTAGAGAGGGCAGAGCCAAAGTTCTAGTAATTCCCAAAGATTCATAATTCATTTAGTTACTGTTGTAGAATAAACTTTGTGGGGAGCTTGGGCCATTTCCATGCTGACTCAGTCAGCATACTAGTCCATAGTAACCAACCTACACACCCAGTGTTCAATGTTCGTAAATTTTCCAAATCATGGATTTTCCCCTTTTCAAACCACACACAAACTCACCATCTTTAAAATAAAACATTATCATGTCAAATCACTAACTTTCAATAAATAAAAAGGGTAAATATATTTCACCTTTATTACACAATCACACTAAGAATTCCTAGAAATTACCCACTAAACATTGAAATCCAATTAGAAAACCAACAGGACATTTAAAATAATTTACATTTAATTTAAATATGGAATGAATGCTTGATAAATAATACCCATGTTAAAGTTCAGGAACATCATGTAAAATAATTTAAAACCTTTTATGGGATACACAATCAATTAGAAAAGAAAATATATACTACATAATAATAAAAACTCCCATTCAAAATAATCATGAAATCAAGGAATTTAAATTAAAGTCAAGGACATTAGAAACTTACCTCAGAACATGATGCCTCCAATGACAGACACTCCATGATTACATGCATATACACCTTCCCCCCCACATATATATATATATATATGTACCCTTTTACCCAATTCACATATTCCCCTCATTGTGATGGAATATGTACATGGAGGGTACATATATATGTGTGTTTGTGAGTGTTTGTTCTTACTTATTTTTACATGGGAAAGTTTTCTTCCACACTAAAAACCCCAAACCACCTCATTGAGGTCCAAGACACACTATTAAAAAATAAAGAACCCAAAATTAAATAAATCCTTAATTATAAATCCTCAAAATATGAATTATTGAAGGTAACATACACAAAAATGATTGAGAACCAACTATCTATAATGACCATGGATAGAAAAAGACTCAATGGGACCCAAGATCCCTAAACAACAAGAATTAGATAGAGGATCCCCCAAAATTCAGGTTAGGGTTTGGCCATAGAACATGCACCATATGGGAGAGAAATAAAACAAAAAAAAGAATAGAAAGGAAAAGGAGGATAAGAGAAGATTTCCTGGATATATCACACAATAAATTGGTTTGAAAATCATATGCCATAAGGATATGGCTGGAGGCGGTGATATATACGGGGGAGACCCTTCCTAGAATGGGCTGAGTGAGAGGGAGGGGGTGGGGAAAGGTGGGTAATAGGGGGAGGAAGGTGGGACATTTAATAATAATAATAATCATCATCATCATTATCATCATCATCATCATCATATTCATCATTATGATTATTATTAAACAAAAATAGTAATAATATTAATAGTTAAACATTTTTTTTCTTCTTTTTAAAGCATGGAAACTGTCAATGGTTAAGAAACATGGTTGGATAAACCTTGTTCCAATTGTGTGCCTCTGTAGGAGGCCAGGGACACAACACCCAGACAAGCCTCACAGTTAATGAATTCATGTGTCAACCATGGGGTTAGCTCTGATAGAAACGACCGACACCTCATCATGGTTTGTGAATGATTTATACTAAGAATTCACTCACCCTGTGCCTATGCTAAAAAACCAAAAAATAATATTTTAAAACTCAACACAACCCAAAACTCAAAAATGAGGCACAATATAATTAGAAATATAAATATAATAGAAAATTATGGGTTTGGGTGTAACAAATATCATCATAACTCTTCAAGGTTTTCATCATGGGAGGGAAATTCTAGAAACTTATCAATGCGATGTATAATATAGAATGTTATAATATTAATGTCATGAGGTATAATGATCAATATGTAATAAAAAGTTTTATTAATATCCAATACATTAAATAAACTTGTAATCAATGTATAAATAGTTGGTTATGGGACACCAAATCTAAGTATTTTTTGATAAGGAATGTTGATTGATGAATTAAATCGATCATTCAATATATATGGAATGCATTGTAAATACAGTGACGGCTACGCCATTGGATTATATAACCTCTTGATGCATTAATAAGTCTTGTGAGGTGAATCAATAAGCTATTATTAAATGAATTTTTACTCATAATTTTAAACTGTATTGTGAAAGGTATTGATGGTATAGATACCATGATTTCTGAGATCATGGAATCTAGTATTAATAATTTACTTCATTAAGAAATTAGTTATTATTATCCATAATATTATTGAATTGGTATTGTTTATAGAGGAATTTCATTCTCAATTTATTTATTAAATAGAATGTGTGTAACTTTTTACCTTTACATATTAATTATGCCTTATTTATTCATGTTAGTCAAATTATTCAAATGGAATGTGTGTTTAGTTATTTACCTTTACTTATTGATTATTCGTATTGATTCGTGATAGATTCTACTATATGTAAATCTTACTATGAATTTGAGCTCACCATTATTTGTTTTCCTTTCCCTGGTATATGAAGAAGGAATATTTTAATGAGTATAAGGATGCATAATTTTTACATTCACTATGTTGTATTTCATGTTTAAATGTAATTCAAGACTCAATTATGTATCTAGTTAACCTACACTATTAAACTATTTAGTTCTTTTAGATGTGATTTCTTGTATTTAAAACCAATCAAATAAAGTAAAAATTGAATCTAAGCTATTAGGAACATGTTTTTACACTGACCCTACTTTTATTTTGGTTTCCAACTAGGATAAATGAAAAATTATTATCTCCTTGATCCGAGACATAAAATACTTTCATTACATGCGATTCCATTATGAAAGGATTTTTCTTATATGATTCCAAACTAAAATTCACCTTCACAAATCCCAATTTATCTTCCTTCACCACACTACCATTATCAACCCATTTGTAATGGGAAAATTAGCACATGAAATGTTATAGAATCCAAATTTTATATCTGTTTGATGATACCGAAATTTGACATATTCACATAAATTTGATTCTTATCCTTGGAAATTGGTATGTTCATCACTTTCTTCGCAAGAATCACTCCACTATTTTTCATTATAATTTGTTTATCTAGTTCTTTTTTATAGAATTTATAACCATTTATTATATAGGAAGTGTAAGAATTAACATTTAATTTCATTCCCATACCTATCCCTCATGGTCCTTTAGTAATTGAGTTCAGATTTTCAGATAACTCCTTATAAATATGATCTCAGAACGATCCTATAAACTATTGACTATGTGTATCTGATAACCATACTTCAACCCGTGATGAATTCAAATGTATATGAATTACATTGTGGGATTCAACATATGGAGAAACCTCTGCACTATTATATAAAATGTAAAGGTGAGATTTCTCCAACTCTATTATAGTAATTTTAACAACATCTCTTCCTGATATCCCATCCCCTATAAGGTGTCCCCTCTGATGAGTCTTTGGGAGACTGATACTAGAAATATCTAATAGGTAATTGGTAAAGAATTAAAAACTATCTTTAGAAATATATAGATCTGTTATATAAGATTCTTTTTTACCTCGATTATTTGTGTACCTTTTCAAAATCTTTATATATTGTTCAATGGGGTACATTCTTCTCTAATAGATAGGATGAAATAGTTAAAACTCTATAAATAATTGAACCATCAGGTGGACCATTATATGAAAGAATTATTCCATGAATAACATCTGTAATTAACATAATATGACTTTAATATAATTATTCTTGATTAGAAACTTCTTTAGGTCTATAAATTTACAACATATGGCTTGGAAAAATAAATATATTAGGTTTAATATATGTCCTAAATTTTTCTGTAGAATTCAACGTAATGTGGTGGGAATAAACTCTTGCATCAAAACATGATAGTCTTGTGATTTTAGAACCAATTAATTCAAATTATTAATTGACATTAAATTCTGGATATTTCATGAATAACACTCTATAACTTTTATACAATTAAGAAAATTTAAAAATTGAATTTTTTTTCTTGTCTCCATAGAGTTTTGTATACTGTAGGAAGAATATTTTTCCATTCTTATTTCACTGGTACCAACTATACCCTTATCCACCTATCAATAATGTCCAAACTAGATTTGATTTAATTTTCTCAGGAATATTTTGTAATGTCAAAATAAAACTATAAAATTTATTTTTTTCCCACATACATGACATCAAGAAAATGTCTAACATTCAAACAATTCCTGTATAGTAATTCAAATAAAATTTATAATTTTTTTAAACAGATTGTGTAAGGTTTTACAAAAAAGGGTTTACTAAAAATAATTTCAATATCTTTTACTTTCTTAAATAGTTGATCACTAATTAGTATAGATGTAAATATACCTTGTTCTACAATACCATTGAATTTAGTTATCTACGCTCGATATTTCTGTCATCGATGTTAAAATTTGTGATGTCCTAAAAGAATATTCTTTGAGGAATGTTTCAACCGAACTAAGTGTGTGAATTATTCAAAAATGGGACACCCCAACATTACTTTACTTCAATATTCTTACAAATTTCCATAAGTATTAAAGTCATTTATTATACCATACGACATGGACCTAAATGTGAATTCATTTTTTCTATTATCATCATAAAATGTAACACTTGTATCCCACATAGATTTCACATCATCAATTAATGGATCCAAATATACATCAATATTATTATTGGGGTTTTTTGTTCTAGATATAAGAATACACAACATAATGTATTTTCACTACTTGCATAACCATAGTGGAAAGTTATAATTTAACATAATAATTGGAAATGTACTTTGAGTTTTACTCTATACAAGAGAAGGATTTATTCCATCTTTAAATAAAGAAAAACATAGGTTTCTCAACTCATATACAAATTCAAGACACTTATAATCAATTTTCATACACTAAAGAGAGTCTTCTCGATGAAATAGTTTCAGATATTCAATTATTATATCTGTGTGACATGTCAATTTTCTCATAATTTCTTAACATCCATATAGTTTTCTAAACCACGGAATGATTGGAAATTACGATACAAATTTCAATGTACTTGATTCATCATTCTTATATCAATTCGTGACACACTTAGAGAATTTTCAAAATGATTCACAGTCCTTGAAAAATAGTATGAAATAATTTGGACATGAATGTATTTTTTAAGAAATCATTCCCATTGAATAGTTTTGCATCATATGTTCAATAAGGAAGTTCATTTTCTTCTGGTAGAATATCATTCAGGGGATCAAATAGTTAAGTAAAGCTGGTTTCACTCTATCCACTACCATCTTTATATTATATGACTTTTTTAACATCCTCTAATTTGTTACTCTCTAACATGGACATAAATGGTTGGTTACAGGGCCACGATCATGCCACCCCATATTCAAAAGTATTCTAACAAGTAGTGGGGGTATGATCAATATAGTGGGGAGAATATATCCCTAGGTATAGAGTTATAATACATCAAGAATAAAAAATTTAAATAAACATTAGAGTAATGAAATAATACTAAACACAATATTTCATACAACAAGTAAGTAATGGAGAAATAAATAAAAAAATAATTATGAATCATGAAATTATTGGGTGAGATGTATCTAAATTTTAAACTAATATCAATAAAAATAAAATAATTAGCTGGCATTATAAAATCTCAAAAGACCCCAGTCCTAAACCCCATGTCGGACCCATCCACAAACTCTAGACCAAATAGAAAGAAAAAAAATCAAAAACAAGGTCCCGTTACCCAGTCTAAACATACATCCATGTAATCTTCTTAGGTACCAAATGAAGACGTTAGTAGGGTGTGAGTAAAACTTAGTCGGTCGACACCACCATGTCTAAAAAAACCAGTTTGATAATAACAGTTTGAAATAAAGTGATAAGCATGGGTATTAATTTATCAATTAATAAAATATATAAATAAACATGCTTTAGCACTGCACTAGATTGTATATGATCATGTATCTCAACAATTCCAACCAATAACCATTAATCCATGTGGAAAATCACAAAATCCTTTTCCAAGACTTCTCTACAATTATTTTAGCATAAAACTAGGAAGATCCCTCTAAATATAATAATTACAATATGGGACTGGTCAGATCCCATTCAATATAATCATTACAACTTGAGACTCATTAGAGCTCACTCAATATAAGCATTAAAATATGGGATCGGGAAGATCATGCTCAATATAAGAATTACAGAATAGGATTGGACAAATACCACTTAAAATAAGAATTATTGTATGGGAATGGGAATATCCTACTCAATATAAGAATTATAGAATGGGACTGGGCAGATCCCACACAATATATGAATTACAACATTGGACTGGGTAGATCCCACTCAATATAAGCATTACAACATGAATGAAAATACATGTCATAGAAACAAGGTTATCCCATTTTCATATCATGTGGCTCAATGGTCAATTATTCAAATTAAAATGTATCTTCCAATTACACATTCCATTTATTAATTTATTTTTAAACTGTTAACATTCCATCCATTTGAATAAAAAACACATTTCCATGGTGAATCTATATCAAAAAGTCACTTGAGATATCATGTCATGCTAATCACACTTTAATACATTGTGTAATTAGTATATTAATTCATGTTTTCACTCACCTAATAGGTATCCACAAGCCAGGTTTGTATCAACTCAATCCAAGGGATCCATTAAATTTCAATTCACGGTTATAACATTATTCAATCAATTAATTAATGTGCGTGTCCAGTCAGTGAAATCATAATATTTTATATAATTAGAAATTAACTAGACCATATGGTTATGTTTTATAACCCATAACATTATCTAGAGATCAACACAATGCTTCCTATATAACATTCCAACAAGGATATATGAACACAGGATTGTAAGAAGAACTCAGGATCAAACACCTAACTGTGACATCCAGAGGTGATGAAATCATTGTATAATCTTTATGATTCACCTAGGAATTGAGATTAGGGGATAAAAAATTGTGTAATGAAATAAATCATATAGAGAGTTTCCTATAAACCATTTCTCATGGGAAATACATTCCATGTAACCCTTTCACGAGATGCATTTCTTTATTAGTGAGATGCACCAGAAAACTTGTAGCCTCAAATTAATATTTATCCCAATAAATATTTACACAACATGAATTAGTTTCATGATGTGTAACCTATTTAAATCATGAACTAGTTCATGAATTGTATCTTGAAGAATTTACACATCATTTAACCTATACAGGACATGTAATTTTCCAGTGAAAAATTTTCAACCTAGCTTTTATGAATGAACCTAAACCACCTATGAAGGATTCCAAACCCTCAGGAAACCTTTTTAAGCATATTTAAAACATTTATACACATAATCCATTAATTCAAAAAAAAATATACATCCCTAATCATTAGGTAATTTTTCACAACAAATTCTCCCCAACTCTAAAAAATACTCAACCACCAAGGTTTAAAAAAACCCAATGAAAGATGTTTAATAAAAACTAAAAAAGGATTTTACATGAAAATATGAGATCTTATAACCTCCCCACCATATAACAGCTCATCCTTGAGATGCTCCAAGAATCACTGTGGGGTCTCAGTGAACAAGTCTTCCACTATTCTGGCATATCAGACTCCCTCTCCTAGATCTACTCTTAAAGACACCCATTCTTCCACTACACTTGAACCAAAGAAATAATACTTCCTTAAAGATACTTCTCACTATGGTCCACAATCTATATTGGATTCTTCTTAAAGGATGTATCATCACAATGATCAAGGTCCTCTATTTTTATCACATGGAAATGTTAAGGATAATATATGTGAAGCTGCAACATGAGAAACACATCTTGCATGTCACTATAGCACTGTGGAAGGGATAATAGGAATTCTAATAGACCAACCATATCCACTATCTCAAATGGACTAATGAACATAGGCTCTATCTTTCCCTACTTTCAGATGCAGTGTTTCCCCAAACTAGGAGACACCCAAAGGAAAACATGATTACCATCCTTGAACTCCAAAGGTCATCTTTGATGGTTAGAATAAGATTTCATCATACATTTCACAGTCACCAACAACCTCATGATCATCTGAACCAGCTTAGATGTCTCCTACATGAGACTAGGACCAATAATCATTGAATCACCTACCTCCAACCAACAAATAGGTGAAGAACATGGCCTACCATAAAAATCCTCTAAAGGTTTTAATTAGATCAATTCCTGGAATCTATTATTATTATATGAAAACTCAACGAGTGCCATACGTTTCTCCCAAGAACCACTGAAATATAAAACACAAGCTCTTTACATATCATCCAAAACCTGAATTGTCCTTTCAGATTCATCAACAGTCTGAGGATGATTTTTAATAATTAAAAGAACCTGCGATCCAAAAGACTTTTGAAGACACTTCCAGATCCATGACATGTAATGAAGATATCTATCAAAAATGATTCTCTTCATAATACTATGAAATTGATCTATCATGTTCATGTAGAGACTACCAAGGTCATCAACTATGAAGGTCTCCCAGACAGGCAAGAGGTGATCTACCTTCTTCAATCAATCCATGGTCACCTATACTACATCATTATTATGAGTTTTACTATGTAATACTATCACAAAATCTATAGTGAAATCATCCCATTTCTACTTAAGAATAGACAAATTTTACAAGATCCTAGGTGGCATCTGATGATTGGAATTCACCTAATGATAGGAGAAACATTTTTTTACAAATCCCACTACCTCCTTCTTAATTCTTGACCACCAATACTATCTATGGAGATCACCATACATCTTTTTTAAGCTAAGATGTACCACCCATATAGAATCATGAAACTTTATCATAAAATCCTCACACAAGCTCATAGAAACCCATACCTATCCATAATAAAGAAGTGAATTTATGATTTTAAGAGACCATCCTAATGGTGTATCCCCGCCATAGAGGCTTTCTCTCAAAACCAATCCCTCTGTGTTAGATAACTGCTCTGTCTTGATCCATCCCAAAATAAAAGGTATAAAGATGTATATATCATGGTTACTAAACCTTGATACTCCTAAAAATCCATATGCATGTTTGAAATGGTGTTATCATTTACCACTTGTCACAAGACTCCCACACTACCTCTATTTATGTGTTTTAGGTTAGCGCATCTTCAACGACATTTCCCTTACCTAGTTTATCAGAAAAGTTGAATTTGAAAGAATACACATTTTCGACCCACCTTTTATGAAAAACATTCATGTCCCACTAATAAAATATGTACTTGAGGGTATTTTGGTCCATATACATCATAAGACTCCCACCAATGATATAATACCTCCAATATTTTTCGGCATGTACCATTGTAGCCAACACTAGTCTGTAAGTAGGGAAATTCCTCTCATGCAGTCATAGTTTTCTGGAGCCATAAGAAACCACTCGATCCCCATACATCAAAATTTTGAAATTCCAACTCTAGATGAAACATTGTACATGGTATAATCCTTACCAATAAAAGCTAAAGTGAGGGTAGTTTTTGAGGTAATCATGCCTTTCAGCTCCAAAAAAGATCTCTAATAATCATATGACCAAACAAAATTCACTCCTTTCTTGGTCAGTCTAGATATCAGTGCAACCATACATGAGAATTCTTGGATATATCATCGATAATAACCAGCTAAACCCAGGGAAATCTGAATCTTAAATACATCCTTGGGATTACCCCAAGATACCATGTTTGAAACCTTCTCTTTGACTATTGAAACTCCTTCCTCTAAGATGACATGACCCAGTAAGTGAACTTTATCAATATATAAATTGAATTTGGTTTTCTTTGTATAAATATGATTCTCTCTCAATTTACTCGAGATGATGTTAAGATATTGGACATGATCATATTATAACTAAGAGTATACTAAGATTTCATCGATAAAAACCACCAAAAACTAGTCTATAAAAGGATGAATGGCGTGGTTCATCATAAACATTAATAACTCGAGTTCATTTTCAAGCCAAAAGACATCACTAAAACCTCATACAAGTAATAACTACTGTTAAATGAAAGCACATGTATGTATGAAGGTCTCACCCTCAACTTATGGTTCCCTGATCTCATGTAAATATTATGGAAAATCTTGAAATCTCTCAGATAATATAATAGATCATAAATGTGAAAAATGGGATATCAGTTCTTGACCGTCATATATCTCAATCTATGATAATCCAAACATAATCACAAATTCCCATCATCCTTATAAAATAATATTATTAGAGGACCTCATAGATATGTATTAGTCCATATGTAACATTTAGCTTCTAGATATTTTTAACTAAACTTTCAAATCCTGAAGCTCTACTGGTATCATCTTATACAGTGGAATAGAAACTAATTCTGCTCCTAACACCAACATGATCTTGAACTCAATTTCTCACCTAAATAGTAAGTGATATAACTCAAAAAGAACGAAATCCTCAAAATGGTATACCATTAGAGGAAATGGATAATTTTTCATTCCACCATAATCCGGAATAAGTATTGCGATTTGATCTTTGAGACTATCATATCTGCATTAAATTGGTCATTCCTGACCAGCCGAAATATCCCGCTCAGTCTAGTGAGAATATCTTCCTTCCAATAGATATAAAAAGGTAAATATCCTCCGATAAAAATTAATATGATATTGGTATAGAATTAATCAATACATATGAATAATTAAATAAAAACCTATCATTTCTAGCATGAAAAGTTCCTAAAACAATTGGTGAACACCAATCTATAGAGAACACACCTTACTATGTTTGATATTCTTTGATCACACTCCCAATAGTGTGTCGATGGTTAAAACACCATAAAAGATTTCCACATTCAATACCAAAACATTTTTAAAATGAGAATATAAAAAAGGAATGTGATACTCTGGTATTGAACAAAACAAAAGGAAGGGTGGATGATATAAGAAACGTACCTATGATAGTAGAAGGACCTGCATTCACAATAGCTGAAGTAGTTTGTATAACATGAAAATGACAAGCCCAACTACCCTAGGCTCAAATCTAAATCCCATAAGATATTCCCTCTACCTTCTAATTCCATTCATTCACAAGGGTAACATATCTCCTACCTCAACTAGAATGTCTAGTGGAACTCCAACTACGTGTCTGTTGAGGAGTAGTTGAAACCTTCCTAGACTCCAGTAACTATTCTAATCCCTTCCACTACTCTTATAATACATACCAACCTCTACAAGTGGCCCATAATACTACAAGAAAAATACTTCAAAGAGGGGTATGAACATTGAGTCTACTTGTGGCTCGACTTGCCACACTAAAAACACTACAATGGAACAAAATCCTGATATGAATGCCCACTATCCTAAACACTCTACCCACTGTTTCCTTTATGAAAACTATCATAATTAAACTTATTGACACTATAAAAAGATCAACTAGTTTTCCTTGATGAAACCACATGACCGCTACTCAGGGACACTCTAAAATTCTCTTCAGTGATGAGTTCCCAATTCATCACATCTTCAAAACCACTCAGATAGAATATGTTCACCTGTAGAGACCCAAATCTTGAAGTACATGGACATTACATTGCTTTTGCGGAATACTTAATACATAACAAAAACAGACACACAAGGACCGTAATAGTTTAGTGTCTTTGGAAACTTGGAACATAATCTTCTAATCATGGTGAAAGATCTTCAACATCTCCCATAAAGATATTCCCCTTTTTGTTTTCTTACATAAAAACCTTTATTTATATCCTAGGGAAAAGAAAACATATAAAGGGTGATCTCAAATTCTCAGTAAGGGTAAGAATGGAGAAAATAAAACAAACCATATAAATTTGAACTTAAAAACATTAACACAATGTTTAAACATCAAGATCTTGAGAAATGACATAAAACATGGCAATACGTAAGGACTAGATTATAAAGAAATATTAATCCTGATAAAATATAATGGTAATAAAATTTGTAATTGTGTAAAATCATTAAGAACATGATATTATTTCCATATTATGCAAGACATTGCTGCCAAGACCATCTTTGTGGAAAAAGTCCTTTACTGAACCGGGTTTACTTGCCGTTCCAGCCCTGAATTACTAAACCAGATTTAATTGTCGTTTCAGCCATGTCTATCTCACAAGATATAAATCTTTACCCAATGAATTAGAGGGAGATATAGGTCCCACCCATCTCATAATGAAATCATTCTTACTTGTGCCACAACATAAACATAAATAATTCATCATAACCCAAAGAATAAAAATGGGTTTCATAAACATCATCCCATCATAACATAATCCATATAAAACAAATGGATATCATTTCATCATAAGAAAAGTGAAACCATGTAAATCATAGATACATCGTACTTGACACATACACATATGAAATAATTTCATCTTATATGGAAAAATGGTTTTGATAAAACACTTGAAATGAATTCTTGAGGAAAATATCCTTTCTTCTTCAAAATCAATTTCTTTTCACAAAACGTCATGGAATTTAAAAATATATATTTTGTTGAAAATAGACATGAAATATTTTGGAGTAATCTTTATGAAAATAAGGCTTTATAAAACCATAAAAATCCTTTCATTCTGTATAAGTTAAAAAACATTCTTCTCGTACTTTTGCCGGAAAAGTAAAAAAAGTACCTCGTAACGTAAAAAAATAAAGATTGCTTACATACCATGTAGTAAAAGTAAAAAATGGGTAAAAAGGAATTTAAACATACATGAAACAATTTTTAGAAAATAGGGACATGGGTGATAAATATAACCCCAGTGAATACTTACAAATAAACAATCTCGGATAAAAACGAGATTGGAAAAGTTATCCCTTACCTTAGGTCCGATATGATTCGTACGTATCCGAAACTCCTGTATAATGATTTAAATAATGTCATTGACTTATTACAGAATCATATTCATTGTTATTATAACATATATGGTTTACTTATGACTTTATATTACCCGTTCTTTTGTAAATCCCATGTTAACACAACGTTTTGGGTAAAATCATCTTATTTATCGTACGTGTTTGGACTTGTTGTTCTTGATGTTATTATTACTTATATCATGATTTACTTACTTTAATAATGTAAATCATGATTTATATATCATATATATTCATTATATATCCATCATATACTTGTATTTGTAATAGTACATAACATATGGAGGTAAGAAATGAAATGCTCCGTTCATGGAGACAGTAAGTCGTACGTACGCATGAACACTACTTTCATTTCTATTTATTATTTTAATGGAATAGGTATATTATAATTCCATTATAATATCATATATAATATCATTAACTCCATCCTTTATACATCCCACATAAGGCATTAATGAATCACATCACTCTGAGGGGGAAGTAGTCCGCACTTCCTCAAATGAGATTATCGTATGTACCCACTATGGAAACCATAAAGGCTTGATATAATTGGGATGTAAATAAGAATACGGAAATAATAAACATAATGTATATCATATATAAATACAGTGCCATCATAATGGCCACCATGAGAGGTGGTAGGAGAAAATCAATCAATCGTCATTTTGTGAGGCGTTAGTTTTCCATCCACTGAAACATTATTTTCTTCATCCATTAGATTGAGGTGTGTGTAAGTTTAGTTCGAATACATCTCATAACAACATCCTAGTATATTGAGGATAATGGATTTGTTACAAAATAAATGATTAAAAAGAGTTTAGGGGTTGGAGAAGTAGAATAAAAGAAAACAATTTAAGAGAAACCATTACCTTTAATTTGGGTAACTTCCTTTGGTTTGAACCAAAAGGAATTCTTGGAGTACCTTCTGCCTAATTTAAGTCTTCTAGAGGGAGTAGAGGGATGTAGGGAGCTTAATTTGGTAGAGGTTGGAAGATCCAAATGGCATGAGAGGTGTGGGAAATTGGATATAAATGGTCTCCTTTTATAAGGGAGTGGAGGGGCTCTTTAGGAAAGAGTGAAAATATTATTTTATAATATAATGATATTCAGTTTCTAATGGTCCAAAAATCATTGCAGTCGAAGATAATAGGACTCATGGTCGATATATAATCATCCAATCAGAATTGGACATGTTTTGTATAATATTTTAATCATTATAATCTTATTTATTTAAATCATTTATTAATGAGGTAAATACTACATCATTATTGTGTCATAAATAATTTAATTTATTTGATGTCTAAAAATTATAAAAAAGATACAAAATTGTAGGAAATATTTTTAGATTTCCAATGAATATTTATAGTCGAAAAGATAATTTATATATCCCCTTATAAAAATCAATTACTAAAAGATTTTTGTTAATCCCAATTTTGTCTTTACATTAAATTAATTAATCTAATGTGTCATTATCTTTCATAAGTGGCTCCATGGGGTCCCAAAATCGACCCAAGGATTACCATGGTCTTCCATTACTCATCCAATAAGGTTTGGATAAATGTTATGGTAATGTTAAATTATTATAATATTCTTTTAACCTTGAATTACCCTATTTACCTTTAACCGTGGTAAATAAATGTAAAAAGTTACTATTCAGCAAAAAAAATATTTTTTATCTAATTGAACCAAATTTTACTCCTTGATATTAACTATGTCTCTAGAATTTTTGAAATTCAACTCACAGAAGCGGTAAAATTATGTTTTATGAACAATTGAAAAATCTCATAGGAGGTGGGTAAAAGATGGTGAAAAGTTCAATACAATTTTTATAAATCTAAAATTATTATAAAATGACTCCAATGATTTTCATTGAACTTATATAAGTATTATGTATCTATTTTGACCTAAAATAAATTTAAATAAAATAAACTATTATTTAAATAAAAAGTCAGTTTTAACCAAAAACTCAATGTTTTCACTATTCATCAAAAATTGAAGTTTTTCAGAAAAATACCAAAAATTCAGCCTAAGCTATATTTGATATTCCGAATTCAAAAATAATGTCTATTTTTACAAATTAAAATCATAGAAGTGGCGTTAATTAATTTTAAAATTAATTCTCGTTATCAAAAGAAATAGCATTTTTTAAGAAACAATAACTATCAAAAGATTGATACTTGTTTATGTCCAATTTCAAAGTGAAATTAATTCCAATGACCAAAATTGGATTAAATGGTAAAAATATATTATAGTTACACTTTAAAACCAATTAAAAAGATAATCTAACCATATAAATTATTGCGATGAAAAAAGTTGTTTTTAATTAAAATATAACGTGTTTATACTATTCATTAAAATATGAAAGTTATCAGAATAATATAAAAAATTTATCCAAAGTAAATTTTTATATCTTGATTCCAAAGAAGAATTTTATTTTGTCAAATTTAACTTATATACTTGTCGAAAACAATATTTAATGTGGGTGTGCCATCAAAAGGCGGTAAAACTACATTTTTTGAAAAATACTTATTTTACTCGAAAAATTGATTTTTTTCTCATAACGTGTTCTAGAAAATGTGTAAGATGAATAATAATGTTATAAAATTCAAAATTTAGTTAATACTATTCATAATGGCTAGTTCATAACAATATTATAACCATATATCGTTGTTTAGTAAAACCAGATATTGTGTACAACACACGCTATCGAGGAAGGTCGCGATTGCGTGTAATGCAAGCCAAGTCAGGGATGCATGTTGTGAAAGACTTCTTAGTTGTTTTGTATAACAGAATCCAACCATATTTCATTTATATGTTTAATATATATATATATGTGCTCAATGTTACGTAGAATAACTACTATAAAAATTGTGTGTAACATGATCCAAGAATAGTGTTGCGTATACTGCAAGCTAATACGGTGTTGCGTATAGCGCAAGGTAATCTTGGTGTAGTGTACAACACAAGACATAAATGAAATTAAAAGAATATTTTTCATTAAATATCGGGGTGTTACATTCTACCCCTCTTAAAATGAAATTCACCCTCGAAATTCATCGGGGATATAAATTGTTTACTACTTGAAAGTTTCTTTCATAGAAACCCACATCGTAAAAAGGAATGATAAAAATTAATTTTAAAAATGAACGTTAGAAAAAAAAATTGATACCCAAAGTAACGCATCACTTGGGTTCCCACATAAGAGAACATAGGTGAAAATATGGATATGGAAGAAAAATAAAATCATCATGTTCTGATGGAGAGTGGTAGAGAACAGGGCTATGAAAAAGCCAACTATCAGAAAGCCATAGATTTGTGATGATCTAAGGTATCATCTGATTTATCAGATATAAGAGTACTAGGACAACATTTTTGGCTTTCAAGATAATTTCCCTAATGTTGAAGAATTTCTGAATTAAAATAAATTCTTACTTGATTTTGGTACAATCTCATTGTTGTTCATGCCTTGAACAATTTACACTTCATCTCTTAAAGAAATGATGTTGAATTTGTTATTCGTGAAGTGTTAGCATATCATGTGATAGAATGATGGGTCATTCCATCTGTTTCAAACAAAATGTTAGCAAAAGTTATCAAATATACATAATTCCATCTATGGTGAGTTTAATCATATACGATTCCAAAAATGAACTTATACTTCATCTATCATACCTCTTAATAAAATAAAACTAGTTTATACTAACCATGGACTTACTGTAGGCTAGTGGTAGGAGATAAAAGCCTGTCGCACTTCGTTTGTGGGTTCAATTGCCATAGCATTGTCCGACGCGACAGGTTGTCGCCCGTCCTACAGGTTGTCCTTTTTCTAAAATTACATCATTATGACATTCCATCAATAATATCAAAAATAGTTCTAGCCTTAAACAATACTAACTTATATCCAACATAATCCATTTCAAATCTTTAGGCTTATACAAAATACTTATGTCCAAGATTATAGTATAAAGCAAAAAATTACTAGAAATGTCATCTACTGAGCATATGAATACCATCATTTATCCCCGATATATCTTTTTGATCACATTCCAATCATGTGAATATATTAATCATGTATTCTCTTGATAATGAATACCCATTGAACCTTAGTGAAACATGATTGCTGTCAAAAGTTAACTCTTTCCACATACCAAAATACCAAAATTTCTATATACTCAAATCATGATATCACTTTGTCCTTATATTAGTCATGAGCCGATGATTACTATCATACTTATTATTTTCTCCTTATCCCTTCATTGTGCGCATTTCATCTGCTTTCTAAAAATATTTCAATCACTTTTTCATGGTTACCAGTACCATATAATTATTGAAAACCAATACATAGATATTCCAAAATTCCACAATACCATAAATGAGATTCCATGCTACTATTTTGAAATCCCAATACATAAACACTTAATCATTACAAAACATCATTTTCAAACTCAACATCACAAATAGTTATTGCATGAGACTTCCCTTTATCCTTTTCCTTAATAGGTTTCTCACGTTGATCATCATTAACCTGTGGATTAGGGAATTTATTAGCATAATGCCCCATTTCCTTGCACTTAAAGCATTGAAGTGTTATCTGTTGTCTTTTCTCTATTCACATCATTAGCAACCATTTTTCCATTAATTTGACAATCAACTGCTCGATGACCTTCTTTTCCACACTTAAAAACATTTTCTAGTCCCTTTAAGACAATCTCCACCATGCTTCTTTCCACACTTTGAGCATAAAGAAACATTCATCTTCTTTTCACCATTGTTATGAAATTTCTCCTTGAACTCCATATTTCGTTTCTTGTCCAAACCATGAGATGGATATGTAACACCAACTTCCATTTCTACCTTGATAGCACAACACACAATTTCTTCATAGATACTAAAGTCTCATATAGATAATTCCATTCGAAGACTTGGTTTTAAGCCACTGAAGAATCGATCAACTTCACTTTCAGGTTGGATGATAAAGCCAGATGCATACCTTACAAGCCTTGTAAAATTTACTTCGTATATACCAACATATTCATCATCATTTTGATTAAGCTCAAGGAAGTCCTTTTCCATATTTGTTCGAAAAATACGAGGGAAATACTTACTGAAAAACAAGTTCTTGAACTCGTCCCATTCCATGGATTCTATTTCATCTTGGGGCCTTGTATTATTAATTAGAGTCCACCATTGATCTGCTTCACCTTCTAATAAGTAAATATCAAGAATGACTTTTTCATGTTCTGAACAGTGAAGTATGTAAAATATATTTTCAATGGTACTGATCCATCGTTCATCAAAAAGTGGATTAGAAGACCCACCGAAAGAAGGGGGTGTTGCCTCATGATGGACTCAATAGAATATTGTTCCCTTATCTGCTCATTCGGAAGTCCAGAATGATTCATAGCATGAGTAAGTATAGCAATAAGATTTTTCACTCCATCTCCCATAACATTGGTTTGTTCAGAAGGACAATCATTCCATTTTCCATTACATTGATCAACATGGTTCCTTCGGGTTCTAGCCATCGTCTAAATCCCAAAAAGAATAGTGTGAGAGAAAAAAATCATGATAGGTAAAACAACATAATAAAGGGGGAGTAACTTCAATATCGAACATCTTAGGTTTAATTCTAAGATTGTTACCGTAATTCTAGCACTATAACCTATACTTATACTTAACCTTAGGGACATCCCTAGACATACCTTAGAAATATATCTAGAGATCTCACTAATGTTTTCGGATCCTAGTTTCCAAAGGTTAACTAAACCTTTCCTCTGATACCAACTGCAGAGACCCAAAGCTTGACATACATGGACATTAAATTGCTTTTGCGGAATACTTAATACATAAAAAAATAGACACACAAGGACCGTAATAGTTTAGTGTCTTTGGAAACTCAGAACATAATCTTCTAATCATGGTGAAATATCTTCAACATCTCCCATAAAGATCTTCCCCTTTTTGTTTTCTTACCTAAAAACCTTTCTTTATATCCTGAGGAAAGGAAAACATATAAAGGGTGAGCTCAAATGCTCAATAAGAGTAAGCATGGAGAAAATAAAACAAACCATATACATTTTAACTTAAAAACATGAACACAATGTTTAAACATCATGATCTTGAGCAATGATATAAAACATGGCAATACGTAAGGCATAGATCATAAAGAAACATTAATCCTGATAAAATAGGATGGGAATAATACTTGTAATTGTGGAAAAACATTAAGCACATGATATGATTTCCATAGTAGCCAAGGCATTTCTGTCAAGACCATCTTAGTGGACAAAGTCCCTTACTGAACCGGGTTTACTTGTCGTTCCGACCTTGTATTACTGAACCGGATTTACATTCCGTTTCATCCATGTATATCTCATGAGATATAAATCTTTACCCAATTCATTGGAGGGAGATATAAGTCCCACCCATCTCATAATAAAATAATTCTTACTTTTGCCACAACATAAACATAAATCATTCATCATAACCCAAAGAATAAAAATGGGTTTCATAAACATTATCCCATCATAACATAATCCATATAAAACAAATGGATATCATTTCATCATAAGAAAAGTGATGCCAAGTAAATCATAGAGACATTATACTTGAAACATACACATGTGAAATAATTTTATCTTATATGTAAAAAATGGTTTTGATAAAACACTTGAAATGAATTCTTGTGGAAAATATCCTTTCTTCTTCAAAATCAATTTCTTTTCACAAAACGTCATGAAATTTTAAAAGAAGGAGATTTTGTTCAAAATAGTCATGAAATATTTTGGAGGAAGCTTCATGAAATAAGGCTTTATAAAACCGTAAAAATCCTTTCATGCCGTATAAGTTAAAAAAACATTCTTCTCATACTTTTGCAGGAAAAGTCAAAAAAGTACCACGTAACGTAAACATAAGAAAGATTACTTACATACCATGTAGTAAAAGTCAAAAATGGTTAAAAAGGAATTTAAACATACATGAAACCATTTTTATAAAACAGGGACATGGATGATTAATATAACCCTAGTGAATACTTACGAATAAACAATCTCGGATAAAAACGAGATTGGAAAAGTTATCCCTTACCTTAGGTCTGATATGATTCGTATGTATCCAAACCTCCTATATAATGATTTAAATAATGTCATTTAATTATTAAAGAATCATATTCATTGTTATGATATCATATATGGTTTACTTATGACTTTATATTACCCGTTCTTTTATAAATCCCATGTTAAAGCAATGTTTGGGTAAAATCATCTTATTTATCATACGTGTTTGGAATTATTGTTCTTGATGTTATTATTAATTATATCATAATTTACTTACTTCTAGAATGTAAATCATGATTTATATATCATATATATTGATTATATATCCATCATATACATGTATTTATAATAGTACATAACATATGGAGGTAAGAAATGAAATGCACCGTTCATGGAGACGGTAAGCCGTACGTACGCATGAACGCTACTTTCATTTATATTTATTATTTTAATGGAATAAGTATATTATAATTCCAAAATACTATCATATATAATATCCTTAACTCCAACCTTTATACATCCCTCATAAGGCATTAACGGATCACATTACTTTGAGGAGGCGGTAGTCCGCACTTCCTCAAAAGAGATTACCGTATTTACCCACTATGGAAACCATATAGGCTTGATATAATTGGGAAGTTAAGAAGCATAAGGAAATAATAAACATAATATATATCATATATAAATACAGTTCCATCATAATGGCCACCATGAGAGGCGGTAGGAGAAAATCGAACAATCATCATTTTGTGAGGTGTTAGTTTTCCATCCACAGAAACATTATGTTCTTCATCAATTAGACAGAGGTGTGTGTAAGTGTAGTTCGAATAATTCTCATAAAAACATCCTAGTATATTGAGTATAATGGTTTTGTTACAAAATAAAGTATTAAAAAGAGTTTAGGGGTTGGAGAAGTAGAATAAAAGAAAACAATTTAAGAGAAACCATTAACTTTAATTTGGGTAACTTCCTTTGGTTTGAACCAAAAGGACTTCTTGGAGTGCCTTCTGCCTAAGGTGAGGATTCTGTTGCAAAAAGAGTGGTTTAGGGAGATTAATTGGGAAGAGTTTGGACGAGCCAAATGGCTTGAGAGGTGTGAGGAATTGGATAGAAATGGTCTCTTTTTATAAGGGAGAGGAGGGGCTCTTTAGGAAAGAGTGAAAATATTATTTTATAATATAATGTTATTCGGTTTATAATGGTCCAAAAATAATTACAGTCAAATATAAGATGACTCATGGTCGAGAAATAATCATCCAATCATAATTGGACATGTTTTGGATAATATTTTAATCGTTATAGTCTTATTTATTTAAATCATTTATTAATGAGGTAAATACAGTATCATTACTGTGTCATAAATAATTTAATTTATTTGATGTCTAAAAATTTTAAAAAAATACCAACATATAGGAAATCATTTTAGATTTCCAATTAATATTTATAGTAGAAAAGATAATTTATATAACCCCTTATAAAAAATAATTACTAAAAGATTTTTGTTAATGCCAATTTTGCCTTTACATTAAATTAATTAATCTAATATGTCATTGTCTTTCATAAGTGGCTCCATGGGGTCCCAAAATTGACCCAAGGATGATCATGGTCGTCCATTACTCATCCAATAAGGGTTGGACAAGTTCTAAGGTAATTTTTAATTATTATAATATTCTTGTAACCTTGAATTACCCTATTTACCTTGAACCGTGGTAAATAAAAGTAAAAAGTTACTATTCACCAAAAATTATTTTTATCTAATTGAACCACATTTTACTCCTTGATATTAACCATGTCCCTTGTATTTTTTAAATTCAACTCATAGAAGCGGAAAACATATGTTTTATGAACAATTGCAAATGCTCCTAGGAGGTGGGTAACAGATGGTGAAAAGTTCAATACAATTTTTATAAATCTAAAATTATTATAAAATGACTAAAATAAATTTCATTGAACTTATATAAGTATTATGTGTCTATTTTGACCTAAAACAAAATTTAAATCAAATAAATTATTATTTAAATAAAAAGTTAGCTTTAACCAAAAACTCAGTGTTTTCACTATTCAACAAAAATTGAAGTTTTTCAGAAAAATACCAAAAATTCATCCTAAGCTATATTTGATATTCTGAATTCAAAAATCATGTCTCTTTTTCCAAATTAAAAACATAGAAGTGGTATTAATTAATTTTAAAATTAATTCCCGTTATCAAAACAAATAGCGTGTTTTTAAAAAACAATAACTATCAAAAGATTGATACTTGTTTATGTCCAATTTCAATGTGAAATTAATTCCAATGACCAACATTGGATTAAATGGTAAAAATATATTATAATTACACTTTAAAACCAATTAAAAAGATAATATAACCATATAAATTATTGTGATGAAAAAAGTTATTTTTAATTAAAATATAGCATGTTTTTACTATTCATTAAAATATGAAAGTTATCAGAATAATATGAAAATTTTATCCAAAGTAAATTTTTATATCCTGATTCCAAAGAAAAATTTTATTTTGTCAAATTTAACTTATAGCATGTCGAAAACAATATTTAAAGTGGGTGCGCCATCAAAAGGCAACAAAACTACATTTTTTGAAAAATACTTATTTTACTCGAAAAATTGATTTTGTTCTCATACCATGTTCTAGAAAATGTGTAAGATGGATAATAATGTTATAAAATTCAAAATTTAGTTAATAATATTCCAAACAGATAGATTATAATAATATTATAACCATATATCATTGTTTAATGAAACCTGATATTGCGTACAACACACGCTATCGAGGAAGGTCGTGATTGCGTGTAATGCAAGCCAAGTCATGGTTGAGCGTTGTGCAAGACTCCTTCATTGTTTAGTATAATAGAATCCAACAATATTTCATTTAAACATTGAATATATATATATATATACACACACTCAATGTTGCATAGAATAACTACTATCAAAATTTTGTGTAATATGATCCAAGAATAGTGTTGCGTATACTGCATGCTAATACGGTGTTGCATATAGTGCAAGGTAATCTTGGTGTAGCGTACAACACAAGACATCAATGAAATTAAAAGAATATTTTTCATAAAATCTCGGGGTGTTACATCACCTGTGACCTGATCTTGTAGCGAATCCCATCCAAAAAATGTTTTTCACTAGAGATCTCATTAGATACTAAATATGGTGAAAATAACTAGATATCATTGAATCATCCAATGTAGTCCAGTACTGAAATGACCTACTGTATCAGGTGCATGAACTCATGAGCCTTATCATCCCTCAATATCACAGGATAGAAGTGGCTCATGAACTTCATCTCAAATTCCATCCAAGATAACTCCTATTAAGACCCATCCAACTCCAGAATATCCTGCCAACACTTGATAGGTCTAAGAAGCATATATATAGAAAGCTTTACTCTCTTATCTATAGGTGTCTCAATACGATTTAAGATCATATGGACCGACTCAATCCAGAACTTTAATTCCTGGGGGACTCCATATCTCAATGAAAATAGGTGGATACTATAGTTGGAACTCTCTCGTAAGATCCTACATCGAAAGAATAATATGAATAGTTTCTCATTCCATGGGGTTCGTGACCCTCTAGAAGTTGTTGCAAAGCTGAAAATCCTTATAATCCTCAAGGGATATAAGAAGCTTCAACTCAGCTATATTAGGTGTGAGTTTATATCTACTCTCTTGATTCTCAACTCAATGTATATGAGAAGTCATTTTATCTACAAGAAAAAAACACTCCATAGAACACTGGATAACAATAGGGTAAACCTAAATAGGTGAAAACAATAGAGAACCAATACTATGAATCTCTCTAAACATGTATTACAAGTGTTTTATCATGGAATATCAGTTCTTTTAATTTCTTTTATCAGATATAACATATATCTCATTTAACAGTTCATGAAGATAAATGTATCACATGCAATAAATATGTCCCTATTATGAATAATTCATGTCAATATATATCCCTATGTTCCAATCATGATGATTTCATTCTTATCTCACACCATACCAGACCATGATTAGGAACCTCAATAAACAACAACATCACACAACATGTGAATCACCCAAGTTGAAATAATTTCAACTATAACAAGATAATATTAGGAACAAAAATCCCATCCCCGAGCACTAAGATTTTCCCCTATATATGGGTTAGCTAACCTCATGAACAAGTTCATTACCTATTCTTGACACATTCTAGTCTCATTTATACCATTCAAAAACAGTAATGTAATAGAAAAGAAAAACACTATCTTCTGATTACACTTTTTGACATACCTAGATTCAAAACTCTCTCACATTGCTAGAAAGGGTTGGTTACAGAAAATTAATCACACCTCCCTGTATGCTATAGGATACCGAATAACATTGGGGGTGTGATCATTATAGTGGGGAGACTATACCCCCTGGTATATTGTTACTTTACTATGGGAATAAACAATATAAATAAATATCAGAGTAACAAACACATAGCAGAAACAATATATCATACAATTGGAAAGTAATAGAGAAATAAATAGACCAATAATAATGAATCATGTAATGACATGATGAGATGTATTTAAATTTCAAACTAAAAATATTAAAAATAAAAGAATCAACTAGAATAATATAATCTCAAAAGGCCTTGGTCCTGAACCCCATGTTGGACCCATATGAAAACTCTATCCCAATAAACATGAAAAAAATAAACTATAGGGTCCCTAGACCTTGTCTAAACCAACATCCATGTAATTTTCTCAAGTACCATATGAAGGCCTAGGTAGGGTGTGAGTAAAACTCAGTTTGTCAACACCAAGATGTCTAAAAACCTAGTCTGATAATAAGTGTATGCAATAAAGTGATAAATTGGTGTATTAATTAATCAATTCATACACTAAATAAATCAATATAATTTTTCACAATGTAGGAATGTCTCTGGGCATGTAGGATAACCATGCCCACCAATAACCATAAGTCTAGGGAATAAACCACCAAAACATGTTCTAATCCCACTATATAATCATTTCAGCATGGAAATGGGCAGGTCCCGCTGAATATAAGCATTACAACATTGGTCTTGGAAAATCAAACTCAATATTAGAATTACAACATGGGACTTATAAGATCCTACTAAATATAATCATTACAGTGTTGGACTAGGAAGAGCCCCCCCCCCCCCCCCGCAATATAAGAACTATAGAATCGGATTTGATAGCTCATACTCAATATAAGCATTATAGCATATGATTGGGTCGAGCCCGCTCAATATAATTGTTGCAACATGGGACTGGGAAAATCCCACTCAATATAATCATTTCAATATGGGATAGGGAAGAGCCAACTCCCCCAACATAATTTTTTTATTTTCAAACACTTTTAAGGGGAAAGTGAGTACCCTCAAAGATTTCCAGTTTCAACACCAAAAGTAACTACAAATTTGTTAAAGGAAGGATTGAGTTGATTAGAAACAATCTCCCTACACAATATCCAAGGAATAGAATTTACCTGAGTGTTCTAGTACTCCTTTAAGATTCCTTCATATTGATTCACCATGTTGTCCCAAGATTAAATTTATTCCACATTATTAATATCCCCCTATCTTCTAAGAAGAATATGACCCTTCTTATCAATCCACTCTTCTTGCACCTTTGTAATGATCACACAAAACAATTTCCCTAGCTTCATTAATGCCATAATATTTATAGCTTCCTCTACTATTTCTTTATCTGAGTGTATAAAGAGATCCATGTGTTCCATCAACGAAGCAATATGTCATTGAGATTCTTTTTAGAGCCTGACTCGCACTGCTGTCGAAGGTCCCTTTTATCACTGGGGGCAGTAGGCTCGTAGCCTGCAGACTACAGATCCTTGGAGGTGTTGTCCTTCTGGAGTTTTGCAGAACCTTTACACCTACTCGTGGGGGTGATACCTGCACTTGTAGGATCCTTTGGGGGAATCTTACCCTTGCTTGTGGATCTAGTAACAAGAGGACTAAGAATGGTGGAGTAATCCTTCCTGTGTCGCGCCCTCCGAGTTTACATAATAAATCTGTCAGAGTCCATAAAAATGTTCTTTCCCTTCTGCGGAGAGGATCTTAGATAGTCATCTGGAATGGATAGGTCTATTGACACAGTGGATTCCATATCATCGTCCATTTCTTCTTGATAACCTTCCATATCCACCATGGGATCTTATCTGTGGGTGACCAATACCCCTCCCAATTCCCCACTAGCAAGGCAGTCTTTTTATTATTCTCCTAACACTACAATTATCCAATTAAAATATAAATTTAAGGGGTCCCTCACCCAACAAGTATTCATAAGCTAGGACTCTATCAAATTGAATCCAAGGGATCCAACCAATTTGAATCCATGGTTTTACCATTACTCATTCAATTGTTTAATGTGCATGTTCAGTTGGCACAATCATAATATTTAACATTATTAAAAATTAAACATACCATAGGGTTAGGTTTTATACCCCCTACCTTTATCTGGATATCAACACAACGCTTCCAATAGAAAATTCCAACAAGGATGAGGGCATAGAATAATTCAAGAAGAATCAAGGATCAAACACCAAACCATAAAATCTGCAGGTTTTGAAATCACCTCAAAAATTATTAGGAGTAAACTAGGGCTCATGATTGGGGTGGGGGGGGGGGTTGCACAAACTATAGATTAAAAGAAATCATGGGCATGGAAGGATTAAAACTGCTACTCATGGTAAATACATGAAATGTAACCCATTCATATCATGAGCTTCTTGATTAATGGGATACAATAAAAATTATGCACATTGATATATAAATTTTAAAAAACCTATAGTTTTTACTCAAGAAAATTATTCACATTGACATATCTAAAATGAAAGTAATGACTTTCATGGTTTTGGAAAAGAAAATTGATGCATGCAGAGGGAATGATTTTTGATATTAAAGTCAATATATATCAAACAATATTTGATAAATACTGTATAATGTTAGGGAAGATAATTATTATATGTACTTATATAAAAAAAATTAAGCAACTGTAAAAGCATAAATATCCCTATTAAAATAAATAAATTATTTAAAATTTATTAAAGGAATTTCATGTTTCATTGAAGGGAGACATTAATGCAATGAAAATAAATGATATTCATATATTAGGCATCTTTATTGGACTTATGCATTATTAAAACCATCATAAGGTATTTATGTTGAATGTTGCATTATTTTAAAATGATTTTATAAAAATATTTATATATATTTGGTGCAGGTTGTGTCTTATTTATTTAACAAAACCTCATAAGGGAAGAGGAATGAGAAAAACCACACCATATTTTAAATTAAACATTTTGATAGGGTAAATAGATTATAATCCCTACAAATCACCTCATTTCCCTAGGACTTATCCCAATAAAAAGACATGTAATAAAATGATTTCACATATGGCTACAAGCGGTGCTGCTAGGTATGCATGAGGGAGGTGATACATGTCGAGGGAAGTATGAAAACACTGATAAACGAGAGATAAGTATTAATAATAACATGCCTTTGGTTTTTTGAAGGTTGATTCATCCATAAAATATGATGAGGAGTGGTGGAGGAGGTATAATTCTATGATAATTTAAATGACACAAGAGAACTAGATTTGATTCAGGCTAAGTTTATAAGACCGAGAAGGGCTTCATGAGTGTTTTTTTAAAAGTGCAAATAAAGAGTTGTTTTATTAGTGCTAAAGTAATAAGAATTGATAAAACCCCTCTTTATCAGTTCATTTTAGCATTTATAAAGATATATTGTTATCAGTACTAGAATAATTGCTCTCATATAGATAGTTTTGATCACTGATTTATATTATAGTAATGATAAAAACCAATCATTATCAGTGCTAAAACGACACTGATAAAAACCTATATAACTTTTATGTAATAATATAATCAATATAATAAAAAAATTTAAATGTATATCATTATAAATAGATATAAATGTATTTAATTATAAATATATATTTATAAAATTATAAATATATTTAATGAATAGTTAGTATGCATTTACAAATTTAATTATAGATAAATATAAATATATTAAATAATAAAAAATGATTATTTATAGAATAAAAAACAAATTAAAATAATTCTAAATATCTATTTATAAATTTAATTAAAAATATATTTTTATAATTACAATTATAAATAAATATAACTATAAATATATTTTTAAATATATTTAAAATACTTGTATATAATAATAAATATATTTATATAATTATATATATTTATTAGAATATAAATATATATAATTATAAATATAAAAAATATATTTATTATTCAAATATATTTTTATACTTTTGAGATAATTTATTTCTAGTTATATAAAACAATTTTATAAAATTAAATATTTATTTATAATTATAAATATATAATTTCATAATTATAGTAAATATATATTTATAAAAATATTTATTTAAAAATATTTATTTATAAATATTTATTTTAAAATATATTTTTATAAATATATTTTTAACATTATTAATGTATATATAATCTTAACTACATGAATGTTAAAAATGAGTGAAATTTAATAATTAAAAAATAATATACTTTAAAATACTAAAAAATGGATAAGTTTTGTAATGATACAAATTATTTGAAAAATATAAATATAGATATATTTTTAAATAAAGATGAATACATATTGAAAATATTAAAACATAGTAAAATATTATAAATAAATAATATAAAATGATTAAACTCTAAAATTTAAATATTAATAAATATTAAAAATGAATAAATAAGATTAAGTGAAATAATATTAAAAATGAATTAATAAAATTTACTGATTTAAAACATAATATATTAAATATACTATGTTACTAAATGAATTTCTAAAATGAATATAAAAATTTTAATAAATCGCAAAAATTTTATGAGTGTGTTTCTATATAAGATTACATTAATTATGTAAATGTGTGTGTGAAATAAATGTATATATATATACACACCCAACACCAGTTTGATATATGTCAAATTGAACAATGTCATTATATAATATTCATTGTCAATTAATGAAATAAATAATAATAAGAATGAATAAATTTAAAAAACGAATACATGTTATTAGTTATATAAATTATTAAAAAAATTAAAATGAATATATATAAATACATATTTTAAAATGAAAATGAAAACATATTAATTAAATAAATTGAACATTATTAAAAACATTAAATGTTAATAAATGAACATTTATAAACAAATTTTAAAAATGGATAAAACTAAAAAAAATATTGAACAATGAAAAATTAAAATTAATAAGTTACAAAAAATATTAATAAAAATTTGTATTATTAATGAATAAATAATATTTAAAATGCATAAATTTGAAAAAAAACATTAAAAAGTAATTATAATGTATATTGAATACAAATAAAAAAATTTAATAAAATTTACTAATTAGAAACACGATATATGTCATATATTATGTTAATAAATATAATTCAAAAATAAATATTAAAAATTAAATAAATTACAAAATTATTATGTATGTGCCTGTTATATATAAAAATGCATTAATTGTAGAAATGTTACATTACCATATCTTCGTGATTCTTGAATCAATCACAATCCCTATTTCTCTTTTGTGTCACTGATACCAATTTAGTCTCCTTCTCTCCATAATTCTAGGCTCTCACAATACCTATTCATATTTCTCATCCTCAATATTGATTCTGTCTCCACCAAATCTACCTACTTCAAATCCATCTCCTCCAAATCCACCTCCTCTATCACCACCAACATCTTCTCATCCAAACCCCCCGTCCTCTAAACTCATCTCCTCCTCCACCTCAGTCTCTGCCTCTACCTCTTCCTCCGCCTCAGTCTTCACCTCTACCTCAGTATCGGCTTATGCCTCAGTCTTCAACTATGACTTCCTGCCTTCATAATCTTCTAACCTCTCCCATATATGATCCTCATTTATAGGGGTTTCTTTCCTTACCTCGTAAGTATTATCTCTTAATTTTTTACACCAATATTCAATTTAGGTCACACTTATTCCCTTCTCTCAAATCGGTGGTTGAATTTATTCTAATCTGGATTTTAAACTCCACTTTTTATATTTTTTTTGACACATATTTATTTACACCCACTTTGAAGAGTCCTTGACAAAAATTTAAGACAAGATGATTTGGATGATCTCTTATTATTTTCTTAACAGTTTATATTAGGTAAATACATCTATTTCTTCCATCTAATTCCCTTAAATGTTGGGGTGAAATTTTTCTAAATTTGAATCTCCAAGGGCATGATGATGTCCCCTGTGATCCCAATATGGAAGGATATGAATATAATACCTCTTAACCTTTCCTTACAAACCATTTCATACATTCCTTTATATTTTTTTGGATCTTTGAAATTAGTTTTAGTGTTACTACCTTAGTTATAGTTTGTAAATTTTATATGAATTATTAATTATGTATTTTTTTGTAGTGGTGAAGATAAAATTTCAAAAATTATAATTTCATCCATTTTTTTCTATTAGAATCTTTTTTTAGCTTTTATTTCTATTTATACATTGGGGTGAAGCCCGTGTAGGTGTGAGTATAAAAATACTTAGTAGAGACCCCAAAAAATATAAATTACTAAAAATAAATCCAAAAATGAACTCTGATGCATTATCACAAATAAAAACAACTCACACCAGGTATAATTTAGAGTAATAAAGTAGGACCATTAGTCACATCATCAAACACCATTGGTTACTTGAGAACTCCACCACAATGAGTACAGTGGGCTTGCCAGCTCCGACAAAAGCCACTTCCCACTAACCTTGGACTACTGTGGTACTCATCCCTGATGATTACCATGGGTATGCTGGGTCACACAGAAAACACTCCCGACCATGGCCATGCCAAGTCACATAGAAGTTACTTCCCACCTTGACCATACTGAGGTAGTCCTCCTATCAAGTATCATGGGTCTGCCGGGTCCCATAGAATTTTCTCCCCACTGTGGGATTTCTAGGTCACAAATACTTCGCTTCCCACTGGTCCATAGTAGTCGATCCATACCGGGTCACTTGCCAGCAGTATTTAGGTCTCAGATAACTACAGTGTTTCTACACATAGTGCACTTGATTCTGGGAAAACTGCTCCTCAAGCCATTTGTCAAATTTCAACATCCATGAAAGCCACCATAGAGTATGCCAAAATATCCATCTCATCATTAGGGTTCCAATTCCATAGAAATCTTGTTAATCAAACATCTTATATGAAGGATATTGGCATTTTTTTCAAAGAGCGGTCGGTTGTGTCCGGGTCTGCCGACCCGACCCGGACCAGACCCAGCTCAGACTGATGGGATTGTTCTAGCCTGATGGGTGGGTCTGACCTACTAGGGAGGGCCCGCCTTACACTCTACCCATTATAACTTGATGGTATGTGGTTGGAATCCTTGTCATGCTCCCCTACGCCCCACGGGTCATTCATGAGGCTAGTGCCTTCGCTGCGGTCAGTTGACCACAACCTACAACATGGGACGTGGTGGGATGCCACATCCAAAGTGCACTGATGCAGTCAGGTGGTTGCGTCCACCCACCACCGGCCACCAACACTAAGGCCCGCAAATCTTTTCACCCTACCACGGCCCGAGCCATGCACGACGCTCTTCCGGCGTGCCACCGCCTGCAAGTTCTTCCGTTGACCACCAAGTTTGCACCGGTGGTCCATTATTCATGCTGCCTATGCCTCTGAACTCCGTGGGGTGTCTCCTTCCCTATAAAGGGGTCAAATTTTCCTTTCTACCAAATTTAATTCTTCTCCACAAAGAATGCACAAGAGAAGGGTCTTGGGCCTTGTTCGTGTCATCCTACACCCTCTGCGTTAGAGTTTTACAAATGGTAGGAGGTTGGGATTATAGTTCCAAAAAATAATAATTAATCCTAGTGCAAATACCCCAAGGAAAACATCGTTCATAAAGAATACATGATCCACATATCAACCTATTTGTGGGTTGATCTGCATTCATTGTTTTAAAAATAAGAACGGGGAAAACATAAAACAATTAAACTCCTACATAGAAGTAGTTCGACGTTAAGTGGTCATCCCATGAAGATTCAAGATGTCGAAGTTATTCGTCACTCACAGGTCTCATTATTCAAGATGCGTTGAAGTCATCAATGATTCAACAATGTTCATTGTTTGTCGTTGGTGAGATTTCTCACTATCGGTTTTTTGGAGAAAAATCCACCCTTTGATTCTCAAGTATCCAACGCATTAACCCATTAAAAGAAAACATGTCATATTGTTTATGTTACGCTGCTACGTCATATCATTATGCTATTTTATTTATGAAATAGCATATCTGTTATGCTTTGTGTAATGCATCATTATTCTGCAAAAAATGATCCATTAATGAGCTTCATTTAATGCACCTCATCGCCGCACCGCATCATCGATATCTGTCACTCAACGGTGAGAGAATAAAATAAAATAACTTTTTAAGATATTTTATTATTTTTCGAAAAGTCCAAAAAACTATCTTTTCTTATCAACCCTCACTGGTCAAATTTATTTCATTTCTAGGTGAATCAAGGAGTTCTAAGTTCAATTTTTCCCATGGATATTTGATCTGAGCACCGGTTTAAATGTTTGAAAAACCCACTTTCACGTTTACTTAAAAAAACTTTAAAAAAAGTTCAAGATTCCATTCCAGACTCACCGGGCCTCAGAATCATGTGTTTTCAAAGCAACTTGTCTTGAAATAATTCCATATAATTAAAAAAAGATTACATGGAAATTACAAGATATTAAATTCTCCCCACCTTAGGAATTTACATCCCTAAAATCCAAAACAAGGCTAAACAAACAAATGGGGGTACTGAGCACGAATTTGAGCCTCCTAGTCCCATGTGCTCTCCAAGAGGATCTCATGATACCACCTAATGCGCACCAGAGTAAAAAACCATCCATAAAGGACCAGCTCCTCTCGATCCTCTATCTCTGCTGGGAAATCCACAAATGTTGCCCCATCATCAATGTCTAGCTCACCCCAGTCGATGATGTGTGATAGATCATGCACGTACCTCCTCATCCAAGACACGTGAAAAACATCGTGCACCTGTTGAATCTGTGGGGGAAGATCTAGGAATTACGCCACCTCTCCAACTCTACTGATAATCTATAAAGGTTTGATGAACCTCAGAGATAACTTTGTTCCCTAGCCAAATCTCTACAATCCTCTTCGGGGTGAGACCCGAAGGAAAACATAGTCTCCCTCCTCAAACTCCAAGGGTCTCCACCACCTGTTAGCATATAATTTCTACCTGCTTTATACAGTCCTCATTTTCTCCTGGATGATCTAAACCTTCTCAATTGTAGCCCATACCAACATCAGACTCATGAGTTCTGAATCCCCTGAATCTATCTAGTATAGAGGTGATCTGCATGGCCACCCATACAAGGCCTCAAACAGTGTCGTGCCAGTGGTGGAGTGATAGTTGTTATTGTATAAAAACTCCACCAGTGGTAGGTAGTCCACCCAACTACATCCAAAATCAAGGATGCAAGCACGAATCATGTCTTCCAAGGTCTGTATGGTCCTCTCCATCTGACCATCTATCTGGGGGTGAAAAGTTCTGCCCAACTGCAGATGATCCCTGAACACCTCATGCAATCCCTTCCGCAACAGGGATATAAAGTGAGTGTCATGATCTAAGACGATCTTCGAAGGAACCTTGTGTGGCTCCCTATCTCCTGGATGTAGAGGCATCTTAGCCCCTCTTCTGACCCCTTCTCCAATATGGGTAGTAAGTGATCCGACTTGGTGAGTCGGTCAAAGATCACCCATATATAATCATGGCCCATGGACATGCATGGAAACCCCATCATTAAGTCAATAGAGATACCATCCCACTTCCATTCCAGTCCCCCAAGTGGTTGTGTCAAGAATTTTGGAACCTAATTCACGGTTTTCACTTGCTGACAAGTTAGACATCATCAAACAAACTCAATCACTACTTTATTCATCCCTGGCCACCAGTACTGACATCAGAGGTCCTGGTACATCTTCGCCACACCAGGATGTACCGCTAAAGGGTATGTATGGAACTCCCTCAATAGATCCTCTTACAACGTCACTAGTACTAATGTGAATCCTCTGAAAAAGATGATGTTCTCCTTACCTATCAAAAATCCATCAGGACCCTATCTTGAGGATAACCGAGCTTGTCGGGCCCTGTAGTCAACATCCACAAGTTTTGACTCCGTGACTCACTATAATAGTGGAGGAGTGATGGTCATCGACTGAAGGTAAGCAACCCCATAATCATCCATGAAAGATATCTTCATCGTGACTAGCTGATTCTTCACCTCACTCAATAGCTGTAGACCAAACCTCCTACTGAGAACTTCTGCAACCATGTTCCCCTTTCCAGGAGTATAGAATATTTAAACGTAATAGTCTTGGATGAAATATAGCAATAATTGTTGTCTCAAGGTCATGTACTTCTATGAGAAGATATACCTGAGACTCTTGTGGTCAGATTAGATGGAAAAACTTTCACCCATCAAGTAGTGACTCCACATATTCAAAGAAAATACCACTTCTACTAACTCTAAGTCATGGGTCTCATAGTTCTAATAATGTTTCCTCAACTACCGTGAGTTGTAGTTGATCACTGATCAATCTTGCATCAGGACGTAACCCATTTTTGTCCCTGATGTATCACAAGATATTATATACCCAATTTCATCTTCTGGTAGTCTCAAGATGGGGTTACTCATCATTTTACACCTCAGATCATAGAAACTCTCATGGCACTTCTTCGTCCACATGAAGGGTTTTTCATTCTGTGTTAAGGCTTATAAAGGTTCTACTACTCTAGAAAATTCATCCATAAACCTCTGGTATTATCCAACCAACCTCAATAAACTCCACACCTCAGTCACACTCCTGGGTGGATCCCACAAAAGAATTACGTCTATCTTCACTAGATCTACTACATATCTAGCCTCTGAGATGACGTGTCTAAGAATATGGACCTCTCGAATCTAGAACTGGTACTTTGAGAGCTTACCATAAAGAGGGTGCTCTCAAAGTGTCTCCCGGACAATCCGCAGGTGTGTAGTGTGCTCCTCATCTGACGCCAAGTACACTAAGATGTCACCAATGAAGACCACCATGAAACGATTGAGGTAAGGTTGGAAGATCAAGTTCATGAGTCCCATGAACACTACTGGATAATTTTTCACACCAAAAGGCATCACCAAAAACTCATAGTGGCCATACCATCATCTAAGGGTTGTCTTCGGTACATCCTTATCCCATACCCGAAGCTGATGATAGCCTAATCTTAGGTAGATCTTCGAGATCCACCTCGCTCCCTTTAGTTTTTTGAAGAGGTTATCAATCCTCGGCAGTGGATACTTGTTCTTCGCGGTCACCTGGTTCAGACACCCATAGTCCAAACATAGCCTCATGTTCCCATATTCTTTCTTAGAAAGAAACACTAGGGATTCCCATGGTGAAGCGATGGGCCTCATGAAGCCATTATCCTCCAATTGTACCCTCAATTCACAAAGCTCCACAGAAGCCGTCCGATATGGTGGTGTAGATATAGATGTCGTACCTAGGTACAGATCGATGCAGAAGTCTACTTTCCTATGAGGAGGTAGACTTGGAACATCCTACAGAAATACGTTTTCATACTTGTCCGCCACTACAGGAAAGCTTAGACTCCTCCCGTCCACTGCACTGAGGGTGAGGCTCACCAACTGGTGTGTTACTGACTACACCCTCCTCCAAGAAATGTTTTCCTGTGATGCAAAAGATCCCTTCTTGCTAGTGAAGGAAAACCTAGTCCCATCCTCATGGACACAAAATACATTGAACCTAAAACAGTCAATCTGACCATGGAATGTAGATAGCCAATCCATACCCAAGATGACATCATAAGGCCTAGACCCCACTACTAAGAGATCCCAGCTAAAGCTCCCACCGCCTAGAGTGAGCTCACACTACCGCCACCATTGTGTAACCATCGAATCCAATCCTGTAGGATTCTATAGTGGTAAGGATCGAGCCAACAACTCCACTAGAATTTATGAGCTCCGAATGAGGTATGTAGAAAGGAAAGAGTGATTGGAACCCATGTTTATAAGAAATTAATCTAAGGTGGAGAAGACCCATATCATACCTCTAATCATCTCTGGAGTGTCATGGTCATAGGCCTCCATCTCTTGAAGCTGGACTCACCCCTGTCTGCTAGCTCCCTGAGCCCATGGCGGACCATCTGGGGGTGGTGGGGGTAGTAGCTCGAACTGTTGTCCACTGCCTATCACTCGGCCTACTCCCCTACCATGTCCGCCACCCTGTGGATCTCCTCACTCAAACCTCTGCCTCTACCTTGGAGGTATTTAAACCATCTACTGATATTCTTTGTGGTTGGTTGGGCAATCAAAATACATGTGTCCCTACCCACCTCAAATGAAGAAAATCTTGGTTCCCTACTAACTCCCTCTACTATGGGAGCCCCACTCTACTAACCCTGAGTCCTAGGGTTGTCCCCTGAATGACCTGACTCACTTGGGTCGAATTTTCTGATGCCTGCTGCTCACCACTGAAGACTCGGCGACCCGATGTCTGATGGTGGCTATGGCCATCAGTGCCTGCTCCACCTGGAAGCTATCTACAAGAATAGATTGCTCCATCACACCAGCCTGAGTGGGGATGACCAGAGACACCATGGATGCCATAATCTTCTGTCTGAGTCCCTACACAATGTTTCAGGCCCTAAAGAAAGGGTCCCACACCATGTCTGTGGAGTAGCAAGAGAGGTCTGTAAACCTCACAGAGTACTCAGACACTTACATGCTACCATTATATAGGTGAAGAATCTCCTATGTGTGCACAGATTGAAAGTCACGGGGAATAAATCTTACTAGAAAAGTGGATCTAAGCCTTCCCAGGTGAGAATCACCTCATTATGCGTTAGGATTGTCAAGCTACACCATCTCATAGCCGATCCCTACAGATGGATTGAGTCCAAGATCAACATCTGGTCAAGCGGTGTCCTCACTAAGCGGAAGAGCTGTATCACAACCTCTAGCCAATCCTCAGCAACCTGAGGATCTGTCTATCCCATGAATGTAGGAGGTCTCTATCTCTGAAACTCATTCAAGGCACTGAGTCTGCATACATCCTCTACCGGTAATGCCGATAGTAACTGATGATCAACAAGTGGTGTAAACACCAGTGCACCACCCGGTGAGGCCATCTCTAGCACTGGTCCCTAAACCAATGTCTCATTGCTAGGTGGGCTATCCACATGATCACGTATCAGAAGCCTAGCTGGCTACCTTTGTAGAGGAATCCTGAAAAAGATCAATATGTACCACAGTTAGAAGATTATACCAGGTGAGCTGACACTTATTCAAGAAGATCATAAGGAGAAACTTAAACAACTGGTGTTTTCATTTATAGAGTCAAAAAATGGAATTCAGGGTCCTAGTTTATGGATACACCAGCTTCCACACCAACACAAGACACCCCAAATTTGAAAGTCGAACTCAAAACATTCAACATGATTTCCCTAAAAACAAAACAATAGACTCTCGGTATTTGAGGTAGATCCTACCACCTTAGATACTACTTTTTTATGACCCATCCACTGGGGATTGTGCCATGACATTCTCCAAGCCCACCCCCTGAAGGCCAGAGGTTGGCGACTAGTGCCAAATGCATCAACACGTGCGGGCGAATCCCATGCAGGGGTGAGTAACAAAATACTCAATAGGGACCCCAAACAAACACAGAAATACTATAAAGCAATCCCCAAACGAACCATGAAGCATGATCACGAAGTAAGATATCTCACACCAGGTATAATTTAGATTAGGAAAGTAGGATAATTAGTCACATCATCGAACACCATGGGCTGCTAGAGAACTCCTTCTGAATGAGTATAGTGGGTTTTTCGGGTCACACATAAGCTACTTCCCTCTAACCTTGGACTACTATGGTACTAATCCCTACTTAGTATTGTTGGTATACCAGGTTACACAGAATAGGCACCCCCTTGTGGGCATGTTGGGTCACACAGAAGCCGCTTCCCACCTTGGCCATACTGAGGTACTCCTCATGTCAAGTATCGTGGGTCTGATGGGTCGCACAGAAGACACTCTCCACTATGGGCCTTCCAGGTCACATAGAAGATGCTTCCCACTATGCCATAGTAGCCGATCCACATAGGGTCGCTTCTCAGCAGTCTTTAGGTCTCAACCAACCATATAGTTTCCGCATGAAGTGCACTTGATTCTGGGAGAACTACTCCTTAATCCATTCATCTAATTTTAACTTCCATGAAAGCCACAATAGAGTATTCCAAAAGATCCGTGTCATCATGAGGGTTCCAATGCCGCAAATGGCTCGTCAATAGGACATCCAATTTGAAAGATATTGGCATTTTTCAAAAAGGGGCCAGTTGGGTCTAGGTTCGGTCCGACCTGGCCCGGGGTCCACAAACCCGAAACAGCCCAACCCAGATCCGGCCCACTGGGGTGACCCATGTCCTGCCCAGTCCGGCATAGGTGGACCCATTTTTCATGGTCGAGATGTGACTGGAAGCCGTGTCTGACTCCCCTTCATCCCACGGGTAGTCCGTGGGGCCAGCACCTCCACCACGGTCAGTTGATCGTGGACTACCGCATGTGACGTGGTGCGGTGCTGCGTCCATATTGCACCGATGTGGCCGGGTGCCTACGTCGACCTGCCGCCAGCTGCCAGAACAGAGGCTGGTGGGTCTAGTCACACTGTCGTGGCCCGAACCAACCACAACGCTCTTTTTGTGTGCCATTGTGGCATGCCACCACCCGCCCATGGGCCACTGCATGTGCCGGTGCACTGGTGGGTTCTTTCTCGGACCACTAGGTCCACACCAGTGGTCTGTTCTTCGTTCCGCCTATGCCTACGGCCTCTGTGGGGTGTTTCCTTCCCTACAAAGGCCACAAATTTTCCTTGCCACCAATTTGAATTCCCAGATACAAAGAACGCACAAGAGGAGGGGCTCGGGCCTTGTTTTTTTGTCGTTCTTCACCCTCCGCATTAGAGTTTTAAAAATTGGAGGAAGTCATGAATATAGTTCCAATAGATAATAATAAATCCCAGTGAAAACACCCCATGAAAAACACCCTCCTGCAATAAAACACGATCCATGGATCAACATGTTCGTGGGTTGATCTGTGTTCATTGTTTTAAAAATAACAATGGGGAAAACATAAAACAATAAAACCCCTACCTCGAAGTATTTCGACGTTGAAGCGGTCCGCTAGCAAAGATTCAAGATATTGAAGGCATACATCACTCACCGGTTGAGATACCTTGAAGTCTTCAACAATCCACTGGCCTTCATCATTCATAGATAGAGCGATTTCTCACTGTCATTTCATCAGAGAAAAAAATCCACCCTTTGATTCTCAACTCTCTAATGTATTAACCCATTAAAATAAAACACGTCACCACATTTCTATTACGTTGAGACATCGCGTCGTTTCACTATTTCATTTATGAAACCACGTATATGTTACGCTTCGATTAATGCATCGTTACGCTGCACAAAAATGAGTCATTAATAAGCTTAATTTAATGTGCCTCATCACCGCACCGCAACACTGTTGTCCACCTCTCAATGGTGGGGGAAGAAAATAAAATAACTTTTTAAGTTATTTTATTAATTTCCAAAAACTCAGAAAACTATCTTTTCTGGTCAACCCTTTCCAGTTGAAGTAAGTTCCTTTCTAGGTAAATCTTGACATTTGGAGTTCAACGGTGCCCTCAAATTTTTTATCTCAACACCAATTTAAAAGTTAAAAAACCCCGATTGCACATTTACTTAAACGAACTTTAAAAAAAGTTCAAGATTCCATTCCGGGCTCACCGGACCTCAGAATCACTTGTGATCAAAGCGTCTTATCTCAAAATAATTCCAAATAATTTAAAAAAATTACACAAAAATTCTAGGACATTACATATATACATTAATTTCACACACACATTTATGTAATTAATGTAATATTACATTGAAACACACACATAAAATTTATATAATTTATTAAAAATTTTATATCCATTTTTGAATTTCATTTAGTAACATAATATATTTAATATATTATGTTTTTAATCATAAAATTTTATTGATTAATTTTTAATATTATTTCACTTAATATTATATATTTATTTTTAATATTTATTTTAATTTTTTTTAGAATTTAATCATTTTTTATTATATATTTATATTTATTTATTTACTATGTTATAATATTATTAATATTTATTCACCTTTATAATAATATATATCCATATTTAATTTTTTCAATAATTTTTATAATTATAAAAATTATCCATTTTTTAAATATTTTAAAGTATATTCATTTTTAATTATTCAGTTTCACTCATTTTTAACATTCATGCATTTGAGATTATATATACATTAATAATGTTAAAATTTTATTTATAAAAATATATTTTGAAATAAATATTTATAAATAAATATATTTATAAAGGTATATTTACTATAATTATGAAATTATATATTTATATTTATAATTATATATAGAGTTTTATAAAATTGTAATTATAAAATTGTAAATAATTGATTTTAAAATTGTAAAAAATATATTTAAAGAACTAATATATTTGATATATTTATAATTATATATATTAATATATTAATATATATATAATTATATAAATATATTTATAATTGTATACAATTATTTATTAATATATTTAAAATATATATTAACAAATATATTTATTTATAATTATTTTCATAGATATATATATCTATAGTTATATTTATAAATACATATTTACAATTCTTTTAATGTATTTATTATTATATAAACAATAATTTGTTTATGATTAAATATATTTATATTTATTTATAATTATATTTCTATATGTATATTTACAATTATTTAAATATATTTATAATTATATAAATTTATATTAATTAATAATGATATACATTTAAATTTTATAATTATATTATTAAATAAAATTATATAGGTTTTTATTAGCGACTTTCTAGCACTGATAATGATTGGTCTTTATCAGCGCTATAATATAAAAACTAATAAATTTTGACTTTATGAGAGCTAATATTATAGCGCTGATAATGATATATCATTATCTATGCTAAAAAAATCAATGATAAAGAGGGGTTTTATCAGTTCTTATTATTTTAATACTAATAGAAAACTCTTTATTAGTGCTTTTTTAAAAAACAGTTATGAAACCCATCCTGATCTTATAAATTTACCCGAAATTGGACTCAGATCTCTTGTGATATTCAAACTCTCATGAAAGTATACCTCTTCCACCCCTGACCTTATTGGGTGAATCTAGCTTTTCAAAACCTAGGGCATGTTATTATTTCTACTTCCCTCTCATTTATCAATGTTTTTATACTTTCCTCGACATGTGTCACCTCCCTTGAGCATTCCTAGAAGCACTGCATGTAGCCACTAATGATATCATTTTCTTACAGGTTGTTTGATAGGTATGATTCGAGTGGAAATGAGGTGGTTGGTCAGGATTAAAATTTATTTCCCCTATCAAAATGCTTAATTTGAAATATAGTGTGTGTTTTTCTTTCCTCTTCCCTTATCATGTTCTGCAGAATAAATAAGACACAAACTTCACCAAATATATATAAGTAATTTCATAAAAACATTTTAAAATAACACAACACTCAACATTAATACCTTGGGATGGTTTCAATAATGCATAAGTCCAATACGAATGCCTAATATATGCATATAATTTAATTTATTGTATCAGTGCCTCCCTTTAAATACTTTTGGGTATATTCCCTTTAATAATCTATCATTTTTTATAATTTAATAATGTTTTTCCAAATATTAATTGTTTAAATATAATATAATTACATATGGGATAGTGTTTTTTCTACAACTGTGACATAACATATATAATGGAAAATTAAGACTTTATACACATACATGTTTTATACTATTTGATTCCAAAACTATGACAAAAAAATATATAACAAAATACAAAAACCTTATAATTTCTAAAAATATTGATGATTTGAACAAATAGATATTGGAAAGACTAGAAAGTGTATGATTCTTGAGAAGATCTATTCTATAACTAAATTACTTTGGCATTACTCATGTTTGACTATCCCACCATCCCACTTTACTTCAAATGATGGTATGGAAGGTTGCTGCTTCAGATTTGTTTCTACACCATTTTTAATGAAGTTAATTAGTTCATTGTAATGTCTATCAATAACTCTCTCTAAAAACACCTCCAATATTTTAGAGGTATATTTTTAAATACATTGTTTTAATGAGAAATTATACACACAAAATTTATTTATTTTTAACTTTGAATTATTACCTTTGAATCATATCAGAATCCTTCATTCTATTATGTTATTAAACCCCCATTTACATTTATTTTAAATTTGTTAAGGTGAATCTAATTTCATGTGTTTTTAATGAAATTTTTATATTCATAAATTAAAAATAACAATGATTACCAACAAAATTTTTGGGGTTTAAAATGATATTTCGATGGGATTATTTTTTTATTTGGGAAACAAAAAATAAAATGTCGTTGATCCCCATCAACATTATTGACCATGGTACTTAGATCACCCCCATATACCCAAGCATACAACCCTTACAGGCCCCATATCGTCTGACTATGAAATTTTCCTAAGAGTGAGGGCACAACATTTCTATTCTTATTTCTTCTAATATTGGAATCTATAGATTCCTTGAGGCTTTGGGTTAGTGTTAGGATATGATGGTTCCTTAAGAAACTTATTTTTCTATCTATATGTTCTTTTTATTTATTCTTTATTCTCTTATGTAGCTATGTGTTTATCCAATTATCTATTTCTTGATAATTTACTACATCTAAGTCATGTGGATCATAAAAAACATAGTGATCTTATGATAAGTGGTGATGTTATGATTCTATTTCCCCTCTTAATTAATAGAAACATATTTCTTCAAATGTTTATTTCCCTTGGATTATGTTTAAAGTTAATTCTTATAATAATTTTTTTTATATAAATTAATTAGGATATTAGATCACAGTAATGGTTAGTGTACAATGGAACTATGTTTGTAATGATCTTTTAGTGTTACCAAAAAATCCTATCCTTTTTGAGTTATACTTATTCCAATTCATTTGAGAATTGATATATTTTTTTAAGGGATTTTTCAATATATAACAGAATTGGGAGATTTGCTCACACTAATGGTTTGTTTTTTTTGTGAATTTACTTTATACAATTTACAAGATCATTTTTGAATGTTCCATTAGGATGATGATCTATTGTATTCAAGAGTATTCAGATCCCATTTTCAAATGGTATCATCTAATGCTTTCACTGTGAAAGTATGTTACTACTATAATGAACTATGTATGTTTTTCCTTTTGAAACATTTAAACTTTCTCCACACAATGATCTTCATTTATCACTGCAAACTCTAATAATTCTCCTATAAAAATATTTTATGGTTAAGTATAATTCCTAATATTTATTCTCACCTTAACATTATCCCCTTTACCTCATAACCCACTCACATCTATCCACATATTTTGTAGATCTTGAGTTACACTCTCCCAAACTCTATATTTGTGATTTCACTTTGGTTTGTGTTTTATACATTACTTATGGATGGTGTTCATCGAGAAAATTTGGAGAAAGTTTTTAGATAACTTATAAATGTTATAAGTGGTTTTACAATTATTATTTTTCTTGTTTTCATGTTGCATCACTATCATGTTCTTGAACTGAACTTCATTGATAAACTTTAATATATGCATGTTGAATTTTGTATAATATACATCCAACTCAGTTTGAATAGTCTCAAAGAAAGATGGAAAATGATTCTATATTATAGGGGACCTTAAAATATCCAACTTCTCTATGGGGCCTTCTGGTCAAGAAAGTGAATTAGATTGGATGAAGTTACAACTGTCTATTTGGCTTTTAACAGGTGTTATCAAACAAACATTATGAATGACTAACAATGATGCTACTGTAGGAGAAACATTGATATTTCTATAACATTGTTTCTATTTAGCTATCAATATTATATTCATCTTGTCATTGTATTCTCTCAAGGTCAATTTTCAAATGCCTATAGGAGCTATGTTTGTTGGGATTCGGGGATGCAATCTACTGAAAACTTGATTCTTGTCATAGTAGAAGTATAATGGGAGCAAGATGATTATGGTTCCCTCTATATATCTTTCCAATTATAAAAATACCCAATACCTATGCATGTTCAATCTTGAGATTCATCAAATGTTACCATCTTTTGTAATTGTTCACATGTGTATATTTTTTTCATTAATATCTAGAGGTATTCATGCAAATTTAGACAACATTCATGAAAAGTTATGTCATGTTTTGTCCAAATCCAGCCTTCTTTGTTCATAAAATTCATGTGATCATTCAAATTTATTCTTTTTTTAATTTTAATGTATTGAAAATAATCATGATTGTGGTTTGAATTGATACTTGTGATTTTCTATGTTGGTATCTTCAACTCTAATATATTAAACAACCCTTTTTCATTATGTTTATCGAAATCAATATTCTATAATGAACACATTCAATTGATTATTCAAGTCATTATATAATGTAATCTTGAATTTTTCTAAAGTTTTTAGTAACTACCAATTATGAACATGTGTATGGGATTTTATAAGTAAATGATTATGTCATCCAAAAGCACGGTTTGGGTACTAGATAATTTTTAATTATAAAACATTTTTCACTAAATATTTGACGTATTTAATGTAAAAAATATATTCTGTATTATATAAATCATATTTAATGAAATATTATATATACCGATATATATATATATGAATGTATTTATATATTAAACATATTAATAGATAATTATGTATAAAAACATTAAAAATAATTAAATTACGAAAAAAATAAAAATAAAATCTTTAAAATCTTTAAATTATAAAAAAATAAACAAACACATAACATTATCAATGAATAAATAATATTAAATGAATGTAAGTTAGAAAATGAGTGAAATTTAATTCAAAGATCAATAGATTGAAAAAATATTTAAAAAATGAATTAGAGATTAATATGTTTTCAATTATTACATTTTATTCATTTTCTATATTTATATTTAATATATAATATTTATTTTAATTTATAACTAATACATTTATATATATATATATATATATTAGTTTTTCATTTGTATTCATAATTGTTTCATTAAAAACATATTTATTTTTATTTTTATTTATTCATTTTTAATTTTTATTTGGTGAAGTATTACATTTTATTAATTTTATATAACTATATAATATAAACTATTTAATACTATATATATATATTCATAATTGTTTCATTAATAAATTTTTTAATATTTTTTAATTTATTCATTTTTTATTTTTATTTCTTTAATTTTTTCAATTTTTAAAATATTTTTACTATTTATAATTTTTACTAGTTTTTTTATTGATGTATATAGAAAAATGGGGCCAAGTGACTGGGCCGACTCGGAAGGTGGGCCGACTTGTGAGATCATATGTATGTGGGTCAGCTTTGTTAGTTATGTAGGTAGGCCAATGCCCAGAGGAGACGCCCATGTGGTCCGAGTGTTTGATGGTGTATATTGGCACCAATCCCCCACAATCACGACTCATTGTGACAGCGGAATGCCTGGTCTTATAAAGCACACCCAAGATAAATGAGAAGTCACATGTGCGATGAAGCAACATGGGACGACCATTTATCACTGCTAGATAAAATCACTAATAAAGGACCCTCATTAACAATGATACATAAAGCACTGATAAAGGGTGACCATTATCAGTGCATAAAAAATGATGATAATGGATGGTATTTGACAACACTTAAAAAAATGTTGCTAAATGTTACCCTTTATTGTTTATTTTTTTAATCACTAATAAAGACACCTATTTAACAACAATTTTTTTAGCATTGATAAAGGGAACCTTTATCTATGATTTTATCTAGTGCTGATAAAGGCTACATCTTTTTATTATGGGTTTTTAGTAGATCAATCAATTTAAATAATTTTGTAATTAAAATAGTTAATATTGTTAAATTTTCTTTAATTTTTTTTATTCATTTTTAATTTTTTTTATTTATATTAATTATTTTTCATTTTTGATATTTATCAATTATTAATATTTTTTGATTTATAATTTTTTTAAAATTTAATACTATTTATTTAAAAAGGTTTAATATTTGCACTATGTTTGTAATTTATATGATTAATATTTATTCATTTGTATTTATTATGATTAATATTTCAAATATGTTTGAAATTTAAATAGACGATTCCTATAAATGAATTTTAATATTTATAATTTTATAGTCAAAAAAATATTTATTTTTAATAATTTTTTTATTTATATAATTAATAATATCTATTTATTCATTTTTCATTATTTGTAATTAATATAGTTAATGTTGTGAATTCACTTTTTTAAATATTTATATAATTTATTCAATTTTATTTATTCATTTTTATAATTCTATCATTTATTAGTATTTATTCATTGTTAATATTTATTAATTTTTCAGATTTTTGGGTTTTATACATTTTTAATATTTATTTATACATAATTATTTACCATGTTTTAATATTCTTCATATGTTTTATATTTATATTATTAATATTTAGTCAACTATATTCATTAACCTATAATGTTTGTAAAATGGTTCAAATTTATATAATTTATTTATTTAAATTTATGTTATTGTATTTTCTTCATTTTTAAGTGTTTACAATCAATGTAATTAATATTAAGAACTATACACAGTTATTTACAAAGTTTTAATACACTAGCATGTTTTCAATTTACATGGTTAGTATTCATTAAAATGTATTTATTAAGTTGTAATATTTTTAAAATGTTTGAAATACAAATAATTAATCCATTTAAATAAATTTTTATTATTTTCATTATTTTTTGTAAACGTTTTCAAGTCATGTAATTATTCTTACAAATTCATTTTATAAATAGTTTTTTATATATTAAATTTTATTTATTCATTTTTAATATTATTTTAATTAATATAATTTATTCATTTTTAATATTTATTAATTTTTACTTTTTTCCTGAATTTAATCATTTTCTAATATTTATTTATACATATTTATTTACAATGTTTTAATATTTTCAGTATGTATTCATCTTCATTTTAATACATATCAATTTTTATTTTTTTTAAGAATTTTTTGGTTAATAAAACTTATCTATTTTTTAATATTTATGGAGGCTCTTCATTTTTAATTATTCAATTTCATTTATTTTTGACATTCATGCATTAATTATTATATACTATGTAATAATGTAAACTATTTTCAGCTTTTTTTATAATTTATTCATATTTAATATATATTTGTTTAATTTTTAATATTTGAATTGTGTTTTATAGTTGCTATAAATGAAACCACCTCATATCCAACCTATATGGAGCCACAATAAAGGTCTTGAACCTCTCACCTTTTTCATATGTCCAATGGTACATGTAATCCTGAATTAATGATTAATTGATTAAAATTAATTAATTTTGAAAAGAAATAGTAATATACAAATTTAAGGTTAGGGAGAGAGAGGGATATAACTTATGACATACATCATTGAGGTTCTGATTTGGATATATGGTTGGGGCTTGAGTACATGGTGGAGTTCTTGGCGGTGACCTTCAAAAGAACCCTGTCCTCGAACTCATGTTCTAGAGATATACTCATATATTTTATCTTTAAATAAATAGTGGGGAAAGGCGATCATTCAAGAAAATAGGCACGTGATGTTGGAAAAGATTTTGACAATGCCGTATAGGGAGACATACAAGTTTTTCTTTGTATCATTTCATATTTTCTTAATATGTAATTATTTACCCGATTTAATATGAAATGATAATGTATTTTTAATCGAATCACATCACTGATTTTTATTAGATTTATTTTTTATTTTAGAAATGTAATGTATTATTTGTTTCAGCATATTTGTTTCTTTGAAACCCCCCTCCCCGAACTATTGTAATATATGAGGATCTTAAAAAAATCTCTCTTACATTATCTTTGAAACAAAATATTTCATAATATTTTAAATTAAAAAAACATATCTTCAATTGAAAAAATTATACAACAGAATATGCATCATGATCATGTTAGTTTATCTTAATCTACATGTGATGATATTGAAATATGTATATATCACATCAAAATCGAAAATAATTTTAATTAAACATATCATTAAATTTAAAACATACTTTTATCCACAAAATACCTTATTTTCTAATGAAGAAAAAGGATTTCTCTTTTTTCCCCTATTTTCTATTCCACACAATTTGATGAAACTTACTAGAATAGAAAAATGATACTTAACAATAAGGGCAAGACCCTTTAAATTGGGATAAAATGGTTACATGGGTAGGTTTATAATTAATTTTTTCAAATTCGGTTAATGTGATGAAATAAATTTTTGATTAATGGGAAGAAATTAGTTTTGTCAATTACCATCAATTTGACAAAATTATCCCTCATTATCCTATTATAATATTTATTAAACATAATATCACATTAATTAGTCAAACATTCTCCGACTTAATTCATGTGGTATTATATTATGATATTTAATAAGTTTACTCGATTATTATGCACATTTATATACATTCTATTATCTATACAATATTAATATCATCATAATTACGGATAATGTCAACATGCGTTATAATGACCATATATTATCTACTAATATGGTTCCTTCCAATTACTACAATGCTTTTGTTAAAGGTCAACAATCATAAGATATGTGTTACTATTTAATTGATACCTTACATTTTATATTTTCCTCCTTAGCAACAAAGTATGTTAATTCTATGTGTTTAAAACATTTGGAATAATATTCATTCTTTGAAAATAATAATTTTGTAACACTATCACAATAAATTTTCAAGAGTTTGGAGATACTGTTGATAATTACAACTCCTAAAATGAAGTTACTTACTACATGCCTTAAATTGTAGACTCAAAACATGCTACAAATTCAACTTCAATGGTCGAAGTAGTTATAATCGATTTATTTTCAATTTTCCATGATATCAATACTTTGACTAGAAGATAACCAAAAGTAGAATTTCTTGTATCAACACAACCAAATAAGTATTAATTAAACTATCCAATCAACTCATGATTATTGGATCATTTATAAGTAATCATGTGATCATTTATTCCTTGTGAATATCACAAAAATTTCATTACAGATCTTCAATGATCCAATCTAGGATTTCTTTGGTTTCTTCCTAACATACCCAATTCAAAGAAAATGTCTTACCTTCTACATTATTGAGCATATATCAAGCTTTAAATAATAGATTAATAAGGAATTACTTCCACCTGTTTTCATTACAAATCATTTTGGGACATTTATTAAGATTATATTTATCACCTTTTCAAATTGGAGCTGATGATGATGAATTTTTTTCTATCCTGGACCACACTAAAGATTTATTAATATATATTTTCTTAGATAATATCAATAAACCATGAAATATATTGCTGAATATTTCTATTCCCATTTAGTATTTGGATTCTCCCATGTCTTCCATTTAAAAATTTTTAGATAATAATTTCTTAGTCTCATATAATAGGCCAATATGATTCATAGTAAGTAATATGTCAACAACATATAGAATCAAGAATAATAATTTACTCCCACTAATCTTCTATTATATACACCACTCAACAATGGTTTCCATAAATTTAAAAGATATAATGGTATCACCAAAACCTAACATACCATTTTAGGGAATATTTTTTAATACCATATATTGATTTCATTAATTTACATACCGCATATACCTTTCAATCAAGGAAAAAAACCATTGGTTGATCCATGTTTATATCCTCCTCTAAGATTCCATGTTTAAAGGATATTTTAACTTCTATTTGATGTAACAATAAATCATACCGAGCTACCAATACCATAATAATTTTGGAAGACTATTTCTTAGAAACTATTGGGAAGGTTTCCTTGTCCTTATTTTAGAATGGTCCATACTCAGATAGCAATGAGTTTAGGAAAAACTGAACAATGAAACTTTTATCCACTTCTATTCCCAAATAATTAAGTTTTGCTGTGATGTTTTTCATTTTAACAACATGATCATGTATAGTATGAGAACCATCAAAATTCATAGCGGTAAATGTAGTATTTAATATCTTGGTAATAGATTTTCATAAGTTTGAGAACGTTCCCAGTAAATTTTATAATTTATTTTTCACTTTCAATTTTGGGGAGACTGGACTTGATGTTACTTTCTATGCTCATTATCATGAACATAAAACTTAACCTATTTGATCTTTCTCATATAACATTATATATTTTATCATCATTTTTATAGTCATCCAAAATAGTAATATGTTTCTATATTGAGATTTCTAATTCAAGATCCACTACACCAAGGTGAAATTTGATTTTCTAACTCCATTAATAGAAATTTAGTTCATTAAAGAACAAAACCATTGATTAATGTGACAGAAATGGAAATGTAAATTTAAATATAATAAACACTTACTTAAAATTAATGCTTTGAGTTATAAATAAAAATATATTGATTTTGGAAAATTAATTAACATAAAATGTGTAATAATGTTCTCCTTTGGGTGATACACTACAACATAATCATAATTGATACTAATCAAATTTAAATTATTTGGAAATGATAGATTCATTAATGATAAATATTTATTATCTATGAATTTATAAATAAATATCATAATGTACATATATATAAATATCTATAAAAATTATATTCATAAATCATAAGAATACACAAATTAATTTTGGGGAATTAATAAATATCATATAAAAATAAATTTAAATTACTCATAAAATATAATAATTGTATAAAATATATGAGTAATCGACAAATATAATTTTCACATAATTTTTAAAACATTTAATTTTATGAATTTACCAATTTGGTTATTAGAAAATCTAATATGGTAATATACCAAATATAAAACCTCAAAGAATAATAATAAAAATATTTAAATAACACTTATTTTTTTATTTAAAACAATATCATCATACACTACATATAGATATATTATTATTTTTTTATGAAAATTATCTTCTAAATTAAATTATTCATGTAGAATAAAAAACATAAATTTTAAAGTATTTTTTTGAAATATTATTGTTACTAAATTTGAGTCTATGTTCAAACAAGAAAAATAGGCACACAATTACTCAAATAGGAAAAAAATAGATTTTAGAACCTTGATCTAACACCACATTTTGGTTTATCTTAATCTAAAATAGAGGATTTTGAAATTTGTATTTATCACATAGAAAATAAATAAAATAATATTAAACATTGAATTAAATTAAAAAAACCTTTATCCAAGAAATCCCTTTCTTTTTCTCCTAATGAAAAATGACTTATTCCCTTTCCTTAATTCTCTATTTCAAAAAATTTGATTGAATATACCAAAAAAGTGATATTTAATGGAAATGACGGGTCCCTTTTAAATAGTGTTAAAATGATTATATGCGTAGTTTTATATTTAATTTTATCAAATTCCATTAATGTGGAAAAAATTAATTTTCCACTAAGGTGATATAATAAAAATTTTCAAAGTCTATCAATTTGAAAAAAATCCCTCATTATAACATTATAAAATTTATTAAACATAATATAAGGTGAATCATTCCAATAATATACCCTCTAAGTTGATGTTTGAATTAATTTCAAATGAGACATGATATTATAAATGGATTATGATACATTATAAACACGATATAATCTTAAAAACTCCATTAGGTTTTCTGGTTAATCATTAAATGTTAAGGTCCTTGAGCTACAAGAAATTGTAATTATCCATTATCCTTAGTTGAATCTAATCCTAGAATTCATTATTAGAAACACTCAATTAACCCTTAAATTTTGAAGTCTATGGGACACCCTCATATATATATATTATCTTGGACGACCTTTAATATAATTCATTTAGGGAAAAATTTTAAAATTACAATGACAATTATGAATGCTAAAATTAAATTGATATTGGAAATTATCATCACAAAAATCTAATGTACAACTTTATTCATATTTTTAATGAAAATGTGTCTTTAAATATATATTTTTTTAAATTGTAATAATATATACTTATATTATCTTTTTTCTTATCATTTCCTCACATATAAGGGATTAATTAATGTATTGAGATAAAAATAATAATTATTTGTTTATTATAAGTTATTTTTTGTAACTACATCGAAATAAAAAAACTAAAAAATCTATAATGTACATTTATTACATCAAATGAGTCATTAATAATTATTATTTATTCATTATTTTAAACAAGCATATATTCATGCACTCATAACATAAATGGAACAAAAAAATTAAAATTCATTTAAATGAATACATTATTATTTAAAAATCCGAGTATTTTTGAAGTGTTTATTTGGTGGTGAAGTGATTTCCAAAAAATTAAAAGTGATATACTAGTTTTATTTTAAATGAATATTTTTAATTAAATATGAACAAATATTATTTTTAGTAATTGTGAAAAATCGATATTGTGTGATGAAATATAAAATAGGGAAATATTTTAGAGTTAAATATAAAAATAAATAAGGTGAAGTTGATATAATGGTTTTAAAACCAAATTATTATTATTTTTAGTTAGTGTTTTTTATTTCTCAACATTTTTATTATATTCCCGCATTTCCCAAATTTCATCAAATAATTTTAATTCATCTTATATCCCCCTCATGTACCCATTTTTTATCCCCCTATTATTTCAATGGCCATTATTTCTCTCCCTATGGTTATAATCAATAGAAAACCCCTCCAGTATCTCATATATTATGAGTAAAATAGATTGTAATATATATGCAGGAAAGTGAAAATTTTATATTATTCTGTAAAATGGGTAGCTTGACTTGAGCATAGAATTAGATAAAGTCATGTCCTTATATATGGTTGAGGAGGTCAAAATATTAATTTGTTTTTTTAGAGAGAGTTAATGAAAATATTTTGGTTTGAGGTTTAGGAAATAATGAAAGAAAAACTTTTGTGAAACCCACTATTTGAAATCATAGATTAATTATCTAGAAATTATATTAATTAATTAATCTATTATGGAATTTAATTTAAATCAATAAAGTAGTCAATAATGTAAATGTTTCATCCTCAACCCAGGTCACCCAAATGCCACCAAAGATGAAAAACCACTGACATCGATCATTCATTCCCACACATCATAGGCTTTCGAATAGAAGAGAGGGTCTAAGGAGTAATAGTGGGAAGACTGTAAACTCTAAATATAAATGTTAACATCTAAAAAATAATGAAATTAATAATAATAAATCAATACAAAAAGGAAAAATAAATACACGGTATGATAAGTGAATATCCACAATGTCATTCATTTTATAAAACAACTAACTAGATCACCCATATAATGATCATACACATAAAATTACAAAATTACAAAATATCAACCCATCTTGGTGTTGAGGACCCACCTGATCCAACTCTAAAAAACATCTATTACCAACTCGTGCATTAACATCACCACCAAATATTAATCTCTAGATGTTAGGACCTTTCCATTTCCTATATCATGAACCATAAAGTCTGCACCCATCCAGGAGGGCATGCGTATTGTCTAAGTATGGACCTAGTAGGCCAACACTAATGGTTTCCATAGTTTATATCCATACCTATAAGATTTTATGGAATGTAAAAAATATGAAATCTGATAAAAAATACTCATCACAATATAACCATGCTCGACCAGTCATGAATGATCCTTGACCTACTTTAGTTGGTGTCAAAGTTTGATAAGATATCTATAGTTTATCCTAATAGAATGTCCCTTAACCTTCCAAACCAATTCACACCACACAATGTTACACTTTAGTCCACACACATTGTAACAATCCCAAGAAGATCATGATGCTCTAAAGGAAAATTTACATTTACTAACATATCTCCCATGGACATCAAATATCATTATTAATGCTACTAGAAATTTTACCTACTATAATGAGATGAAACTATGTAATTAGGTCCAATACCATGGTAGTATCCCATTTTCATGGTATATAGATATCTTGGGTCCAATTTCTATCGCAATAGGGTCTAGGCTACAACCAAAGTTTCTAACAATTTCTATAAGGCTCAACCTCCATATTATGACTCTGTCCATATGTTATTTATGGACATAGTTTGTGATCATGGATATATCATTTCAAAAAAAACCATAGTTGTGGGATTGGATCATTGGACATATTTTATATTTCATCTAACACTTTACTACTATGATGTGAAAAACTATATGTGTGTGTGTGTGTCTTCATACATATATACACATATATATACATATTAATTAAATTTATTATAATTATAAATATTATACATTTAAAAGAATTAAAATGATTATGATTCTAAGAACTTGAGATTACATTCCGCATAGACTATAGTCACATGTGTATGATGAATAGCCTATAATGATAGTCCATATGTACAATGGTCATATGCCTTTACCAATTTATTTTGACATCATTTCCAAACACATTCCATTTTTTCATTCATGCCTACCACCATGGAATTCATTTGAATGTGGAAGTAGGTTGCCTATAACCATGGTCATTGTTTGACTACAGTCATAGCACAACCTATAGCCATAGATTTACAGACTATAGATCTAATGGTGTGGTCATAGCTATCCTTTTTAGTAGTTTAAATTGGTATCTCATCATAATCCCATCATGACCATGCACATCCTCTATGACTATTGTAAATTTTTTGTGACCTCATTGAATCCATTTTGGGATGTATAGTCCCCTTATTATTGTGTGGTCCCATCACAATCATGTACTTCCTTCATGACCTGTGGTTATTTGCGGCAGATGGGAATTGTCCATCATGATCACATGGTCACTTCATGAATTGAATCTCATTTTAAATGGATAGATACAACCATTTATACTCAAATATTTACTTTTAAAACTAATATTGCATTTTTCGTCTTGATATGGGAGCTACCACATGACTACATTCTTCATACATGGCCATTTATTACCTCAGTGGTTGCCTATTTTGGGAAATCATTTCCTATTAATACCTATACTGTTTTTAAAAAGGATTATTCAGATTTCCCATTTTGAAAAAATAATTTCATAAAGGGAAAATAATTCATCATCTTTGTAGAGATTATTTGATCCTGAAATGAATAACCATGTAATTCTTGAGCCATAGATAGACATTGGGAATACATGAAAAGGGAACCACTTTAAGAGGGACCATCTACAAAGTACCCTATGTGAGGGACGACTTGGGAGGTCCATTCATGATGGTATTTTCATGAGGGATCCTTCATGTGGCCCCAACACAAGACCCCTAAATAAGCTTCGTCCTTAAGGGATCCTCCATAAGGCCCATTTGTGATCTTTCTCTTCGATATGCCTTCATGAGGGCCCCTCACGTGGTCACTTTATGAGGTCCCTTTGTAAGGTAAAATTTTCAAGGGCTCCTATATAAGGCTCCTAAAATCATGTACCTTTACCCAAGCCTTATGTGGGTTATTTCCCCTTTCATTCAGCACATTAATCCTACCTAAAATAGGCGATTATTTGGGTACTCTTTTACATTATTCAAATTGTATTAGACCACAAATTATTTATTTTTTCATATACCCTTCATGAAATACTTCATTTACATAAAATTTTTATTCCTTGACAACCCTAAATCCACCCAAGTTATCTAACTAAGTCAAATTTATCTAGAGGAATTTATTTTATTTTCTTTCCAATGTTAAATACACAAAAATCCCACTCCATTTTGGCCTCCTCTATAACCTCCATAGGTACATGACTAGTCCTTTCACATCAGTGTGTACCCTTTTAATCATATATTATGTTTATAATTGGAATCTACTTATATTTACTCAGAAACCAATAGGACCCTTGACATAGTCAATATTATATACTACCTAGATAATAAGGGTTATTGGTGTGAGGATTCTGGTGATACCCCTCACATCTCTAGATTCTCATATTTTTTACGCATGGTTTGAGTTATCCTTCATAGTCCACTCAATTATCCATGCATTCAAGGACTTCCTCCTTAGTTATAATCCCTAATTATGTTATTTTTTATGATTTCATCACCATGACTCATTAATTATTTGAGGAAAACTATTAAAGAGCCCCCTACCAAGTGTAATCCTAGAAATTCCACATTCCCCGGACTGAACTATAGGGTTAGGAACCTTTGGGCATTATAAATTCTAGTTTCACCTGAGGACGAGATATGAAATACATGTATAAACCCCAAAATATTCCTCATAAATCCATATTTCTTATAAACCCAAGTTTCCTTCCATTTATACCCATCAATCTATTAGAAGAGGGGGTATATGTGTCCTCCTTATATATAATCCCCAATCTATCCATTTGGGCCACTTATTATGTGTAGGTCATAATAATTCCATCATTGATTATCTCATACTTATGAATCATCAATAATCTACACAAATATATGGAATACCATGCATAATCCCAACCTCTCATCATGGGGCCATATCCCTCATAAAACCGAGCACAAGGGGACATATTCCTTACAATCCATCCTACCCAAAGGGTCATATTCTCTATGATCTATCATTCTAAAAGGCATATATTTCCTCTGAGATATTATTCCCACTCTCCTATTTCATTACCCAAAAATAGGAAGAACAAAAAAGAGACATCATTTTCTAAGTCCCAATACTTATCATTATTAAGAATATTGTTTCCTTGTTTCCACTTTTCATGACTTAAAACTTATTGGAAGAGGTCATAGATGCACATCCTTAAAAGGAACCACTATGGTCTTGTCACATGTCCTTAAGATATGAAAATCAAATTATGTTGGATTTGATTCCTATTAATCTGGATACATAGGATTCACTACTATGTTCATGATTCATGACATGAATTAATGATAGTCTTAAATTTTAATGACCATTAAAAACACTCACAGATAAGAATATATGATGACTCTCAAACATGAAAAATTCCTACTGAAAGTTCTATTCTCATAATAACCCATCTTAGAGATTACAAAGTGAGAAATTCATTAGAATAAACCTCATCCTCCTATGAGTAATTTCGTTTGACATTCTATATACTATTTTACCCATTGTAGTAAATTATTTGACCACAAATATATATATTTAAGAATATTGGCATGAACCAACTGGGTTCGAGCCCAATCTAGACACCCGAACTAGTCTGTGAAATTCCTTGAGAGGCATTCTCAATCCTCTTGTGTAACGACCTGAAATTTTGAATAAATCTTGTTTCCTCATTTTGTGTGTTATTTTTTTATACTCAACAAAACTGTTTCATTGGATAACATGAGTATAATTAAAATGAGACTGTTGGGTTTTGACTATTATATGACCATTGGTCAATATGACCACTCAAAACTAAACATTTTGATATATTTCTCTAAATAAAAGTTATCTTGGTTAATTAATATAGAAAGAAGATTTGATGGCTTCACCCAGTAGTCTTGGACCAATCGAAGCCCATCTAATAGAACTTCGGAAGGAGGTAGAACCAATGTGCTTTGATATGAACCAAACCCAATCCGAACTTCATCATATGAAGATAGAATGGAATCGCCTTCACGAGAAGTTCAAACTGATAGAAATTACTACTCGTGCGATGTTGGCCAAGCCTCCCTCAGATTCTCTCACCTTAGCACACCTTACACTTAGGTCCTATGCTGGTGTGATAAGGGGCTATGTAAGGAGACCGTAACTGCCTTGTGTAATCCTTTGTTTTAAATAAAAATTTTGATTTCTTCTTATGATGAAGTTTATGAATTTTCAAATGTCTGGATAAATATAGTATGCATATTTTTGTTTAATTTTAGAGAAAAGATATTTTAAAATAAATGTTTATGTAAACCTTAAATAATTATAAATGTGTAATGATTTTCGAAAAATGGTCTTCTACAATTATGTTCATTTCGAAATTTAGAGTCTAATAAGATCAAATTAATTTTTGATGAATAGTAAATTATGAATAGTGATTTTATGCTTAGGATTAGTAATGTGACCAAATGGATTAGTAATCTCACTTAAATAAAGCATTAATATAATCTAGGCACCTTGATTAAGTAATGTGAATCAATAAAATGGTTAAATAACGGTTACATAAATTATTAGTCAAGTACTAGTTTTTTTAGGTGAATAGTGTTTTTTAATTAAAAATTTAACTAAAAATATTTAGAAATTTATTTTCAAAAAATGGATTTCATTTTTGAACTCAGATCATCGATATTATGTTAAGGTAATTTTTGGGGATTTTTCAGAAAAAAATGAATTTTTGGTGAATAGTTTATTTATTTAAAAATTAAATTAAAAATATTTCAAAAAAATATTTTTATAAAATGGGGTTTATTTTTGAAATCGGAGCATCGATATTTGGTTAAGGTGAAATTTTGAGATTTTTCTGAGAAAGTTGAATTTTCGATGAATGGTGAAAATACAGTTTTTAAGTTACGGGTGTTTAATGACATTATTAAATGATTTATTGAGTATGTAATCAATATGGTCGACTTATGAATAGTAATATAACGTATGAGGTGTCCCAAGTGGCCAATACCATGGGAAAATACCATGGGAAAGCCCATGGTTTTGCCAAAACCACTAATGAGTTGTCCCTTGGCCATTAATGTTGTGTCCCCTCACTTTTCCTATAAATAACAAGCCATTCTCTCATCCATTCGACTCCAAAATCTACCCCAACGAAGATATAGTCTCATTACATCCCAAGGAGTCCCTAAAAGGTTCCCCCAAGTCCTCAAGGTAACAAACTTTGAGTTTTAAGAGTTACGTTTTAAGGTAAGAGATCCTACCTCCCTCTTTCTTTTCAAGTAATCTCTTTTATGTCATTTATTTTATTCTCCAAGCTATTATGTTGTAGGATGTTCATTTATATTCATCCTACTGTATTTTTAATTTTCATATGATTAGAGACCCCCCTTTCTCTCATCATTTCATTTTAAAAAATTTAAGTGGCGCCGTTAGGCTGCCGAATTTTTAAGGGATTCGTTCACCTTTCTCATTTTTCAAAGTTATACTTTCATGTCAAGTATTTCAAGTTCCTTTTTATTTTGTTGGGGTATGATATATATATCTATCATACTGATATTGTATGTTCATATGATGAGATACCCTATTTGATCTCGTCAATTCAGTATTTTGAAGTTTTAAGTGGCGCTGTTAGGCTGCCGAATTTTTATAAGAGAATTCTTATTTTTTTCTTCCTTTCATGTTTTTCATTTCATATGGTATATCATTAAAATTTCATTACCATGTTCATATATCCTTCATATTCTGTCCTACTACTGTTTTATGGGTCATTTATGAATGTTTGACCCATGTCCCTTCTCTTTTCAATGTTTTCTAAAACCCTGAAACATAGTCGTTATGCTGCAGAATTTCCGTCTCAAAATGTCTCTCTCTCTTGTTCTAAAGTTATTTTATTTTATTAAGTTAATACTCAAAGATATCTCTTATATAGGGTTATTCACATATATACCAAAATTTTCCATTTTAAATTCTGGGATATACATACATGATACCCACCTTCCTTTTCTGTGGGTTTTAAGGTGACACAAAGATCTTGTCTTTAAAGTAGTTTTTAAAACATTATGATTATGAAATGAAACCCATTCCTTTTATGCTATATGGGTTGTTTATGAAATTATTGATTATGATATATTTGGATCACATGATAATAAATACATTTCAAGGGTGCACTCTAATAGCGCTTCAATGCATTGGGTAAAGACTTAATCTCTAGAGATGACAATTTTTAACGACGCCTTGGTGAATAACCATGGTAATTTTTAATGACACCTTGGGGATGGACCTTGGTGAAACAGAAATGATTGTCAATATTAAATGTTGTAGCCACATCTTCAAGTTATAAAATACGTTATTTTTATTATGATATGCCTCATGATTCCTTTCTCATGCCTTAAAGTTATTTTTCATGACATTGTTGATGTATCTCAAGTTCGCATGTTAAATGTTTCCCCTTGTTTCACTTACTGGGCCTTCTACTCACCCTTTCTTTTGATGTATGTCCCTAGGTTATGAGATGCAGTAATGAACCTAGGATGAACATAAGGAGAAGCCTTTCAAGTGTTTATGAATAAGTTTCTATGTTTTCATGTTTTAAGTTCTTGGTTTCCAAGACACTAAACCTTAAAGATCCTCGGTTTTGTAAAATGTAATGAAAGTTTATGTGATAAAAAGGTGGGATGATATAGTTGGTATCAAAGGATGGTTTATTTATTTGTGGAAAATAGGATATGAAAACTTTAGAAAGAACCCTATAGAAAAGTTTAAATATAATAAACCTTCCTGGTATTTTGGTGAGTATTGAGTAAGGGGTTGCCAAGAAAATACATCCTTGTCTGGATACGAGCAGGTAGAGGTTTCTCTGGCATAGATGTACATAGGGGTAAACCCCGAAAACACCACTTTGAGCTAGACTCGAATGGGAACTGGTACACAACAATGGCCTTGATGCACTTTTGGTTACGACACTCCTGGGGGATATGCTTTGGTAAATTCATAAGCTTAGTATGAACCATTATTAAAGGAACAAAGACAAAATAAAATAAAGATTCACATAAGAATATATTATCATGGATAACCTAGATTGGGACCTAGGGGATCACAAGTTAGGGTATACTTTTCTTCTACATGTTTATCCTTCTATGCTTTATGTTTCCTTTTAATGATTATTGGATACGTATTTAAGCCCCTAATTGTACTTTCTTTCCTTAGTTAATGGCGAGAAATTAAAGAACATGTCCCAACAACCAATGTGATAGGAAATGTGATGATTTCCGTATTAATATGACATAGATGATTAAGGGATTAAAAGATGATTATTATTTTGGAAGACATTCACTATTTTGGGAACCCTATTTGATCGAGGTAAATAGATTACTACGGTATTTTGTTTGAGGAGTAAAGGTTGGATTATATTTTGAAGAATCGAAGAATTTAAGGTGAAATTATGGTATTATAGGTTACTTATTGAAATTATTGACCTATCTTGGGGAAAATACTTTTAGGTTAGTTACTTTTGTTATAAGATATTAGGAGTGGTTGATGTTGTTTGGAGATGAACGATAAAGTTTATCTTGGAAGACTATGTTATAAAGTCTTTCTTGTATTTGGGTTTCAATCTTGGTTTAAGTTATTTTGAGGAATTTTAAGGATAGTTATTTACGGAATGGTCTATGATGAACTCTGGGTAGTACTGTGGAACATTGAAGATTTAAAAGTAGTTTCCCTTCCTATGGGATTATTTCTTTTGGAAGAGTTGTTTTATCTTACCCTTTCTATTTTTGGGATAAATTTTTAAAGACAGGTAGTTTTTCGTTTGTCAAATACGTGATTCTCTAGAAGCTTATTTGTGTTATTTTGATGAGACCAAGTGTTTTTGAATGCTCATCGTTTGGAGAAAAGAATAGTTTTGGTAGAAACTTATTAAAGGATTAAACTCTACTTGAAGGTAGGTATATTTCCTTATGTTTTTATTCTATGTAGTAAATGAATTCCTCAAAACTATGAAAAGGAAAATAAAATAAAAAACGTTTTCTATTAATGTTTCCTACTAGGAAATCAAATACCATTTGACCCATCATAATTTTGTGATTTTCTTGTTGTTAAATTTCTACTAATAATGTTTTCTATCACTCTACTTTAGAACGTGACCCTTTTTTTTTCCTCCATATCCATGTTTTCCTACATGGGATCCTAGTATGGGTTAACTTGGGTGACCTTTTTACTTCCCTTTCTTTCTTTTAAAGTAATAGTTTTACTGACTCCTTTTCCGGTGTGGGAATTTCAATGAAATTTTAAAACCCAGTTTTAAAAATTGTGAGGACGCAATTTCTTAAGGGGGGAAGATTGTAACGACCCTAAATTTTGAATAAATCTTGTTTCCTAATATTGTGTGTTATTTTATTTTTATTTTATACTCAACAAAACTGTTTCATTGGATAACATGATTATAATTAAAAGGAGACTGTTGAGTTTTGACTGTTACATGACCATTGGTCAATATGACCGCTGGAAACTAAACATTTCTATATTTGTCTCTAAATAAAAGCGATCTTGGTTCATTAATATAGAAAGAAGATTTGATGGCCTCACCTAGTAGTCTTGGACTGATCGAAGCCCATCTAACAGAACTTGGGAAGGAGGTAGCACCAATGGGCTTTGCTCTAGACCAAACCCAAGCCGAACTTCATCGTATGAAGCTAGAACGAAATTCCCTTCGTAAGAAGTTCAAACTAATAGAAATTACTACTCGTGTGATGTTGGTCGAGCCTCCCCCGGATTCTCTCACCTTAGCACACCTTACACTTAGGTCCTATGCTGGTGTGATAAGGGGCTATGTAAGGAGACCGTATCTACCTTGTGTAATACTTTGTTTTAAATAAAAATTTTGATTTCTTCTTATGATGAAGTTTATGAATTTTCAAATGTCTGGATAAATATAGTATGCATATTTTTGGTGAATTTTATAGAAAGTATATTTTAAAAAAAAATTATGTAAACCTTAAATAATTAAAAATGTGTAATGATTTTCAAAAAATGGTCTTCTATAATTATGTTCAGTACGAAATTTAGAGTCTAATAAGATCAACTTAATTTTTAATGAATTGTAAATTATGAATAGTGATGTTATGCTTAGGATTAGTAATATGACCAAACGGATTAGTAATCTCACTTAAATAAAGCATTAATATAATCTAGGCACCTTGATTAAGTAATGTGATTCAATAATATGGTTAAATAACGGTTTCAAAAATTATTAGTCAAGTATTAGTTTTTTCAGGTGAATAGTGTTTTTTAATTAAAAATTTAATTAAAAATATTTAGAAAATTATTTTTATAAAATGGATTTCATTTTTGAACTCAGTGAATCGATATTATGTTAAGGTAATTTTTAGGGATTTTTCTGAAAAAATGAATTTTCGGTGAATAGTGTTTTTATTTAAAAATTAAATTAAAAATATTTAGAAAATTATTTTTATAAAATGGACTTCATTTTTTAAATCAGAGAATCGATATTTGGTTAAGGTGAAATTTTGGGATTTTTCTGAGAAAGTTGAATTTTCGATGAATAGTGAAAATATAGTTTTTAAGTTACGGGTGTTTAATGACATCATTAAATGATGTATTAAGTATGTAATCAATATGGTCGACTTATGAATAGTTATATAAGGTATGAGGTGTCCCAAGTGGCCAATACCATGGGAAAATACCATGGCAAGCCCGTGGTTTTTCCAAAACCACTAATGAGGTGTCCCTTGGCCATTAATCTTGCCCCTCACTTTCCCTATAAATACCAAGTCATACTCTCATACATTCGACTCCCAGATCTCCCCCAATGAATCTATGGTCTCATTACTTCCCAAGGAGTCCTTCCAAGGTTCCCCCAAGCCCTCAAGGTCCCAACCTTTGAGTTTTAAGAGTTACATTTTAAGGTAAGGGATCCTACCTCCCTCTTTCTTTTCAAGTAATCTCTTTTCGGTCATTTCTTTTATTCTCCATGATATTATGTTAGAGGATGTTATTTTATATTAATCCTAATGTCTTTTTTATGTTCATATGATGAGAGATCCCCCCTTGCTCTCATAATTTCATTTTAATAATGTTATGTGGCGCCGTTAGGCTGCCGAATTTTTAAGGGATTCTTTCACCCTTCTCAAGTTCTACTTTCATGTCAAGTATTTCAAGTTCCTTTTTATTTTGTTTGGGTATGATCTATAAATCTTTCATACTGATCTTTTATGTTCATATGATAAGAGACCCTATTTTATCTCTTCAATTCAGTATTTTGAAGTTTTAAGTGGCGTCGTTAGGCTGCCGAATTTTTAAGGGATTCGTTCACCTTTATCATTTTTCAAAGTTCTACTTTCATGTAAAGTATTTCGAGTTCCTTTTTATTTTTTTGGGGTATGATCTCTATATCTATCATACTGATATTTTATGTTCATATGATGAGATAACCTATTTTATCTTTTCAATTCAGTATTTTGATGTTTTAAGTGGCGTCGTTAGGCTGCCGAATTTTTATAAGAGAAATATTATTTTTTTCTTCCTTTCATGTTCTTCATTTCATATGGTATATCTTTAAAATTTCATTACCATGTTCATATATCCTTCATATTCTGTCCCTATACTGTTTTATGGGTCATTTATGAATGTTTGACCCATGTCCCCTCTCTTTTCAATGTTTTCTAAAACCCCGAAACATAGTAGTTATGCTGCAGAATTTCCATCTCAAAATGTCTCTCTCTTGTTCTAAATTTATTTTATTTTTTTAAGTGAATACTAAAAGCTCTCTCCTATATAGGGGTATTCACATATATACCAAAATTTTCTATTTTAAATTCTGGGATTTACATACATGAGACCCACCTTCCTTTTCTGTGGGTTTTAAAGTGACACAAAGAGCATGTCTTTAAAACAGTTTTTAAAATGTTATGATTATGAAATGAAACCCATTTATTTTATACTATATGGGTTGTTTATGAAATGATTGATGATGATATATGTGGCTCACATGATAATAAATACATGTCAAGGGTGTTCCCTGATATCTCTCCAATGCATTGGGTAAAGACTTAATATCTAGAGATGACTATTTTTAACGACGCCTTGGTGAATAACCTTGGTAATTTTTAATGATGCCATGGATATGGACCTTGGTGAAACAGAAATGATTGTAAATATTAAATGTTGTAGCCACATCTTCAAGTTATGAAATACTTTATTTTTATTATGATATGTCAGATGATTTCTTTCTCATTCCTTAATGTTTTTTTTCATGACATTATTGATGTATCTCAAGTTCGCATGTTAAATGTTTCCCCTTGTTTCCCTTACTGGGCCTTCTGCTCACCCTTTCTTTTGATGTATGTCCCCAGGTTATGAGATGCAGTAATGAACCTAGGATGAACATAAGTATAAGCCTTTCATGTGTTTAAGAAGAATTTTTTATGTTTTCATGTTTTAAGTTCCTAGTTTCCAAGACACTAAACCTTAAAGATCCTTGGTTTTGTAAAATGTAATGAAAGTTTCTGTGATAAAAAGGTGGGATGCTATATCTTGGGCTACCAAAAAGTTCCAGGAATCAAGAATAACCCAATTGGGAATGATTTATCCCATTAAAAAAACATATAGATAAACCAAATTAAACAAGAATAACATTGGAAGGAAAAAATAACAAGAAACTGATATATAAAAATAATTAGTAGACATACATCCACATGACATCATAGTTAAACACCATCCATTAAACCAACATCACTCCATGGTGTTCAATACTAAGATAAAATCAACACCAATAGCTAAAAAAATATAGAGATACAGACCTGAGTAATAAAAAACAGTAGGTGTACTAGAATAAACTACCACATACATCATTTAAATACATTTATAATCTTTCAATGTTTACTTATACATGTGTGTTGGAAAATGTCCATATAATTATTTTCATTTTATTGGGTATATAATGACTATTATAGAGGAATATATTTGGGTTAAGGCAACAAAGGAAGAGGGAGAGGGGGGAAGGCAGTGTTGGTGGTGTGAATTATTAGGGTTTTGATTTGGATATATCACTGGAGAATGATTATAAGAAGTACTTCTTGGAAGAGACCTTCAATGAAACTTTTCCTTGTACTCAAGTTTTGGCCGTATACTCATATAGTGTATCTTTAAATCAACATAGATAATAGGCGATTATGAAACAAACAAGTTCACGATATTGGGGATGATGGTCTCAATAGATTCCTTTTTCTATATGATAGATCCCATGGTCTTTCCACTTCTTCTTTATCAGTGCTTTCAATTGGTTGTTCCCTCAGTGAACAAGAATTCACATGGGAAAGATTATGAAAATGACGTAAAGTGATAATGACTGGCTTGCACTCTGTTTAATTTCTTTTTCTAAAATCTACAATTAATTACATGATGTATAATATATGTCTAATGTGAATGGAATGTTTTAATTTAAAATAATATTATATTTTTAATCACATCATATCATCAATGTTTAGCAGATTTTTTTCTTAGTAATCCGCCTCCCAAAACGTTTGTAATACATGATGATTTTGAAAAAATATCTCTTACATTATCTTTACAACAAAATACTTCATAATATTTTATATTAAAAAAGGATATATTTAATTGAATAGATTATATTGAAGATTCTACATCATTCACATGTTAGTTTATCTTATTCTAGAATGGATGATTTTTAAATATGTATTTTTTCATCTAAATAAAGAATAATTTGGAATACACAATGAATTAAATTTAAAACATACTTTGATCCATAAAATCACTTTTTTCTCATGAATAAAAAGTATTTCTATAAATTTTCAAGGTCTTGGCGATACTGTTGACAATTAAAACTCCTAAAATGATGTTCCTCAACCATATACCATAAATTATAGCCTCAAAACATGAAAAAAATTTATCTTCCATGGCTGATGTAGTTATAATCGATTCTTTACACATTTCCATGATATTTACCATTCAACTAGAATATAAACATAACCAAAAGTATACTTTCTTTTGTCAATTCAACTTTAAAATTATGAATTAAAGTATAAAATCACCACAAGATGATTAGATCTTTTATAAGTAATCTTGTGAAAATTTTTTACTTGAAAATATCAAAAATATTTCTTTATAGATATCCAATGATCCAATCAAGGATTTCATTGGTATCTTCCCAACATAAAAAATATAAAGTAAATATATGAAGATCTATATTCTTGACCATATATCTGGCTTCTAACAACAAATACATAAGAAATTGAATACATTTGTTTTCAACCCAAATCATTTTTGGGAATTTTATTAAGATTAAATTTATCACCTTTCCAAAATACAAATGATGATGCTGGATTTTTTCCATCATGGAGCTCCCTAAAACTTTATTAATATATATTTTATATGATAATCTCAATAAACATAGAAATATATTTCAAAATATTTATATTCAAATCAAATATTTGGATTTTTCTATATATTTCATTTAAAAATCAATAAAGTGGAATTTATTAGTCTCAAATAGTAGACCAAGATCATTCACAGTAAGAAATATGTCCAAAACATATAGAATGAAGAATATAAATGTAAACTCACTGAACTTCAGATATATACACTGATCAACAATGTTTCCCTTAAATTAAAAACATTTAATGGTATCATCAAACCTAGATACCATTTTCGGAAAGCTTTTTTTAGTCTATATATTGAATTTTTTAATTTATATACCAAGTATACATTTCAATGAACGAAAATACCCATTGGTTGATCTATGTATATATCCTCATCTAACTTTTCATTTTGAAATGATATGCTAACATCCATTTGATGAAACACTAAATCATATTGAGTTACCAATTCCATAATAATTATGGATGAATCCTTCTTAGAAACCGATGAGAAGTTTTCATTATAGTTATTTTAGACTGGTCCATACTCAGACAGTAATGAGTTTAGGGAAAACTCTAAAAGGAAAATTTTCATCCACTTCTATTCCAAAAGTCTTCAGTCTTTCCATGATATTTTTCATTTTAATGATATGATCATGTATAGTATGAGACCCATCAAATTTCAAGGTGGTCAATGTACTAAATAATATCCCAATAATACCTTTTTAGTAGTTTTAGATTGTTCCCAAAAAATTATATTATTTATTTTTCACATTCAATTTTCAGGATACTAGACATGGAGTTACTTGTCATACTCATTCACATGAACATAAAACATTAATTAATAAATATTTATCTTATTACATTATATATTTTATCATCACCAATAAGTTCATATGTAATAGTAGTAGGATTCTCTACCCATATTTCCAAATCAAGATCCAATAAAATAAGGTGAAATTGGATTTTTTAACTCCAGTCATATAAATTTAGTTCATTAATGAAAAAAAAGTTGATGCAAGTGAGGGAAATGGTAATGGAACAATAAATTCAATAAACACATGCTGAAAATTAATGATTTGAGTTATAAAAAATATATATCGATTTATAAAAAAAATTAACATAAAATGTGTAATTGTGTTCTCCTTTGGGTGATATACTACTACATAATCATAATTAATACTAATTAAATTAAAATTATTTGGAAATAACAGATGCATTAATGAGAAATATTTATTATCTTTGGACTTATAAATTAATATCATAATGCATATATATATATATATATATATATATCTCCAATAATTATATCCATAAATTATAAGAATATTCAAATTACCTTTGGAAAATTAATAACTATCATATAAAAATGAATTTCATTTACTCATAAAATATAATAATAGTATAAAATTTATGAGTAATTAATATATATGATTTTCACATAATTTTGGAAAAAAATTAACTTTATGATTTTACCACTTTGGTTATTAACAAATATAATATGGTAATTTTCCAAATATAAAACATCATAGAATCATAATAATAATATTTAAATAACACATATTTTTTTATTTAAAACATTATCATCATTCACTATATGTTGATAAAGTATATTTTTTTTTAAATTGAAATTATCAACTTAAATAAATTATTCAACCAAAATATAAAACATAAATTTTAAAGTGATTTTTTTGAAATATTATTGTTACTAATTTGAGTCCATTTTCAAATAGAAAAAAAGAACATAATTACTCAAATATAGAAAAACATAGATTTTATAACCTTGCTCTAACACTACATTCTGGTTTATCTTAATCTAAAAGATATGATTTTTATATTTGTATTTATCAATTAAAAATAAAAAAATTATGATTAAACATAAAATTTAAATTTAAAAAAACATTGACCCATGATAATGCCATATTTTTCTCCCAAAGAAAATGGATATATACCATTTTTTTTATTATCTATTTCACCTAATTTTATTGAAGGAACCAAAAAAATAGGGAGGCTTAAGGGAAATTATGGGATCCTTTTAAATAGGGATAACATAGATACATGTGTAGTTTTATAATTAATTCTATAAAATTTTATTAATGTGAAAAAAATAATTTTCTATTAACATGAAATAATACAAAATTTAAATTTCCATCAATCGGACAAAGTTATCCCTCATGATACCATTATAATTCATATTAAACTTAGTATTAGGTGAATTATTCCAACAGTATACCCTACAAGTTGACGTTCGAATTAATTTCAAATGTGAATTGATGTTATAAAGGGGTTATGAGTCATTATAAAGAATATAAAATCATACACACTCCATAGGTTTTTTAGGTCAATCGGTAAATGTTAAGGTCCCTACGCTACTTGAAATTGTATGTCTTAACTATCATTAGATGAATCCAATACAAGAATTCATTATTATAAACTATAGATTAACCATTAAATTTTAAATTATATGGGCCACACTCATATATATCTTCTCAATGAGAACCTTTAATATTAGGCTTTTTGGGAATTTGTTTTTGAAAGTATGATTCCAATTCTAAATTGCTAAAATAGAATTGATATTGGGTATTATCATAAAAATATCTATTGAGAAAATTTCTTCACATTTTCAATGAAAAAATGTCTTTGAATGTAAATAAAATTTTGAAATTTCAATAAGATAAATTTATATCATATTTTTTTGTCTTTTCTCTTATATATAATGGATTAATGATTCCATCAAGATAAAACAAATATTAATTTATCTAATATAATATATTGTTCATAACTAAATTGAAATAAAAAAAATGTAAAAACCCATAATGGATAGTAATATCATCAAATGGGTCATTAATAATTAAGATGTATTCTTCATTTTAAACAAGCATATGTTAGTGCAATTATAAAATTAAGGTCATAGAAAATCTAAAATTTATTTAAATATATATCCATGGTCTTGTATACAAGAAGATCCCTCAACCTTCCCAACCAATTCCCATCACATTGTGTTACATGCCAGCCCATGACCAATGTAACCATCCCAAGACAATCATCATTCCTTAAAGGAATATATACATATCATTACACAACTCCCATGGTAATGAAATCTCATTATTATCTCTACTAGACAATTCACTTACTATTACTGGCTAAAAATATGGTAGTAGGTCCAGGACCACGGTATTATCCCATTTTCATGGTCTATAGAGATCATAGAACCTGTTTATATTACAATAGGATATAGTCTATGACCATAGTTTCTAATTTTTTCCATAAGGCTCAAATTCCATAATAATACCATGGGCATAGGTTATTTATGGACACATTTCAAGATCGAGGATATAAATTTTCAAAAAAAAAACATTGTGGTGAGATTGTATCCCAAGACCTATATTATATTTCATCTAACACTTTATCACTATGTTGTGAGAAACTATATATATGTGTGTGTGTGTGTGTGTGTATATACATAAATACATACATACATACATATATATATATAATTTCATATAATAATAATTATTATAAATTTAAAAGAATAAAAAAGATGATGATTTTAGGAACCTATGACCACAATCCACATGGATTGAGTTTGTAGGAGTCCCACAAATAGTTGACTATCACAATCCATGTGGACCTTGGTTTTATACCTTTAACTCTCCCTTCCTATATCATTTTTATACACATTTTATTTTTTTTCATTCATTTCAAACACCACAACCTTTATTTGGATGTGGCGATAGGTGTCCTATGACCATCGTCCTTATTTTACCATAGTCATTGTACAATATATAGAAATGGTTTAACTGAATACAGATATAAGGATGTGGTCATAGATAGTTTTTTTAGTAGTGTAAACCTGTATCACAAATTCTCAAAGATAATAAAATCATGATAACACTCATGCTTCACTAAGTATGGTCCATCATCCCATACATATCACACATACATTGTGAGAATCCCACTCACAACTGATGATTTCAATCACCCACAAGATCTCATGAAATCATATGACCTATCCCTCCTTATAAATTTAGTTCAATAGAAAAAATTGTATGTCTCTCAATCTAGAGAGGATATCTCCAAAAAACTGGTGACTAAAACCTCCTTAGGGGCCTTATCCTATGTGCACACGATAACGATCACTTAGCATATGATAAACACTAAAAGGGGGCTGAATTAGGGTTTTTTAATTTTTTCCCAAATCCAAATTTCTCTATCACTTAGTCAATATATGTCCCTTAAATTCAAAATAGTTTATAAGTAAAAAAACCCAATATTTTTTAAGGTTCACCTCTAAGATGGATGAATACACCCCTAATATATAGTGGTATTTATCCCATATACAAATAACTCTCATTTTATTTTCAAAAAATATTTATAGAAATGGTAATGAACTTTAACCTACTATAATTATTAGCACTAACCATTCTAAAACAAGCACTATCCTATTGAAAAAAAAATAAAAATATGTCTTTTAAGAACAATCTCTAGAGTAAGTGCATGCCCTGAGGACTAACAAGATGTGATATTCTTCTCTCTCAACTCCTTGAGAAATATTTGGAAATCATAACCACATATTTCTTTAATACTGGGGTTCCTCTTATGGAATTACATATCATATCCTCCCAATTTATTTATCTGGTCTTCTCCCTTTTATATATTTTAAATCATGGGTATAAATTTTCCATATTTGATAGGAAAAAATCCTTTAATATTAGTAATATGATCTTCTAATTTCAGTCCAGTCAATAATATCCTCTATATCTTTTTCATTAATTAATCTGAGTTAAAGATATCCAAAATACATTGTAATTTCCATCTTCAAAACATCAAAAAATTAAAAATCACCTAATCCAAGGTGGAATGAATATTTTCATACATACTGCTTTATGGTGTCACATTTTCTTTACAGCATGAGTGAAATCTCACCAATCTCTTAATAACATGGTTGTGATGTGTAAAATCACATCATGAAATGACTTTAATCCAAAATTCTCATTCCATAACTCACTAATGTGTGTCATACTTTTCATAGCGTGATCATATCTCAAATTCCAAAACAAGATTCCTCTAGTTTTACATCCATAGATAGCATCGTGACATGGTCTAATTATTCATGACTTTTTTTCAAACCATCTAATTATAAATTCATCATCTAATAACCTGAATCATGATTATAATAATAATACTTATATTTATGTTACTAAATAATAGGTCAATAATCATATAATTTAATATCAGGAACAATATTCCGGAATATATTCACTTCCCAAATTTAACATACCGAGAATCCATTATATAAGAAATATTTAATCCTACATATTGAATGAGGTTTTTGAAATATTTTATTTTAATTTTATCATTTATATAAAAACATACACATCATTTAAAATCTTACACATCCCCTAAAAAACATAAACATTCTATGAAAGTCATACACACTATGTAAGGGTTTTTTTATTTTTACTTACAAAAAATATCTTACATATTCACATATGGTATTTAAATTAGATGAATTCATCAATATTATTGTTTGAATAGGAAATATTGTTCCTTTTAATTATTCACAAAAGATATGTTATGGTCCTCATTTAGCCAGTATAAGTTAGGGGCATGTAAGTTACTATATTTATAAATGAAGAATAAGTAATTGGGTTATCAATGCACCTCATGATTTTTCACACACTGATGGATATATATTCCTCTAAATAATTTCACAATTTTATTAAATGGTGGTGATAATCCTCATATTGGAGTAGGTTGTGTAATTCTTCTATTACAGAAGAGAAGGGGTGTTGAAACTATAAAACCCATTTTTTGAGGATCTTCTAAGAAATTTTAGGAATCTTATTTACTAGATAAAATCCATGTTCAATGTAATATATTATTTTATAGTATTCTATTTGAATAATAATGGAGCCAAAATAGATGTACAAATAAAATGTTGTGTCTATTTTAAGTTAGGACTCATGTTATCCTCAAGCCAATCGGCAAAGAGAAAATAATCGCATAATCCCATCATGGCCATGAACTTCCTCTGTGACTGGTATCCATTTGTGGTGATATCATTGAGTCCATTTGTATATTTATAATCCCTTCGTGGATATGTATTCCCTTTACAATAATGTACTTCCTTCACTATTGGAGGTTATTTTTTGCAAATGGTCATGGAACTTAATGATCACATAGTCACTTCATGAAAGAAATCTTATTTGTAGTGGATATAAACAAACCATAAAAATCACATATTTACTTTTCAGATTAATATTTCATTCATGGTCATGATATGGGGCTACCACATGAATTAATTTTTCACACATTTTCATTTATTACCTTAGTGGTCACCTATTTTTTGAAACAATTTCTTATAAATACGTGGAATGATTTTTAAAAGAATTTTTCAGCATCCCCATTTTGAAAGAAACTTTCCCTTCAAGGAAAATAATGCATCATCCTTATCAAGATTATTGGATTCCTAAATAAATAACCATGATATACCAAAGTAATAGGTGGAAAATGGGAATAAATGTTAATGGAACCACTTCAAGAGGGCCCATCTACAAGCTCCCCTATGTGATGGATAGCTCTAGAGGTCCATTCACAGGGTACTCTTCCAATGGATCCTTCATGATTCCCCTACTCAAGGCCCCAAAACAAGATTACTCAACATGGAATAGTCCATAAGGCCCCTATGTGAGATTTCTCCTCAAGACCCCTTCATGAGGACCCTCTACATGGTCACTTCATGAGGTCCCTTTTTAAGGCCAATTTTCCTAGGGATCGTATAAGAGGCTCCTACTTGTTTGGTCCATTGCCCAAGCCTTTGGGGGGTTGTTTCCCCTTTCAGGTAGTACATTACTCCTATATGAAATAGAAGACTTTTAGGGAACTCCCAATAGACACTACACTATTATTAGACCACAAAGAATTTATTTTTTGTATTTCGTTCAAGAAATAGTTTAGTTATATGAAATTAGGATTAATTTACATCCCACCACCCACCCAAGTTATCTACCTTGGTTGGGTTTATCTAGGGGACTTTATTTGATTCCTTTTACCATGGTCAAATACCTGATAATCCCAATCATGTGAAGCCTGCTCCATGAACTCATATCGTACATGACCGATCCTTTCACATCAGTGTGAACACTTTTAATCATGTTTTATGTTGATAATTAGACACACCTTGGATTTCCTCATAGACCAATAAGACCCTTAGTGTATTCAAGAACATATAATCCCTTGGTAATAAGGGTTCTTGGTGTTAGGATTCTGGTGATACCCCTCCTAGATAAATATTATCATCTTTTCAACACATGGTTTCAGTTATCGTTCATAGTCCATTAAATAATTGATGAAGGTTTGGAATTCATCCTTAGGTATAAGCACTAGTTAGGTTTCTATTTATGATTTCATCACCATTAATAATTTATGATTTGAGGACATCTAGGAAAGGGCCTCATATTAGGTGTAATCTCAGAAAACCTACATTCACCTAACATAACTACTGGGATAGGATCCTTTAAGAGTATCAATAAATGTTGTGCCTAATCATAGGATAAGAAATACATGCATGAACCCAAAAATCTTCCTCATAGATCCATATTATTTATTAACCCAAGTCTCCTTCCTTTTATAGACATCAATCTATTGGAATTGGGTGTATATTTGTTCCTCTTTCTTAGACTTAATCCCCAATCTATCCATTTGGTTATCTTATCAGGTGTAGGCCATAATATTTCCCTCATTCATTATATCATCCTTATGAATCATCATTGAGATAAACACATATTGGGAATCCCAGGAATAAGACCCAACATCTACTCATGGGGCCATATCAATCATGAAACCTAACTCAAGGGGCCACATTCCTTGTAATACATCCTAATCAAAGGTTCATATACCCTATGATCCATCATTCTAAAAGTTCCATATTTTTTTGTGATCTATTATTCCCACTCGCGTATTTCATTACTAACAAACATGAAAAAAGAAAAATTCATATCTGAGTTCTAATAAAAATCATTAATGAGAATATTTTTTCCTCATAGTCCACTTTTTATGACTTTAAACTACATGGAATTGGTCATGGAGACACAAACTTAAAAGGCACCATTATAGTTTTGTCACGTGACCTTAATCTATGAAATTATAATTTTGTGAGATTTTATTCATATTAATCTTGATATATAGGATTTACCACTATGTTAATGAGACATTCCATGAATTACTGATAATATTCAAGTATAAGAACCACTACACATTCTCACAAACAAGAATACCTTATAACAATAAAATGTGAAAAATCCCCACTTGAATGTATTTTCTCAGAATCTACCATTTTGGATATTACCAAGTGTGAACATCATGAGAAGACGCCTTATATTATTATGAGTACTCGTACTAGATATTCTATATAATATGTGTCCAATCATATTATTTTATCTAAACAAAAAATATATTTAAGAATATTGTCATGAACCAACCTGGGTTGACCCTAAGATGAACACCCAAACTAGACCACGACATGTCTCGAGAGGTATTCTCGATCCTCCTACATTGTCCACTAGTGTCAGAAATCAATTATAAATTAATTGAGAATTATTTATCCAATGAAAAATAGATATAAAAAAATAAAAAAGAATAACACTAGTAGTTGAAAATAATCAAGCAACTGATAAATAAAAATAAACACTAGACATACCTCCGCGTGACCTCACGAGTCACCACTATTCATGAAACCAACATCACTCCATGGAAACTGAGACTAAAATAGAAGAATCACCAGAATCTAAATACAAATATAGAGATATAGTTGTGAGTAATAAAACATAATAGGCATGCTCGAATAAACTAACCCATGTTCCTTACCTTTAAAAAGTAAACAAATTAATACTAGATTTAAAATAAGATATATAAAAATAGGGTATTCTACTATTTTAGTGAAAACAAGTAACGATTTTCCATCTTAATAAAAACAGCATTATATTATATTCTAAAAAATATATTTAAAGGAATTATAAATATTCCATAAATTCATTATTAATGATAAGTGATTCTATACAATTGAATTAGAGTAAAAAAAAGAATCTACATTATAAAGAAACTGTAAAGATAAAAGAATCCAAAAAAGAGAGAATTTTAAAATAAGTACTATGAAAAATAAGATTAAAAAATCAAGAACTATGGGTGATACCAAAGCAACTAGGTCATTAGGGCCCTAATATCCTTATAACTTGGGGATTAATCAATATAGTTTATTATCATGCACAAGCTGCAAGATAGGTCACAACCAAAGTTCTGTCCATCCCTAAAGAATCATCATTCATTTAGTTGGTGTTGTGTTATAAAATTTTTGGGGTTCCCAGGTCATTTACCTGCTAACTCGGTTAATTTTCTAGTACATAGTAACCCAAATAGACACTCATTGTTCCCAAATGCTCAATTTCTCTAAATCATGGATGTTTCCCCATTTCAAACCACACATAAACAACTTATCATTCAAATATGATGTTCTCATGTCAAATAAATAACATTAAATAAATTCATTGGGGAAATATATTTCACCATCATTTCACACACACCAAAACATCCTTTAAATTACCCATTACATATTCAAATCCTTTTAGAAAACCAATAGTACATTTAAAATAATTTAATATAAATTTAAAGCTATAAAACATACTTAATAAATAAGACCCATGTTGGAAGTTTAGGTACTTCATGTAAAATAATTGAAAAACAATTTATGAGAGGCACAATCAATTTTTATAGCACATACATACTACATAATAGTAAAAACAAACATTTAAAGTACTCAAAAATCAAGGAATTCATATTAGGGGCTTGGACATAGGGAACCTACCTCAAAAAATGACACCTCTGATGACAGACACTCCATGCTTACACACATATACACCCCTATATATATATGTATGTATGTATGTATGTACGTATGTATATATGTATGTATGTATGTATGTATGTATGTATGTATGTATGTATGTATGTATGTATGTATGTATGTATGTATGTATGTATGTATGTATGTATGTATGTATTTATGTATGTATGTATGTATGTATGTATGTATGTATGTATGTATGTATGTATGTATGTATGTATGTATGTATGTATGTATGTATGTATGTATGTATGTATGTATGTATGTATGTATGTATGTATGTATGTATGTATGTATACCCTTTTACCCAATGTACATATTCCCCTCACCACGAGGTAATATGTACAAGGAGGATATAATTATATATATATATATAGTTACCTATGTATACATTTGAATGTTTCCTTCAACACTGATGGATTGAAACTACCTCAAGGTGGTCTTAGACGCACTAAAAAATATAAGAAACCAAAAAAATCACAAAATTCAAAATTAAAATTTGTAAAAAGATGAATGAATGAGAAAAAAATACCCCAAAATGATAGTGAACCAACTGATTTTGACTTTCATGTATAGAATCAGCCTCAATGAAACCCAAGATCTCTAAAAATCAAGAATCAACAAGAAGAACACCCAAAAATTGGGTTAGTGTTTGGGCATATCATGAACAACACACAAGAGAAAAAAACAAGAAAAAAGGAATAAATGGAAGTGCAGTATAAGAGACACTTACATGGAGAGATCACATAATTTTTTTTCTTGAAAATAAGATGTTAGAGGGAGAGGGGAGTATTTGGTTGCACGCACTGGGAAGTCCCTATTAGATGTTGGTTGAGTGAGAGGGAGGGGGGGAATTATAGGTAAGAGGGGGGAGGGGGAGGTAATGAAAATAATAATAATAAAATAATAATAAAAATAATAATAATAATACATTTTTTTAACCATGGATACCGCACACGGTTTAGCCGCATGGTTATCCAAACCATGTGCCAACCATTAACCTCTACTAGAGGCCTTGGACACCCCATATGGGTAGGACACATAGTTTGGGAAACTATGTTCTGGCCATGTGGTCAGATATACTAGAAACTATAGATAGCTTCACACTGTCTATACATGGTTTATAGTAACTGTGTGCTAATAGTATGCCTATGCTAAAAAATAAAAACTAAATTAAATTTAAATAATTATACATAGAAAATAAGAGAATTGTTGCTGCTATGAAACCATCCTAATAAATTATCCCAACCATATAAGATGTTGCTCAAATCTAATCCCTTCGGATCAGATAAAATCAATGTCTTGAATCTAGTCCAATAACATGGGTATAACAAATGTTGAAGTTAGTGACACTCATCTATAGGACTTCGAAACATCCAAATGCATGTCTATAAAGAGTTTCATCCTCCATGACTCACTGCATGAATCCAGAACTACCTCATTTTGTGTATTTCGGCTCATGGTGTCAGCAAAAAAAATTTCCTTACCCGATGTATATACCAACTCAAAGTCAAAAGACTATAGATAATCGAACAATGTCCTCTTCTAAATGTTCATTTCCTAATGAGAAATGATATAATTGAGTCTCTTGTGGTAATTTTACACAAAAATATATATCATCCATTATATAATTCCTTTGAAATATTAGGGTATCTACCACCGGTTCCAACTCTAGATCGTGACTAGGGCATTTCCTATCATCCAGTCTCCCCTATTTTCATTCATAAGAAACAATTAAATCCTCCTACATCATAACTACTTTTATTCAAAATCTATATTCATCAAGGTCCATTGTATAAGCATTACCTATCACAGGCTAAGTGAGTATAGGTTTTGATGTCATCCTTCCTTTTTAACTATTGAAAATATCTCTCATAATAATCCAACCAAAAAAGCTTCACTCTATTCTTGGTCAACTGAATCTTTGGTGATGCTAGATGGTAGAATTCATGGATAAAGTACCAATAATAACCTAATAAATCTATAAAACTATGAATATTGAATAAATTTTTGGGTCTACTCTAATATACAATGGATGCAATCTTCTCTGAGTCCACTAAAACGCCTGCCTCTGAGATGACATGGACCAAGAATTTCACTTTATCAATAAAAAAAATTTCATTTCGTTAGGTTAGTGTAAAGATTATGCCCTCTCAATATAATCAAGACGACGTCAATATATTTTGAATGATCATCTACTAAATGAGATTATAATAATATTTATTCTACAGAATCCACCACAAACTAATCTAGAAAATAATGAAAGATCTTGTCCATCAAGGCTAGGAATACTACTGGCATATTTTTTAAACTAAACAAAATCACTAAAAACTCATACAAGTCATACCTAATCCTAAAATAGTATGAGTTATGTTTGAAGGTCTGACACCCAACTTTTGGTACCCTGATCTCAAATAAATCTTATAGAAAATCAAAGAACCTCTCATATAATTAAAGAGATCAAAAATTCTTTGAAGGAGATACCAATTCTTGACCTTCATTTGATTCAATATCTAATAATGAAAATATATGCACAATGTACCATCAGAAATCTTGCTAAAAAGAACTATAGAATCACATAGAGATGTACAAGGGTATTCTAGTGCTATCATATATGACAGAGTAAAAATAGATTCTACTCCCAACACTAACTCAATCATGAAATTAATTTATCACTATGATGGTAACTGATATAACTCTTTAGGAAATGAATGTTGAAAATCTTCTATCATTGGTGGAAAATTATCCTACTTTATTCCACCATTATTTATAAAAACACTTGGTATCTAAGCTATGAGAGAATCCAATCTTCACTATATTGGTCCTGCATGACCAGCATAAAGATCCCACTCCCCCCAATGAGAATAACTACCTCCCTATAGAGAAATAAATGTAACTATCCTATGGTAATAGTCAATATGATCCCAGTATATAACAAACCAATTCATACTAAGAATAAAATCCAAACCTATCATTTATAGAACAAACTATTCCCATAATAAATGGTAACCACCAATCACTATAGAACAATCCTTACAACGTATGATATTATCTGATCGCACACCCAATGGTATGTCGATGGTCAAAACTCCACCTAAGAAATCCATATCCAAACCCAATACATTTTTAAAAAGAGTAGATAAAAAATTAATTCGATGCTCCAGTATCATACAATATGCAAGAAAGGGTAGATGATACATGAATAATACCTATAACAACAGAAGGACATGTATCCACAATAGACTGAGTAGTTTTCCTAACAAACATCTAACGAGACCCTCTACCTTGGGCTTCAGTTTGAATCGCCAAATATATTTCCTCTTCATGGTAATACCATTCTTTCACTGACGTACCATGTACACTACCTCAAAGTAAATGTTTTGTGGAACCCTATCTACCCATCTAATGAAGAGTATCTGAGTCCTTTACAGACTCCAATAACTTTCATGGACCCCTATCAATGCTCTACTACTGCATGCCCCTACAAAACAACTGTAGGTGTCCCATCCTTCCGCAAAAGAGACACTCTAAAGCGGGGTATGGACACTAATTCCTCCTGTTTACCAACATGACACATTGAAAAAACTACAATATAAAATGATCTAGAGATGGATTCCCAATATACTGAATTCTCTTTACCCTATTTACATGGTGAAAATATCATAACAGTGCTTCTTACCACCAAAAGAAGAGATCCTAATTTGCCATGTGGAAGTATCCTAGCCGTTAATCAGGGATTCTCTATGATTCTCTTCCATTATGAGTGCTTGATTCATCATGCCTTTGAAAAAACTCTGACGGAATACATTCTCATGTGGTATGATCTTATATCAATGTTTTTTCTTGAAAAAATATCACCTTGGAGATCTCATCAGCTTCTAAAGATAGCATAGAGCTCTTCATTCTAGTGAACTATTTGGTATAGTATAGTACTGACATGCTCTCTTATATAAGGTGCATAAAATCACGATCCTTATCATCCCTCAACGTCTCATTATATAAGTGTCATATAAAATTCGTCTCAAAGTCCTTCCAAGATAGCTCCTCTTACTACCCGGCCTACTCCAGAATATGCCATCAACACTTGGAATGTCCACAAATCATATATGTATCAAGCTTCACCCTCTAATATATGGGTTTCTAAATATTCATGAAGATCATTTGGACTAGCTCGATCCATAACTCAGCTTCTTGGGGGCCTCTCTCCCAATTGAACAAAGGTGGATGATGAAGATGGAACTTTGGCATCTTCGCAAACATCAAAGGAATGGTATAAAAAGTTTCCCTTTATAGGGATGAAATTAACCTTGAGAAGATTTCATATAGCTTAAAATATATCTACTCCTCGAGAGATACTAGAAGCTCCAACATAGCTGGGTATAGAGTGTAATGATTTTAACTCTCCTGAATCTCAACTCAAAGATGATGAGGATGCATTTTCTCTAAAATAAAAATTAACTCCTTATAAAACTAGCTAAAACCAAGGTCAACCTCTAATGGTGACAACAGAAGAGAACCACTTCTCATGGTCCCTATAAACATTTTTTATAAGTGTTTTATATTGGAATATCAGTTCTTTTCATTTCATTTATCAGATATAACAGGTATATCATTTCACAATTCATCAAGACAAATATATCACATCTAATAATAATGTCCCTATCATGAATAATTCATGTCAACATATATCCCTATGTTCTTATCATGATACTTTCATTCTCATATTGATTCATACCTAGCCATGAGTATAAATCTCAGTAAACAATAACATCACACAACATGTGAATCAACCAATATGAAATCACATCAACTGTAACAAGAAAATATCATGAACAACAATCTCATCCCTGGGAACATTGATTTTCCCTCATACATGGGCAAGATACTACCATCCAAAAGCTTATTACCAAGTCCCAACACATCCTAGTCTCTATTCGACATTTCCAAAATATTAAATCAATATAAAATAGAAACCAAATTTTCTGATACCACTTTGTAATGTCCCTTGATTTTTAACTCTCTCACATGACCAGAAAGGGTTAGTTATGGGAGCTCAACCATGCCTTTTCATACACTAGAGGTTTTTGACTAGCTGTGGGGGTGTGATCAGTATAGTAGGGAAACTATTCCTTTGATATAGAGTAAAAATACAATATAAATAAAAAATATAAATAAATATCAATTTAATAGAAACATAGGTGAAAAATAAATCATACAAGTGAAAAGTAATACAGAAATAAATAAACCAATATTAAATAATCATGTAATGATAGACAGATATGTATCTAAATGTCAATATAAAATCAAAACAAATAAGATAATGAGGTGGAAAATATAATCTCAAAATGTTTCAGTCCTGAACCCTATATTGGACCCATCTTGCCAACGAGCCTGTACCCTAGTGGTACAGGCTCCTGCTTGGCATCCAAAAGACCCAGGATCAAATCCGGGAAGGGACTAATTTCCAGGGCACTATAGTAGCACTATAGCAACGGCAGAACTATAGCGGCGTTGACACTCTAGCGGTAGAGGCACAATAGTAGGGATTGTAGAGGTGGTGGTATTATAGCAGGCATTGTACTAGCCCGGGTACTGTAGTAGTACTATTCACCGAGGGGTCCTTTGGGCCAAAAAAATGGGATTTCAAGCCTTGCATTCAAAACACTTGGCCTTGAGACTTCAGGATATGTAATGGGTCTCCCTCTACCCAGTCTAAATAGGTATTCGCTTTAAATAATAAAATGAGGCTTTGGCCCCATCCTTTTTTATATTGGACCCATCTCCAAACATCATCCCAACTAGCAAATAACAAATAAGAAACAAGGTCCCTTTCCCTTGTCTAAATTTGCATCTATGTAATATTCTTAGGTATCAAATGGTTTCCTAGGTAGGGTGCGAGTAAAACATTGTTCTTCGACAACACTATGTGTAAAAAACCAGTCTTATAAAAAGTGTATGAAATAAAGTGAAAAAAACATTATTAATTAATCAACTAATATAATACAAAAATTAACCTTCTTTGACACCATGATAGAATGTCACTGAGCATGTAGAACTACCATTCCAACTAATAACCATAAATCCTTGGTAAAATCACATACAATTGGGAAATCATTCTATATAATCATTTTAGTATGGGACTGGGTAGATCCCGCTCAATATAAGAATTAAAACATATGATTAGGAAAAGCTTGATCAATATAAGAATTGCAACATTAGACTGGGAAGATCCCACAAAGTATATGAATTACTGCATGGCTATTGGAACTCCACATAAATTTGATAAGGATACTAATAATGTGAGGTATGGACATTTTTCTTGCATGGTAGTTGAGTTTTATATGTATTTTCCTCTTATTGAGATGGTATATTTAATTGTTGGTGATTTTAAGTTATAACTTTTCATTGAATTTGAACACATTCTGAATTTTTTCTTGAACTTCTTAACTCTTGGGAACACTAAGGATAAATATCTTAATGGTTTGAGGTGCGCAAACTGCAAAAATCATGGTAACCTTGTTGAAAAATGAAAATTTAAATTTTCATCTTTTGGCACTTCTGTTCCTAGATCAATGGTTGTGAATCAAGGTTTCCTTGAGGGTGTGAAGGATCCATCTTCTCCCATAAAAAAAATTATATTACATGGATTTGGTAGTGGTAATGTGGAGGGAAGAACTCCCTCCTATGATGATGTTGTGGATGGAAGAAATGATAAGGGTGTTGCTAGTGGTTTTGCACCCCTTATTCCTATTTTAGATCAAGCGAAAGCACCTTCTAAATAGAGTGATGTAATTATTCATGAAATTGATATGGATTTAGAACATTATTTTTAGTTGGATGATTAATATCTTGTTAAGGGAAAGCTTGATTTAATTGATGATTCTTTCACTCCCACTGGAAAGCCTTCATATTTCGTTGTGCAGCTAGTTTCTAATTTGGTTTCTCATGTTGCCCCTGAGTTAGGGGCCACACAAGAGACCGCAGCTGTTGTGCCTCTTGCTATGATTTTTTCACCTATAACCAAATCAATGCAAGATGATATTTCTGTCTCCTAGGCTACTGGGATTTTAGTTTCAATTTTAATGTCTGGTCATTCAAGGGTAGTGTCTTCTACACCTAAATATGGGGGTTATGGAGGCTAAATGGCTCTCTGTGAGTCTACTACTTTACTAGTGTCATATAGGACAAATCAGGCTACTTTTGTTGATTTCTCTCAACCTCCAGCATCCAAGGAGGCTTCCAAATCTTATTTTTCACATGTTGCTTATAATAATAAGGCTAATGTGGCATACATGTTATTAAACATATTGGAGTCTATAAACTCTCCAAAATTTGATGAGATATACAAGGAGATCTTTGCATGGAAAGGTACACATGTTTTATCACATATGACTGATTTCTCTACTTTTATTGACATGTATGATGATGCACAGAAGCTGCAGTTAGGAAATCCCTCAACCGTGGATGTGAAATATGATGGAAAACCATTTATGGGTTGTCAGGAAGCTGATGTTGATAGGAATATAAATGTGTCTGATGAACCAGTTAATGATCACTATATTGAATATTATACCCCAAAACAGTGGAGGAGAGGAAGACACCCACAGAATAGGGGTTTTTTCTATAGTAAGGGTGGTCAGAATAAGGTATTAATGGTGTTATTCTGTATATTTGGTGGCGTTCTTTCCACTTGTAACTTAAATCCTTTATGGTTACTTGTTTTATTTTATTAATATATTTCTAAGTCCATGGGGTTCACTCCATGGTCTTCACTTTTATATTATAATATTGGGAAGAGCCCACTCAATATAAGCATTACAACATGGGACTGGGAAGAGTCCACTTAATACAAGCAGTACAAAATGGGACTAGGTAGAGAAAACTCAATATAAGAATCACACCATGAATCAAAATACATGACATAGAAATAATAATATCACAATATCATATCATGTGGCTCAATGGTTAACTCTACAATCTATAATGTATCTTTCAAATACACATTCCATTTAACAATTCGATCTTAAACCATTAACATTCCATCCATTTCAATAAAAAAATCCAATTCCATGGTGAATATATATTAACAAATCACCTAAAATCTCATTTAATCATAAAAACACATCATGTAATTAGATAATCCATATAAAAATTCTAGGGTTGACTTACCCAATGGGTATCCATAAGCTAGGTCTCCATCAATTGAATCCAAGGGATCCAAAAAGTTTCAATTCAGGATTCTACCATTATTCATTCAATCAATGGATGTGCATGTTCAATTGATGCAATCATAATATTTTACATATATAGTAATGAAAATGACCATAGGGTTGGGTTTTAGAGCCCCAACCCACATATGAAGATAAATGATACATTTATAATAGAAAGTTTCTACAAGGATGAAGGCACATAATATTGCAAGAAGTACCATGGATCAAATTGAATATCACGACATTTGGATGTGATGAAATCACATCTAAATTACTGGGAATTTCCTAATTTTATAGAGGAGGGGATGAACATATGTTGGATTTAAATAAATCATATGCACAACCAGCTTAAAACCACTACTCAATAGAAATTCATGGCGTGTAACCCTTTCACATCATAAATTTCTTGACCAATGAGATATGATGAAAGTCAGGATCTTACATCTTCAAAACACTTGAAAATTTTGTATATTTAGACAAAATGGTATACAATAGGTTTTGTCTCAATGGGATGGACTAATAATGTGAACTAGAAAAAAGATCGAAATATTGATGAACTAAATAAATCCAATGGTGATCAAAATGAATGAAAGTGGGGAAAAGGGAAAGAACATGCTAAAAAGAAAGACCCACATACTAATTGGAAACGAGACTGAAATGAATACAGACATTATAATGTTATAAATATATTCCCCATATAACTATAGATAATACATATAATATTTGATGATTATGTTTTTGAATTCAAATATTTCATTATTTTTATTATAGGCCATAAATATAATGTAATGAACATTATAAAATTTTAATTGTGATTTTAAATTTAAAACAAATAATCACTATAAAATTTTTATTTTAGGGAAAATGATAATTCTCAATCAATTTAATGAGTCCAATTGTGAAGAATTCGTTGATTGGGTTGGAATTCTCTAAATATTATCAATGACCCCAATGTTCAATATTTACCTTCCCTAAATACATATTTATATTATCATTAGTACAGTATATGATTTTTCCCTTGAGATTATGTGATTCCAATCTCTATATTAGCTTCCTGAATCATCTTTAAACCTATACCAAAAAAATCATTACGCTAAAAAATATGTATATTTTCACTATGCTTATAACTGCTATGAAAAAATGCGGTAAAATGAAAGATTTTTCATTGTGTAGTCATTTAAAAAGGTTTTTTATCATAATTTTATTTGGTAATGAATTCAGTGAATAGGAAAATTTCACCTAGTCTATTCAAAAACCATTACACATTCATCAAGTGATTATATACATTTTAAAAAAAATATAGAGTTTTAACTCATAAAAATTATTCACATTGGAATATCTAAAATTAATGTAATGAATTACATGGTTTTATCAAATATAATGGATGCATTTCGACAGACTACTTTTAGAAGTTAAAGTCAACATGTCTCAAAAAATATTTTAGAAATATTGTGTAGTGTTAGGGAAGATAAATCTCATGTGTACTTATATTAAAAAATTTATGAGAATGTAAAAACATAAATATCCCAATTAAAATAAATAATTTGGTTAAAAGTTACTATAATAATTCCATGTTTCAATGAAGGGAGACATAAATACAGCAAAAATAAATGGTATCTATATATTAGGCATTTATATTGGACTGATGCATTATTAAAACCATCCTAAGGTATTAATTTTGAGTTCTGCATTAATTAAAAATGATTTTATAAAAATATTTATATATATTTGGTGCAGTTTGTGTCTTATTTATTCTATAGAACTTTAAAATGGAAGAGGATAGAAAAAACCCACACAATATTGAACATTAATCTTTTTTATAGGGGAAATAGATTTTAATCCTTCCAAATCATCTCATTTCCCATGAAATAATCCCTACCAAAAAACTATAAAAAAGGAAATCACATGTGGCTACGTATGGTGCTGCCAGGTATGCGTGAGGGAGGCGACGTGTATCGAAGAAAGTATTAAAAAATGATAAAAAGGATATGAGTAAAAATAATAACAAGCCTAAGGTTTTGAGAATCTTGATTCATCTGAGAAAGCCAAGGTGGAGTGGTGTCAGAGGTAGAATTTTGAGAGGGCTTGAATGACGTGAGAGAACTGGATTCGATTAGAGCTAAATTTATAAGATCGAGAAGGGTTTTATCAACACTTTTTAAAATAGCACTATTAAAGAGTTCTTTTATCAGTGCTAAAATAATAAACACTAATAAAACCTCTCATTATCAGTGTTTTTATCATTGATAAAGATATATCATTACCAGCGCTAAAAAAGAACTGATAAATACTTGTATTTAATAGTATTAGAATATTAGTGTCGGTAAAGAGAATTTTTTTCAGTGCTTTATATTATAGTGATAATAAAGATCAATCATTATCAGTGCTAAAAATGCCTTAATATAAACCTATTTAATTAATATTTAATAATATAATAAATTTGTTTAAAAAATTTAAATTTATGTCATTAGAAATAGATACAAATGTATATAATTATAAATAAATAAATATATATATATATAATTATAAACATGTTTAAACAACTGTAAATATGAATTTATAAATATAATTATTAATATATATAAATATATAAAAAAAATAAAAAAAATAATTATATAATTATAAATATATTAAAAGAATTATAAATATGTATTTATATAAATAATTATAGATATATATTTATAATTATAATTATAAATAAATATATTTCGAAATATATTTATAAATATTTGAACAAAATCATAAATATCTTTATTATTATATAAATATATATAATTATATATATTAAAAATTATTTATTATTTAAATATATTTATTATAATTTTCAAATTATTGATTTAGAATTATATAAATATTTTTTTTAAAATTATATATATTTATTTATAATTATAAATATAAAATTTTATTATTATTATAAATATACTCTTATAAATATATTTATTTTTAAATATTTATATAAATATTTATTTTTATTAATAAAATTTTAAAATTATTAATTAGTATATAATCTTAAATTCATGTATGTTAAAAATGAGTGAAATTGAATAATTAAAAATGAATAGGCTTTTAAAATATTAAGAAAATGGACAAGTTTTATAATTATAGAAATTACCAAAAATAATAAATATGGATATATGTTGAAATGAAGATGAATACATATTGAAAATATTAAAACAAAGTAAATAAATATATATAAATAAATATTATAAAATGATTAAATTATAAAGAAATAAATATTTATAATAAATAAATAATATTTACTAGAATAATATTAATAGTGAATAAATAAAATTTACTGATTAAAAACATAATATATTGAGTATTTTATTTTACTAAATTAAATTCTAAAATTAATATTAAAATTTAAATAAATTACATAAATATTATGTTTGTCTGTTTCTACATAAGATTTCATTACTTACATAAATGTGTGTTTGAAATTAATGTATATATATACACACACAACACAAGATATATATATGTTAAATTGGACAATGTCATTATATAATATGCAACGTCTATTAATGAAATAAATAATAATAATAATGAATAAATTTAAAAAATGGATAAGTGTTATTAGTTATATAGATTATTAAAAAATAAAAATGTATATTTATAAATACATATGTAAAAATGAAAATGAAAAAAAATTAATTAAATAAATTGAAACATTATTCAAAAATTAAATTTTAATGAATAAACATGTATAAATAAATATTAAAAATGAATAAAATTACAAATATATTGAACAATGAAAAGTTAAAAATGAATAAATTAAAAAAATATTAAAAAAAATAAGATTATTGATGAATAAATTCAAATAAAATTAAAAAGTAATAAATAATATATATTGAATGAAAATATACAATATGAATAAAATTTTCTAATTTGAAACATAATATATGTTATATATATTATGTTCAAGAATATAATTCTATAATAATTATTAAAAATCGACAAAATTATAGAAATATCATGTATTTATTTGTTCTATATAAAAATGCATTAATTATAGAAATATTATATTCCCATATCTCCACGATTCCCAACTCCATCACAATACCTGTTCCTCTTTCTCATCACCGATACCAATTGATTCTCCTCTCCAAAATTCCCAACCCTTATAGTATCTATTCATATTTCTCATTCTTGATACTTATTCAGTCTCAACGAAATCCACTTAATCCAAACTCATCTCCGCAAAATCTTCCTCATCTGCCTCCACCAAACCCTTATTATCCAAACCCTTCTTCTACAAACACCCCTCCTCCAAACTTATCTCCTCCTCTGTCCTGATCTCAAACTTTGTCTCCTTCTCTACCTCAGCCTTCGTATCCACCTCGATCTACACTTTCCACTTCACACCTTAATCATCTCATATATTCTCCTATAAATGATCATCATTTATCAAGATTTCTCTCCTATCCTCATAGGTACTACCATCTAATTTTTTCTTCAAATTTTCAATTTAGGTGTCACCTTTTCCCCTCTCTTGAATTGGTGGTTGAATTTATTATAATTTTGAATTTAAACTCCATTTTTAGATGTTTTTTCCATGGATTTATGTACACCCACATGGATGATTTCATGACATACATTGATGACAGAATCATCTAGGTGATCCCTTATGATGTTCTTCTTGGATTATATTAGGTAAATCTATCTATTTCTTCTATCACATTCTCTAGAATTTCAGGATTTTTTTTTTGAATTTCAATCTCCAAATCCATGATCATGTCCCCTATGATCATGAGTTTAAATGGGTTGATTATAATACCTCTCATCCTTGCCTTTTAAAAATGTTTTATCCATGCATTTGAATGTTTTTAGATCTTCAAAACCTTTGTCAACATTTCATCCTTTGTTTTAACCTGAAAATAAGATATGAATTATTATTTATTATTTATTATTTTTTGCGATGAAGATAAAAGATAAAAAAATTATAATTTTATCCATTTTTGTGTTACTAGAACAAATTTACTAATCTTTTATATCAATTTATGAACTCTCTTATATAGTTTTATAAATACTGTTTTCTATATTATACATAAAATAATATTAAAATTTTCTTTTTTAAGATTTTATTTCAATTTATACATTATTATTTGCAATTTTTTATATACTATTTTATACACTATACATTAAATAATATTATAAATATAATTTTCAAATTTTCCATTCTATATTCTATTTTTTGTACTCTACCTTATTTTTTCAAATTGAAAACTGATAAATGCACTTGAAAAAATTCTTCTCATAATGAAAATTGTATTTTTTTGCTAAAAATTTCATTTCATCTTGTATAAAAAAGTGGCCTTTCATTATTTATGTACAAAATATTAATTGTTCCCTGTATAATCATGTGAGGTGTGATATGTATCCATAGTGGTCAAACAATTTTTTTTTTCTTCGAGCTATTGATACATTTATGATATATTATTATATGTAAAAAATATTACTCACATTTATAGTTTCCTTACATAAATGATAAGTTTTTTATTCTAGGAAGAATGGTTATGTGTAATTCAAAAATAAATATGTTCTAGCACAATTCAAACCAAAAAGTGATGTCATAAACTTTGTGTAATTTTTATATTATGACAGAACTGATTTCACCCATATTTCTACATAAAGTTACCATTATTAAATTTCTTTTATTTTTTATAAATTTCCCTTTATGCACTGAACCCATTGAAATTATTCATCCCACTTATTTTATTTCACTATAAAACAACAAATTATTTATAAATTTTTATTATAAATTTTTTTTTGTATTCATTAGAAAATATGTAGAATAAAAATAGAGACTGCATGTTTTCATAATAATAAAAAAAATCGGTTTATTCATTATACAACAAAAAAAATTACAGGAGTGTCCTTCAATATTACAAGTATTCTAACTGGCTAAACCTAAACCATGTAATGAAATCATATAGTAGTAACCTTCAGACTTACTGGTATTCAAATTGCATTCTTTCAAATTTTTTAAAATTCTTATTTTTCAATTTATTTGTTTTAACTACATCTAAATGTGTTTCACATTTTAATTTGATCTTCATATTGTTTTTAGTTACTAAAAATATATATGTTAATACTACATGTATTGATTACCACCATTAGTAGTAAACTTTCAATGGTTCAGAAGGTGAGTGGTTCACTATCTTATTAATTAGTTATTACATGAGAATTTTCTCAAAATAGGACATCATTATCCCTTGCATATGTAGAGGTTTGGGATTCTCATGTTATTTGTCTTAGAATTCACATGTTGTTAGGGAACTGCAGCATCTAGTCATTTCATGTGGCATGCATATAGTTTTTTGGTGTATGCTATCAGATATTCAGAGATAAATGGTGTAAATATTCATGTTGTTAGGGAAGGGAAGAAACATGACATATCATGTGGTATGCAGGTGATGATTTGCAGGAATTATTCATTTTTTTGGGAAATATAGTGGTACAATTATTCTCTTTCATGTTATTTTTTGTTCAATTAATCTCTTTTAATTTTCTAGAAACGTTTTTTTCCTCCTACAGTTGCCTGAAGACCACTGTATAGTTATGCAATCATGTAGGATTGAATTTCAATCTTGTAGGTATTCTAATTCCAATTGATTTAAATTTTTTGAATTTTTTTTTGTTATTTATTTATTTCAACTATATCTAATACATTTCAAAATTTAATTTTATCATCATCTATTTTATTTTTTCCACCCTTCTTTAGATATTATTGTCAACATATGTCTATAATCAGTGATAATTTTTAGAGTTTTATAATTGTCTTACATTATATCATGCATATATTAAATCATTATTTTTGGATATTTTTTTTATTTTTCAATGATATATTTTAAATACATGTTAGCTTAAATATTGAGTAACTATCATTATAACTATTTCAGGTATGATTTCTACTTCAAATTATATTAGGTGCATTATAAACCACTGTATTCTTCCTATATGATACATTTTATTCAATTTTTTCTATCATTTTTCTTTAATCAACATCTTATCTCACTAACGTACCTAGTATTTCTAAAACTTTTAGAGATATAGAAGCACAAGGTAAATCTTTAGAAAATAAAGTGAGAGTTTAAATCAATATTCATAAATTGAATATCTTTATTTATTGTATAATATTTTGAATTACTTTTCTCTATTTCCATTTAAAGACTCTAATTATTTTCATTTTTCATGTTTTCAAGACATCAAGACAAAAAGTATGGAAAATAAAACATTGAATCTCTAGCATCAGATGACATTGTTCAAATACAGGTTTGACGATTTGGTTTTTCTACAGGATTTTTCTAAAACTTGATTATTTCCAAAAAAAAATCCACCATTCATATTAGATAATAAATAATTATGACCTCAAAGATCTAGTCAAATTGAATTGTGGAACCTTTTACTCCAAGATGGTGAGTTTTAGTTTGGGGTTTTTCTAAAAGAAAAGATAAAAACTTCTTCTTATTTTTCAAGGTATGTGTTAATATTAATCATACCCACTATTGATTTTTTATCAAGATTTTACTCCAAGATAGTGTGTGATTACTATTTATGATTCTTATCATAATTTTTGACTCCCAAACTCAATTATTTTACCTTTTAATCCTATATAATGCAGGTTTTTTTCATTCTTGATTCCGATAATTATTTATGAATTTTTCTAGAGTTTATGATGCATGTGTAGTTCTATGTTTTTTCTTGTCATAAATAGTTCGATTACTGTCTAGCACTGTGTTAATCAATAGTATCTAATACCAGTTGTATAGCATAACCCCAAGTCTATAGCCCATTAATAAAAAAATGATGTTAGTGTTTCATAAAACTATTCACTAAGAGTTGGTCTTGAATATCATTGAGAGGATTCGATAAAATATTCCCCACATTTGTGAAAAAATATATAATATTTGTTTTAATTAATTTTGGAAATATTAACCCAACAAAAAATTCAGATTTTTCTCATTCTGATTCAAGGAATTTCCAATACAAAAATAACCATTCAAATGAAAATATTTTTACTCCCATAAAATTAGAGGCTTCTAATTTTGATCCCAGAATATGAATTAAATCAATATATTAATATAATTTTGGGTAAATTCCCTAAAATAATATATATATATATATATATATATATTATTTTAATCAATTTTTATGAAATATTCATTATTTAAATATCCTATAATTGAGGAAGGAATGTTGTTTATTTTTAGAGCGGTAACAGAACATATATAACTTAAAATTAAAACACTATACACATCAACGGTTCCCACGATTTCTTTCAAAAAATATGACAGAAGAATTATAACAAAATACCAAAAAATACTATTTCTAATTATAAGGATAATTTTAACATATAGATGTTGCAAGGACTATAAACTGTAAAATTATTGAGATTCTCTATTCCAAAATTGACATACTTTAGCATTACTTACATTTGGATCTCCAATTATCCCAATCTGCTTCAACTGAAGGTATATAAGGTTACTAATTCAGTTTTTTTCTCTATTATTTTTTAATGTAGTTAAGTTGTTTTTTAAATGTATATCAAGAACGCTGACTTGAAAAACCACCAACATTTTAGAGGTATATTTTTTAAATATTTTTATTCATTGTTTTGATGAAAAACTATTCACCCAAAAATTATTTTGTTTTAAATTTTGATTATTACCTTTTAATAATATATGAATCCCTCAAAATATTATTTTATTATAAATACCTTTCTAGTCCTTTTTAATTTTTAAAGATGAACCTAATTGCATATGTTTTTAATGAAAATTTGATATTCCTAAATAGAAAATAACAATGATTTCCAACATGAATTTATGGTTTTAATTTGATATTTATATGGGCTTATTTTTATTTTATTTGGGGTGAAAAAAATGTTAATGTTATCCAACCAAATTGTGGACCATGTTGGATAACTCATCCCAAAATATGTGTAGGTATACAACCCTTGCAGTCCCCAAATCATCTGACTACAAACTTATCTTGAGATTGGGGGCACAACATTTTCGTTTTTCGTTCTCCTTGTATTGGACTCTATAGATTATTTTGGGCTCAAGGTTAGTGTTTTTATATGATGGTGTCTTAAGTACCAACATTTTCAAACTCCATATTCTTTATCTTCATTCTATATTCTCTTATTTTGCTAGGGGTTTATACAATTGTCAATTTTATGAAAATTTACTACATTTATGTTGCACTGGTCATAAGAAACTTTGTGATCTTATGAGCAGTGATGATAATATACTTTCATTTCTCCCTCATCATTAATAGAAACATAATTCTACAAATGTTTATTTTCCTTTAATTTTGTTTAATGTTCTTACTTAAAATTCTATTTTTTGTATATAACAAAATTAGGATATTATATCACACTAATGGTTAGTGTACCATGGTAGTATGTTTGTAATAAGCTTTTAATGTTCCTGAAAAATCCAATCCGTTTTTATTATACTTATTGAAATTCATTCAATAATTGACATATTTATTTAAGAAATTATTCTTTATATAAAATAATTATAAGATTATCCCACACTAATGGTTAGTTTTCCTTTGTGGATGTACGTTCTTAAATTTACATGATTATTGTTGAATGTTCTATTAGGACGATGATATGTTAGATTTAGGAGTATTCAAGTTTCATTTAACAAATTTATCATCTAATGATTTTATTGTGAATATGTGTTACTACTATAATGAACTATATATGTTTTACCATGTGGTACATTTACTCTTTCTCCACATAGTACTCTTTGTTTGTCACTGGAAACTGGAATCGGTCTCTACTAAAGATATTTTATGCTTATCTATAATTACTAATTTTTAGTCTCACCTAAAATCTATCCACTTTACCTTATAAACCACTCACATCATTCTATATATTTATTAGATATTAACTTACACTCTTATCATCTCTATATTTGTTCTTTATATTTGGTTTTTGTTTTAATTGCTATTAATAGATGGTGTTCATTAAGCAGCTTCGGGGTAATTTTCCAGATAACTAATAAGGTATATAAGTTGTTTTAAAATTAATATTTTTATGTTGTTTTCATATGGAATCACTGTCATGTTCTTGAGCTAATATTCTTTGAATAAATTAAAGAGATGCAAGTTGAATTTTGTATAGAATACATCTAAATTGGTCAAGACAATCTCGAAGAAATATGGAAAGTGATTCTATGGAAGATGGGCCCTTGATAACTTTAACTTGTCCATGGGGTACATCAGGTCAAGAAAGTGTGTTATATTAGATGAAGTTTAACTGTCTCTTTGGTTTTTAACATGTGTTTTCAAATGAACATTATGAATGACTAACAATAATGCTACTAAAAGAGAAACATTGAAATGTTCATAACATTTTTTCTACGTAGCTATCAAAATTACATTCGTTTCTGTCACTATATTCTCTCTTGATTGATTTTCAGATGCCTTTAGGAGCCAATCTTATGGGGATTCTGGGAATATAGTATACTGAGAATCTGATTGGTGTCATGGTAGAAGTATGTTGGGAGTAAGATGATTCTGACCCCAATATATATCTAGCCACTTATCAAAATCCACAATAAATATGCATGATAAATTGAGGGATTTATCAAATGTGATACAATTTTTGAATTATTTGTGTGTTCATATTTTATCGATTAATAGCTAGAGGTATGCATACATGTTTGGAAAAAACTCTTAAAAAGTTGTGGCATGTTTTACCCAAATCTAGTCTTTTGTGTACATAAAATTCATGAGATCATTCAAATTTATTATTTCTCTGATTTAAAATTTATTTAAAATAATGATTATTGGGGTTAAAATAGATACTTTTGATTTTCTAGGTTGGTATCTTCATCTCTAATATGTAAAATCACTATTTTTCATTATCTTTATCAAAATCAAAGTTTTTTAATGCACACATTCAATTGATAATTCAGGTCATTGTATCTTGTAATCTTACATTTGTTTAAAATTTTCAGTAACCCAAAAATATGAGCGTGTATATGGGAATTTGTAATTAAATGATTATTTCATTCAAATGCATGTGATGGGAATGAGTTAATTTTTAATTATAAAAACATTTCACTAATATATTACTTATTTAATGTAAACATACATATTTTGTATTATATAAATCATATTTAAAAAAATATTATATATATTGATATATATAAATATATATGAATATATTTCTATGTTGAAAATATTAAATATATTAATGAAGAATTATGTATAAAAAACATTAGAAATGAATAAATTATAAAAAATATTAAAAAATGGTTAAAATATCTAAATTATAAAAATAGTAAATAAACACTAAACATTATCAATTATTAAATAATTTTAAATAAATTGATGTTAACAAATGACTGAAATTTAATTAAAATATGAATATATTGAAAAAATATTTTAAAAATTATTAAGTGGTTAATAAGTTTTCAATTATTACATTTTATTTATTTTATATATTTATATTTTATATATACCATTTATTAAAATTTATAATTAATATATATAAATATATTAAATTTATTCAGTTTTACTAATAATTGTTTCATTAATTTTTTAAAAAAATTTAAATTTTTAGTTTTTATTTGTTTAATTATTACATTTTATTTATTTTATATATTTATATTTAATATAATTTATTTAATACTATTTATAATTTATTTATAAATATATATTGAATTTATTTATTTTTATTAAGAATTGTTTCATTAATAATTTTTTTAATATTTTTGTTATTTATTGTTTTTTAATTTATATTTTTTTTATTATTTCAATTTTCTTAAATATTTTACTATTTATATTTTTTTAGTTGTTTTTTGTTGGAGTATATAAAATAATTGGGCCACATGACTTAGTCAAATGGGAAGGTAGACAGTTGTGTGAGCCCACGTGAACATGGGTCATCTCACGACCCGTCCCCCAGGGCCCGTGTCGTGACTACCCCAAGTCCACCATCCATAGGCCAATGGTTGGAGACTAGCACTGGAAAGGCGTATCCCTTAAATGGGAAGGAATTTCATTTTAACCTCTATAAACACACAGTCCAAGAACACAACAAGATGCAACCATGATGTAAAACTGTAGTAGCAAAAGTGTGTACTGAAAGTAAAGGGTCTGGAATACAAGACCAACTGAAAATATACAACTACAATAGAAAATAGAAAATATATTCTAAGATCATCCACCAAGGATCCTACTGGAGGGTTTGCTACATCTTATCTCCATAGCTCTCCATGTCAACTAGTCACCTCCGTGTACCGCCTAGTCCTAGCTCCTATAGTCTCAACCAAACTTCTCATCATCTGTAGAAGTCATAACAAGGTGTGGGTGAAGCCCGTGCAGGGGTGAGTATAACAATACCCGATAGGGATCCTGAGACCGTCAATGGTCTCTCAGATTTACTCGAAGTAAAACCACAAATCATGATCTCAATCACAAACCACAAAGCAAAAGACTCAGCTGAAACCAGGTATACAACTCAGTGATTAGGAATAAAGATGAATAGTCTTAAGATATATCATTTTATTCCATTAAGAAGTTCCACAACTAAACCATGAAAAAGTTGTTCCATTTTCGATCCACACAGGGTCGTGTGTCACTAATCCACGACAGGCCGCTCTAAGGCTAGTCCTCACCGGGTCACACACTGCTGATCCACACAAGGTCGCTCTGATATTAATCCATAGAGGGACGCTATGATTCTGATCCACACAGGGTCTCTATGATGTTGATCCAAACATGTTCCCTATGATTCTGATCTACATAGGGTCGATATGATGTTGATCCACACAGGGTCTCTACGATGTTGATCAACACAAGGTCGCTCTTCAATTGACAGCCAACCACAGGATTCTCCGAACCTGGTGCACTTGAGTTCTATAATACCTGATCCTTAGGATAACAGTCATTCCTCAAATTCCACAAAGTTCCAAAAAGTAGTAATCCAAAGGGCCTCCATGTCTTAAGGGTCTCAATGCGATAGACGGTGCGTCAATTGGATGCCTGGTCTGTGAGTTATAGGCATTTTAGTGCTGAGGGCCTAGTTGGATTCGGGTTCGATCCAAATTGCCCATACTCCAAATTTCTACAAAACTCAAGTGGAGTATCTCTAAAAACCCATCTTATTCCAAGGATTCCAATGTCTTTGATGGTTCTTCAAACGAACATCTGGTTTGTGAGATGCGGCCTTTTAAGCATATCATGACCGAAAAGGGTCAGGGTCCGGTCCAACCCGGTCAGACCGACCTGACCCGCCCTGTCCTGGGCTAACCTGACCCGGTTCGGTCGACCTGGTCTGAGTCCGAACCAGTTGGGCCAGCCCGAGTGGGCTGGGCTGCGGGCTCGACTGGCTGGGCCGCGGAACGGCCCTCTGGGCCGCGGATGACTTGACCAACCGAGAAGCCCAGCCCACTAGCTTGCATGACCCCCAGCTGGGTGTCCCATGTGGTGTCGCCTCCCTATCAGCAGGACCCACTGAGCATGGGTCCCTTTCGCCGCGGGTTCAAAGATGTGTCTCCATTCTTCAAGGCATGTGATGGTGTGTCACATTCCGCCAACACGGCCGGCTGAGATCCGGCCTCCCCTGCCACTATGGCTCGATACCGTGGCTCCCCTTCACGGCGTGCATTGTCACGTCGCCTGCTGCCATCACGGCCAGCTGATGTCGGCACTGTCGCACCGGTGTCGCACCAGCGGAACCTCAACGAGCCATAGGGTGAGCTCCATTGATCTGTTTTCCCTTCCAAACATGCCTATGGGCCTCTCGGGTTTCTACCGTCACTGCATGGCTCCTAGATTCAAGTTATCGTTGAGTTCAAATTTAACCCAAGAAGAACGCGACAAAACCGAAGCAGTGGGGGGTCCTTTCATTTTTCTTTTATCCCACTCCCTCCGCATTATTATCATATCAAGTAGGAGTAATTAATACATCACGTAAAATAATGATAAACCGCTTTCAACACTTTCACGATTATTCATATTCCAAGAATGCAGAAAAGAAATAATTCTCATGAATTTAAAAATAAACAACCCCTACCTCAGATTCGGAGGAGACGTTGTAGTTGTGGAAGAAGAATCCATGATTGATGAATTTGTTGGCATTTATCGCTTCCAATTTTATTCCTATGACATTGTCATCCAAGCTTCTATTCTTCGTTGCTGGAAGACTCTGCGACACTTCATCATAGGATCCTCACTTCCATGTCAAAAACCCAAACCCAAGACTCATTTAAATAAATAAGTAAAGTTGATTAACACAACGAGAGATTAATGAGGTTCATTAATGAATAAACCTCTTAATCCTTAAATGGTGTGGTTACAAAATGAAAGATTCAAACCATTAAATTCCTTGAAAAATAAACGGTCCCGACACCACTTCTAAACCATTGGTAGAAAAAAAAATAACAATTTTATTTTATTTTATTATTCTTTAAAAAGTCTAGAAAACTAACTTCTTCTCCCGACCTACTACGGTCGAAGTTAATCCTTAAGATAATATCGGCATTGGGAATTCAACAGTGGGCTTAGATTTTTAATCCAAGCACCAGTTCAAAAGATAGAAAATGTCGCCCGTTCATTTACTGAAAATACCTTTAAAAAAGTTCAAAATTTCATTCCAGGCACACCTGGCCTCGAAATAAAGTGTCATCAATTTTTGCAGACTTGTAATAATCCCAAATAATTTAAATATATATATATATATATATATATATATGGAATTTCAGGGTCGTTACATTCTTCCCACCTTAGGGATTTTTTCCCCGAATTCTACAACAAAACTAAGGGAACAAATGGGGGTAATGAGCACATATCTGAGCCTCCCACTCCCAGGTGATCTCTTAGAGATTCACATGCTACCAATGAACTCACACCAGAGTAACCTGAAACCCATGAAGGACCCGCTCTTGTTGATCCTCTATCTCCACTGGGAACTCCGCAAACATCACCCCATCATCAATGTCCAGCTCACCCCAGTTGATAACATATGATAGATCATGTATGTACATCCTTAGATGCGAAACATGGAAAACATTATGCACCCGATGAATTTATGGGGGATGATCTAGACAGTACACCACCTCACCTACTCTGTTGAGGATCTAGAAAGGTTCGATGAATCTTGGAGATATCTTTCCACCCCATCCAAACCTCTGTAATCCTCATCGGGGTGAGACCCATAGGAAGACATGGTATCCTTCCTCAAAATCCAAGGGTCTCCATCTCCTATCGGCATAAGACTTCTGCCTGTGCAGTCTTCATCCTCTTCTGGATGATCTGCACCTTTTCTGTGGTAGCATGTACCAACTTTGGACCCATAAGTGCTGACTCCCCTGACTCTATATACCATAGTGGTGATCTTCAAGATCGCCCGTACATGTCCTCAAATGGACCCATGCCAATGGTGGAGTGATAATTTTTGTTGTAACCAAACTCCACCAGTGGAAGTTGGTCCTCCCAACTATAGCCAAAATCATGGACACAAGCACGTAGCATATCCTCGAGTGTATGTATGGTCCGCTCCATCTAAACATCTATCTGAGGATGGAAGGTGGTGGTCAAACTTAGTTGAGACCCAAACATCTCAATTAATCTTTCCCACAAGGGGATGTAAAATGAGCATCACAATCTGAGACGATCGTTGATGGAACCCCATGAAGTCCCACAATCTCTTGTACATAGAGGTATCACAATCTCTCTACTGATCGCTGCTCTCGGATGGGTAGGAAATGGGCCGACATGGTGAGTCATTAAATGATCACACATATGGAATCATGGCCCCTGGATGTATGTGGTATCCATGTCCTAAAGTCCATGTATATACCATCCCACTTCCACTCTCGTACCTAAAGTGGTTGAGCTAAGCCTACTGGTACCTGATGCTCGGCCTTCACTTGCTGACAAGTGAGGCATTGTGATACGAACTTCACCACTACTTTCTTCATCCCCAACCACCAGTACTGACACCGGAGGTCCGGGTACATCTTCGCCACTCCAGGATGTACCACCAAAGTGGGTATATGGAACACCCTCAAAACCTCCTCTCGTAGCATCACTAGTACCATAGTGTTTCCTCTAAAGAGGATGATGTGATCCCCATCTTCATAAAATTCATCAAGAGCATGTCCTAAGGATATCTGAGCACGTCGGGTCTTGTAGTCTATATCCCCAAGTTGTGCCTCCCTGACTCGCAGAAGGATTGGGGTAGTAATTATCATAGACCATATGTATACTTCTCCATCACTATCCATGAAGGATAACTACGATGCAGATAGCTTCCCTGTCACCTCACTCAGCAACTATAGACCAGACCTCCTACTGAGTACATATGCTACTACGTTCCCCTTACCAGGAGTGTAGACTATCTCAAAGTCATAGTCCTAAAGAAACTCTATACATCTTCGCTATCTCAGGTTCATGTCTTTTTGTGAGAAGATATACCAAACACTCTTGTGATCATAGTATACTGTAAACTGTTCACCCATCAAGTAGTGCTGCCACATCTTCAGAAAAAAGACCACTACTGCTAACTCTAGGTCATGGGTAGAGTAGTTTTGGTCATGTTGTCTAAACTGCCATGAGCCGTAGGTGATCACTGCTCACTCTTACATCAGGACACAACCTAGTCTGGTCCCTGATGTGTCGTAGTAAACTACATACCCAATTCCCTCTCCTGGTAGCCTTAAGATGGGGGAATTCGTCAGTCTCAAACTCAGCTCTTGAAAACTCCGCTAGCACCTCTCCGTCCACATTTAGGTCTTTCCCTTACTTTTCAAACCTGAAAAGTGTGTCCCAAACGAATCTTTGGAAGTACCCAGCCAATCCCAGGAAACTCCACACCTCGATCACACTCCTGAGTGGATCCCAAGCAAGCACTGCCTCTATATTCTCCAGATCCACTATAACTCCAGCCTCCTAGATAACATGCCCAAGGAAGTGGACATACCATATCTAGAACTAGCACTTTGAGAGATTTCCATAATGATATAGCTCTCAGAGCGTATCCAGGACCATCTGCAGGTGTGTGGCATGCTCCTCCTCCAATGCCGAGTATATAAAGATGTCGTCAATGAAGACTACCACAAAGTGACTGAGGTAAGGTAGGAAGATCATGTTCGTGAGTCCCATTAACACTTCCGGAGAATTATTTATGCTTACGGAAAATACTAAGAACTCATAATGGCTATACCAATATCTGAAGGTTGTCTTCAGTACGTCCTCATCTCGTACCCTGAGCTGATGATAGCCTGATCTGAGGTCTCTTTTTTAAAACCATTGTGCTCCCTTCAGCTGGTCGAAGAGATCATCAATCATTGGGAGTGGATACTTGTTCTTCATAGTCACCTGGTTCAGGCACTAATAATCCATGCAATGCCCCAGACTCCCATCTACCTTCTTAGAAAACAAGATCGGGGATGCCCAAAGAGAAACACTGGGCCTTATTAACCCCTTCTTCTGCATGTCCTCTAAATGAACCCACAAATCACGAAGCTCCATAGGAGCCATATGATATGGCGGTGTAGATATTGGTGTCATCCTAGGGTGCAAGTCGATGTAGAATTCTACCTATCTGTGAGGAGGTAGTCTGAAACATCATCCAGAAAGAGATCAACAAACTGGTCCACCACTACAGGATAACTCAGACTCCTCACATTAACTGCTATGAAGATAAGGCTATCCAACTAACGAGTGATCGGCTTCACCCTCCACCGAGAATGTTCATCCTGTACTACAAAGGTTCCCTTCTAATTAGTGAAGGAAAACCTGATCTGATCCTCATGGACACACCGCACTTTGCACCTAAAACAGTCAATTTGAGCATGGACCATGGATAACCAGTCCATACCCCAGATGACATTGTAAGGCCTTGACGTTGCTACTAGGAGATCCCATCCAAATATATCACCTCCTAGAGTAAGCTCACACTATTGGAACCAGTTTTTAATCATCAAATCATCTTCTGTAAGAGTCTCTAATCATAAGGATCGATCCAATGGCTCTACTGGAATCTCCAAGCTCCAAATGAGATCTTTGGAAATGAAAGAGTGACTGGAACCTAAGTCTATAAGTACTATAGCTAGGGTGGAGTGGATATAGATCACACATAGAATCATCTCTGGAGCACCATTTTTGTAGGCCTCAACTGCCTGAGGGTGAGCTCATCCTTGTCCACCAGCTCCCTGAGGTCGGGGTGGACCACATTGAGGTGGTGGCAGTAAAACCTCAAATCGCCACCCATTTCCTGCTGCACGGCCTTCTCCTCTTCCAAGTCCGCCACCCTGAGGAAATCATCACTAAAATCTCTGACTCTGCCTTGGTGGTCCCTCGACCATCTGCTGATCATCGGTATGACAGTTTGGGTAGTCGCAAGCCTTGTGGCCCTGCCCGCCGCACGTGAAGCATAATCTGCACCTCTGCTCGCCTGCTATCCCTCGTGATCTCCGCACCTCTGACCCTACATCTTGGGGTCGTCCTCCGGAAGGTCTGGACCACTTGGACCTCTACATCGTCTGCCTAATATCTGCTGTAGATGACTTGGCTACCTGTCGTCTGGTGGTGGATCTCACCATTGGTGCCTGCTCAGCTAGGAATCTCTCAGTCAATAACTCCCACTCGAGTGCTCTATCATGCATCGGGATATTGATCGATATCATCGACGCAAGGATCTCCCACAAGAGACCCTTCTCAAAGGTCTGAACCTTGAATAAAGGGTCTCGTACCATGTCGGTGGAGTAAAGCGAGAGGTCAGGGAATCGCGGCGAGTACTGGGCTACTGTCAGGATGCGCTACTAAAAGTGTAAGAGCTCCTGAGTACGCACAGAGCATAGTGTTGCTGGAATGAACTCTACCCTGAAGATGCTTTCGAAGTCCATCCAGGTGAGGGTCACCTCATCATGTAACTGGAGATTCTGGCTCCACTATCTCCATGCTGTGCTCTAGAAGAGTCTGGCAGCTAGGATCACCATCTTCTCTGCTGGTTTCTCAACCAAGAGAAAACTAATGTTACAGCCTCCAACCAGTCCTCAGCTCCCTACGGATATGTCTCACCTCGAAACCTCATAGGCCTATATCGCTAGAACTCATGAAATGAGCTTAGTCGGCTTGCATCATCCGCTAGTGGGGCTGGTGGAAACTACTTCCCAATGGGTGGTGGTGTAGCTGGTACACCACCTGAAGGTGTTATCGCTGTAAAAAGGCCCTACACCAAACCCTCATCGCTCGGGGGGGGGGGGCTTTCATTAGGAACTATCTCTAGGTTCCTGGCTAGATGTCTTCATAAAGCCATCCTAAAAAAGAAACATGTGCGACATGGTCAATAAGTTATACCTGGTGAGTTGACTCAAAAGAGATAAAAAGTAAAAATTTTACAAAACACACGCAATCAGGGATTTCGTACACTGAGTCAGAAATCATAATTCAGGGTCCTGGTGTATGGATACGTCGGCCACTGCACCAACACTAGACTCCCTTAATTGAAAACCATACTCAAAACACTTAATACTTTTTATCCAATGGAAAAATCAGAATCCTAGTTGTTCTGTAGAACCGAGTCCTCTGATACCACATTGTCACGACCCGTACCCTGGGGCCCATGTCATGACTACCCCAAGCCCTCCATCCATAGGTGAGGGGTTGGAGACTAGCATAGGACAGGTGTATCCCTAAAACATTAAGGTATTCCCTTTTAACCTATACAAACACACAGTCCAAGAACATAACAAGATGCAACCAAGAAGTAAAACTACTATAGTAAAAGTGTGTACTGAATGTAAAGGAGCTAGAATACAAGCCCAACTAAAATGATACAACTACAATAGAAAATAGAAAACATCTCTTGAGAATGTCCATCAAGGATCCTACCTGAAGGGTAGGTATATCTCATCTCCACAACTCTTCAAGTCAACTATTTACCTCTGTTTACCACCTAGAACTACTGGAAAATGGGCTTATACCCACGGTTTTGCAAAAATACTGTGGGTATAGGGTACCCCTATACCCACGGTATTCAAAAACCGTCGGTATAGGGATAATATGGGGACCTATACCCACGGTTTTGCCCAAAACCGTGGGTATAGATTATTTTTAAAGACCTATACCCATCGTTTTGGGCAAACTGTGGGTATAGAGTTTTTTTAGAATACCTATACCGATGGTTTTGAAAAACCGTGGGTATTGGGGTATTTTTTTGAAGAGCTATACCCACGGTTTTTCAAAACCGTGGGTATAGCTGGCGGTGGGAAAAAAATTATGTGGGAAAATGGAAAAAAAATGGCGAGAACACGGTTTGGGTTAATATAATTACAAATATAAGTAAACCGATATATGATAATGTTAACAAAACATTTCCAACTCAGTTGGTTAGGTCACAAATCTTCTTCATGGCGGTCACGTGTTCGATTCTAGGTGCTCTCATTTTTCGGTAAGCGCCTGTATTAATATATTTAGGTTCATAGAAATTAATAAATACATTAATTCTATGGCTTGGTTGTTCAGGGAGGTAGTTCCGCTGGTGCAGCATTCTGGGTTCGAGTCCCACCTGCATCACTTATTTTCACGCGTTTGATTTTTCGAAAACCGGTGATATTAATATATTTATATATATATATATATATATATATATATATATATATATATAACGAATAAGTTGAGAGCTTGGTTGGTCCGAGAGGTTGTTTCGTCGGTGCGACATCCCATGTTCGATTCCTGCCTGCATATATTTTTTGAGATATAAATTCCCACGGTTTTCAAACCATGGGTAAGTCCTATGCCACCTGTATAGCGGTGTGGTACACAGTGACCCCTATATATACCCACAGTTCTTTGAAACTATTGGGATAGCCTAAGACCCCTATTGCGACACCACTCAACCCCACGGTTCCCAAAACCGTGGCCATAGGCTATACCCACAGTTTCGAACCATGGGTATAGGTATTTTTTTCAGTAGTGTGGTCCAAGCTCCTATATTCTCAACCAAGCTACTCTTCATCTCCACAAGAGACCACATGGTGAGGACAAAGACTGTGTAGGAGTGAGTATAACAATACCCAGTAGGGACCCCAAAACCCACGAATGTATCTCAAAATTCCACAAAGGAAAACCAAAAAGAATGATCTCAATCACAAATCACAAAGAAAAAGACTCAACTCAAACCAGTTATACAACTCGGTGATTAGGAATAAAGATAATTAGTCTTAAGCTATATCATTTTATTCCATTAGTAAGTTCCACAACTGAACCATGAAGATGTTTTTCCATTATCGATCCACACAGGGTTGTGTATCATTGATCCATGATGGGCTGCTCTAAGGATGGTCCTCACTGGGTCACGCACTACTAATCCAAACAAGGTCACTATGACGCTTATCCACATAGGATCTCTATGATGTCGATCCACACAGGGTCCCTATGATGCTGATTCACACATGGTCGCCATGATGTTGATCCACACAGGGTCGCTAAGATGACGATCCACATAGGGTTTCTAAGATACTGATCTACACAGGGTCTCTAAGATGCTGATCCACATAAGGTCTCTATGATCCTGATCTACACAGGGTCTCTATGATGTTGTTCTACACATGGTTTCTCTTCAATTGATAGCTAACTGCAAGATTCTCAAAAACTGGTGCATTTGAATTCTGTAGTATTTGATGCTTAAGATAACTGTCATGCCTAAACATCCATGAACTTCCAAAAAGGAGTAATCAAAAGGACGGTCATGTTGTTAGGCTCCCAACATGACTGACGACATGTCAATCAGACACTCTTTCTGTAAGTTATAAGCATTTTAGTGATGAGGGCCTGATTGGATACGGGATTGATCCATCTTGGTCATACTCCAACTTTATCCAAAACTCAGGTGGAGTATCTCAAAATGATCATCTTGTTCCAAGGATTCTAGCGTCATGGACAGTTCATCAAACAAACATCTGGTTTGTGAGATTCGACCTTCTAAGCGTATCTGGGCCCAAAAGGGTCCAAGTCTGGTCTGACCCGGTGAGACTGACCCGACCCGGTCTGGGTCCGACCTAGGTTCTCACCGGCTCGACCCGAACCGACTAGGATACAGACCAGCCTCAACCCACCTTGGCTAGGTGCAACACCCAGCTAGGTGGCTCGTGCGGGGGAGGCCTCTCCCTCTTCCCGAATGGCTGAAAGTCATTTGACTTCACAACGACGGCACCACATGGTGCCACCTCCCTATTAATGGGACATGTGGGGCACAGGTCCCCTTCGTTGAGGCTTTGAATATGCAGATCCCTTCTCTGCGGCATGCGACGGTGTGCCACCTTCCACCAATGTTTCTAGATGAGAGCCGACAACACCTTTCGTCGCATCTCACTGTCGCGACTCCCCTCTAAAGTGCACGACAGCGCACCGCTTGCTGCCACCATGGTCGGTCGATGCCGGCCGCTGCCACCAGAACTCTGTCGAGCCACCAGGTGAGCTCCAATGGTTCATTTTCCCTTTAGAATGCACCTAAGAGCCTTTTGGGTTGCTACCGTCATTCCATGGATCCCATATTCAAGTCGTCGTTGAGTTCAAACTTCTCCCATGAAGAACATGACAAAACTAAAGCGGCGGTGGGTTTGTGCCTTGTTTTTTTGGCCCAAGCCCTCCATGTTAGTAACATATCTAGTGGGATTAATTAATATATCACATAAGATAAGGATAAACCCCATTAAACACTTTTTTGATTCATCATTCCCCAAGAACGTAGAAAGAAACATATCTAATGACTTTAAAAAAAACAACCCCTACCTTGAATTCAGAGGAGAAGTTGTGGTTGTGGAAGAAGAATCCACACTTGATGAAGTCATCTATGTTCATCACTTCTGGTTTGATTCCTCTGATGTTTCCATCCAAGATTCTGTTCTTCATTATTGGAAGATGCTACGGCACTTCGTCAGAGGTTCCTCACTTCCGTGTCAAAATACCCAAAACTGAGACTCATTTAAATAGAGGGGGAAAGGTGATTAACACAATGAGAGATTAATGAGTTTCATTAATGAATACGCCTTTTAATATCTCAATGTCATGGTTACAAAAACAAAGAGTCGAGACATTAAATGGATTAACAACTCAGCGGTCCCACCACCACTGCTCATCCATTGGTAGAAAAATAATATAACGATTTTTTGTTATTTTGAAAATCTTTAAAAAGTATGGAAAACTAACTTTTTCTTCTGACATAATTCAGTCAAAGTTAATCCTCCCTTAAAAGAATATCAGCACTACAGATTTAACAGGGCCCTCAGATTTTTAATCTGAGCACTAGTTCAAAAGATAGAAAACGCCACCCATGCATTTACAAAACATACCTTAAAAAAAGTTCAAAATTCTGTTTTGGGCACACCGGGCCTCAGAATCAAGCGCCATCAATTTTTTCAAACTCATAATAATACCAAATAATTTAAAAAAAATATCTGGAATTTTTAGGTCTTTACAGGTCAGTTATGTTAGCTGGTAAGGTTGGACAGGATGTGGAGGAGATGACCTATACATGTGGCTCGAGTGTATGAAGGTGTATTTGGCCACCAATCCCCTACAGCCAAGACATATTGTGATAACAGAATGCATAGGATTATAAATCACGACCTATACAAATGGGAACTCTGATGTGGGATGAAGGCGTTCGAGATAACAATTTATCACCGCTAGATAAAATCACTGATAAAGGCCCCCCATTATTAGTGATACATAAAAGCACTTATAAAGGGTGACCTTTATCAGTGCATAAAAACACTTTTAAAGGGTGGTCTTTATCAGCACTAAAAAACAATAACAAATGTTACCCTTTATCAGTGTTTTTTAAGCACTAATAAGGACAACTCTCTAACAATGTTTTTAGTGCTCAGAAAGGGGACATTTATCGGCATTTTTATCTAGCACTGATAAAGGAAATCTCTATTTATTGTGGGTTTTGTAGTAGTGTAATTGAGTTAAATATTTTTTTTAATAATTTTTAAATTCAAATAGCTAATATTTTTTTAATTTTTTTAATTTTATTTACTCATTTTTAATATTATTTCATTTAATAAAATTTTTAATTTTTATATTTATGAATTTTTTATATTTTTTAAGATTTATAAATTTCTTAATATTTTTATATATTTACTTAATAAGTTTTAATATTTTAAATATGTTTGAAATTTATGAGATTATTAATTATTCATTATCATTTATTTTGTTTTAATATTTTTAATATGTTTGAAATTTATAGAATTGATTCTTATAAATATATTTTAGTTTTATTTTTTTGTATTCTATATAATATTTATTTTTAATAAATTTTTTTCATATAATTAATAATATATAAATTTATTTTTATGTGTTTTTAATTAATGTAGTTAATCATAAAAATTAAGTTTCTTAATGTTTTTTTTAAATAAATCACTTTTAAGATTCTTTCATTTATTATTATTATTTTTTAATTTTAATATTTATTAATTTTAAATATTTTTGGGAAATATTCATTTTTATTATTTAATTAAACATAATTACTTAAAAGGTTTTAATATTCTTCATATCTTTTTAATTTATGTGATTAATAATTATTCAGTTATATTTATCAAGATGTAATGTTTTTCAAATGTTTGAAATATATATAATTAAGTCAATTAAATCCATTTTATAAAATTTTATTCATTTTTCTAGGTGTTTATTAGCTAATTATTAGTTTCGTGAAAATTTACAACATTTATATTGAGTCAATCATAAGAAACTTAGTGATCTTATGAGAAGTGGTGATATTATGCTTCTATTTCACCCTCTTTATTAATTAAAACATAGTTTTACAAATGATTATTTTACTTGAATTATTTTTAAAGTTCATTCTTGTAATTCTATTTTTTTTGTATATAATAGAATGAGAAGATTAGATCACTCTAATTGTAAGTGTATTTTGGCCCTATGTTTGTAATGAAATTTTAATTTTTATGAAAAATTCAGTCCGTTTTAAGTTATAATTATTGCAATTCATTTGAGAATTGATATATTTATTTAAGGGATTTTTCTTTATATAAAAAATTAGAATATTACCTCCTACTAATGGTTATTTTTCCTTTTAGGATTTACTTTCTTAAATTTACATCATTATTGATGAATGTTTCATTAGGATGATGATCTATTCAATTCAATAGTATTCATGTTTCATTTAAAAAATTTATCATCTAATTATTGTACCGTGAATGTATGTTACTACTATAATGAACTATATAGGTTTTAACATGTGGAACATTTAATCTTACTCTACACGGTGCTCTTTTTCTATCACTGAAAATTAGAATCGGTCTCCTCTAAATAGATTTGATGCTTCTCTGTAATTACTTAAGTGTAGTCTCACCCAAACTCCATCCCCTTTACCTAAGAACCCTCTCACATAAATCTATAGCTTTATTAGATAATAACTTACACTCTCTTAATTTCTCAGTTTGTGCTTTCGCTTTGGTTTGTGTTTTAGTCATTGTCAATGGATAGTGGTCATTGAGAAGCTTTGGGGAATATTTACAGAAAATTGATAATTTATATATGTAATTATTATATGGTATTTTCATATGGTATCACTGCCATGATCTTGAGCTAAACTCCTTTCAAAAAATTAAGTGATGCAAGTTGAATTTTTCATAGTAGACATCAAACATGGTCTGGCCAATCTTTAAAAAATATGGAAAATGATTCTATCAAAGCTGGGTCCTTAATAGATCTAACTTCTATATGGGGTACATCTATTCAAGAAAGTGAATTATATTAGATGAATTTATAACTATATCTTTTGTTTTTAACACGTGTTATCAAATGAACATTATGATTGATTAACAATGATGCAACTATAAGAGAAAAATTGATAACTCAATAACATTTTTTACTATATAGCTATCAAAATTACATTCATTGTTGTCACTATATTCTCTCTTGATTGATTTGTAGATGCCTTTAGGAGCCAGGTTTTTTGGGATTCTGGGGACGGAATCTACTGAGATTTTTATTGGTGTCATAGTAAAAGTATTCTGAGAGATAGATGATTCTGGTTCCCTCTATATATCTAGCCACTAATCAAAATCTGCAAGACCTATACATGTTCAGTTGAGGGATTCATCAAATGTGACATCCTTTTGGAATTTTTCATGTGTTCATATTATTTGGATTAATATCTAGAGGTATTCGTGCATATTTGGACAACACTCATGACAAGTTATGTGAAGTTTCATCCAAATATAGTCTTCTATGTTCATACCATTCATAAGATCATTCGAATTCATTCTTTATTTGTTTTTTAATTTGTTGAAAATAATGATGATTGTGGTTCAAATATATATTTTGTATTTTCTATGTCGTCGTCTTCATTTCTAATATGTTAAACCACTCGTTTTCATTATATTTATCAAAATCAAAGTTTTCTAATGCACACAGACAATTGATATTTCAAGCCATTGTATCATGTAATCTTACATTTGTATAATGTTTTTAGTAACTCTAAAATATGTGCGTGTTTATGTGATTTTGTATTTAAATGATTATTTCATGAAAATACATGGGTTGTGTACGAGTTAATTATTAATTATAAAACATTTTCACTAAATATATGACTTATTCAATGTAAACACGCATATTGTTTATTATATAAATCATATTTAAAGAAATATTATATATATTGATATATATATATATATGAATATATTTCTATATTAAAAATATTAAATATGTTAATGAATAATTATTTATAAAAAACATTAGAAATGAATAAATTACAAAAATATTAAACCAAAAAATATTAAAAATCTTCAAGTTATAAAAATAGTAAACAAACACTTAACATTATCAAATGAATAAATAATTTTAATTGAATACATGTTAATAAATGGCTGAAATCTAATTCAAATTTGAATAGATTGAAAAAATATTTAAAAATGAATAATTAATTAATATGTTTCCAATTATTACATTTTATTCGTTTTCTATAATTATATTTAATATATACTATTTATTAAAATTTATAACTAATATATATATATATATATATTAAATTTACTCATTTTTATTAATAATATTTTACTTAATAATTTTTTTTATTTTTAAATTTTTAAGTTTTAATTTTTAATTATTTCATTTTATAAATTTTATATATTTGTATTTAATATAAAATATTTAATACTATTTATAATATATATTAAATATTTAATTTATTCAATTTTTTCATAATTGTTATATTAATATTTTTTCATATTTTTGTAATTTATTCTTTTTTATTTTTTATTTTTTTTATTTCAATTTTTTAAATATTTTACTATTTATATTTTTTAGTGGTTTTTTATTAGAGTATATAAAAAAATGGGGCCACGTGACTCAGTTGGATGGGAAGGTGGACTGATGTGTAATCCCACATGAACATTAGTTGGTTATACTAGTTGGCTAGGTTGGCCAGCACATTGAGGAGACGTCCTATACATGTGGCTCGAGTGTGTTAAGGTCTATTCGGGGACCAATCTCCCATACCCATGGCACATTGTGATAACAGATTTCCTAGGCTTATAAAGCACCACCTTGAAAAATGAGAAGTCTGATGTGGGATGTAACAGTGGTAAGGCATTGTAGCAGCGGTGGGTATTGTGCGGTAATCTAGCAAGGGGGTATTATTGAAGTACTATTCATAGAATGAGACTTGGGCCAAAAATTTTGGCCTACAGGCCATGTAATGGGCTAAATGGCCATTGGGCCTTCAGGCTATGTAATGGGTCTCCCTCTATCTAGTTAAAAGTGGTCTTTGCTTTACTTTAATAATAAATGAGGCTTCGGCCCCAACCTTTAAAAAAATTGATAAAGGCCCCTCTTTATCAGTGATACAAAAAACACTCATAAAGGATGACCTTTATGAGTGCATTAAAAAATTGATAAAGGGTGGCCTTTATCATCACTAAAAAAAGTGATAAATGTTACCCTTTATCAGTGCGTTTTTTTAAAATGCAGACAAAGACAACCCTTTAACAACACTTTTTTTGTGCTAATAAAGTGTATCTTTATCAGTGTTTTTATCTAGTGTTGATAAAGGAAATCGTGGTTTATTGTGGTTTTTGTAGTAGTATAATCAATTTAATATTTTTATTTTATTAGTTTTTAAATTTAAATTGTTAACATTTTTTTAATTTATTTAATTTTATTTATTCATTTTTAATATTATTTTATTTAATATTATTTTTTCATTTTTTATATTTATTAGTTTTAAATATTTTTGGATTTATATATTTATCAAATTTTATACATATTTATTCAATAAGATTTAATATTTTGAATATGTTTGTTATTTATGTAACTATTATTTATTCATTATTATTTATTTTGATTTAATATTTTTAATATGTTGGAAATTTATAAAATTGATTCATATAAATGAATTTTAATTTTAATATATTTTTAGTCTATATAACATTTATTTTTAATAATTATTTATTTATATAATTAATAATATATATTTATTCATTTTTATGAGTCTATAATTAATGTAGTTAATGTAGCGAATTCACGTTTTCAATGATTTTTTTAATTATTCAATTTTAGGATTCTTTCATTTATTATTATTATTTATTCAATTTTAAATATTTTTGGGAATTATTCATTTTTAAAAAATATTTATACATAATTATTTACTAAACTTTAATATTCTGAATATCTTTTTAATTTATATGATTAATATTTATTCAATTATATTTATTAAGCTGTAATATTTTTAAAATATTTGAAATATGTATAATTAATTTAATTAAATGCATTTTCTATTAGTTTATACATATTTGTAGCTGTTTAGAATCAATGTAGTTAATTTGTCAAATGACTATATAGTGTATTATTGGAAAAAAGTATCTCCTTCATTGAGAGTATCTGCTATGGTTCTCCTAGGTTTTCTGCTTTCGAGGATCTCCTTAGGGCATTTGTTCTTTGATCAGTGTTGACTCTGTTCATGGTGAATGAGCATCTTATTCCTTATATTTCTCTACAGTGGTGCCCCATTTCCCTCTTTTTTGATCTCAATGGGATGACGAAAGGCCATGTTAACCACTGGAAAAATCTCACTTTAACAGAGAAAGAGAAAACGATGAACCTTACAATGAAAAACTATGATCTTTGAAAAGAAAAAAAAGAGGGATCCTTCCTAAATTATCAAATGTCCCTTCTGACTATCGAAAAACTTATCTTTGATCGACGCTTCTGCATCAGTTCCTTAAAAATACCCTGGGAAACAAATGTCAACTAGACGAAGGAATTTCCATTATAGAGGTCAGAAGAAATCACATAATCTTTGATTCTTCATCGACAAAGAAAATAGAAGATCCTAAAAGGGATACCTAAGAATTTTGAAAATCTACTCATTTTGATGAAAGATATTTTCTTTGGAGTGGATGTCCAAAATATCACCTTCTCTAAATCCTTATTCTCGATACATCTAAAAGGATTCCCTATCTTTGGAAGCACCAAACACACTATGTGGGATATTTGCAAAAGAATTGTTGAGTTTTTGGAATGGAATCGATCAGATCCCATACATTGGGTTTCGATAGTATGAATCAGAGTTTTGATAGATAATGGATAGCCCCTTATGTGTGGTATATTCCTATACATAGGAGGATCAAATAATTTGATCCCATTTGAATATGAGAAAATGACAATTTTTTGTTTCTTATGTGGTTTTTTTGGGAATGTAGAGAAATATTTCTCAACAAAGGTCATGGAAAATGAGAGTAATAAACTCTTTCATTATAGCCTATGGATACAAAATAATAATTTTGGTGGATCCTTTACATTGTAATTAGAAAAATAGAATGGTAGAGAGAATATTTCCAAATCCATTAATACTAAATCATTTTCAAGATTAAAAAAATTCATTATGTTTGGACCATCATATTTCTCTACAGTAAAAAAGGATTATCTCCAACCAATCGAAGATGAAACTCAAGGCACAAGGGTTACCTTAGATAAAATGAAAAAACCTCAAAACCCTCAAATTCACTCTTTGGGACTGATACTAATTGATCTTGTTTATAATCTTTTTCCTTGGAAAATTTTTTCCTTGATCAACATTGATTTTATTTGTGGTGTGAGACCACCTTCTTCCTCATAATCCTATTTGATACCATCCCTTTTACCTTTTTTTATCTCAGTGGAAACATTTTCAACCTTATTAACCACTAGAAAAATCACACTTTAATAGAGAATGAGAAAATGATGATCATCACAAAGAAGAAGAAGGAATCCTCCCTAACTCATTGAATGTTCCTTCTCACTATCATAAAACTTATCTTTGATCAACAATTCAACATCTGTGCCCAAAAAAAATACCCTAAAGAATATAGATAGATTAGTCAATGGTGGTTCCATAAGATAGGTAGTATGAAATCCCCTAATATTCAAGTTCTTCAATGATAAGGATAAATAGAAGATCCTAAAAGGGAGACCTTGGTATTTTGATAACCAACACGTTCTCACGGAAGATCTTGTTTGCAGAATGGATGTCCAAAACCTAAACTACTCTAAAAAGGATGGAAATCCATCATTGTTGAATCAAACTACCTCAGTGATTAATGCCATTCAAGTAATGGAAAGAGGCTTTCAGTCTTTTAGCCCTCACATTTTGAAGATCTTGTCACTACTCCGCAACTTTGTGTGTTGTTCCTTCACCTTCAATAAAAGAGAATGGAATAAAGCAGACCATTTTTTGATGACTAGAAGTCTCTTAGATGGTTCTCCCAGTTGGTTAGATGAAATTCCTCCATGGATGTTTTCACATATTCTTCCGGACCTTCAGCCGTGTTAGTATATTTCCTTTTATTTTGTCAAAAAAATATAGTCAATATTACAAACTAAACATAATTATTTTAATGGTTTTAATACTCCAGCATGTTTTTAGTTTATATGATTAATATTATTTTAATTTTATCTATTATGTTTTAATATTTTCAAAATGTTTAAAATCAATATAATTAAACCATTTAAACACATTTTTTTCCTATTTTTTCATTTGTTGTACATGTTAACAATTAATGTAATTATTCTTACAAATTCATTATCTTAAACAGTTTTTATCTATTGAATTTTATTTATTATTTTTTAAAATTATTTCAGTTAATATTATTTATTCATTTTTAATATTTATTAATTTTTATATTTTTTGAAAATTAATAATTTTATAATATTTATATATACATAATTATTTAATATGTTTTAATAATTTCAACATCTATTTTTTCAAATTTTAATATATATCCATTTTTTTATTTTATAATTTGTATAATTATTAAAACTTATCCATTTTATTATTATTTTTGAAGTCTCTTCATTTTAAATTATATAATCACATTAATTTTTTACATACATGCATTTAAGATTTTATATTATTTTATAATGTAAAATATTTTTTTTCTTTTTTTATAATTAATTTATATTTAATATATTTTTTTAATTTTTAATATTTTAATTATGATTTGTGGTTTCTATATTATTGCACCTCATATCCAGCGAACAAATGGAGCTACATCATATCCAACCTACATGCAACCATAATTAAGGTCTCAAACCTCGTGCCTTTGTCACACATTCAATTTTAGGTGCAATACTAAAATAATGGTTAGATAATTAAAATTAATTAATTTTGAAAAGAAATAATAATTTATAGATTTTAGGTGAGTGAGAGAGAGAGATAACCTCCTACATACATCTTTAAATACCTTTATAATTTTTCAAATTTTTTATAAACTTGCATTGGAAAATTTCTGTATAATGAAATTCATTATAGTGGGGACAAAATGATGACCAACAAGGGATATTTGGGTTAGGGTTGTGATTTGTATATATCATTGGATCTTGACTTCAAGATAGATTTCTTGGTGGTGGACTTAAAATAACTATGTCATCAAACCCAAGTTATGGTGATATACTCATTTAGCGAATATTTAAATCAACATATATCACAGACGATCATGGAACCAATAGGCGCGCGATGTTGGGATTGATGGTCTCCACACCTTCCCTTTTACATTTTACAAATACCATTGTCTTTACACTTATTGTTTATTAGTTCTTCTACTCAATGATATAATCATATAGTGTATCTTTAATATCACATGAATTATTCCAACAATCTCCCACTGAGTTCATGAGGTATTATTTTATAATTTTTAATAAGTTCAATCAGTTATTATGTGAATTTATATCCATTATATTATCTATGGAACTTTAATTTAATCATAATTAAGGATAATGTCAACCTCAGTTATAAAGGTTTTACATTATCCGCTAATACATTCCCTTCCATGTAATAAAAAATTTACATTTTTATTATCGCAATTAAAATGGGATAGATATATATATAATTGGTCAAACAATAATGTGTTTATTTAAGATGACCCTGTTATCATCATTCAATTCAACCATGTATAGTTATCAAAAATAGGCATCAAGATCAAATCATTACAATTGAAAGTGTCAACTCTAACAAACATAACTATAATTACAGGTAATTATACCTAATAATCAACAATACACATACTTTCACCATGTATAATAAATGTTTTGGGTGAAAACATTTCATTAAAGGGTATTCAATAATAATATTTGTGTTAGTATTTAGTTAACACCTTACATTTATGAATTTCCTCCTTATTGAAAAAATAATTTAATTTCATGTGTTTAACATAATGGGAATATTAGTTATTCTTTGGAAATATTAATATTGCAACATTGTCACAATTAATTGTCAAGGTCTTGGTGATACTATCAACAATTTTTACTCCTGAAATGAATTTCCACAACTACATAACCTGAATTGTATCCTCAAAACATTCTAAAAATTTAGTTTTCATGGTCAAAGTATCTAAAATTTATTTCTTATCACTTTAACATGATATTTATCCTTCAACTAGAAGATACACATAACCTAAAGTGGACTTTCATGTATCAAAATAATCGGAAAAGTCTGAATTAGAGTATCCAATCACCTCAAGATGACTAGATCTTTTATAAGTAATAATCAGATCCCTTATTCCTTTAGAATATCACAAAACAGTTTTTACACCTCTATAATGATCTAATCTAGGATATCTTTGGTATCTTTCCAACATAAAAAATGCAAAGAAAATATAAGACCTTTTATATTCTTGATCATATATTAGGCTTTTAACAATAGATGCATAAGAAATTAAATCCAAATTTTTGTATTCCAAATCATTTTTGGGACATTGATTATGATTAAATTTATCACCTTCCTAAATTGGAACTGATGATGCTGAATATTTTTCAATCCTCAACCTCTCTAAAATTTTATTTATATATATTTTCTAAGATAATATCAATAAACCTTTAAATATATTACATAATATTTCTATTCCAATAACATATTTGGATTCTCCCATGTCTTTCATTTCAAAAATTTTAGGGATGAATTTATTAGTATCACATAATAGACTAAGATCATTCATAATAAGAAATACGTTGACAAGATATAGAATCAAGAATATAAATTTACTCCAACTAATGTTCTTGTATATTAACTAATCAAAAATGTTTTCCTTAAATTCAAAAGATATAATGGTATCATTAAACCTAAAATTCCATTATCAGGATGCTTGTTTAAGTCCATATATTTATTTATTTAATTTACATATCATATGTACCTTTCAATCAATTGAAAACCCATTGGTTGATACATATATATATATATATCCTATTTTAAGTTTCCATTTAGAAATTCTATTTTTTAGAATGGTCCATACTCAGAATTGTATTGATTTTAGGAAAAAATGTATTAAAAAAATTCCATCCACTTCAATTCCCAATTACTTAATTCTTTCAATAATATTTTTCATTTTAATGACACGATCTGGTATAGTATGATAACCATCAGAATTCATGATTTTCAATGTAAAAATTAATATCCTAGTAAGATATCTTTAGATGTCTGATATTTTTCCCCAAAATATTCATAATTTCTTTAGAACTTTCAATTTTTCGGAGACTGGACTTGACTTTACCTGATATGATCACTCCAGTCAGATAAATTTTGTTCATTAAATAACAAAACATTTGATGCATGTGAGTGTAATGGTAATGGAAAACTAACTACAAAGAACAAGTGCTAAAAATTAATGCTTTGAGATAAAAATAAAAATATATCGATTTATAAAAATTGTTTAAAATAAAATGTGTAATATTTTTATACATTGGGTGACACATTAAAACATAATGATAATTTATACTAATCAAATTAACGTTATTTTGAAATAATAAATGCATTAATGTAAAATATTAATTATGTTTGGATTTACAAATAAATATAGTAATGCACATATATATATATATCCAAAAATTATATTCATAAATTCTATGAATATGTAAATTACTATTGGGAAATTAATAAATATATTATAACAATAAATTTCAATTACTTATAAAATATCATAATAGTATCAAATATATGAGTAATCAATATATATCATTTTCACTTATTTTTTGAAACAAAATAACTTTATGATTTTACCACTTCGGTTATTAACATATCTAATACAGTAATATTCCAAATATAAAATGCCATAACATCATAATATTAATATTTAAATAACACATATATTTTTTATTTAAAACATTATCATAATCCACTACAAACTGATAAATTTTATTTTCTAAAATGAAAATTTTCAAATAAATTAAATTATTCATGAAAAATATAAAACATAAATTTTAAAGTGTTAAATTTTGAAATATTATTGTTACTAAATTTGGTTCCATGTTCAAATAGAAAAAAAGTGCATAATTACTCAAATATGGAAGAAAAAATATTTCTCTACCTTTCTCTGACACCGCATACTGGTTTCTCCTAATCTAAAAGAGAGGATTTTGAAAATTTATTTATCACATAAAAGTCAAAAATAATTTTGATTAAACATAGAATTAAATTTTTTAAAAACATTGATGCATGAAATCCCTTATTTTTTCCCAAATATAAACTTTTTATACCCTTTTCCTTACTCTGTATTTCACACAATTCTATAGAACATACCAAAAAAGTGAGACTTAATTGAAATGGTGGGACCATTTTAAACAGGGAAAAAGGGTTTCATGGGTAGTTTTATAATTAATTCTATATAATTCATTAATGTGACAAAATTAATTTTCCATTAATGCGACATAATAGTTTTTGTCAAAGTTCATCAATCTCACAAAATTGTCCCTCATTATTCCATTATTATATTTATTAAACTTAATATCATGTGAATTATTCCAACAATAGTCCCCCAAAGTAGATGTTTTAATTAATATCAAATGATACATGATGTTATAAATGTTTTGTGAGTCATTATAAAGAAGATACAATCTTGCACAATCTATGGGGTTTTCAAGTCCATCATAAAATGTTAAGGTCCTTGATATACGTGAAATTGTAAGTCTTCACTATCATTAGATGAATCCAACCAAAGCATTCATTATTAAAAACTCTAGGTTAATTCTTAAAATTTAAAGTCTATTGGCCACCCTCATATATATATTCTCAAGAAAAAAATTTAATATAGGCCATTTTGAGAAAAAAATTAAAATTATGATGACAATTATGAAGTGCAAAAATTGAATTGATATTCGATATTATCATTTCAAAAATCTACCGAACAGCTTTCTTCACATTTCCACCGAAAATGTGTCTTTGAATGTAAATAGAATTATAATATTTGAATAATATAAATTTATATCATCTTTTTTCATGTACTTTCTCTCACACATTAGGGATTATTTATTGTACCAGGATAAAACTAATAATTATTTTTCAAGTATAAGTTATTTTTCATAAATACATTGAAATGAAAAATTTAAAAACCCAAAATTGATAATTACAACATCAAATGAGTAATTAACAATTAATATTTCTTAATTATTTTAAACATGTATATGTTCACACACTCATAACATAAAATACACAAAAAAATTAACATTTATTTTAATGGATTCATTATTATTTAAAAAATTTAGTCATGTTACTATTTTTATTTAGTGGCGAAGTGATTTCAAAAAATTAAAAAGTGATATACTATGTTTATTTTAAATTAATATTTTTAATTTAATATAAAAAATTATTTTTCTAGTCATTGTGAAAAATAGATATTGTATGATGAAATATAAAATGGGGAATGTTTTTAGAGTCAAATGTATATAGAAAAGAGGTGAATTTGATATCAATGTTTTAAAACCAAATTATAATTATATTTAGTTAGTATTTTTTAATTTCTATACATTTTTATTATATTACCTCATATCCCAAACTTTATCTCATTATTTTAATTCCTATTTTATTCCTCTCCAATTCCCACTTTGTCTTCCCTCCTCTTTCAATGGGCATTAGCTATCTCCCTATGTCTTCCATCTATAGAATACCCCTCTAATCACTCACGTATTGAGAGTAAAATAAAATGAATTATATATGAAGGAAAGTGACAGTTTGTGATTATTTTTTAAAAATTTAGCTTGACATGAGCATATAATTAGTTAAAGATATATCCTTTGAGATGGTTATAGAGGTCTAAATAATAATTAGTTTGTTTAGAGAGAGATTTAATGAGAAAATGTATGTTTTAGGTTCAATAAATAATGAGAGTAAAACCCTTGGTAAACCAACTACTTTAAATTATAGATTATTTAAAGAGAAAGTTGATTAATAAATTGATCTATTAGGGCATCGAATTTTAATTAAGAATGGATTCAATAATATAAATATAGCATCCCGGAACCAGGTCACCTGAATGCCACATAAGCTTCAAAAAAAACTTACCTCATGCATGCCTTCCCATATATCAAAGTCTATCAACTTGTATTGAGGGTCTTTGATTAATAATGAGAATACTATAAATTCTAAATATACATTTCAGAATAAAAAAAATCAATAAAATGAACAAAAATAAACAATCAATACAACAAGACCAAAGAAATGCATGATAATAAAAGTGAACATCCATAATTTCATTCGAGTTATATAACAACTAATCGGATCACCTTTATTCTGATCATATATAGAATATTCCAAAATATAAAAAGATTGACCCATCTTGGTTTTGAGGAGTTACCTGATCCATCCCTAAAAACTATCTCCTACCAACCCTTGCATTAAAAAAATGACTAACTATTAATCTCCAGATGTTAGTCCCTTTCCCTTTCATGCATTATGAACTATAAATTTTTCACCCATCCTAGAGGGACCATGTATGGTTTGAGTATGGACCTAGTAGTCCAACACCAATGGTGTTAAAAATTTAATATCCATACATATATGATTGTGTGGAATTTGAAATATATGAAGTCCCATGAAAACTAATCATCCTACTATGACCATTATTAAACAATATTGAATGATATTTTAAATACTTAAGTTAGTGTCGGAGTGGGATAAGATATCCATTATATTTCATACTAGAAGATTCTTCATCCTTCCAAACCAATTCACCCAAAACAGTTTCATATGCTAGCCCATAACCAATGTAACCATCCCAAGACAATCAAGATTCTCCAAAGGAAAATTGGAATATCATACCACAACTACCATGGTCATAAAATCTCACTATTAATAGTACTAGAACATTTACCTACTATCATGGGATGGAACTGTGGTAGTAGGTCCAAGACCTTGGAATTAGCCCATATCCATTTTGCATAGAGATTGTGGATCATATTGTTGTTGAAACAGGGTCCAATCTATGAAAAAAGTCTCTAATAGTGACCATAAGGATCAATAACCATATTAAGACAATGTCCATAGGTTATTAATGGCCATAATTCATTATCATGGATATAAAATTTAAAAAAAATCACAGTCATGAGATTGGATCCCAATACCTCTTTTATATTTCATCTAGAACTTTACCACTTTGTTGTAACAAAGTATATATGTATATGTTTCTGTGTGTGCGTATATACATGCATACACATAAATATAAATATAATAAATTTCATATAATTATAATTATTATACATTTAAAAGAATAAAAATGATGATGATTCTGAGAACCTGCAACCACAGTCCACATGGGTTGTGGTCGTATGTGTACCATAGATAGCTTGTAGCTGTAGTCCATGTGGACCTTGATCATATGCCATTACCTCTCCCTTTCAGAATCATTTACATATTCATTATATTTTTCATTCATTTCTACCACCACAATCTTTGATCTAATGTGGTGATAGACAACCTACGACCACAGTCCTTGTTTAATTGTGGTCATAGTACAACTTATAGCTTTAATTATACTAACTATAGATCAAAGGGTGTGGTCATATCTATATTTTTTTAGTATTTCAAAATAGTATCTCAGCTTCTTGATGATACTAAAATCATGATAGAATTCATCCTTCACTAAGAATGGTCCATCAATATTTACATATCCAACATACATGGGGAACATCCCACTCATAACTGATGATCTCAATCACCCACAAGATAGTATGAATCCTATGACATATATCTCCCTATAAATGAAGGTCAACACCATCATCCCTAGGTATCTCAATCTATAGAGTATATCTCTAAAAACCAATTATTGAAACCTCTTTATGGGCCTTATCACATGTAAACAATATAATTATCACTTTAGATATGATAAACCCCAGGAGGTTGTTGAATCAGGGTTTTTATTTTTCTCCCAAATCTCAATTGACCTCTCACTTATTCAATGAAACTCTCTTAAACTCACAATGGTGTAGAATTATAAAATTAATAAACCATTTGTTTGAGTTTTGACTCTAATATGGATAAATACACCACATATGTGTGGTGGTATTTATCCCACATACAGATGACTCTCATTTTATTTTTTAGAAATAGCTATTGGAAAGGGTATAATCTTGGGCTTGTTATAATTTTCAGTACTAACCAGTCTAAAATAAAAACTAACATGTTTCAAAAAATAATAATACATATTTTAAGAATAATCACTAGTTTAAGTGAATTCCATGAAGATGAATTGATGTGATATTCTTCCTTCTCAACTCCCTCAACAATATTTGGTGATCACAAAAATACCATTCTTCAATACTTAGGTTCATCTTATAGATTTCTATATCACATCCTATCAATTTATTTCTACGGTCTTATCCTTTATATATATATATTAAATAATGTTTATATATTGTTCAAATTTTTATAATCAAAAACACCTTTAAAATTATCTACATGATATTCTCATTTTAAGCCAATAAATAATGTCCTCTATCTCTTTTTTATTAATTAATACTAGTCAAAGATATCTAAAATAAATTGGATCATACATCTTCAATACATAAAAAATTAACAATCATCTAATACTTGGTGGCATGCATATTCACATGCACAGAGCTTTGTGCTATTAAACTTTCTTTATGGAATGATTTAACTCTCACCTATCTCATTCCAAAAGTCACTATGGTGTGACGAACTCTTTATAGTGTTACCATAACTCAAATTACAAAACCATCTTCATGTTGTTTTACATCCACAGATTTATTTCTGACATGTTCTAATTCTCCATGATGTGTTTACAAAACATCTTATTAAAACTTTATCATTTAATATCTTGAATCATGATTATAATCATAATGATGATATTTAAATTACTAATGAATAGATCAAGCATCGTCTTCTTTAATATCAAGAACTATCTTCCAAATTATCTTCTCATTTTAAATTTAACTGACTAAGAATCTATTATATAAGAAATATTTAATCTTACATATTTCATGATGTTTTTTTATGTCTTTTCATTTTCATTTGATCATTGAAAGAAAAACTTACACATCATTGAAAATTTTACACAACACTAGAAAAAACATATGCATTCTAAAAAAATCTTATACACGATGTAAGGTTATTTTGATATTATTTATTTTTACTTCTAATAAATATCATAAAGATTCACATATGGATTCTTAATTGTCTAAATTCATTAATAATGTTTTTTAATAGGAAAATATATGCATGTAATTACTCACAGAAGCTATGATATGGTCCTTATTCTGCTAATACAAATAGGTGCATGTAGGTTAGTATATTTCTACATAAATAAGTAGTAACTAGGATATGCATGCACCTCATGATTTTTAAAACACTATGGGATGGATATTTATACAAATAATTTCAAAATTCTATGAAATGGTAGTGAGACCCCCCCCCCCCCCCCTCTGAGAATATGTTGTGTATTTTATCTGCCACTGATGAGAAGGTGTGTTGAAACTATAAAACCCATTTTTTGAATATAATATATGAACTTTATAGAATATTATAACACTTATTACTAGGTAAAATCAATATAAAATGTAATATATTGGTTTATTGCCTTCTATTTGACTACTCATTCATCCAAAATGGAAATACATATCAAAATTTATGGACTTCTTAATTTGGGACTCATTTTATCTTGAATCAAATAAGCAATGGTAAAATTCTCATAGAATCCAATCATGGCCATGCACTTCCTATGTGAATGGTAGGATTTTGTGGCGATATCATTGAATCCATTTGTATATTTATTGTCCCTTCATGTTTGTATAGTCCCTTTTTGATAACATACTTCCTATATTGTGAGATATTATTTGTTGTAGATGGTTGTGGCCCTTCATGATAATATGGTCGCTTCGTGAATTAAAGATCATTTTCACTGGATATATTCAACCCTTTATACTCAAATATTTACTTTTCATACAAATATTTCTTTCTTGTTCAAGATATGAAGCTACCACATGACCGCATTCTTCATACATGGTCATGTATTACCTCAGCGATCACTTATTTCAGGAAATCATTTTCTATAAACACATAGAATTATTTTATGAAGGATTTTTCAGCTTCCCCATTTTTAAGAAACATTTCCCTATAGGTAAAAACATGCATCCTCTTTATATATATTATTTTAAATCTGAACTAATAACAATGTAATCCCCTATCCATTGAGAGAAAATTGGAATAAATGAAAAGGTAACCACTTTAATATGGCCCATATGCAAGGTCCCCTATATGAGGGACAACCCGATAGGTCCATTAATGAGGGTATTTCAATGAGGGATCCTTTATGAGGCCCATATGAAAGGCAGCTAAATGATATTACTCTACATGTGCTCCTCCATAAAGCCCCTTTGTGAGCTTCCTTCCTGATACCCCTTCATGAGGACCCTCTGTGTGGTCACTTCATGAGGTCCCCTGGCAAGGGAAATTTTTTTAGGGATCCTCCATGAGCCTCCTACATGTGTGTCCCTTTACCCAAGAATTACATGGGTTGTTTCCCCTTCCATGTATCACATTACTCCTACATGAAATAATGGACTCCTAGGGTAATCCCTGCCATAATTCCAATGGTAGTAGACTAGAAAGTATTTATTCTATTTATATCCCATTAAAGTAATAGTTTAATCATGTGAAATTAGTATTCCTTACCATCCCACCTCTATACCATGTTATCTACCTTGGTTGGATTTATCTAGAGGAATTTCTTTGATTCCTTTTTCCAAGGTCAAATAACCAAAAATCCCATTCTAGTAAGGCCACCACTATAACCTCCTTAGGTACATGACTGGTTCTTTCACATCAGTTTGAACCCTTTTAATCATGTATTATTTTGATAATTAGACTCTCTCGTGATTTCATCACAACCTAATAGGACCCTCAGTGTAGTTACAGGAGAGTATTTTAAAATAGTACTATGAAAAACAAGACTAAAAAAAGAAATCACCACGGGAGAACCTTAAGAATCTAGATCATTATAGATCTAGGATCCTTATACCTCGGTGATTAATCAATATAGTATATTCTCATGCCCGATCAAATATGGAGGTCACAAAAAAAGTTTTTTCCGTCCCTAAATAATCATCATTAGTTTAGATACTGTTGTAGCATAAACATTCTAGGGTGTCTGGGTCATTTCACTGATGACTCATCCAACGTACTAGTCCATTTTAACCCACCTAGACACCTAGAGTTCCCATATGATCAAATTTTACAAATCATGGATGTTTCCACTAATCAAACCACCCAAAAACACACCTTCATTAAAAATCCAAAATTCTCAGGTAAAATCACCGCCTTTCAATAAATACATAGGGGAAATCCATTTCACTATCATTACACACACACCAAAACATTATTAAAATTACCCACTACAAATTCAAATCCATTTATCAAAACAATAGAAAATTTAAATAATTTATGTTTCATTTAAATTTTGAAAACATTCTTAGTAAATAATACCCATGTTAAAAGTTTGGGAACATCATGTAAAATAATTGAGAAACCAATTATTAAAGCCATAATCAATTTTCATAGAACATACATACTACACAAAAATAAAAACTCAGTTTTAAAATTCTCAAAAAATTGAGAAATTAATATAAAAGACTTAGACATAGGTAACATACCTTAGAACATTAAACCCTCGATGATTGAAACTCCATGATTACATGTATATAAATTTTCAAACACACACACAAACACACAGATATATATATATATACCCTTTGACCCAATATACATATTCCCCTCACCGTGAGAGAATATGAAAAAGTATGATATATATATATATATATATATATTGTTTTTGTGTGTGTGTGCTTACCTATGTATACACATGCAATTTTTCTTCAACACTGATAGCCCAAAACCACCTCAGGGAGGTCTAATATGCACTATAAAAATATTAGGAGGGAAAAAATCACAAAATAACTAATTAAAATTTTTCCAAATATGAAGTAATGAGGAAAACCTACCCACAACTGATACTAAACCAATTTCTTTTGATGGTGATGGATAGAACCAGCCTCAGTAGGACCCAAGATCCCTAAAAATCAAGAATCAGAAAGAGGAACGTCAAAAAATTTGGTTAGGGTTTGGGAATATCTTTCATACCAAACATAAGAGAAATAAAACCATGATAAAGGGGATAAAATGCAAGAGGAGGATAAGAGAAGCCTACCAAGATATATTTCACAAGAAATTGGCTTGAAAAACAGATGGAAGAGGGAGGGGGTGAGGTGAAGGCACATACAGGGAAGTCCCTATCAGACTTGGGTAGAGTGAGAGGAAGGTGGTGGAGTATAATAGGTAACCAGATGAGAAATATGGGAGAGTTATTATTAATAATAATAATAATACATTTTTTTAAATCCAGGAAATCATGTAGGGTTTGGCCCAAGGCCAACCAAACCATGCACCAACCATAAACCTCAACTAGAGGACCTAGAAACCCTACTCAGGATGACCACACAGTTAGGGAAATTTAGGCATGACCATGTAGTCAGGTTTTAGAGAATCTATAGACAACTTTTCACAGTTTCTAGTAAGATTTCACTATTCATGTGCATATTCCTAAAAATAAAAAAAAATTAATACTCGATTCATCCCAAAACTAAAAAATGAGGATAAATAAAATAAACAATTAAATATCATTAATAAGTGAGGATCTGGTATAATAATTCTCCCTACCATGAAACTTTAATTCCCTAAAAATTCCAAAAAGACTCAGTTGATCAATACATGAGGCAAGGAATAAATTATCCCCAAAAAGAAACGTCTGCCACTTGAAGAGGAAAAAATAAAAAACATGCTTCCTTCTCAAATACCAAAACCGTAAGAGCCCAAATAGATCAAAAATTTCATCCTCAAAAGTGAACCAAAATTTAATGAAAAAACTTAAGAGACCAAGTTAACTCAAATATAAAACTAAATAATAAAAGAGAAGGAATTTAATGTCTCTAAACATAACCTAAAACAAGGAAGTCCCTAACCCATAACATAGAAATCACCAAAGAAACTCATCAGTTTTGGGTGGGATAGTGACAATGTATTTCCCCATTAATAATGATGGATATCCAATTCACCATGATTTCTTTTTTATGGTGGTCCCCCAAACATTTTGTGACTTTTTTTAAACTCTATTTCTTATGACAAAACAAATCTAAAATCGAAACAGAACTTAAAACACTAGTGTGGCCTATATAAATCCCAAATAATACCTTACTAGTTTAATGGAATACTTCAATGACATCCACAATTAGTTTCCCTACCATTTAGAAACCATTTAGTATAAAAAATCCCAAACACAAGGGGGAAAGTGAAGGATTATAAAATTAAACTCTAGACCAAATGAATATTCATAGTTTCTATAAGATAAAATAATATCCAAGTAGTAAATAGTAAAAAACTAAAACCATTCCAAAATAAAGCCACCAAAAACCCAAAAATAAAAATGGGGTTCCAAAACAAACAACCATAGGAGGGGGGAATAAAATGGATTCTTTTTTGATGTCATATATAACAAGTTGGATCTACATCCCCCTCACATAACAACTCCTTCACTACCTGAAATGATTCAATCTAAGACCTATGGATGGAGCCCTGATGTCATGAAGCATCTTCTTCCAAATAGTTAGGATCTAAGAATCTTTGACCATGTCTTCCACTTCTGGAAACAGAACTTAGAGAACCACTCCATATATCCTAAGTAGCCACATAGATGATAATCCTTTAGAGGATTATGAGAAGATATTAAAATGAAAACACTAGAATCAAATGAGTATGTAGTGTATGTAATGATAAGAAGGAACTGGTGAAGGAGACACCCCAGGAATAGGTTTCTCTTGTTTACACTCCCCACTATATGTGGAACCCTTTATGAGCACCTGGAGAAACCAGACTAAAAAAATACACATACAACCCTATGTAAATAAACTCATCTTTGGACACCTCATTCACCAAATCCCCAAATATAACTTTCTCAAATAAATGAACACGGTCCTTAATCTATGGATAGAGAACCCACATGAAAACATGATTTTTCAACTGATAACATTATTATAACTCTAAGGAAAATAAACTAGACTATTAAGTATTGTTAGCACAACCCTACAACATTTTTCGAACTAGAAGAAAACCAATGAGCTCGGTTATCCTTAAACATTTAACAATACTTGACAAATAAGAAAAATATGAAAAATATGAAAACAAATTTACTCCACCAATACAATGGGAGTCTGGAAAAAACAAAAAATCAGGATATTCTCCTTAGAAACAATCAAGACCTCTGGGTGGAATACTCTAAACAACATAAACACTCCCAAAAAATCAATATCAATAAAAAATGAACTAAAACTCAACCAAGATAATATTTCAACCCAAAAAAAACCAATTCAGATATCCCAGAACAAAGAATGTACAAATTCATAATTTTCCAAAAACATCCATTTCACATTTCAAAAAACAACCAAAAAACACACAAATCATTTTCCTAAATGATTTCAATTCAAAAAAAATTCATATTTCCATAATACCCCATTTCATTTTCAAATAACCCAAGGATTTCGTTTTCGAAAACAAACTTTAATAAACTGGATACTATTTTTAGAGTCCAAAATGTAAACCCCCAACTAAACTGAAACCAATATGAAAAGAAACAAAATAAACCCTGTACTCAATCAAAAATCCCAAAATCGCAAAGGAAAAACAACTATACATAGCTTGGCTGCATGATTTGGTAGGTAATGCGCCAACTGGGGGACCGCATTGGAGTCCATTAGAGATAGTTTCATGTTTGGTGCATGGGTTTTCAAACCATGAAAAAAAAACAATGGACACTCTAAATCCCTCTCATTATGAATTCTGAATCCTCATAAGCAACCAGAAATAATTGAAAAACTCAAAAACCTCAAAACATCCAAGAACCAGGCTGAGATTTTGTGGAAAAACCACCCCAGACCACCCTAGAAATTCAAGTGTTCTTACAAATATGTGGTGATCAAGAACCTACCCCTGAATAAATAATTTATTTCTAAAAATCCTAGATATGAACTGTATGAAATATCCAAATAATAAGGTATAATGCCTTTGATACCATTTTTTCATGATCCAAACTAGGTAAACCCAGAATAGAACACCGGAACTAGCCTGAAACATGGCCCAAGAGGCATTCCTGATCCTCCTGAGCTAGAAACTAGTGCCTGACATCAAGAATTAATAAATTGGGAAATATTTAACATATGAAAAACTGATAAATAAAACAAAAAACAATACTAACACTAGAGGTGGAAAAGAAGAAAGAAACTGATAAATAAAAACAAAAAACTATACATTCCTCTATATGGCTAAAAGAGTCACCACCATCCACTAAACCAACGTCACTCTATGGAAACTGAGACCAAGCTAGATGAAGCATAATAATATGAAAACAAATTTAGAGATATATTTCTGACTATTGAAACTTAGTAGTTATTCCCTAATAAACTACTCCCTATTTCATAACAATATAAATAAAACCAAGTTATTCTAGTTTGAATATAGGTAGTATAAAAAATATGGTGTCTTGTTTTTTTAGGGAAATAAGTTACAAGATTCCATTAAAAAACAAAATTCTATTATATTCAAAAATAAGTTTCAAGAAATGAAAATTTTTTAAGAAAAAATCCTTATAAAAGATAACATATACTATATAGGTTTCTCTATGTGAAAAAACAAGACAAAGATATCGTTTTATAAATAAAATAACAAAACTATAGTAAACAAGATGTGGGAAAATTTTAAAATATTAGGATGAAAATTAAGAGTAAAAAAATAAATCTATTAGGTTCATTCCTAATAATATAGGTCATTAGGTCCCTAGGAACCTCATACATTGGTGATTAATCAATTTAGTTTGTTCTCTTGAACGATCCACTGGAGTTGTCCTAGCCAAAGTTTTATCTGTCCCCAATGAATTATCATTTGTTTCGTTAATTTTGTACCGTAAATTTTCTAGGGAGCCTAATTTATTACCCTATTGACTCAACCGATGTACAAGTCCACTATAACCCATCTTGACACCCATGGATCCCAAGTGCACACATTTTCCAAATCATGGATGTTTCCCCTTTCCAAACCACAAATAGACTCACCATCTTCAAATACTACTTTCTCGGGTAAAATCATGAAATTTAAATAAATACATTGGGGAGATGTATTTCACTATCATTTCACACACTCAAACTAAAGCATCCTTAAAATTACCCACTATACATTAAAATACATTTAGGAAATTAATGGGACATTTAAAATAATTTATATTTCTTTTAAAGTTATAAAACATGCTTACTAAATAAGTCCCATGATTGAAGATTAGTAAAATCAAGTAAAATAATTGAAAACCCATTTATGAGAGCCAAAATCAATTTTTATATCACATAAGTACTACATAATATTAAAAAATCACTTTTAAAATACTAAATCAATCAAAGAATTCAAATGAAAGGATTGGATATAGGGAACTCACCTCAGAACATGATTCCTCTAACGATGAACACTCCATGCTTACATAAATATACACCTTCACACACACACATAGAGATATATATGTATATTTAACCTTCAAACCAATGTACATAATCACCTCTCCATGAGGAAATATATAAAAGGTGGATATATATATATATATATATCTGTGTGTGTGTGTGCTTACTTATGTATGCATAAGCAAGTCGCCTTCAAAATTGATGGATAAAAACCACCTTAAAGAGGTCCAATACACACTATAAAAATAAAAGGAAAAAAACCGAAAAAGTACTAATTAAAATTTGGCCATAGATGAATTATAGAAGAAAAGATACCCAAAACAGGTGGAGAACCAATTGTCTTCAATGACTATGACTAGAACTAGACACAATGGGTTTAAAGATCCCTAGACATCAATAATCAGCATGAGGAACACCCAAAAATCAGGTTAGTGTTTGGCCATAGAACACACGCCACACAAGATAGGAATAAAACCAAGAAAATTGAAATAATAGGGAAGAGGATAATAGAAGCATGTCTAGAGATATCGCACAAGAAATCGGGAAGAAAATAAAACTTCGGAGGTATAGGGGAGGAGTAAATGGTGTGCACGGGGAAGTACCTGCCGTGCATGGGTCAAATGAGAGGGAGGGGGCACAATGAGTAAAAGAGGGATGGAGTGGGAGATAAAATTATAATCATAATAATAACAATAATAATAATAATTATAATAATAATTATAAAATTACAATAATAATAATAATAATAAAACATTTCTTTTATTTCTTTATTTTTATTTTTTAAATCCTGTAAACTGTGTATAGATAGGCTATACAGTTCTCCAAATAGTGTGCCAACAATTAACCACTACTGTAGGCTATAGACACTCTATATAGGAAGAAAATATGATTACAGAATCATGAGCTGATCATGCAGTCAGCTCTGATAGAAACTATAGACACCTTTGCACAGTCTATTCCTGATTTATACTTATTGTGTGCCTATAATGAAAAACCAAAAAATTAAAAAATTTGAAATTGGTCCCACCCCTAACAAAAAAAATAGGGTAAATAAAATTAAACTATTCAACATAATTAATAATTCATGCTTGTGGTGCAAAGAATATCATCATAGCACTTCAACGTTCTTATCCTAGCAGGGAACTATTATGACCTTATTAATGAAACATATACTCTTGGAAATTATTATAGTATATTCATAAAGAATATTTAATAATATGTAATAAGAAGTTTTATTAATATTTAATACATTGAATATACATATAATTAACGAAAAAACATTTGGTCCTTGGACACCAACTCAAATAATTTTTTTATAACTCATGTTGATTCATAAATTAAATCAGACATTCAAAATATGAGGAATTCATATGAAATGAAGTGTTGGGTGGGGCCTAGAATTATATATCCCCTTAATCCATCGATAGGTATCATGAGTTGAATCAGTAATCTAGTATTAAATGAGCTTTTACCCATAGTTTTAAACTATCTTGTGAAAGGTCTTGAAGGTATAGATACCATTATTTTGGAGATCATGTAATCCAATATTAATCTCTTCTTTCATTATGAATTTATTTAGAGTTATCCATGATATTATTTCATTGATATTTTCTATATATGAATTTTATTCTAAATTTATTGATTAAATGGAATTTATTTCAGTTATTTACATTTCCATATTGATTATTCCTTATCTAATCACTATAGTCAAATTATTTAAATGGAATGTGTATTCAATTATTTATCGTTACATGTTGATTATGATTATTGATTCATCGTAGATTTTTATTTATATAAATCTTACTGAACATTTGGGATCACCTTTATTTTTCTTCCTTTCACCAATATATGAAGAAGGAATATTGGAATGAGTTCAAGGATGCATAATTTTTATTTTTACTGTGTTGTATTTGATGTCATCAAATATAATGTAAGACTCAAGTTTGTATCAACTTTAATAATACAACTAAACTATTTAGTTCTCTGGGATGTGATCGCTTTTATTTAAAACTAATATAATAAAGTAAAAATTGACATTGAGCTACTGGGGTTAGGGAATTTACACTAACCCTACATTTTTTTAATCAAAAATGGGACAATTAAACAATTATTTTTCCCTTGATTTGAGACATAAAATACCTTTACTACATGTGATTTCATTATGAAGAGATTTTTTTATCCCATCCCACACTAAAATTTACCTTCAAAATTCCCAATTCCTCAATTTCACCACACTCCTATTTTCAACCCATATTATATGGATAATAAACACTTGAAATTTTGTCTAATACAACTCATATATATTTTTGATGATACCAAAATATATCATATTCACATAAATTGGATTTTTATCCTTAGAACCAAATATGTGCATCAATTTCAAAAAAATAGTAACTCTACTATTTTTCATCATAACATGTTCATATTGTACCTTTTTATAGAATATATAACCTTTTTTTCAAAACCTATTTAATATATAACATTTACATTATTCCCCTAAAAATCCATAAAATTAATTCAATAATTGAGTTCATATTTTTAGATAACTCCTTATAAATATTATCTCGGTACCATCCTATAAACTATTGATATTGTGTATTTGATATACATCCTTCAAAACATGATGGATTAAAAGATCTAAGAGTTTATTTTTTGAATTAAACATATGAAAAAACTTCTATACTATTGTGTAAAATGTAATATTGAGCTTTCTCCTGCTATGTGATAGTAATTGTAACAACATATTTTCTGAAAATCTCTTCATTCGTAAGGTATCTTTAGGGATGATCCTTTGGTGGATGATGCTATCAACATATCATAGGTAATCAAAACAAAATTCAAAAGCTTCATAAATAATAAATCAATATGTAATATAGTCTTATGTCCAAAATATATTCTTGGCGTACCTTTTAAAAATATTCATATATCATTTAATGGTGTGCATCAATCTATAATAGGCAATACCACATAGTTAAACCTCTCTAACTAAGTAAACCATTAGGTCGACCATTATATCAAAGAATTATGGTGGGAAGAACATATCCAATTCACATAATATGACTTTAATTTCCTTATTCATTTTTGGAAACTTTTTAAGGTCTATAAATTTACTGCATATGGCTTTGAAAAAGATATAAATTCTAGTTAATGTATGTTATACATTTTTAGGATAAAATAAATGTAAATCTTTGAGCATTAAATCATTCATCAAAACATGAAAATAATTTTTTTAGGCCATATAAATTTTAAATAGTCATTGATATTACATTATTTATATTTCGTGAATACCACTCTATAACTTTTAAAAACTAATAAAATTGAAAAATTACAATCTTCCTTGTTTGAATATAGTGCTGAATATTAGAGGAAGAAAAGTATTTCCTTCATAATTCACTGGTTCCAAATCATCCCTTATACCCATATCAATCAGGTAGAACCTTTCCTTGATGTCATATTTTTTTCTTTGGAACATTTAGTAACAAGAAAATAACAATATCAAATATAATTTTTCCACATGCATGACATCAAGAAAATATATAATGTATAAAAAATTCTAGTATGGAAATTCAAATAAAATTGATCCCTTTTTCAATCTTGATTTTGTAAGGTTTTCTAAATAAGTTTTACTGAAAATAATTTCAATATATTTTTCTTTCACAAACAATTGATCACCTATTAGTAGAGACAGTGTTGTACTTTGTTTTGTATTCCTGTCGAATGTTGTTGACTGAGATTGGTATTTTTTTTACCAAGGTAAAAATTTATGACTTTATAAAAACACATCCATCAAGAAAATATTCAAATGAACTGAGTGTGTGCATTATTCACAAATGGGACACCCCAACATTCCTTTAATTTTATAGTACAACAAATCTCCATAAGCAGAAAAGTTGTTTATTGTCCCGTGACACATGGCTCTGAATGTGAATTATTCACTTCTATGAGCATAGTACAATCTAACAACTATATCCCACATCAAATTCACATATTTGATAAATGGAGAAAAATAGATATCAATATAAATACCAATTTTTTGGGTCATATATAAACATATATGACATAATGTATTTTCTATTCATGAATAACCACAGTGGCAAGTTATAATTTACCAACATAATTGGCCATGTACTTTGAGTACTACACTATACCCCAAATGGATTTATTCCATCTATAGATAAAGAAGGGTGGAAGATTATCATTTCATTTACAAATTCAAGGTACTCCAAAGTCAATTTTCTTCCACTTACGAGAATCTGTTGGATGATGTAGTTTATCATCTTAAATTCTTGTATCTGTATGCCATGTCAATTATATCATGATTTCCTAACATTCATATAGTCTTATAAACCATGAAATTATAGGAAAGTTCCATAAATTTTTGAAGGAATTGATTCATATTTCTTATATCCATTCGCTCCACTCTTAGGTTATTTTATGAGTGATTCATAGTATAGCATCCCACCTTTTTATCACATAAACTTTCATTACATTATACAAAACTGAGGATCTTTAAGGTTTTGTGTCTTGGAAACCAGGAACTTAATACATGAAACAAAAAAACATTCTTCTTAAACACTTGAAAGGCTTCTCCTTATGTTCATCCTAGGTTCATTACTGCATCTCATAACCTGGGGACATACATCAAAATAAAGGGTGAGCAGAAGGCCCAGTAAGGGAAGCAAGGGAAAATATTTAACATGTGAACTTGAGATACATCAACAATGTCATGAAAAAGAACTTTAAGGCATGAGAAAGGAATCATGAGGCATATCATAATAAAAATAACATTTTTCATAACATGAAGATGTGGCTAAATCATTTAACTTATACAATCATGAACATATCACCAAGGTCCATCCCCAAGGTGTCATTTGAAAATTACCAAGGTTATTCACCAATATATCGTGAAAATTGTAATCTCTAGTGGTTACATCATTACCCAATGCATTGGAGCGCTATTAGGGCGCACCCTTAAATTTGCCTTTATTATCATGTGAGCCAAATATATCATCATAAATCATTTCATAAACAACCCATATAGCATAAAATAAATGGGTTTCATTTCATAATCATTACGTTTTAAAAACTGCTTTAAAGACATGATCTTTACGTCACTTTAAACCCACGGAAGGGGAGAGCGGGTCTCATGTATGTAAATACCAGAATTTAAAAATAGAACATTTTGATATATATTTGAATACCCCTGTAGAAATAAGATATTTGAGTATTCACTTAATAACATGAAGTAATTTTGAGAAGAAGAGAGATTCATTTTGAGACGAAAATTCTCCAGCACAACGACTACGTTACAGGGTTTTAGAAAACGTTGAAAAGAGAGGGGACATGGGTCAAACATTCATAAATGACCCATAAAACAGTAGAGGGACAAAATATAAAGTATTAGAGAAAATGGTATTGAAATTTGAAAGATATAACATATGAAATGAAGAACATGAAAAGAAGACAAAAATAAGATTTCTCTTATGAAAATTCGGCAGCCCAACGACGTCACTTAAACTTCAACAAAAATGAATTGACGAGATCAAATAGGGCCTCTCATCATATGAACATAAAAGATCAGTATGATAGATATAGAGATCATACCCCAACATAATACAAAAGGAACTTGAAATACTTGACATGAAAGTAGATCTTTGAAAATTGAGAAAGGAGAACAAATCCCTTAAAAATTCGACAGCCTAACGGCGTCACTTAAACTTCAACCAAAAATGAATTGACAAGATAAAAATAAGGTCTCTCATCATATGAAAATAATGGTTTAGTATGATATATATAGAGATCATATCCCAACATAATAAAAAGGAACTTGAAAGACTTGACATGAAAATAGATCTTGAAAACGAGAAGGGTGAAAGAATCCCTTAAAAATTCGGCAGCCTAACGACGCCACTTAAAACTTCAAAATACTGAATTGAAGAGATTAAATGGGGTCTCTCATCATATGATCATAAAATATCAGTATGATAGATATAGATATCATACCCCAACATAATAAAAAGGAACTTGAAAGACTTGACATGAAATTAGAACTTTGAAAAAGGAGAAAGGTCAAAGAACCACTTAAAAATTCGGCAGCCTAACGACGCCACTTAAAACGGCAAAATACTGAATTAAAGAGATCAAATGGGGTATCTCATCATATTATCATAAAAGATCAGTATGATAGATATAGAGATCATACCCCAACATATTAAAAAGGAACTTCAAATACTTGACAAGAAAATGAAAATGAGAATGGTGAAAGAATCTCTTAAAAATTCGGCAGCCTAACGGCGCCACTTAAACATTCTTAAAATGAATTGATGAGATAAAGAGGGGGTCTCTCATTATATGAAAATGAAAAGGGCAGTAAGATGAATATAGAATAACATCCCCCAACATAATAACATGGAGCATAAAAGAAATGACATAAAAGAGATTACCTGAAAAGAAAGAGAGAGGTCGAATCCCTTACCGTAAAACGTAACTCTTAAAACTCAAAGGTTGGGACCTTGAGGGCTTGGGGAACCTTGGAAGGGCTCCTTGTGAGGTAATGAGACCATAACTTCGTTGGGGGAGAGTTTGGAGTCGAATGGATGCGAGGATTGCTTGGTATTTATAGGGAAAGTGAGGGGACAAGGCATTAATGGCCAAGGGACACCTCATTAGTGGTTTTGGAAAAGCCATGGGCTTTACCACGGTATTTGCCCATGGTATTGGCCACTTGGGACACCTCATACCTTATCTTAATATTCATGATTAGAACATATTGATTACATACTTAATACACCACTTAATGATGTCATCAAACACCCGTAACTTAAAAACTGTATTTTCACTATTCTTCGAAAATTCAACTTTCTCAGAAAAATCCCAAAATTTCACCTCAACCAAATATCGATGCTCTGATTTCAAAAATGAACTCTAATTTATAAAAATATTTTTCTAAATATTTTTAATTTAATTTTTAAATAAATACACTATTCACCGAAAATTCATTTTTTTTGGAAAAATCCCCAAAAATTACCTTAACATAATATCGATACTCTGAGTTCAAAAATGAAATCCATTTTATAAAAATAATTTTCTAAATATTTTTAATTTAATTTTAAATTAAAAAATACTATTCACCTGAAAAAAGTAATACTTGAATAATAATTTATGAAACCATTATTTAACCATTTTATTGAATCACATTACTTAATCAAGGTGCCTAGATTATTTTAATACTTTTTTTAAGTAAGATTACTAATCCATTTGGACACATTACTAATCCTAATCATAAAATCACTATTCAGAATTTACTATTCATCAAAAATCAAGTTGATCTTATTAGACTCTAAATTTCTTACTGAACATAATTGTAAAAGACCATTTTTTGAGAATCATTACTCATTTTTATTTATTTAAGGTTTACATAAACATTTTTAAAATATCATTTCTCTAAAATTCATCAAAAATATGCATACTATATTTATCCGGACATTTGAAAATTTATAAACTTCATCATAAGAAGAAATCACAATTTTTATTTAAAACAAAGGATTACACAAGGCAGTTACGGTCTCCTTACATAACCCCTTATCACACCAGCATAGGACCTAAGTGTAAGGTGTGCTAAGGTGAGAGAATCCGGGGGAGGCTCGGCCAACATCACACGAGTAGTAATTTCTATCAGTTTGAACTTCTCGCAAAGGAGATTCCGTTCTAGCTTCACACGATGAAGTTCGGCTTGGGTTTGGTCCAGAGAAAAGCCCAGTGGTGCTACGTCCTTCCCAAGTTCTGTTAGACGGGCTTCGATCGGTCTAAGACTACTAGGTGAGGCCATCGAATCTTCTTTCTATATTAATTAACCATGGTTACTTGTATTTAGAGACAATAATCAAAACATTTAGTTTCCAGTGGTCAAATTGAAAAATGGTCATATAACAGTCAAAACCCAATGGTCTCATTTTAATTATACTCATGTTATAAAATGAAATAGTTTTGTTGAGTATCAAAAATAAAATAACACACAAAATTAGGAAACAAGATTTATTCAAAATTTTGGGTCGTTACAATCTTCCCCCCTTAAGAAATTGCATCCTCTCAATTTTTAAAATTGGGTTTTCAAATTTCATTGAATGTCCCACATCGGAAAAGGAGTCAGTAAAACTATTACTTTAAAAGAAAGAAAGGGAAGTACAAAGGTCACCCGAGTTAACCCACACTAGGATTTCATGTAGGAAAATATGGACATGGAGGAGAAAACAAAGGGTCAAGTTCTGAGGGAGAGTGATAGAAAACATGATTAGGAGAAAGTTAACCATAAAAAAATCCCAAACTTATGATTTGTGTAAACGGTCCTTGATTACCTAGTAGGAAACGTAAACCAACAACATTTTCGTTTTACATTACTTTTCAAAATTTTGAGGAATTCATTTACTACATAGAACAAAAACATAAGAAAATATACCTACCTTCATGTAGAGTTTCATCCTTTAATAAGTTTATACCAAAAATAATCTTTTCTCCAAATGATGAGAATTCAAAACTACTTGGTCTCATCAAAACACAAGAATCATCTTCTAGAGAATCACATAATCCATAAAAGATTTACTATCTATTTCTTCTATCTTTAAACATTATCCCAAAAACAAAAAGGGTAAGGTAAAAAAACTCTTCAAAAAAGAAAGAATCCCATAGGAATGGAAACTACTTTTAAATCTTCAGAGTTCCATGGTACTACCCAAAGTTCATCATAGACCATTCCATAAATAACGTTCCTTAAGATTCCTCAAAATAAACCAAACTAAGATTGAAACCCAAATACAAGAAGGATTTGATAACATAGTCTTCCAAAATAAACTTCATTGTTCATCTACAAACAACATCAACTGTAACATCCCAAGTAAGTAATGAATAATAGATATTTTATCTATGTTTATTAATGATTAAGATAGTGTTATAGAGGCTTAAAATGAAAATAAATACAATCTTATGCTTGGAATACACTAATATTCTTAAAAGATTGTTTTACTGCCTTTTGATGGCAAACCATTTTTGAATCTATATTTTGACAATTTTATAGACTATGTTTGTCAAAATAAACTTATACTTTATGATTGGGACATCAAAATTTACCTTGTGTGAATTTTTGGTATTTTTCTGACAATGTTCATTTTTTAATGAATAGTGAAAAATACTGCATTTTACATCAAAACTTCTTTTTAATCTAATTTATTTATATGATTAGATTATGTTTTGAATTGGTTTTGAAGAGAAATTAGAATATATTTTTACCATTTTATCCAATGGTGGTCATTGGAATCAATTTCACTTTGAAATTAGACTTAAACGGGTGTCAATCTTTTGATACTTATTGTTTTGTAAAAACATGCTATTTGCTCTGGCAGCGGAAATTAATTATTAAATTAATTAATGTGACTTATATGATTTGAATTTTGTAAAATAGACTTCATTTTTGAATTTGGAATATCAAATATATCTTAGGGTGAATTTTTGGTAATTTTCTGAAAAACTTCAATTTTTGATGAATAGTGAAACCACTAAGGGTAATCAAGCAAACTGATTTTTCAGTTAAATGATAGTTTACCACTAATTTGTATTGAATTTTGAAAATCCGACATACATGGTTGTCATTAAGAAGTAAAATGTGGTTCAATGAGATTAAAATAATTTTTTGGTGAATAGTAACTTATTAAGTTTTTAATCGCGATTAGTGGTAATTAGTGTAGTTTAAGGTATAAATAATGCTTTAATAATGAGAAATGACCTAGACACATGTCCCAACCTTATTGGTTGTGTCATGGCCGACCAAGACAAGCCATGGGTCAACTTGGGGACCCCATGGAGACACTTTGGTTTGGAAATGACATAAATAACTTTTTATTAAATGTTAAAGTAAAAATGACACAAACAAGAGATGTTTTACGAAAACAATTTTTACATGGGGTTATAAAGATCAGATTTTTGATTATAAATAGTCATTGGAAAGATAAAAAGATTTAATACATCATAGTATTTTTTTTATTATTTTTAGACATTAAATAAATTATATTATTTATGACATAATAATGATGCAGCGATGACATCATTATTTGATGATTTAAATAAAATGGAAAGACAATGTAAAATATATGAACTACACATGTCCAAAACCAATTGGATGAGTTTATTTCGAAGCCTTATCACCTTATACACGAATTATAACAATGTGGGACCTTTTGAAACCGAAACACATTTTCAAATAAAGTAATATTTCTTTACTTTCCAAAAGTACCCCTCCTCTCCTCTTATAAAAGGCCCCCACCTCTACCTCATTTCACACACTTCTCAAGCCTTTGGCTCGGCCAACCCCTGACCATTTGCTCTCTCCACATCCCTCTCCTCATCCTAGAGGATTACCTATGGGCATAATCCTTTCAAAGGAAGCCTTTAGGCTCAAACCAAAAGGAGTTACACTTTTTAAGGTAATTCATTCTATCATGTTCATTTTTTTATTTTGCTTCTCCAACCCCCTAAACTCTTTTTATTTACTTCTTTTGTAACAACACCAGTATCTTTAATATACTAGGATGTTTTTATAAGATATATTTGAGCTACACTCTCACACAACTACATCAAATGGTTAAAGAACATACGGTTTCCGTGGATGGCGAAATTCTGCCTCCCGAAACGATGATTGTTCAATACTCATTTAACACCTTCAAAGGTGGCCATTATTATGTCACTATTTTTATATATGATATATAATATGTTTATGTTTTCCTTAAGCTTCTGGTTTTTTCATTTTGGGCATACCTTTATGGTTTCCATTATGGGTAAACACGATATCTTCATTTTAGGAAGTGCGGACTACCGCCCCCTCAACGTGATTTGATTCGTTAAATACCATATGTGGGACATATAAAGGATGGAACTATGATATTATATATGATATTATACTGGAATTATAATATACCTTTATATCATTATGATTCCATTCTATAAAATACGAAATAGAAATGAAAGTAGCGTTCATGCGTACGTACGGCTTACCGTCTCCATGAACGGTGCATTTCATTTCTTACCTATAAATGATTATGTAATATTATAAATGCATGTATGTACTGGATATATATGACATATATGATATCTACATCATGAATACCATTATGGATATAATGAACCTTTGACCAAATTAACAACATGTAAGTGTAAGAAGTCTATTTTTGACTTAAGAACCAAATACCGACAAAATGAACATTATTAACTTAATTGATTACATGATGTTCATAACATGGTATAAAAGGAATAATGAACTTGAAAAAGATTCATAAGCAAGTAGAGATTAACTCAAGTTTATTATTCAGGAGATTAAAGAACGGTCGGGTCAAGTCGGATACGAGGTATGGGACTTCGTCTCAATCTCCTTTCATTGAGGCATATTTTATTTTATACACAACTTTCTTTTATATGGTGTATAAACCCATTTGACTTTTACATTTATTCAAAAGGAATCTTTTTTATACGAAGCGTTTACTAAATGACAAAAGGGAATGTTTTTGTCGTACGTATGCGGCGACAACGACTTCTCCGCCGTCGTAACCGTTATTTGAGTTTCGGCTTCCTCTACAAGCCATACCTTCTTTTTTTTAAAAGAAAAATAAATACCATGTTTTACTTTGGTATTGAAAATGGTTTTCATAATGTTTTTATTATATCAATGTGTTGTATTGATATCTCGTGATTGAAATGTGGAAATGTTATGTTTCCTTTATGCATGTTTTATGTGATATGATTATGTTATGGTTCTTGGGCATTATTATGAAGACGGGTGGTTCCGTGATAAACTAAGGGTGGGTGAGCCCGTTATAGCTCTCCAATGCATTGGGTAACGTGAAGGAGTGAAACGTTAAGGTTTCTCCGAAGAGATTTTAGGGAATATACTATGATGGGTATTCCAAACGTAACCAAGAGGTTTACTCCCTACGTAAGAATGTTATGAATGCCTCAAGTTACCTTTATGTCTTATGATTTCTATGATTTATTCATGATTTTATGAGGTATGTTAAAGTGCCTATGTTTTATGGGTAAAGTATGATTTCATTCTTATGTATATATGAACTCATGTTTCCTTTCCATGTTTTTTTTATAACCCATACTGAGTTTTTATGCTCATCCCAAGTTTTTGAAATGTTTTTCACAGGTCAAGGGAAAGGTACATGATAAGATGATAGAGTCAAGGATGTGTCAAGAAATAATCCATGTTTTATTTTAAATGTGTTCCATTGATGGGAATGAAGAATACTATCTTTATGTAACCACTTTGTTTATATGTGGAATGTAATGCAAGTTTTATGATCTAATTCTCTAAAACTCTAAACCTGAAAAGATCCTCAACGTTTAATCTTGTAATAACTCAAGATTAAGTAAGGTTTAAGGCTGGGGCCTTATAGTTGGTATCAAAGGTCGGTTTAGATAACTTTAGGAGTTAGAATTCTATTAAATGATTATCCAAAAATATTTTTTTTCGAAATGATATAGCATTTAAAGATTACAATGTTGCTTCATCTAAGACATGTTTGTTCAGAATGGTTTTCCGCAAAGGAAACATGGAAGAAGTGCTAGGAAGGCATACATAAGGAAATAACCTTCCGAATCAGCATCCAGAAATGGTCGGAATTGGAACTGAACAGTTTGTTGCAGTAATGGCGCATTTGACTCAAGCGATAAATGGCGGTGGTATCCATACACGAGATCAGCCAGATCAACCGCAGAGGAACATGTCAGTGGTGGAACATTTCATGAGGCAAAATCCACCATCATTCAGAGGATCATCTGACCCTGTGCTAGCTGAAGGGTGGATTAAAGCACTGGAGAAGATTTTTGATGTCATGGGGTGTTCAGACAATCAAAAGGATAGTCTTTCTATTTACCGTTTGGAGGGTGAAGCGGATCAGTGGTGGTCTATGGTTAAAAATATCAGGGACGCCGATGAGATTGATGCTCTTGATTGGGATGAATTCAAAGGTATGTTTCTAGAGAAGTATTTTCCTAAGGCTGTTCGACTTAGGATGGAAAAGAAATTCTTGGAATTGAGGCAAGAGGAAGACTCAGTGGCTGCCTATGAAGAAAGGTTCACTCGATTGGCAAGGTATGCTCCAAATTTTATCCGGGACCTTGATAGTAAAATAAATCGTTTTTACTCAGGATTAAAGCCAAAATATCGAAGGGCATTAGCTTCTCGTGAGTTTTAAAGTTATGAAAAGCTTGTTCGATGTGCTGAGAAGGTGGAAATGGAGTTTGTCGATGACCAAGTGTTCTATAACAACCAGCAGAAGAAGAGACCAAGGTGGCAGGAGAAAGGTAAGAATTCTTCAAAAAAGTCTGATGGTAAGAGAACTAAGTTTCCAGTTTGTGATAAATGTGGCAAAAGGCATGCTGGGGAATGTCTTCTGAATTCTGGGAAGTGCTACCGATGTGGTAATATGGGACATAAGGCTCATGATTGCACTGAAAAGGATCAAGGTGAAGGTAAGAAAAAATTCGACTTATAGTTAGTGAAATGTTATAAGTGCAATGAGATGGGTCACTATGCAAACGAGTGTCCGACAAGGAGCTTGAGTGATGGGAAGCAGTTAGACTACAAGCAGAAAGGGGTGGTGAAATCCTTTGCAACTACTTCAGCAGATGTCGGGTCATCAAATGAAGTTGTATCAGGAACTTTGTTTGTTTTTTCAGATTATGCTAGTGTGTTGTTTGATTTGGGGTCTACACATTCTTTCATCTCTGAAACCTTTTCTAGTAAAATGGGAATACCATCTCAGGAAATGACTCCTGAACTTTTGGTAAAAACACCTGGGGGGAATGTTGAGGCAAAAAGAATTTATAAGAATATTCCTATCCTTATCTGTGGGAAGAACCTACTTGCAAACCTTATTGTTCTACCTCTAGTAGAGTTTGATGTTATCCTGGGTATGGATTGGCTCTCTATTTACCATGCTAAGATTGACTGTAGAGCTAAAGAAGTTTCTTTTCAGAAAGACTTTCAGTTTGTTTACAATAATGAACCCTTACTTTTGATAAAATATCAAGAGGCTGAGAAACTTGTGAAAGATGGAAATGAATGTAACCTTGCACACGTCGTTGAAAATAAAAGAACTATTCAGATTAATGATCTGCCAGTGGTAAATGAGTATCCTGATGTTTTTCCTGATGAGTTGCCTGGAATAATACTAGATCGGGAAGTTGAGTTTACTGTTGACTTAGTTCTTGATGCTAAGCCAATTTCAAAACCCCCTTATCGAATGGCACAAATTGAACTTTTAGAGTTGAAAGAGAAATTGCAAGATTTATTAGAGAAAGGTTTCATTAGACCTAGCACATCACTATGGGGTGCTTCTGTTTTATTTGTTAAAAAGAAAGATGGTTCTATGAGACTTTGCATTGATTATAGAGCCTTGAATAATATCACTGTTAAGAACAAATATCCTTTGCCTCATATCGATGATTTGTTTGATCAGCTCCAGGGAGATCAGTTTTTTTCAAAGATTGACTTGAGATCGGGGTACCATCAGCTGAAGGTAAAGGAGGCAGATATTCCGAGGACCGCGTTCCGTACGAGATATGGACATTATGAATTTGTAGTAATGCCTTTTGGGCTAACCAATGCACCTGCTGTATTCATGGACTTAATGAATAGAATTTTCCATGAGTTCTTGGATAAGTTTGTGGTGGTTTTCATTGATGATATTTTGGTGTTTTCTAAAAGTAAAGAGGAGCATGAAAAACATTTAAGGGTTATCTTTCAAACCTTAAAAGAAAAGAAATTGTATGGAAAATTCAGCAAGTGTGAGTTTTGATTACAACAAATTTCTTTCCTTGGTCACATTGTTTCTAAAGATGGAATAACTGTTGATCCTCCAAAAACAAAAGTTGTGGAAGAATGGCCAAGACCCACAAATGTAACTGAGATTCGTAGCTTCCTTGGTTTGGCGGGCTATTACCGAAGGTTTGTTAGAAATTTTTCATGGTTATCTAGTCCAATGACTAAGATAACTCGGAAGGGTGTTGAGTTTATCTGGACAAAAGAATGTGATGATTGTTTTCAGGAATTGAAAAGAAGATTGGTAAATGCTCCAGTTTTGGCACTTCTTTCCAGGAATGGTGAGTTTGTTATATACAGTGATGCTTCATTGAAAGGACTTGGTTGCGTCCTAATGCAGAATGATCAGGTAATTGCTTATGCTTCACGACAGTTGAAAACTCATGAGGTAAATTACCCTACACATGATTTGGAATTAGATGCTGTTGTTTTTGCTTTAAAAATTTGGAGGCATCATTTGTATGGAGTAAAGTGTGAAATATATACCGATCACAAAAGTTTAAAGTATATATTCACCCAGAAAGAGTTAAACATGAGACAAAGGAGATGTCTGGAATTAATCAAGGATTATGATTGTACAATTCATTACCATCCGGGAAAAGCAAATAAAGTGGCTGATGCTTTGAGTCGAAAAAGTAATGCTTCATTAACAATGTTGCATTTGGAACGTGATCCTTTTGTTAACGATTTGATGAACTTTAGCATAGAAGTTGTTGGTGTAGGAAGTCCTTCTGTTTTGTTTCAAGTATCAGTGAGATCATCTCTATCAGATAGAATCAAGCAAGCACAGAAGCAAGACAGTGAGTTGCAAAAAAAGGTAGAGCTGGTTCAGAAAGGTAAGTTTCCTGAATTCAACATTGATAATGATTGTGTTTTGAGATTTGGGAAGAGATTGTGTGTGCCTTGTGATTCACAGTTGAAGAGAGAGTTGTTATGTGAATCTCATAGTTCTTCGTTTTCAGTTCATCCGGGCAGTACTAAGATGTATAGAGATCTGCGGGAGTATTACTGGTGGGATGGAATGAAAAGTGATATTGCTGATTTTACTGTGAAGTGTTTGACTTGTCAGCAGGTTAAAGCAGAGGGGAAGTTACCGAAAGGGATGCTTCAGCCTTTACCAGTGCCAGAGTGGAAATGGGAGAATATATCCATGGACTTTGTTGTTGGATTACCGAAGACATCTCGAGGTAATAATGCAATCTAGGTTATTGTTGATCGCTTGACCAAATATGCTCATTTCCTTGCTATACGAGATACTTTCTCTCTTGATCAACTTTCCCGTTTGTATCTTAAAGAGATAGTCAGGTTACATGGAGTTCCTCTCTCCATTGTATCGGATCGTGATCCCAGGTTTACTTCTAACTTTTGGAAAGGCCTTCAGAAGTCGTTGGGTACTGAATTAAATTTTAGTACAGCTTTTCATCCTCAATTAGATGGGCAGTCAGAACGAAAAATTCAGACATTGGAGGATATGCTACGAGCTTGTTCTATAGATTATCAGGGAATTTGGGACCAAAATCTTTCTTTGGTTGAGTTTTCATATAATAACAGTTTTCATTCCAGTATACAGATGGCGCCATTTCAGGCATTATATGGGAAGCGGTGTCGAACTCCAGCTTTCTGGGATGAAGTGGGTGAAAGGAAATTGATAGGACCAGAATTGGTAGAAGAGATGGCAGAAAAAGTTCAGCTGATTCAGAAACACATGAGAACAGCTCAGAGCAGGCAAAAGAGTTATGCGGATAACCAGAGGAAGGATCTATCTTTCGAGGTAGGTGATCATGTTTTTCTCAAGGTTTCTCCTTGGAAAAGTGTGATGAGATTTGGTAAGAAAGGAATGTTGAGTCCAAGGTTCATTGGACCATACGAAATTCTGGAAAGAGTTGGATCAGTTGCATACCGAGTGGCTTTACCTCCGAGTTTATCTCAGGTACACAATATTTTCCACGTTTCGATGTTGAGAAAGTATATGCCAGATCTATCTCATGTTTTGAGTCCAGAGGTAGTTCAGCTGGAAGAGAACCTATCTTCTGAGGAACAACCAGTCCAGATTCTTGACCACAGGGAGCAAGTGTTACGGAATAAGGTGATTCACCAGGTAAAGGTTTTGTGGAAAAACCAGATGATTGAAGAGGCAACATGAGAATCTGAAAATGCAATGAGGGATAAGTACCCCCATTTATTGGATAAGTAAATAAATTGCGGGGACACAATTTTCTAAAGGGGGGAAGGATGTAACATCCCAAGTAAGTACTGAATAATAGATATTTTTATCTATGTTTATTAATGATTAAGATAGTGTTATAGAGGCTTAAAATGAAAATAAATACAATCTTATGCATGGAATACACTAATATTCTTAAAAGATTGTTTTACACCCTTTTGATGGCAAACCATTTTTGAATCTATATTTTGACAATTTTATAGACTATGTTTGTCAAAATAAACTTATCCTTTATGATTGGGACATCAAAATTTACCTTGTGTGAATTTTTGGTATTTTTCTGACAATGTTCATTTTTTAATGAATAGTGAAAAATACTGCATTTTACATCAAAACTGCTTTTTAATCTAATTTATTTATATGATTAGATTATGTTTTGAATTGGTTTTGAAGTGAAATTAGAATATATTTTTACCATTTTATCCAATTATGGTCATTGGAATCAATTTCACTTTGAAATTAGACTTAAACGGGTGTCAATCTTTTGATACTTATTGTTTTGTAAAAACACGTTATTTGCTCTGGCAGCGGGAATTAATTATTAAATTAATTAATGTGACTTATATGATTTGAATTTTGTAAAATAGACTTCATTTTTGAATTCGGAATATCAAATATAGCTTAGGGTGAATTTTTTGTAATTTTCTGAAAAACTTCAATTTTTGATGAATAGTGAAACCACTAAGTGGTAATCAAGCAAACTGATTTTTTAGTTAAATGAAAGTTTACCACTAATGTGTATTGAATTTTGAAAATACGACATACATGGTTGTCATTAAGAAGTAAAATGTGGTTCAATGAGATTAAAATAATTTTTTGGTGAATAGTAACTTATTAAGTTTTTAATCGCGATTAGTGGTAATTAGTGTAGTTTAAGGTATAAATAATGCTTTAATAATGAGAAATGACCTAGACACATGTCCCAACCTTATTGGTTGTGTCATGGCCGACCAAGACAAGCCATGGGTCAACTTGGGGACCCCATGGAGACACTTTGGTTTGGAAATGACATAAATAACTTTTTATTAAATGTTAAAGTAAAAATGACACAAACAAGAGATGTTTTATGAAAACAATTTTTACATGGGGTTATAAAGATCCGATTTTTGATTATAAATATCCATTGGAAAGCTAAAAATATTTACTACATCATAGTATTTTTTTATGATTTTTAGACATTAAATATATTATATTATTTATGACATAATAATGATGCAGCGATGACATCATTATTTGACGATTTAAATAAAATGGAAAGACAATGTAAAATCTATGAACTACACATGTCCAAAACCAATTGGATGAGTGTATTTCGAAGACTTATAACCTTATCCACGAATTATAACAATGTGGGACCTTTTGAAACCGAAACACATTTTCAAATAAAGTAATATTTCTTTACTTTCCAAAAGTACCCCTCCTCTCCTCTTATAAAAGGCCCCCACCTCTACCTCATTTCACACACTTCTCAAGCCTTTGGCTCGGCCAACCCCTGCCCATTTGCTCTCTACACATCCCTATCCTCATCCTAGAGTATTCCCTTTAGGCAGAAGCCTTTCAAAGGAATCCTTTAGGCTCAAACCAAAAAGAGTTACACTTTTTAAGGTAATTCATTCTCTCATGTTCATTTGTTTTATTTTGCTTCTCCAACCCCCTAAACTCTTTTTATTTACTTCTTTTGTAACAACACCAGTATCTTCAATATACTAGGATGTTGTTATAAGATATATTTGAGCTACACTCTCACACAACTACATCAAATGGTTAAAGAACATACGGTTTCCGTGGATGGCGAAATTCTGCCTCCCGAAACGATGATTGTTCAATACTCATTTAACACCTTCGAAGGTGGCCATTATGATGTCACTATTTTTATATATGATATATAATATGTTTATGTTTTCCTTAAGCTTCTGGTTTTTTCATTTTGGGCATACCTTTATGGTTTCCATTATGGGTAAACACGATATCTTCATTTTAGGAAGTGCGGACTACCGCCCCCTCAAAGTGATTTGATTCGTTAAATACCATATGTGGGACATATAAAGGATGGAACTATGATATTATATATGATATTATACTGGAATTATAATATACCTTTATATAATTATGATTCCATTCTATAAAATACGAAATAGAAATGAAAGTAGCGTTCATGCGTACGTACGGCTTACCGTCTCCATGAACGGTGCATTTCATTTCTTACCTCTAAATGATTATGTAATATTATAAATGCATGTATGTACTGGATATATATGACATATATGATATCTACATCATGAATACCATTCTGTATATAATGAACCTTTGACCAAATTAACAACATGTAAGTGTAAGAAGTCTATTTTTGACTTAAGAACCAAATACCGACAAAATGAACATTATTAACTTAATTGATTACATGATGTTCATAACATGCTATAAAAGGAATAATGAACTTGAAAAAGATTCATAAGCAAGTAGAGATTAACTCAAGTTTATTATTCAGGAGATTAAAGAACGGTCGGGTCAAGTCGGATACGAGGTATGGGACTTCGTCTCAATCTCCTTTCATTGAGGCATATTTTATTTTATACACAACTTTCTTTTATACGGTGTATAAACATCTTTGACTTTTAAGTTTATTCAAAAGGAATCTTTTTTATACGAAGCGTTTACTAAACGACAAAAGGGAATGTTTTTGTCGTACGTATGCGGCGACAACGACTTCTCCGCCGTCATAACCGTTATTTGAGTTTCGGCTTCCTCTACAAGCCATACCTTCTTTTTTTTAAAAGAAAAATAAATATCATGTTTTACTTTGGTATTGAAAATGGTTTTCATAATGTTTTTATTATATCAATGTGTTGTATTGATATCTCGTGATTGAAATGTGGAAATGTTATGTTTCCTTTATGCATGTTTTATGTGATATGATTATGTTATGGTTCTTGGGCATTATTATGAAGACGGGTGGTTCCGTGATAAACTAAGGGCGGGTGAGCCCGTTATAGCTCTCCAATGCATTGGGTAACGCAAAGGAGTGAAACGTTAAGGTTTCTCCGAAGATATTTTAGGGAATATACTGTGATGGGTATTCCAAACGTAACCAAGAGGGTTACTCCCTACGTAAGAATGTTATGAATGCCTCAAGTTACCTTTATGTCTTATGATTTCTATGATTTATTCATGATTTTATGAGGTATGTTAAAGTGCCTATGTTTTATGGGTAAAGTATGATTTCATTCTTATGTATATATGAACTCATGTTTCCTTTCCATGTTTTTTTTATAACCCATACTGAGTTTTTATGCTCATCCCAAGTTTTTGAAATGTTTTTCACAGGTCAAGGGAAAGGTACATGATATGATGATAGATTCAAGGATGTGTCAAGAAATAATCCATGTTTTATTTTAAATGTGTTCCATTGATGGGAATGAAGAATATTATCTTTATGTAACCACTTTGTTTATATGTGGAATGTAATGCTAGTTTTATGATCTAATTCTCTAAAACTCTAAACCTGAAAAGATCCTCAACGTGTAATCTTGTAATAACTCAAGATTAAGTAAGGTTTAAGGATGGGGCCTTATATCAACCAATCCTAACATCTTATAACAAAAGTAGCTAACCTAAACATATTTTACCCAAGATAGGTTAATCATTCCCATAAGTAACCTAAATTACTATAAGTCCGCCTTAAATTCATTGATTCTTCAAAATATAAGTTAACATTTACTCCTCAAAGAAAATACCGTAGTAATCTATTTACCTCGATCAAATCAGGTTCCCAAAATAGTGAACGTCTTCCAAAATAATAATCATCTTTTAATCCCCTAAGCATCTCTGTCATATTAATATTACAATCATCACATTTCCTATCACAATGGTTATTGGGACATGTTCTTCCATTTCCCACCATTAACTAAGAAAAGAAAGTATAATTAGGGGCTTAAATACTTAGCCAATAATCATGAAAAAGAAACTTAAATAATATAAGGATAACTTGTTGAAGAAAAGTATACCCTAACTTGTGATCCCCTATGTTTCAAACTAGGTTATCTATGATCATATATCCTTATGCGAATCTTTATTTTATTCTATCTTTGTTCCTTTAATAATGATTCATACTAAGCTTTTGAATTACCAAATCATATCCCCTGGGAGTGTCGTAAACAGGAGTGCAGCAAGGCCCATTGTCGTGTACCAGTTCCCGTTCGAGTCTAGCTCAAAGCGGTGTTTTTGGGTTTTACCCCTATGTACATCTGTGCCAGAGCCACCTCTACTTGCTCGTATCCAGACAGGGATGTATTTTCTTGGAAACCCCTTACCCAATACTCACCAAAATACCAGGAAGATTTCCTATATATAAACATTTCTATAAGATTCTTCCTAAAGTTTTCATATCCTAATTTCCACAAATAACTAGACCATCCTTTGATACCAACTATAGCATCCCACCTTTTTATCACATAAACTTTCATTACGTTATACCAAACTGAGGATCTTTAAGGTTTAGTGTCTTGGAAACTAGGAACTTAATACATGATACAAAAAAAACATTCTTATTAAACACTTTAAAGGATTCTCCTTATGTTCATCCTAGGTTCATTACTACATCTCATAACCTGGGGACATACATCAAAAGAAAGGATGAGCATAAGGCCCAGTAAGGGAAGCAAAGGAAAACATTTAACATGTGAACTTGAGATACATCAACAATGTCATGAAAAAGAACTTTAAGGCATGAGAAAGGAATCATGAGGCATATCATAATAAAAATAACATTTTTCATAACATGAAGATGTGGATACATAATTTAACATAGAAAATCATGAACATATAACCAAGGTCCATCCCCAAGGTGTCATTTGAAAATTACCAAGGATATTCACCAAGATATCGTGAAAATTGTAATCTCTAGTGGTTACATCATTATCCAATGCATTGTAGCGCTATCAGGGCGCAGCCTTAAATTTTACTTTATTATCATGTGAGCCACATATATCATCATAAATCATTTCATAAACAACCCATATAGCATAAAATAAATGGGTTTCATTTCATAATCATTACATTTTAAAACTGCTTTAAAGACATGATCTTTACGTCACTTTAAACCCACGGAAGGGGAGAGCGGGTCTCATGTATGTAAATCCCAGAATTTAAAAATAGAACATTTTGATATATATGTGAATACCCCTATAGAAATAAGAGATTTTATTATTCACTTAATAACATGAAGTAATTTTGAGAAGAAGAGAGAGTCATTTTGAGATGAAAATTCTGCAGCACAACGACTACGTTACAGGGTTTTAGAAAACGTTGAAAAGAGAGGGGACATGGATAAAACATTAATAAATGAACCATAAAACAGTAGAGGGAAAGAATATAAAGTATTAGAGAACATGGTAATGAAATTTTAAAGATATACCATATGAAATAAAGAACATGAAAGGAAGACAAAAATAAGATTTCTCTTAAGAAAATTCAGCAGCCCAACGACGTCACTTAAACTTCAACAAAAATGAATTGAAGAGATCAAATAGGGTCTCTCATCATATGAACATAAAAGATCAGTATGATAGATATAGATATCATACCCCAACATAATACAAAAATAACTTGAAATACTTGACATGAAAGTAGATCTTTGAAAATTGAGAAAGGCGAATGAACCCCTTAAAAATTTGGCAGCCTAATGGCGTCACTTAAGCTTCAACCAAAAATGAATTGACAAGATGAAAATAGGGTCTCTCATCATATGAACATAAGGGTTCAGTATTATAGATATAGAGATCATACCCCAACATAATAAAAAGTAACTTGAAAGACTTGTCATGAAAATAGATCTTGAAAACGAGAAGGGTGAAAGAATCCCTTAAAAATTCTGCAGCCTAACGACGCCACTTAAAACTTCAAAATACCGAATTGAAGAGATAAAATGGGGTCTCTCATAATATGATCATAAAAGACTAGTATGATAGATATAGATATCATACCCCAACATAATAAAAAGTAACTTGAAAGACTTGACATTGAATTAGAACTTTGAAAAAGGAGAAAGGTGAAAGAACCACTTAAAAATTCAGCAGCCTAGCGACGCCACTTAAAACGTCAAAATACTGAATTAAAGAGATCAAATGGGGTATCTCATAATATGATCATAAATGATTGGTATGATAGATATAGATATCATACCCCAACATAATAAAAAGGAACTTCAAAGACTTGACAAGAAAATGAAAACGAGAATGGTGAAAGAATCTCTTAAAAATTCGGCAGCCTAACGACGCCACTTAAAAATTCTTAAAATGAATTTATGAGATAAAGAGGGGGTCTCTCATTATATGAACATTAAAAGGGAAGTAAGATGAATATAGAATAACATCCTCCAACATAAGAACATGGATCATAAAATAAATGACATAAAAGAGATTACTTGAAAAGAAAGAGAGAGCTCGGATCCCTTACCGTAAAACGTAACTCTTAAAACTCAAAGGTTGGGACCTCGAGGTCTTGGGGAACCTTGGAAGGACTCCTTGGGAGGTAATGAGACCAGAACTTCGTTGGGGGAGAGTTGGGAGTCGAATGGATGAGAGGATGGCTTGGTATTTATAGGGAAAGTGAGGGGACAAGGCATTAATGGCCAAGGGACACCTCATTAGTGGTTTTGGAAAAACCATGGGCTTTCCCATGGTATTTGCCCATGGTATTGGCCACTTGGGACACCTCATACCTTATATTACTATTCATGAGTCGACTATATTGATTACATACTTAATACACCACTTAATGATGTCATTAAACACCCGTAACTTAAAAATTGTATTTTCACTATTCATCGAAAATTCAACTTTCTCGGAAAAATCCCAAAATTTCACCTTAACCAAATATCGATGCTCTGATTTCAAAAATGAACTCCAATTTATAAAAATATTTTTCTAAATATTTTTAATTTAATTTTTAAATAAATATACTATTCACCGAAAATTCATTTTTTCGGAAAAATCCCCAAAAATTACCTTAACATAATATCGATGCTCTGAGTTCAAAAATGAAATCCATTTTATAAAAATAATTTTCTAAATATTTTTAATTACATTTTTAATTAAAAAATACAATTCACCTGAAAAAAGTTATACCTGAATAATAATTTATGAAACCGTTATTTAACCATTTTATTGAATCACATTACTTAATCAAGGTGCCTAGATTATTTTAATACTTTCTTTAAGTGAGATTACTAATCCATTTGGACACATTACTAATCTTAATCATAAAATCACTATTCATAATTTACTATTCATCAAAAATAAAGTTGATCTTATTAGACTCTAAATTTCATACTGAACATAATTGTAGAAGACCATTTTTTGAAAATCATTACTCATTTTTATTTATTTAAGGTTTACATAAACATTTTTAAAATATCATTTCTCTATAATTCATCAAAAATATGCATACTATATTTATCCGGACATTTGAAAATTCATAAACTTCATCATAAGAAGAAATCACAATTTTTATTTAAAACAAAGGATTACACAAGGTAGTTACGGTCTCCTTACATAGCCCCTTATCACACCAGCATAGGACCTAAGTGTAAGGTGTGCTAAGGTGAGAGAATCTGGGGGAGGCTCGACCAACATCGCACGAGTAGAAATTTCTATCTGTTTGAACTTCTCGCAAAGGCGATTCCGTTCTAGCTTCACACAATGAAGTTCGGCTTGGGTTTGGTCTAGAGCAAAGCCCAGTGGTGCTACCTCCTTCCCAAGTTCTGTTAGATGGGCTTCGATCGGTCCAAGACTATTGGGTGAGGTCATTGAATCTTATTTCTATATTAATTAACCAGGATTACTTGTATTTAGAGACAATAATCAAAACATTTAGTTTCCAGTGGTCAAATTGAAAAATGGTCATATAACAGTCAAAATCCAACGGTCTCATTTTAATTATACTCATGTTATCAAATGAAACAGTTTTGTTGAGTATCAAAAATAAAATAACACACAAAATTAGGAAACAAGATTTATTCAAAATTTTGGGTTGTTACACATAGTCTTTACAAAACAATATGAAATCACTTTGAAAATACATGTATTTTTTCATAGATCATGACCATTAAATGTAGCATTTATTTATAATTATTTGTTTGACATGGAATCTCATTTTTTTTCTAGTATCATATCATTTAAGAGACCATGTAGTTCTATAAATTTGGTTTCACTCCACCCACAACCATATTTTAAATTATATAACTTATGTAACATCCCTCGATTCAAAACTCTCTCATATGATTAGAAATGTTTGGTTATGGGACCTCAAGCATGCCTCTACATACACTAGATATTGTTGACTAGTAGTGGGGGTGTTATCAATATAGTGGAGAGGTTATTCCCCTGGTATAGAGATATAATAAAATAGGAATAAATAATATAAATAAATACCATACTACTGAAAAAATAGAAGAAATAATGTATCATATAATTGGAAAGTAAAGGGGAACTAAATAAACAAATAATGATGAATCATGTAATGATAGGCTAAGATGTATGTAAATTTTAAACTGAAAATAATAAAAATAAAATAATCATCTATCACAATATAATCTCAAAATACCCCAGTCCTAAACCACATGTCGAACTCATCTCCAAACTCCATCCCAACCAAAAAGGAAAAAATTAGTAACAAGGTCCCTTGATCTTGTCTAAAATTGCCTTCGTGTAATCTTTTTGGATACAAAATGGTGGCCCGATTTGGGTGTGAGTAAAAGTTAGTAGTTCGACACCACCATTTCTAAAAAAATTATAATAATAATATTACACAATAAACAAATAAACAAGTTTATTAATTAACCAATTAATACAATATATAAATCAACCTATATCTGGAACATGCTAGAATGTCTCTGATCATGTAGCATAACTATGTCAAAAAATAACCATAAATCCATGGAAAATAATAAAAACCTAGGGAAATACGTCTATATAATCATTTTAGCATGGAACTAGGTAGATACAACTCAATATAATCATTACAGCATGAGACTGGAAAATTTTTCTCAATATACGCATTAAAACTTATAACTTGGAAGAGATCATTCAATATAAGCATTCAAACATGGGATTGGTCCAAGCCCACTAAATATATGCATTACAACATAGGATTGGAAATATTCTTCTCCATATAATAATTAAATTATGGTACTGGACATATCCTAGTCAATAATATAATTACAACATGGGACTGGCAAGAGCCCTCTCAATATATGCATTACAGCATGGGACTAGGCATAACCCCCTTAATATAATCATTACAACATGAATCAAAACAAATTTCATATAAACAAGGATATAACAATATCATATCTTGTGGATTAATGGTTAATTCATAAAATATCCATTTATCTTTCAATTTCAAGTTCCTTTTATCAATTTGGTCTTCAAACATTAACATTCCATCCATTTCAATAAACAAATCCATTTCCATAGTGAATCTGTATCAACCAGTCACCTAAGATATCATTTCATGCTAATAATAGTTTAATACACTTTCCAATTCATATATAAATTCAATTTTTCTCTCATACAATGGGTACCCTTAAGAAAAGTCGCTATAAATTGAATCCAAGGGATCCAACGAATTTCAATTCATGATTTTACCATTATTCATTCAATTGATCAATGTGCATGTTCAGTCAGAGAAATCATAATATTGCACATACTTAGTAATTAAAAAGACCATCGGGTTAGGTGTTATATCCCCTACCTTATTTTTAAATCAATATAAGGAAACAAACTACAATATCCAAAAAGGATAAATCCCAAAAATATTGTAAGAATAACTAGGGATCAAACACCAAGATGAGACTTATGGAGGTGATAAAATTGCCTCATAATGGTTGGGAGTCACCTAGGGCTCAAGAGGATGGGATGAAAAAATGGTGGAATGAAATAAATCATATGAACAGTATGCTTAATACCACTTCTCATGATAAATACATGGCGTGTAACACTTTCACATCATGTATTTTTTGATTAATGAGATACAGATAAAAACCTAACAGCTCAGGTAAAGATTTATCCAGATCGATATTTACATGACGTGAATTAGAATTATAACGTGTAACAACTAAACATCCTAAACTAGTTCACAACCTCTATCTAATGGAATTTATACATCATGTAACCTATAAGTGGTGTGTAATTTTCCAGCAAACAGTTTTCATCCTAGCTTCTCTAAAAGATCCCGAACCACCTATAAAGGATACTAAACTAATGAAAGACCCTTTTAATCCAATTTAAGGAATTTATAACCATACTCCATTAATTCGAACAAACATACTTCCCTAAAATTTTGGTCATTTTCCCAATAAAGGATCCCCATCACCAAATAAGACTCAAACACCAAGGTATAAAGACAAAAGAGAAACCAATAAAGATGTTCAATAAAAAACTCAAAGCGGAATGCACCTAGAAAATATGGGATCTTACAAACTCCCCACCATATAAAATATCATCCCCAAGATGATCAAAGCATCAATGTGGGGTCTCGGTGAACAAGGTTATCCACTATGATCTCATAGCATACTCCCTCTACCAGGTCTCCTCATGAACACACCCATGTTTCTACTTCAATTGAACCGAAAGAATAGTTATTCCCTAGAGATTCTTCTCACTAAGGTCCACAATCTATATCAGATTATCCTCAAAGGATGCATCAACAAAAAGATTGAACTCCTTGACATCTAACATATGAGAAGTCTTAAAATATTATCTATGAAGCTATGACACATGAAACACATCTTTTATGGAACTATATCACTATGGAAAGGCTAATTGGTATGACAGTGGACCAACCCTAACCATTATCTCAAATTTCCCAACAAACTAGTGTGTAAGATTTCCCTATTTTCTGATGTGGTGTTTTCTTAGCCTAGGTGACACCTAAAGGAAACATTATGAACAAACTCAAACTCTATATTTCATCTATAATGATCATCATAAGATTTCCTCCTTCTACGCATGATCACCAATCACCTCCCAATCAACTGAACCTACTCAGTTTTCTCCTACATGAGACTAGTCCCATAAAGTACTACCCAAACTACCTGTAACCAATAAATAGGTAAACAATTCCAAATTCCATAAAAATCCCTGAAAGGTTTCATTTGTTTCAATTCATGGAAATTTTTATTATATAAACACTCCATGAGTGACATATTATTCTCCCAAAAACAACCAAAATCCAAAAAATAGGCTTGTAATACATCCTTCAGAACATAAATAGTTCTTTTAGAATGATGTTTAGTCTAAGGATGATAGGACATACTCAAAATAAATTTCCATACTAGATCCTTATAAATACCCTTCCAGATCAATGATGTGAAATGAGGATCAATATCATAGATGATACTCCTCAGAATACTATGAAACCAAACTATCTCATGCATATAAGGACTACCCATACCATCAACTATGAAGGCCTCCCTGATAGGAAATATGTGAGATTCCTTCATTAATATATTAATGGTCATCCATAATACACTGTTCTTATAGGTTGTCCTGGGTAATCCATTAATAAAATCCATAATGAAATTGTCCAATTTCAACTTAGGAATGGGAAGAGGGTTCAAAATCATAGTTATCCTTTGATGATCAGCTTTCACCTACTGACATGTGAAACATTTCTCCACAAATCCCACCACCAACTTATTCATTCTTAACCACCAGTACTATCTATGGTTATTATAGTATATCTTTTTAAAACCAAAATATTCCACCCATCTAAAATCATGAAACTCTCTCATCATCTCCTCATGCAAGATCATAGGAAACCATACTCAACAATGAAAAATAATAGAATTTTCATTACCAAGACACCATTCTGATAGTGTATCCCCACCATATAAGATGTCTCTCAGATCTAATCCCTTCAGATCTAATAGTTGATTTTTCTTGATCTAGTCAAAAAGCATGATTATAATGAATGATAAAGTTATAGATACTCATCTCCAGGACATCTGGACATCTATATGCATGTCTGTAAAGAGTGTTATCATCCAATACTCATTGTAAGACTCCTACATTGCAAATTTTTGTGTATTTTGTCCCAATACAACAGAAATGACATTCCCATTACCTGATGCTAAAAAGACAAATCAATGTCAAAAGACTATTAATACTAAACCCACCTCCTTTGTGGAAGGTTCATGTCTCACTGAGAAAAGATATAATTGATGATCTTGAGGTATATACACACCATAAACCTATCTCCCATGATATAATTCCTCCAACATATCATGGAATGTTCCACTGTTTCCTACTCCAGATCGTGAGTAGGGTAATTCCTATCATGTGTTCTTAATTGTCTAGTACCATAAGAAACTTCTTTATCCTCTTTTAGAAAAAATACTCTTAGTCTAACTCAATATGCATCAAAATACGTGATATAATCCATTTTCATCACAGGTAATGTGAGTATAGGAATTTTTCTTATCCTGCCTTTCAGGTCCAAAAAATATCTCTTCCAAACATCCTACCAAACAAACTTCACTTTTTTCTTGGTCATACCAAACATTGGTGCTTCTAGATGGGAGAATTCTTGGATACAAAACTGATAATAACCTGTGAAACCTAAAAATATATGAATCATGAAGACATTATTGGCTATCCCCAAATATTCTATGATTGAAATTTTATTTTTTTCCATTGAAACTCCTTCCTCAGAGATGACATGGTCCAAGAAGTTCACTTTATACATTCATAAATTTTATTTGGTTAGATAAGGATAAATTCAATTCTCTCTCAATGTACTAAATATGATGTGAAGATATTGGGAATACTCAACTACTGACTGAGAGTACAATAATATTTTTTCAATAAAATCTACCACAAACTAGTCTTGAAATGTATGAAATATTTGGTTCATAATGGCCATGAATACCAACTGTGTGTTTTTTAAACCAAATTACGTTAATAAGAACTCATTAAATTCATAAATTATCCTAAATACGGTCCAAAGTGTGTATGAAGGTCTCACCCCCAACTATTCATACCATGATCACAATTAAATCTTAAATAAAATCATGGCGCCTCTCTGATAATCAAAGATATCATCAATGCACATAAGGGGATACAAATTCTTGGCCATCAACTGGTTCAATATCTGATAATCCATACATAACCGCAAATTCCCATCAGCCATATCGGTGAAAAAAACTACATAACCCCAAAGGGATGTACAAGGATGTATGAAACCATTAGATTCCAGATATTCTAATTGAAATTTCAAATCCTAAAGATCTTACAGTGTCATCCTACACAGCAGAATAGAAACAAATTCTTCTCCCAGCACCAACTCGATCATGAAATAAATATATCACTTCAGAAGTAATATATAAAACTCGTCAGGAAAGACATACTGAAAATAATATACCATTTGAGGAAAAAATACTACTACATTCCATGATCATCCAACAAAAATACTTGGGATCTAAGCTATGATACAATCCAATATGAACTAAATTGGTCCTGCATGACCATCCTGAAGATCCCTATCATCCAGGTGATAATTTGTGTCTTCCTCTAGATATAGAAATGTAACTCTCCTCTGGTAATAGTCAATATGATCCTGGAATAGAAATAATCAATCCATACCAAGAATCAAATCTAAACCTATCATTTATATCTCAAATAGTTCCCAAAATAAATGGTAACCACAATCTATAGAGAACACACCTTGCAACATTTGATATCCCCTGATCACACTCCCAATGGGGTGTTGATGGTAAAAAAACTATATAAGATTTCCAAATCTAGTCCAAAACGACTTTCAAAAAGGCCATATTAAAAGGTATTTGATTCTTCAGTATAAAAAAACAAGCAAGGGTAGATGATACAATAATCGTACCTCTGATAGTAGAAGGTCCTACTTCCACAATAGTTGGAGTAGTCTACATAACATGCATTCGACTAGACCCTCTACCTTGGAATCCATTATGATCTCCCTAATATATTACCTCTACCTGGTACTTTTATTCTTACATTGAGGTACCATTTCCACTTCCTTAAACTAATCATCTATTGAAAATCCAACTACCTATCTAATGTAGAGTAGGTCAGTCCTTCCCAGACTCAAATAGCTATCCTAACCCCTTCCACTTTTATTCTGCTACATGCCACTATAAAACTAATACAGTTGGCCCATCCTACCACCAGAACAATAATCCCAAGAGGGGTATATAAATTGAGGCCACTTGTGGACCAACATTCCACATTGAAAAAAATTCAACTGAAATCGATCGTGATATGGATACCCAATGTCCTCACTACTCTTCCTACTATTTACTTGGTGAAAATTTTTATAATGATGCTTCTTTCCACCATAATAAGATCTCATAGTTCCCCTTGTGGAAATATCCTGGATGTTTCTTAGAGAATCTCTCGGATTTTATTCTATGATGAGTGCCAAATTCATCATATATCTAAAACTATTTCAACATATAACATTCACCTATCATGTAATCTAATATTAAATACCATCCTAAAAACAACCCATCCTTGAGATATTATTAGCTGCTAAATATGGCACAAAGAACTACATGTCGGTGAAGCATCCGGTATAGTTGAGTACTGATATACCCTCCTAAGTTTGGTATGTTAACTCATGATTCTTATCATACCTAAAAATCTAGGGATATAAGTGTCTTAGGAACTTAAAATTGAATTTCTTCCAAGATAGCTTCTCTTACTTCCCAACATGCTCCAGAATATCCAAATAATTCTTGGAAAGTCCTTGAAACATATATGTAGCAAGATTCACCCTCCAATATATGGGTGTCTCAAGATGGATGAAGATCATATAGACTAACTCAATCCAGAACTCAGCTGCCTGGAGGCCTCCCTCCCTATTAAACATAGGCAGATGTTGCAGCTGGAACTCTTTCATTATCAAAAACATCAAATACATGGTACAAAAATCTCCATTTCTAGGGACCGCATGACCCTCATAGATATGTCATGAAGTTGAATATCTATTTGATCCTTGGTATATGTAGGAATATCTAGCTTATCTATGCAAGGAGTGTGATGATTTCAACTCTCGTGATTCTCAACTCAAATACAATGTGTACGAATTTTATCTACATGAAAAATACACTCCTTAGAACATGAAAAAAAATATCAACCTCAATAGGTTACAAAAATAGAGAACCACTTCTCTTAGTATCTATAAACATGGTTTACAAGTGTTTTATCACTTAATATATGTTCTTTTTATTTTATTTATTATATATAACAACTATCTCATTTTAGAGTTCATCAAGGAAAATATGTCACTTGAAATAAATGTGTCCATATCATGAACAATGCATGTCATTATATATCCCTGTGTACCTATAATGATTCATGTGTGACCATCCTATGGCATACCAAGCCATAAGTAGAAATCTCAATAGACAATAAAATCACACAACATGTAAATGACCCAAGGTAAAATAACATCAAATGTAACAAGTGAATGTCATGAATAAAAAACCATCCCTAGGAACTCGAATTTCCCCATGTACATGGGTTAGTTACTCCCATTCACAAGCTTATTGAAATTTCCTCACACATCCTAGTATACTTTATAAGATTCTCAAATAGTGAAGAAATATAAAAGAAAAACCTACTCCACTTATACCACATTGTAACATCCAATGATTCGACACTCTCTCACATGGCCAGAAAGGATTGGTTATGGGAACTCAAGTGAACCTCCCCATAAACCAAAGGACAATGAATAGAAGTGGGGGTGAGATCAGTATAGTGGGGAAACTATACTCCCTGATATAGAGTTACAATATAGTAGAAATAAAAAATATTAATAAATATCAAAGTAATAGAAACATAGTTAAAAAGTATATCATACAACTAGAAATTAATGGAGAAATAAATAAACCAATAATGATGAATCATGTAATGATAGGGTTAGATGTACTTAAATTTTAATATGAAAATAGTATAAAATAAAATAATTAGGATTAATAATATAATATCAAAAGACACCAGTCTCAAACCCCATGTTGGTCCCACCCCTAAACTCTAACCCAACCAGTAAGAAACAAATCAACAACAAGGTACCTTTCCCTTATCTAAACCGATATCTAATTAATCTGCTCAGGTACCAAATGGAAACTAGGGTAAGTTGTAAGTAAATCTCAATTGGTCAACACCACCATGTCTAAACAAAACCAGTCTTATAATAAGTGTATTCAAGAAAGTGATAAACTAGAGTATTAATTAATCAATTAATACAATACATAAATAAACATGACTCTTCACCATGCTGGAATGTCATGGAGAAAGTAGAAGGACCATTCTAACCAATAACCCTAAATACATGGAAAATTCACACAAACCTCACCTATGACTTATATATAATAATTTCAACATGGGACTTGGTAGATACTACTCAATATAATCACTACAACATGATATTAGGAAGATACCACTTAATATAAGAATTACAGCATGAGACTGGGAAAATCCCACTCAATATAATCATTACAGCATGGGACTGAGAAAATCCCTATCAATATAAGATTTAAAACATTATACTGAGCATATCCCACTCAATATAAGAATCACATCATGGTAATGGGTATATCCCACTCAATATATGCATTACACTATTGGACTGGGAAGAGCACACTCAATATAAGCATTACAACATGAATCAAAACACATGTCATAGAAACAAGTATATCACAATATCATATCATGTGTATTAATGGTTAATTATACAGATTAAAATTTATTATTAAATTACACATTTCATTTAACAATTTGGTTTTAAACCCTTAACATGCCATCCATTTCAATAAAAACCCCATTTTTAAGGTTACTCTATTTCAAGAAATCACCTAAGATCTCATGTCATACTAAACACACTTTAATAAATTATTCGATCCATATAAAAATTTAAGGGTTATCTTACCCAATGAGTAGCCGTAATCAAGGTCACCATCAATTGAATCCATGGGATCGAACCAATTTCAATTTTTGATTTTAAAATTATTCATTCAATTGATTAATGCCCACATTCAGTCGACACAATTGTAATATTTCACATACTTAGTAATTTAATAGACCATAAGGTTAGGTTTTAGACCTCCTGCCTCTATCTACAAATCAATAAAAAATTTCTTATAGAAAATACAAACAAGGATGAAGGTACAGAAGATTTCATGAAGAACCAGGAATCAATCACCAAACTGTAACATCTAGAGGTGATGAAATCATCTCAGAATCACTAGGAGTTGATTAACGATTGAGAGGAGTGGTTTAAAAATGGTGGATTGAAATAAATCATATGCATGGAAGGCTTAAAACTACTTATCAGGATAAATACATGGTGTGTAACCCTTTTACACTGTGTATTTATTTATTTATGAGATACACATAAAAAACCCATTACCGCAAGTTAATATTTACCCCGATTGATATTTAAATGACATGAATTAGGTTAAAGATGTGTAACCACATCACTTCATGAACTAGTTAACGAACTGTGTCTAGAATAAGTCACATGTTGTGTAATCTATACACAATATGTAATTTTCCATCAAACAGTTTTCATCCCAACTTTTGTGAAAGATACTGAACTACCTCTGAAGGATTAAAAACTCATAGGAAACCCTCATAATACCATTTAACATGTTTATACCTAGAATAAAATATTTCCAAAAAAATAAATCGCTAAAAATTAAGTCATTTTACCCAAAAAATCTCCCCATCTCCAAAACGGACTCAACCGCCAAGGATTAAATACAAAAGAAAACCAAAAAAATATGTTTAAAATAAACCCAAATAGGAACACAGTGGGAAAATAAGAGATCTTAAAACTTCAATATAGCTAACAATTTTTTATATTTAGTACATCCATTATACAATGGGGTTATCTTAATGGTATGGACTGAAAAACTAAACTCAAAAAAAAGATCAAAATATTGGCGACTTAAAGAAATACAAGGGTGTTCAGAATGAATAAAAGTGGGGGAATGAGTGAGAACACACTAAAAAGAAAGACCCACTTACTAATTGGAATTGAAATTGAAATGAATACAAAAATTATAATGTTATAAATATATCCCCATATAAAAAATATAATAGATATAATACTTAATGATCATATTTTCAAATTCAAATATCTCATTATTTTTATAATGGGTCATAAATAGAATGTAAATAACTTAATAAAATTTTAATAGTAAATTGAAATTATAAACAAAAAATCACTATTAAATTTTCATTTTAGGGGAAATGATAATCCTCAATATATTTAATGAATCCAATTGGGAATCTTTCATTGAGTGGGTGGGCATTCTCTAAATACTATCCTTGACTCCCTATGTTCACTATTTACCTTCCCTAAATATATATCTATATTATCATTAGTACAATATTTGATTTCATTCTTGAGATTATATGATTCCAATCACAATATTAGCTTTTTGGAACATCTATAAACCTATCCAAAAAAATTATTCCACTAAAAAAAAGAGAGATATTTCCACTATGGTCATAGATACTATTAAAAAATGGGGTAGAATCAAAGATTTTTCATTGATTTTTCATTTTAAAATTTCCTTATCATAATTTGATTTGTTAATGAATTCAGTGAATAGGGAAATTCCACCGGGTCTATATGAAACCCATGACACTATCATCAAGTGCTTATATAAATTTTAAAAAAATTTTATAGTTTATCATCAAGATAATTATTCAAATTAACATTTCTATAATTAAAGTAAGGAATTTCAAGGTTTTATCAAAGAAAATGGATTCATGATGAGGGAATCATTTTTTACGTTAAATTCTACATATATCAAACAATACTTTAGAAATATTGTACAGAATTATGTAACCAAAATCATACATGTACATATATAAAAAAATTAAGCAAATGTAAAAGCATAAATATCCCAATTTAAATAAATAAATTCTTTAAAATTTATTATAGGCATTCCATGTTTCCTTGAAGGGTGACACTAATAGAGGTAAAATAAATGATATCAATATATTAGGTGTTTGTATCAGACTAATACATTATTGAAACCATTCTAATGTATTGATGTTGAGTGTCACATTATTTTAAAATGATTTTATAAAAATATTTATATGTATTTTTTGTATTTTGTGTCTTATTTATTCTACAAAAATTGACAATGGAAGAGGAAAGAAAAAAACTGCATCATATTGAAAATTAAACATTTTGATAGGGGTAATATATTTTAATCCCTCCAAATCATATCATTTACCCAAGAATCATTCCTAAAAACGACCTGTAAGAAAATGATATCACATGTGGCTATGTGCGGTGCTACCAATTATGCACACGAGAGTTAAAGCATGTTGGGGAAAGTATAAAAACCATGATAAATGAGAGAGAAGTAGAAATAATAACAGACCTTAGGTTTTGAAAATCTTTATTCATATGATAAGGTTGAGGGGGAGGTGGCATCAGAGGTAGAATTCTGCAAGAGCTTGAGTGGTTCAATAGAAATAGGATCAATTAGGGCTAAATTTATAAGATCGGGAAGGGTTTTATCAGTTCTTTTCAAAATAGCACTGATAGAGAGTTGTTTTATCAAAGCTAAAATAATAAGCATTGATAAGACCTCTCTTTATCAGTGCTTTTTAGTGTTGATAATGATATATCATTATCAGCACTAAAAAAGTGCTATTAAAGACCTATATTTAACCGTGCTAGAATATTAGCACTAATAAAGATAACTATTATCAGTGCATTATATTATAGTGCTGATAAAGCCCAATCATTATCAGCACTAAAAAGGCGTTGATAAAAACCTATATAATTAAAATTTAATAATATAATTTATATAATTTGAAAACTAAAATTTATATCATTGTAAATAAATATAAATGAATACAATTATAAATTAATTTTGTATTTAATTATAAATATATTTAAAAAATTGTAAATATGAATTTACAAATATAATTATAAATAAATATCAATATATAATAATAAAAAATAATTATTTATATAATTATAAATATATTAAAATAATTTTAAATATGTATTTATAAATATAATTATAGATATATATTTTCAAATATAATTATAAATAAATATATTTTTAAATATATTTATACATATTTTTATATACTTATTAATATATTTATATATATATATTAACAAATTAATATATATAATTAAAAATAAAAAAAATATTTATTATTTAATTGTATTTATAATAATTTTAAAATTATTCATTTATAATTATAAAAATATTTTTTTAAATATATATATATATATATATATATTTATAATTATAATTTTATAATTTTATAAATATAATAAATAAAAATTTATAAAAATTTATTTTTATAAATATTTATCTAAAAATATATATTTTTAAATAATTTTTCATTAATTAATATATAATCTAAAGTGCATGAATGTTAAAAATGAGAGAATTTGAATAATTATAAATTAATAGGCTTTAAAAATATTAAAAAAATGAACAAGTTTTATAATTATAAAAACTATCAACAGAATTTAATATGGATTTATATTTAAATAAAGATGTATACATATTGAAAATATTAAAACATGGTAAATAAATATATATAAATAAATATTATAAAATGATTAAATTGTAAAAAAAATATTAGTCAATATTAAAAATGAATAAATAATATTAACTGAAATAATATTAAAAATGAATAAATAAAATTTATCAATTAAAAAGATAATATATTAAATATATTATGTTACCAAATGAAAATCTAAAATGAATAAAAAAATTAAAATAAATTACATAAATAATATGTGTGAGTGTTTCTATAAAAGATTGCATTAATTACATAAATGTGTGTGAGAAATTAATATATATATATATATACAAAACACAAGATAGATATATGTTAAATTTAATAATGGCATTATATAATATGCAATGTATATTAATAAAATAAATATTTATAACAATGAATAAATTTAAAAAATAATAATTTTTTTTAGTTTTATAGATTATTAAAAAAATTAAAAATGAATATTTATAAGTACATATGTTATAATTAAAATTTATACATATTAATTAAATATACTGAAACATTATTAAAAAATTAAATGTTAATGAATGAGCATGTATAAATAAATATTTAAAATGGATAAAATTATAAAAATATTGAACAATGAAAAATTGAAAATGAATAAATTACAAAAAATATTTAAAAATAATAATTTTATCAATCAATAAATAATATTAAGAATGAATAAATTCAAAAAAAACTAAAAAGTTATATATAATGTATACAGAATGAAAAAATAAAATATGAATTAAATTTAAAAATTAGAAACATGATATATATTAAATATATTATATTAATAAATATAATTATATAATAAATTTTAAAAATTGAATAAATTACAGAAATATTATATGTGTGTGTTTTATATAAAAAAACATCAATTATAGAAATTTTACGTACCTATATTTTTGTGATTCCTGACTCTATAAAAAACATATTCCTCTATCTCATCACTGATACTGATTTAGTCTCATCTCTACAATTCCTGACTCTTAGAATACCTATTCCTCAATCTCATACCCAATACCGATTAATTCTTCACCAAATCTGCCCACTCCAAACTCATCTTCTCCAATTTCGCATCCTTTTTCTCCACCAAACCCTTCTCATCCAAACCCTTCTCTTACAATCATGCCTCATCCAAACTCATCTCCTCCTCCACCTATATCTCCACCCCACCGCTGAATTCTCACCTTCATCTTCTTCTATCTTCTCTCATAGATGATCATACTTTCTCAGGTCTTCTCTCCTTTCCTCTTAAGTAATATCTTTTGATTATCTTCAACAATGTTCAATTTTGGTCTTAACTTTTCCCCTCTCTTGAATTTGTTGTTGAATTTACTCTGATATTAATTATCAACTCCATTTTTTATATTTTTTTAAATTGATTTATGAGAACCCACATAGATGAGTCCATGATACACATTGAAGACAAAATGATTTGGATGAGATCTTTTGATATTCTTCTGGACTTATATTAGGCCCATCTATCTATTTCTTCCATCACATTATCTAGAATTTTAGGATGAAATATTTCTGAATTTGTATCTCCAAAGGCATGATCATGTCCCCTGTGATCTTGAGATTGAAGGGGATGATTAGAATAACTAGCATCCCTGCATTTTGAACCATTTAATCCGGGCCTTTGAATGTGTTTGGATCATCAAAACCTTTTTCAATGTTACTGTATTTGTTTCAACCTGAAAATTTGAATGAATTATTAATTATGTATCATTATTTTCGGTGGTGAAGATAAAATTTAAAAAATTATAATTTCATGCATTTTTATGTTATTAGAACAAATTTTTCTAGAATTTATTTCAATTTATACACTATGTTGTGTAGTTTTATAAATAATAATTTCTGTTGTATGCATTAAATAATATTATAAATTTATATTTAAGCTTTTATTTCAATTTATACATTGTGTTTTGTAGTTTTATAAATACTATTTTCTACACTATACATTACATAATATTATATATTGAATTTTTCTCATTTTCCATTCCTCATTCTTCTTTTTGTACCTTTTTCTTACATTTTCAAATTGAAAACCTATAAATTCACTTGAAAAATTATTCTCATAATGAAAATTGGGTTTTTTCTTGACATTTCATTTCATCTTGCATAAAAATGTGTCCTTTCATTATTTGCGTAAAGAACTTTAATTGTTTTCTATATAGTCACATGAGGTGTTATATGCATCCAAAGTGGTTATAAAGATTTTTTTTTGTTTTTGATCTATTGATACATTTATGTTATATAATTATATGAAAAAATACTACTCAAATTTATAATTTTCTTACATAAATTATATGTTTTTATTCTAGGCATAATATTGATATGTATTTCAAAAATACCATTGTTTCAGAATCATTCAAACATAAAGGTGATACTATAAACTCTGGGGATTTTGAATATTATAAAAGAACTTATTTCACCTATATTGAAACTTAAAGGTACCATTATTAAATTTATTGTATTTTTTATAAATTATGTTGATGTAGTGAACGCATGAAAATTTTTCATCGCACTTATGTTGTTTCACTATACAACAAAAAATTAGTTATGCAGTTTAATTATAAGATATTTTTTTATTCATTAAAATATATATAGACATGAAAAATAGATTTCATGTTTTTAGAGAAGTAATAAATTTATTTTATTCAATATACAAAAAAAAATCATCAGTGACCTACAATCTTACATGTATTCTAATTTCCCAATTCTCAATCATGTATATTTATGAAATAATATAGTAGTAAGCTTCAATCTTATAGGTATTCTAATTTCATTATTTTAAAATTTTTGGAAGTCTTATTTTTTTAACTACATCTAAATATGTTTCACATTTTAATTTGATCTCTATATTTTTTAAATAACACAAATCTATATTCTAATACTTTATGTATTGACAAAAGTTATAAATTTTTTGTTAATAAATTATTTTTTCCCATGTATATCCATTTTCTATTATACATCTCATCAAACCCAATTTTATTATCCTCTGTATTTCATGTATCTATATGTATAAAAACCAATTAAATTTGTTTCTTACCATTTTTAGGAAATTTTGGTTGTCATCCATGTATTTTTAAGAGTAACTTTTTTTAAGACTTTGTGTTAGTTTTTTTTAAAAATAGGTCGGTGAAACAGATTAACACTCCCATGGATAAGGTTATGTCTCTCTATCCCCCTCATAAATTGAAACTATCACAGTTTTTGAATGAACATATATTATGTTGGGATTGTTAAATGATTTTAAATAATAAGAAGTCTATAAGATATATAGAGGATGAAGGGAGGATATGTTATATAAATGATTATAGCCATTATAAGTCATCTTTAAATGGATGAGAAGGTGAGTGGTTCACTCTATAATTAATCAGTCTCGACACAAGATTTTTTTAAAAACAAGACATCATTTCCCCAGCCAATGAGCATGTACCTGAGTGGAAAGTGCTCTTGGTTTTCATCCAAGAGACCCAGGTTCTAACTGGGTGAGAGTGAATTTTCAGGTTACTGTAGAATTTACTGTAGTAGTACAATAATAGGTACTATTTGGTATAATAACAGCCAGAACTATTCATCTAATTTGTGTTTTTGGGCCACCAGTTTCGGCCCACAGGTCTCAGGGTATTTAGGCTATTAAAGGCCTTCAGTCCACATGGCTTTTAGGCCATCAAGGCCTATGAACCATAGGGCCTTTAGGCCACAATGAATTGGAAGCATCCCAGGTAGACCATAGAGGAGAAAGCCCAAGAATAGGATTCAAATAAAGTAGAATCAAACAGAGTAGATCTAACCGGATTGGAAGAACTATAGGGTATGGAAATTTCCATTGGTACCAGGCCCCATGCATCTCTGCATTGAAGACATGCTATTTGACCAGTCATGTGAAGTGGAGAGATAATATCCTTCAAAGTTGCAGATTCTAGATAGGGTAATTTCTTAGGGTCAACGTTTGGACTTCCGATCCTGTGTTAGGCCATGGGCCTTTAGACCTTTGGGTCATGTATTTGTCTTCGTTCCACTTAGCCAATGGTCTTGGTACCAATTGTTAAGTAGATCCTTGGCGGAATTACCCATATCCCTCTATCCACCCAAACATGTCAATGATTCATCAATACATCCCTCACACATGAATCCTTCATAGATATGGGAATTCAATCAGGCTTGGTAACACCCGAAAATGTTGAACCGAGACCCTGTAGGCCAATAGGTAAAGAAAGTGAAGAACAGGGGGGAAGAACCATAAAAAGGAGTGAAATAATCATTGAACAAGTGTTCTTTTCCAAAGAATACAATTTATAATATTTGGGTGAGAGAGAAATTGAATAATCAATTTAAAACTATTGTATGGGAACATACAAAGGATAAATTTGTGTAGATTAAGGAAATTAATGTGACCACGCTCAATCTATTTAATAAAATGAGGAAAATCCATAAATGATGAGTCCTACCTGGTTTTGGATCATTCATCGTGTTGGTTCTGGGCGCAGTGGATGCATTGTAGTGGAAGGTGATATATTCAAATTTCTTTTAATAATCATTTCCAAAAACCAAGAGTGAGGATCTTGTACATAAAATTTATAATTATTTATTTTAATATCAGTAGAAATAAATACCTAGGATTATGAAATTTATTCATCGATGATTTTTGATCATCTGAAACAACTCAACCAGATTTCCTTTGTTAAGCTTGTGAGAATCCAAGGGTAGAATACCTCTAGAAGTGATCCACATGTGTTCCAACGGTCTTTGAGTAATTCCAATCATTTTTTGAGTGATAACATAGTAAATCGAATGTCTTACATTATTCATTATTGATTTCTTGTTCTTTATTCTTAAATAAATTTAATCTTGGGTTTCTAATTCTTTAGAGATAGATAGAGGAGGAGTATGAGAGAATTTGTTGTGCAAAACAATTTCTATTCCTAAACATGGAATTGGTTTCGAATGATTTACACAATAGACATAGCCATCTATTTATAGAGCTAGGATTTCGGTTACAAAATTTAATTGCATAACATCGATTAAATATAATTATAGCCATTAATTAAATCCCATGGCACATAATAATAATAATAATAATAATAATAATAATAATAATAATTTTTGGTGCACCAACTTGTGAAAAATGGATAAAAAATATTTACCACCTCGTAAAAAGTTATTTTATCACTGAAAATGGTCTTGGTCCATTAGAATTTCACTTGCATTTATTGAACACCCAAATGAATATTTTATTCTTTTTAATAAATATTTTATTCAAAAACTAGTAAATAAATATTTATTAAATATACAATAAAAAAAATAAATATATTTTATTCACATTCTGGTGAATAAATATTTATTTAATTTATGCAATCAGTATGACATGGATAAAATTATTCCTCAGTATTGAGAATAATATTTTTTCCATTAATTAAATTCAAATAAAATTTAATCGAGAAAAATAGAAACACTTAGTGTGTGACCCTCTACGACGATTTCTCATTGGTATTGGGTGGTCTTGCATAAAGTCCAAGATTATTGTCTAGAAATGGGTCAAGCCACCCAAGATAATGAACTTAAAGTCGCAATGATGATAACAAAATATAGATGCTCACTGTGTAATATAATCCCTTTGTCACAAAATATCATTAATCTGGTCTCATGACTGTTTCATCAACCTATATGCTCGTTACATCATTCTTTAACTATCTGAAATAAACTTTTTGTTACCCCATGGCCATGGAATTTAGGGAAAAAGTTCTTTTTCAATCAGAGGGATGCGATATCGACTTGAATGATGATAGAAGGGGAAAATTCTTCCTTGAATTATCCATTAATAACATGTCATGCATGAAGCACCCAACGTACCCTACATTCCTCTAATATATGGCCTGACAGTTTTTTTTCAGAAAATCTTAGTGCGTGATTCGTGACATGAATTAATAATAATCTAAAATTCTAAGGACCATTACAAAAACTCACAGATTAGAATATCCGATGACACCGAAAAATATAGAATTCCTAATGGATGGTCTATTCTCATAATCACCCATATTGGAGATTACCAAGAGCATACTTTATGAGAATAAGTCTCATCTTCTTATGAGTACTCACACCTGATAGTCTATATACTATGTGTCCCATAATATTATGTTTTCCAATTGTATAACTATATTAATAATATTATCATAGCACTTCAAGGTTCTCATCATAATGGGGAACTAGAATCACCATATCAATACGATAAATGCTCTAGGACATTATTACATTATATTCATGAAGAAAAATGAAAAATATGTAGTAATATATTCAATTTAATATTTAATACATCAAATATTCATGTAATCAAAGTACAAACAGTTGGTTCTAGGACCCCAACTATAACAAACTCCCACTTCGACTAGAGCCAACTACCTAAGACTTTTAGTCCACTAAACCTCACATGATAATCATGTTTCTTTTGATTAAATGCTTAAGTCATGGGGTCCTCCACATTGTCTTCCATGTAAATACTTCTCATTGCAACCTCTCCTCTCTGGTAAAAATCCCTCGAGAGATGATCCTTCCAAAGTATGTGCTTCATCCACTAATATTCTCTTTCCTCTTTTATGAGATCCACCATTGTAGTATTATCAAAATAGAGTGTGATGAGATATTTATTTCTAGGTACCACATCAAGATCTTGGATGAAATTTCATATCCAAACCACTTATTTAGATTCCTTGGAAGCTACAATATACTTGAACTCTATTGTAGAATCTACAACCATAGCATACTTTGAGCTCTTCCAACTCACAGCACCTCCATTCAAAGCGAAGATGTATATAATTTGTGACTTTATGTCATCTTGATCAGTTTCAAAATTAGAATCTGTATATCCTTTGATGACTAGTTCCTCATCTCCCCCATAAACCAGCAATATATCCTTAGTGCATCTCATATACTTAAGGGTATTCTTGGCTTCCATCTAATGGCAGTCACCTCGATCTGCTTGATATCTTCCCAACACTCTTAATGCATAGAGTAAATCTATCCTAATACATAGAAAAACATACTTTACAGACCCAATTACTGATGCGTATGGAATCCTTTCCATTATATTTCTTTCCTCATAGGTATGAGGACACATTTTCTTGGAAAGATGAATTCCATGTGATGCTGGAAACAATCCCCTCTTGGATTATTTTGTACGGAATCTCTTTGGTATCTTTTCAATGTATGCACTTTGACTTAGGCCAAGAAACCTCTTGGATCTATCATGATGTATCATGATCCCATGAATATATTCTACCTCTTCAAAGTCTTTCATGGAAAATAATTTATTCAACCATTCATTAACAGAATGTAAGAATAGTATTTCATTTCCAATAAGTAATATGTCATCAACATATACTATTAAGAAAATGAATGCACTCCCACTAAATCATTTTTAGACACACACTACTGGAAATAAAACATACACCAACTGTTGAAAACCATTGGTATATGCATCAAAACCATTGGTATACTATATACCAATGGTTTTTGCAAACCGTTGGTTAGTAAGGTGTCGGGAAAGGCCTATAACAATGGTTATTCTCAAATCGTTGGTATATGGAAGTGTAAGCTTTATTATTCCAATGGTTTTATAGAAACCATTGGATATATTTATACCAATTATTAATAAACTATTGGAATATATAGTTTACATATATTTTACAACAGTTTAGAAACCGATGGTATATAGTATTATTAATGGTTCTTTAAAACTATTGGTAAAACTATTTGGAAATTCACTTTACCAACTATTTTGAACCATTGGTATAGTGTATTACCAATGGTTTATTCAACACCATTGGTAAAACTATTCTCAAATACACTTTACCAATGGTTTTAAACTGTTGGTATAGTGTATTTCCAAAAAACAGCACAACATCCACCCATACCCTCTATTGCATACACCTGTAAACACACCTGCAAACAACACTTAAAATAGAACAAAAAAACACCCACAATAGCACATAAAAACAGCAGACTCTTCCAACCATGACATGTACCACAACATAGTTTTCCCCATTTTAATCTACACATGACAACCACTCTTCCATCTAACCCATTTCAATTTCTTGGGTGCAGATATCTCATAATGGTGAGAGGACACTCAGATTTCAGAGATCCCATGATAGTTAGAGTTACATTTTGAGCATCTGACTATGGGGGGTGGGGGGTGTCTAGGTGGTGGTGAGGTGTCCAGGGGGTGGGTGAGCTGTCCACGGGGGGTGGGGGATGTCCAGGGGTAGGGTTGTCTAGGGGGGGTGGGTGGGATATCCCCAGGGGTACCGGGGCTGTCCACGGGGTAGGGGGTGTCTAGGGGGTGGGTGGGTTTTCCACGAGGGTGGGGGCTGTTCAGGGGTGGGGGTGTCTAGGGGGTGGGCAGGCTATCCATGAGGGTGGGGTGTCCTTGATAGTGGGTGGGGGGTCCAGGGTGGTGGGGCTTATGCAGGGGGTTGGGGGATGTCCAAGGGGTTAGTGTTGTCCAGGGTGGGGGTTTCTGGGGGGATGCGAGGTGTCCAGGGGTGGGGGTGTTTATGGGGGTGGGCGGGCTATCCATGGGGTTGGGGGATGTCCAGGGGTTACGGGGAGTCTGAGGGTGGGAAGGTTGTTCATGGGGGTGGCGGGGCTATCCAGGTGGGTATGGGGTGTCCAGGGGAGTGGGTGGGCTTTCCACGGGGGTGGTAGGGCAGTTCAGGGGGGTATAGGGTGTCCCAGGGGGTGGGCGGGTTATCCACGGGGGTGGGGGTAGTCCAAGGGGTAGGGCTCTGTCTAGGGGGTTGGAGAGCTGTCCATGGGGGTGGTGGGGCTATCCAGGGGGTACGGGGTGTCCAAGGGTGGGCGGGCTGTCCACGGGGGGTGGCAGGGCTATCCACGGGGGTGGTGGGGCTGTCCAGGGGTAGGGGTGTCCAGGAGGTGGGCAGGCTGTCCACGGGGGCGGTGGGGGTGTCTAGGGGGTGGGGGTGTCCTGGGGGTGGGCTGGCTTTCCACGATGTTTGGGGTGTCCATGGGGGTGGGGGTGGGGGGTCCAGGGGGTGGGGGGCTGTTCAGGGGGTTGTGGCCTATCCAAGGGTGTCGGGGGTGTTCAGGGGGTGGGGTTTTGGGGGATATGGGAGTGTCTAGGGTGGGGAGGTGTCTAGGGGGTGGGTGGGTTGTCCACCAGGGTGGGGGCTGTCCAGGGGTATGGGGTGTCCAGGGGTGTGGGGGTATTCGGGGGGATGTGGGGGTGTCTAGGGGGTGGGCGGGCTATCCACAGAGGTGGGTGTTGTCCAGGGGTATGAGGTGTCCATGGGGGTTGGGTTGTTCGGGGGGCTGGGAGGTGTTCGGTGGGTTGGTGGGGGTGTCTAGGGCGGTGGGAGGGATATCCATGAGAGTGGGGGCGGTCTAGGGGGTACCACTACTAGAAAAATAACTTATTGACATAGATTTATAGCCACAGTTTAAATGATCCGTGGCTATAAGGTGAAATATGGCTATGGGTTGTAAGGTGGGTGTGGCAATAGGTAGTCATATTTTTTTATCTCATCACGACTTTCCTCTCCCACCCGAAAAAACCTTCTCCCCTCTCTCAGAGATTAATCCACTGCCAATTCCTCCTCCCTTTCCATTCTTACTCCCCTCCTCCCCATCCTCCCCTCGCGATTCCTCCTCCCCCTTCGACCCTAACGTAGTCATCATACCTCCCCGCCAACGCGGCTCCGACGTGGCTCTAACGCGGTTCTGATGCCTCCCTACTGATTGCAGCTCTGACGCCCACCTCCCTATGGACACGACCTCCCCACCTCCCTGCCGACGCAGCTCTAATGCCCCCTACCTCACTACAACCCTCCTCCTCTCCTGCAGCTCACCGCTGCCCGCCACTGCTTTGACTCGGCCACACTATCTTTGGTCATCCTCCTCTGATGCTACTACCCCACCACCACGAGATCTACCTCCTCCGACGTGGCCACCCCACCTCCCTAATTTCTTACCCATCCCCATACCTTACCCACGAGATCCACTTCTTCATGCGATTTCTCACTAACCTGGACACTAGGTAAATCCACCCTTTATCTATTTTTCATGCAAAACTCTTACCTCATACCCTCTATTGAATTGCATCTTCATAACAAGCTAGGGTTCCATCATAGATCATCATTACAAGATTATAGTTAACAAGGTGGTTATTTTTTATTTGTTACCATAAATCTACCACTACAAATGAATTATATTTATGAATTTCTCTTTCCCCAATTCGATATCCCATATAAAGTGATTTTTATTTTTTTTAGAATATGTGTTTAGTTAGATAGTCAACAATATTTCTTCCATGAACATACAATTTTATGATTTTCTCCCTACAATAATTACTTATTTGGATCCCACTATATTGTTTGTTGCACAATATGAAGGAATCCTTGGCATATTTTCTTTGAATTTTAGGTTGAAATTATTCCCATGGGTTAGCATTATTACCCTGGTGCTACTTTCTATCCCTAGGTGATCAAGAACACACTTTGAGCTATGTAGCGAGATGAATTAAGTTACATGGAAGATTGATTATGGTTTTTTTTTGCAAAATATTATCTAATCCCATCTAGTTATCAAGGGTACTGTAGTAGTTTGGATTAAGAATTTCAGGACTCTAGTGATGGTGAGGGAGGTTTCTGGCCAAATTTTATTTTTTCCAGACCTTGAGTTACTAGGTCAGTTGGGATTTAATGTTGTTGCCTTTTATAATGAGTAATTTTAGGAAATTTGAGATTCCTTATTTCTATTATGTTTTTTTGGGGATTATTTCCTAGCATGTTTTTATTAGAATATATTTTAAATAAATTATATTTATTGGATTCTTTTGTTTTATATATTTAGATCATGCTTTATGCAAGGATCTTTAAGAACCAGAGGGAGGAAGCTATAGAGAACACTCCACCAATCGATCATCCTATAGACCCTCATCTCATAAAATTAGTGATCATAACAATTTAGTCTCTTAAGAAAAGTTTAGAATCAGGGAAAGTCTATTTGATATATTTGTCCCAAGATTTCACAAAGAAAAATTTTCCTGTGTTTAAGGGTGATCTGGGGCCTCAATAATTAGAAGAATGGATGGAAAATTATTGAACATAACTTCTAATTTCTCAAGACCACTATGATGTCAATGGTGTGATTTGAAACTTATATATTATAAGGGAGGAGGAGAAGATAGTGGGACTTGGTAGTGATGGCTAAACATCCGGAATATATTACTTGAATGGGGTTAAAAATATGTTTGAATAGAAATTTTATCTGGAGATATTAAGAGTGGAGAACGCTAAAGAGCTCATGATTTTGGAGAAGGGTGATTGGTCTATCATGAATTATACCAATAAATTTACCAAACTAGTACATATTTAACCCAATATCCTACAAACCTTATTCCAGTAGCTTCCTCAACTAAAAATAAAGTCGTGTGTTATCAATGTGGGAAGTCCATACATACCAAAAAAATTTCTAAGAAACTATGAGGACCTTACACAAGTGTATATTCTTGGTACATATTCAATGGTATTTCAAGTACTTTTCTCAAGGTATTAAAGTAGGGTCCACTAATTCCATGGGTTCCCTTGTACAGTCAAATTCATCAAAGGGAGAATGATCTCATTCTTAAGTGAAAGGGACTGTCATTTTTTGAATAAATCATAGAGTGGGCTTGAGTCTAGGCACTTGTATGTGGGGAAGAATAATCTATATGAGTTAGATGTGGGGGAATCAAATTTTTGAGGGATGATGTTCATTATTGTATATATATCTTTAGATTTATTTCACATATGTGTATCTAATTCATTTATCTCATCTAAGTTGATTGATGACTTGGGACTATGATCTATGTTGTTTCCTTATGTGATGGACCTTTATACTTCATTGGTAAAGAGGATAGAGAAATTTTTTATGTGTTAAATGTTATATGTGATCATTGTGGATGCTGAAATCATTTGGGATTTATTGGTTTTGGATTTTGAAATATTTGAACCCCCCGGATGTTCACCAAAACCGGGATTGCTGTGGAATCTTCATCTTATATTCATCTTTTACAAGTCAAAGAACCTATGGTAATATTTGTACACCTCACTTTTTTTTGCACCACATAAGTTAAGGGGTGAAATTAGCCAAGTGGTAGGGACGGTGGGATTCAGGTTAGGTCTAATATCATGTTAACAAAGCAAAAAAAGAAACACATGACGATGACAATTGCCTTAATCTATCATTTCTATGAACATACATGTGACCAATAAAACCTTTCACAGGCATTAAAGTTTTTATTATAGAACACACATGAGTATTACCTAGAGGTCATGAAACATGATTGGATACCGCTTTATGTTACCATTAGCCATGTCCATGTTACTGGTGCTCAAGATCCACTATCTTCATCTAGCTAAGCGATAAGGTTTCCATTATCAAAACAACACACTAATTATGTATCAAAAGTGTTACTTTTTAATCCTTTATTCTCCCTTTCATTAAAAGTTAGTTTACAGGCCTACTAGTGTAATTTGAACTCACAATTATCATGCATGGTGATTTACGGTCACCCTCCTAATCATTTCCTTCAAAAGAACAAGGAAAAATGAATAATTGGACAGTTGATATTTTCCATCAGCCTTGTACATAGTACAAATCTATCTTATACTAGCCTTCTCCACATGGACAATGGGTAATGTTAACTAGATTAACACATTCAATTAGTAGGGACATAAACACTACTACTTACTATATAATAATAGTAATTCATCAGAAGAAGTCATAAATTCCACCCTCTGTGATACTTACACTGTTTTCAGAACCTAAAATTTCAGTCACTGACATGTCCTGAACTGGAATCTATATAGCATTAGGATTGAAGGGAGATCCATTCCTAGCTGCTAAATATAGGGTTGGAAAATTTAACTAAGAGTTGGTTGATGAGTTATCATAGCTAGCATAACTAACATCAACATCATGGTCATCAGGAATAGATGCAGAAGTGGAGGATGAGGCACATAAAATCATTTTTAACTCTTGAAATTCCCATACATGGAGTATATTATTCTAAAGCATGTTGTGGAGAGAATCCTGGAGTTGATGGACTCTCCTTCCAGCTTCTTATAATTTCTTTTTTCTATCTTCACTTGATTTCAAGGCTTCTTTGTATTTCCTTTCAAAATCATCGGTTCTCTATTTTTCTGAGAGTGAAAATTCCTGAATTAACAACAACTTATCAACTTCTGTAGCAATTGTTTCCATTATGATGGTGTTGTCTACAATCGAATCATCTATAAAAACATGGATTTGTTTTACAGCCAAAGTTTGTGTTTCTTCCTGTTTGCTGAAAAATATTTCATATGTTACATTATTACAACCCATACTTTACATACATTGTTATTACTTTAGAATTTAAGCATACTTATTAAAACATATAACAAAACCATGAAAGGACCGTATAGGTATAGTGTCTTTAGAAACTGGGAAACATAAACAACTGGTTCATCAAATCATCTACATTGTCTCTCATTTATTTCATCATATATAGAGTCCCTTTTGGAATATTCTACTTAATGCCCTTCTTACAGACCTAGGGAATAGAAAACATACAAAAGGGTGAGCTCAAATGCTCAGTAAGTGGTAAACAAAGGAAATTTCAATCATATCATATCCATAAGAACAGAACATTTTAAAAATCTTAACCTGCAAAAGAGATCATAATATTATGACATGGGATAAATCATAGTAGTGAAAATTAATCCCAAATAATCATAACATAAAACATGAAACTTTTTGGAATACACATATAATCATAGAAAAACATTTAATTTTATTCCAGACTGATTTCCAAGACTAACATAGTGGACAAAGTCCATTACTGAACCGAGTTCACTCCTCGTTCCAGTCCCGTATCACTGAACCTGATTAACTTTCCGTTCCATCCATCTCTATCTCATGAGATATAAATCTTTACCCAATGCATTGGAGAGAGATATAATTCCCACCCATCTGATAATGAAAACCATTCTTATGTGTGCCACAAAATCAAAAACCATACGTCATAGCATAACCCATGTAATAAAAATGGGATTCATAAACATCATGACATCATAACATAATCCATAAAGGACTTCATAAGAATAATTCCATCATAACATAATCAAATTAATGTAATAATAGCGATAGAAACAGAGCCATATATTATCTTAGATGGAAAATAATTTTGATAAAACACTTGAACTCTATTCCTGAGAAAAATATCTTTCTTCTTCAAAAATTTTTTTCCTTTCTCAACATGTCATAAAATTTTAAACTAAAAAAAGTTAATTGAAAATAAACTTGAATAATTTTAAAGGAATCTTAATGGAAATAATGTTCTATGAAATCATAAAAATCCATTCACGCCGTATAAGTTAAAAAATAAACATTCTTCTCGTACTTTGGCTGGAAAAGTCAAAAAGTACCTCGTACTGAAAAAGAAAAAAGATTCCTTTCATATCATTTACTAAAAATAAACCGATAGGTAAAATTGTATTTAATAAATTATAGGAGGATAAAATTATATTACATATTGACGAAACATGGATGTGGATGATAAATATGCCCCAGTAAATACCGAATTATAAACAATCTCGAATAAAAATTGAGATTGCAAGATTTTCCCTTACCTTAAGTCTGATATGCTTTGTATGTATCCGAACCTCTTGTATAATGATTTAAATAATTTCATTGACTTATTAAAGAATCATATATGGTCATATTCTTATCTTCTTATTTGTAATATTTCATTGCTACTTGTTATTCGGGTGTTCATTGCTTTATGTTCTTATGCATGTTTTGTCAAATAAATTCTTATTCCACTTTTTAGGTTATAGATACCTCCTTTAAAGAATGTTATTAATGTAATATATATCATATTTATTTATTAAATTAATTTATATAATCATTATTCAATGAAGATCATGTAGAACGAGTCGCATCACATCGTGGAGATGGTAGGCCGTACGTACGCACGAGCCATGATATCGTTCCTATGATCGTGGAATTGTATTGAAATGTATGTATACTATTTCAGAATCAATATAAATTTCAAATAATCATATATAGTTATTCTTTACACCATTATACCCATCCAATTAAGGTAGTGGTATAAAACAGATTACACCACAGCGTGGAGATGGTATTTCGTACGTACGCACACGCGGTGATTTTGTTTTCCATAGGATGGATAGAAGGTGAAATAGGGTTGTTTCATATTTATAAAAACATATTAGTATATGAGTGATACTGATGTTATTTCTTCATAATGAAACAACTAAAGAACATGAAGTAGAAGAATAAATAAATTTGGAAGAATCGGTAACGGATATTACCTCTTCTTCGACACGCCTCTTTGAAACCTCCTCTTAGGGCACTAAAATTGGTCTTTGAAGAATACCAGGACCTCTAGTATGTTGATAAGGAAATTGAGAAGCGAAATGGGAAGGGGTTGGCCAAGGTTGAAGGCCAAAAATTGTGTGAGAAGGAGAGGTAGGAGGTTCCCTTTTATAAGGGAGGAGAGGGGCGCCTTTGGAAATATAAAAAATATTAATTTATAATAAATTCCAACCCCACATAAAAACAACCAAAATTACTCAAATTTGAATATTAGATGATATAGTGTTTTAATATAATCAAAAAAATAAAATTTAGACATGTTGGGAATTTATTTTAAACATTATCAACCTGGTTTATCCTTATTTAATCTATTTAATTTCATTTGTGGTAATAATATTCTAAATTTTAAGTCATTATAAATAATTTCTTATATGTTGTTAATTGTCCATAATTTTATACTTTATGAAATCTTAGACCATATAAATTTTAATTTATAATTTTTAAATATTTTTGTGATTTTTAAACAATTTTATAATATGTTATTTTTATAAAAATAACAATAGTGTCAATTTTGACAGTACTCATTTATTTGAATTAAAATAATATCCACACAAAAGATATGTTCTAACTAAAAGATTTAATAGATTAATAACATGTCATATTTATCTAGAAAATTCTTGGAGTAAATTAAATAGTTCATATAATATTTATTTTAATATTTTTAAAACCATTTATTTGATATTTCAATCAATAAAATAATTTCAACATCACTATTGTGTCATAATTAATGATAATTATCTAATCCCTAAAAATTATAAATAAATTCACATGATGTAGATAATTTTATTATATTTCTGTAGACTATTAATTTTTGAATTTTTATGAAGTTTATTACTAAATTAAAATTATTACACTTATAAGATTTAAGAGAGTGACATATTGTCACTTTCTTTAGTTTTAATAATAATTACATCATTATCATGGTCAAATGTCCATGAAATGAATCTATTAAGACCTTTAGGTGATATGGGTCGACTTTTATTCATCCAATAGAATTTTTTCAAGTGTTAGGGTAATTTTACAATCTTATTTTTACCCTTAATTACACGATTTACCTTTAACTGTAGCAAATACAAATTACCGTAGTTACTATTCGTAATATCAAAAAAATAAAAGTAACCTATTAACATAATTTGGACCCAATGAATCCAAATTTGGAATCCATTTTTCAATTTAAAACCCATAATTTTTAGTAATTAATTTAAAATTAATCCCGTTGTTAAGCAAACGGGTTTTAAAAGTTAAAACATTGGCAAAGATTGAAATGTTTTTACCTATGAATTCAATGTAAAATTAATGATAATGACATAAATTATATTAAATGGTAAAAATACATTCTATTTATACTTTAAACCCATTAAAGAATATATTTTAACCATATAAATTATTTTGATGAAAAAATTTGTTTTCAATTAAAAATTATGGTATTTTTACTATTCATTAAAATATGAAACTTATCAGAAAAGTATAAAAAATTTATCCAATGTAAATTTTTATATAATGATTCAAAGGAAGAATTTAATTTTGTAAAATTTTACTTATAATCTTGTAAAAATTAGATTTAAAATGGGTGTGCCATCAAAAAGCGGAAAACTGCATTTTTGAAAAAAATAATTCTTTTATCCAAAAAATTGATTATTTCCTTGTATCATATGTAAAATGAATTCTAATGTTATATAAAATTCAAAATGTTGTTAATATTATTTATAATTGATAATTTATATAATATTTAATAACATATCGTTATTTAGTGAGACTCGATATTGCGTACAACACACGCTATCGAGGAAGGTTTCTCTTGCGTATAACGCAAGCCAAGCTAGTGTTGTGTGTAGTGAAATATTCCTTTGATTTTGTGTATAACATAAGACATAAAAAAATGTTTCTCATAAAATATCAGGGTGTTACATTATACCCCCCTTAAAATGAATTTCTCCCTCAAAATTCGTCACTTCGTAACAAACAAATGAGGATACCTATCCCTCGTCATATCCTCAAGCTCCCATGTAGCTTCTTCTAATTGGTGGTTCCTCCATAAAACTTTCACCAAGAGAGTTGTCTTGTTCCGTAGAAATTTTTCGCTACGATCTAGAATCTCTATCGGCTATTCTTCATAAGAAAGATCTTGCTCCAACGGTACAACTTATGAGCTTAGTACATGTGAAGGATCAGGTATGTACTTTCTTAGGAGAGATACATGGAACACATTGTGAACTTGAGAGAGATTTGGTGGAAGCGCCAATCGGTAAGCTACCTTCCCAACACAATCCAGTATTTCAAAAGGACTGATATACCTAGGGCTCAGCTTGCCCTTCTTTCCAAATCTCATTACACTCTTCCAAGGAGATATTCATAAGAACACTTTATCACCCACTTCAAACTCTAGGTATTTTCTTTGGTTATCAGCATAAATTTTTCGTCAACTTTGAGCTTCTCTTATGTGTTGTTGAATATATTTGACCTTTTCTACCATTTTATCAACAAGATCAGGTCCTAATTACATTCTTTCCCCAACTTCATCCTAGCAAGTTGGTGTTCTGCATTTCTTTCCAAAAAGGGATTCATAAGGAGCCATCTGAATACTGGAGTGAAAGCTATTATTATAAGAAAATTCCACCAAAGGTAGGTGTTGATACCAACCACCTTTGAAACACATAAGGAAATCTCTTAGCATGTCTTCTAGAGTTTGAATTGACCTCTCAGACTGACCATCTGTTTGAGGATGATAAGTAGTGCTGAAACTCAACTCTGTATCTAGAGTATGCTGAAGACTTTTCCAGAACTTCAAGGTAAACCTCGGATCCCGGTTAGATATAATGGAAAGTGGTACTCCATGTAATCTTACCACTTCCTTTACATATATCCTGGAAAGCTGATCCAGAGAGAAATCTTCTCTAATAGCAATGTAGTGTGGTGACTTCGTAAGACGATCAACTATGACCCAGATAGCATTATTGCCTTTGGATGTTTTAGGAAGTCCGGTGACAAAGTCCATAGTGATGTTTTCTAATTTCCATTCGGGTATGGGTAATGGTTGTAACATCCCCTTAGACTTCTGTCTCTCAGCTTTAACTTGCTGACAAACCAAGCATCGAGAGACATATTCAGCAACATCTCTTTTCATGCCATTCTATCAGAAGTACTCTTTCAGGTCCCTATACATCTTCGTGCTTCCAGGATGAATAGAGAATGAAGAACTATGAGCCTCATCTAGCAGCTCCTTCTTTAATTCTGGGATGGGAGGAACACAAACCCGATTCCTGAACCTTAGTATCTCATCACAATCAAGGTTGAATTCATGAACATTTCTCACCTTCTTTTGTAACTCTACATCTTCTTTTTGTGCCTCTTTAATCTTTACATGTATAGATGGTTGAACATTAATTTGAGAAAGATAAGATTTTCCCCTTCCGTTATAATTCCAAGATCCATCCTTTGTAAATCCATAAATATTGAATCTGTTGGGATCCTCATCATGGATAAGCTATCATGGTCTTATCAACTTAAAGCATCCACCACCTTTTTTTCTTTCCCAGGGTGATAATGAGTTGAGAATTTGTAATACTTAATCAACTCCAACCATATTATTTGGTGCATATTCAGCTCCTTTTGTGTGAAAATATACTTTAAACTTTTATGATCAGTTTAAATATCACACCTTTCACCATAAAGATAATGCCTCCATATTTTTAATGAAAATATTACCACGGCTAACTCCAAATCATGAGTTGGGTAATTTTGATCATGGATTTTCAACTGTCGTGTGGCATAAGCTATCACAATATCATTTTGCATGAGAACACACCCTAGTACCTTCTTGGTTGCATCACTGTAGATCACAAACCTTTCTCCAGTACACGGTTGTGTGAGAACAGGTGCACTAGATAACCTTATTTTTTAATCTTTAAAATTCTCTTCACACTCCTCCATCCAAAAAAACTTAACTCCTTTTCGAGTCAACCTGGTGAGTGGATTATATAACCTTGAAAAATCTTTCACAAAATGTTGATAATATCCATCCAGACCAAGAAAACTTCGAATCTCAGTTACTATTGTTGGTCTCGACCATCTTTTGATAACCTCTGTTTTTGCTAAATCCACAGATATCCCCTCTTTTGAGATTATGTGACCCAAAAATGAAACTTTTTGAAGCCAAAATTCACACTTGGTAAATTTGGCATAAAGCTTCTCCTTTCTTAGGTTCTTTAATAAAATTCTCAAGTGATCTTAATTTTCTTCCTTGCTCTTTGAATATACAATAATATCGTCTATAAAGACTACCACAAACTAATCAAGATAGTCTCTAAAGACTCTATTCATTAGATCCATGAATATAATAGGGGAATTAGTAAGACCAAATGGCATTGCTATAAATTCAAAGTGTCCATACCTTGTACAGAAAGCAGTATTTGGTATATCCTCTTTTTTGACCCTTAATTGATGATACCCTGAACGAAGATCTATCATGGAAAAGTATTGAGCTCCACGTAGTTGGTCAAATAAGTCATCAATGCGTGGGAGAGGATATTTGTTCTTGATAGTGATCCTTTAAAGTTCTCGATAATCAATGAAAAGTCTCTTTGATCCATCTTTTTTCTTAACAAATAGAATAGGTGCTCCCCAAGGTGATGCACTAGGGCGTATGAATCCTTTATCAAGATTCTCTTGTAGTTGCTTCTTTAATTCCTCCAACTCAATTAGGGACATTCTATATGGTGTCTTTGAAATAGGCATGGCACCCGGTATGAGTTCTATTGAAAACTCAACTTCACGATTTGGTGGAAGACCTGGCAATTCCTCCAGAAAGACATCTTCAAACTCTCGTACAATGGGAATATTATTAATTGTGAGTTTCTCTCAAACCATTTGAGATAAATAACTTTCATTTATTGGAATCAAGACCCATAAGATGGAAGAAATTTCCACTGGAAGTTTATGTTCATCCTTGCATCGATAGATGATAGTAGATTGATCGGGAATATTAAATGTGATTTCCCTTATTTGGAAATTAATATGAGCTCCGTATAAAGAAATCCAATCCAGGCCAAGAATCACATCAAATTACACTATACGAAGGATCACAAGATTTGCAGGAATCACTTTCCCACAAACTTCAATCGGATAATAATTGTAAACTTTTGATGAGACCGTTGTGCCATTAGGAGTTGTCACAGCTAACTCAACATCTAATTGTTGAGGTAATACAGTGATACCCTTAGAAAATTATTCATAAATAAATGAGTGAATGGATCCAAAATCAAATAAAACATTTTATACTTTAGAGTGGATGGTAAGTGTACCTTTCACCACTTCGTTATCAAACTCCATATTGCCAATAGAAATTGCATGCGACTTTCCTTTGTGTTTGGCCTTAAGAGTTTTTTGACATCGATCATCATCAACAACCCTTGGATTTGGGCATTGATTGGCATAATTCCCCATCTCCTTGCACTTGAAACATTGAAGTGTTAGAGGTTCATTCTGTGTTTCCCTTTCTTTGTTCACATCATTAGACATATTCTTCCCATTATTTCAACATTCAACTTCCCGATGACCTTATTTTCCATACTTAAAACATTTACTTGTCCCTTTAAGACAATTACCTCTATGTTTCTTTCCACAATTTGAGCATAAAGTAAAACTCATCTTCTTTTCAGTGTGGTCTTTAGATTTTCCTTTGAATTCCATTTTCCTCTTCTTATCAAACCCATATGATTGATAGGTTACTCTAATCTCCATCTCAACCTTGAGAGCATATCAAACAATTTCCTCGTAGCTATTGAAGTCCCTTATGGCTAACGCCCTTTGAAGACTTGGTTTTAAGCCACTAAAGAATCGATCGATTTTACTCTCAGGTTGGATAATAATTCCGGAAGCGTACCTTGCAAGTCTTGTAAAATTTTATTCGTAGGTACCAATAGATTCATCATCCTTTTTCTTGAGTTCAAGAAACTCTTTCTCCATCTTTTTTCGAAGAATATGAGGGAAGTTATTATTGAAAAATAAGTTCTTGAACTCGTCCCATTCCATGGACTCAATTTCATCCCTTTGACTCGTATTCTTGATAAGATTCTACCATTGATCAGCTTCACCTTCCAAACGATATACTACTAAGATGACTTTATCATGTTTAGAACATTGTAGAACTGAAAATATCTTTTCAGTGGTACTGATCCATTGTTCATCCACTAATGGATCAGAAGACCCGCTGAATGAAGGTGGACAATGTCTCATGAAGGATTCAACAGAATGTTGCTCCTTCTTTTTCTCGTTTGGAAGCCCTATATGATTCATAGCTCGAGAAAGTTGTGTGAGCATGGCTACAAGATTTTTCATTCTAGCTCCCATAACGTTTGGTTGCTGAGGGGGACAATAATTGCATTGCCCGTCGCATTTATCATTAACACGGTTCCTTCGGGTTCCAGCCATTGACTAAAACCAAGAAGCATAGTGTGAGAAACACTAATCATAATAGGAAAACTACATAATCAAGAATAAAATTTCACACTTTAGGTCTTATCATTGGTTGCTAATGGCCATTTCTAAAACACTAAGATTATTTTCTATGCTTAGACATATCCTTAGGGTTCTTAGTAAGTTTTTCACATCTGAGTTTCCAAAGGTTAACTATACCTTTCCTCTGATACCAACTATAATGACCCATAATTTACATACATTGTTATTAATTCAGAATTGAAGCATACTTATTACAACATATAAAAACCATGAAAGGACCGTATAGGTATAGTGTCTTTAGAAACTAGGAAACATAAACAATTGGTTCATAAAATCATCTACATTGTCACCCGTTTATTTCATCATATCTAGAGTCCCTTTTGGCATATTCTACTTAATACCCTTCTTCCAGGCCTGGGGAAAATAAAACACACAAAAGGGTATGATCAAATTCTCAGTAAGGGGTAAATAAAGGAAATATCAATCATGTCATATCCATGAGAACATAACATTTTGAAAATCTTAACCTGCAAAAGAGATCATAATATCATGACATGGGATAAATCATAGTAGTGAAATGTAATCTCAAATAATCATAACTTAAAACATGAAACTTTGTGGAATAAACACATAATCATAGAAAATCATTTCATATTATTCAAGACTCATTACCAATACTATCATAGCGGACAAATTCCATTACTGAACTGAGTTCACTCCTCGTTCCAGCCCTGTATCACCGAACTAGATTAACTTGTCATTCCAGCCATGTCTATCTCATGAGATATAAATCTTTACCCAATGAATTGGAGGGATATATAGGTCCCACCCATCTCATAATGAAACCATTCTTATGTGTGCCAAAAAATCATAAACCATACATCATAGCATATTCCATGTAATAAAAATGGGATTCATAAACATCATGCCATCATAACATAATCCTAAAAGGACTTAATAAGAATAATTCCATCATAACATAATCAAATCAATGTAATAATAGGGATAGAAACATAACCCTATATTATCTTAGATGGAAAATAATTTTGATAAAACACTTGAACTCTATTCCTGAGGAAAATATCCTTCCTTCTTCAAAAACATGTTTCCTTTCTCAACTTTTCATACAATTTTAAACTAAAAGAAGTTAATTGAAAATAAACTTGAAAATTTGTAAAGTAATCTTCAAGGAAATAATGTTCTATGAAATCATAAAAATCCATTCACACCATATAAGTTAAAAAATAAACATTCTTCTCGTAATTTGGCTGGAAAAGTAAAAAAGTACCTCATACTGAAAACGACAAAAGATTCCTTTCATATCATTTACTAAAAATACACCGATAGGTAAAATTTTATTTAATCAATTATAGGAGGATAGAAATAATATTAAATATTGACGAAACATGTATGTGGATGATAAATATGCCCTAGTAAATACCGAAGTATAAACAATCTCGGATAAAAATTGAGATTGCAAGATTTTCCCTTACCTTAGGTCTGATATGCTTTGTACGTATCTGAACCTCCCGTATAATGATTTAAATAATGTCATTGAATTATTACAGAATCATATTCATTTTTTTGATATCATATATGGTCATATTCTTATCTTCTTATTAGTAATATTTCATTGCTACTTGTTATTCGGGTGTTCATTACATTTTGTTCTTATGTATGTTTTGCCGAATAAATTCTTATTCCTATTTTTAGGTTATAGACACCTCATTTATAGAATGTTATTAATGTAATACATATCATATTTATTCATTCAATTCATTTATATACTCATTATTCAATGAAGATCATGTAGAACGAGTCGCATCACATCGTGGAGACGGTAGGTCATACGTACGCACGAGCGATGATATCGTTCCCATGATCGTGGAATTATATTGAAGTGTATGTATACTATTTAAGAATCAATATAACTTTACAATAATTATATATAGTTATTCATTACACCATTATACCCATCCAAGTAAGGTGGTGGTGGAAAACAAATTACACCGCGGCGTGGATACGGTATTCCGTACGTACGCACGCGCGGTGATTTCGTTTTCCATAGGATGGATAGAAAGTGAAATTGGGTTGTTTCATATTTATAATAACATATTATTATATGAGTGATACTGATGTTATTAATTCATAATGAAACAACTAAAGAAGAGAAAGTATAAGAAGAAATAAATTTGAAAGAATCGGTAATGGATATTACCTCTTCTTCGACACGCCTCTTTGAAACCTCCTCTTAGGGCACTAAAATTTGTTTTTGAAGAAGACCAGGACCTATAGTATGTTGATAAGGAAGTTGAGAAGGGAAATGGGCAGGGGTTGGCCGATCTTGAAGGCTCAAAATGGTGTGATAAGGAGAGGAAGGATGTGCCCTGTTATAAGGGAGGAGAGGGGCGCCTTTGGAAATATAAAAAATATTAATTTATAATAAATTCCAACCCCACATAAAAACTTCCAAAATTACTCAAATTAGAAGATTATATGATATTGGGTTGTAATATCATCAACCTATAAAATTTAGACATGTTGGGAATTTATTTTAAACATTATCTACTTGATTTATCCTTATTTAATCTATTTAATTTTATTTGTGGTAATAATATTCAAAATTTTAAGTCATTATAAATAATTACTTATATGTTTTTAATTTCCCATAATTTTATACTTTATGAAATTTTAGACCATATAAATTTTAATATATTATTTTTAAATATTTTTGTGATTTTTAAAGTATTTTATAATATGTTATTTTTATAAAAATAACAATACTGTCAATTTTGACACTATTCATTTATTTGAATTTAAATAAAATCCACACAGAAGACATGTTTAAACTAAAAGATTTATTAGATTTATAACATTTCATATTTATCTAGAAAATTCGTGGAGTACATTAAATAGTTCATATAATACTTATTTTAATATTTTTAAAACCATTTATTTTATATTTCAATTAATAAAATAATTTCAACATCACTATTGTGTCATAATTAATGATAATTATTTAATCCCTAAAAATTATAAATAAATTAACCTGATGTAGATAATTTTATTATATTTTTGGAGACTATTCAGGTTTGAAGTTTTATTAATATTTTCACTAAATTAAAATTATTCCACTTATAAGATTTAAGAGAGTGATATATTGTCACTTTCTTTAGTTTTAATAATAATTACATCATTTTCATGGTCCAAGGTCCACGAAATGAATCTATTCCGACCCTTAGGTGATATGCGTATACTTTTATTCATCCAATAGAATTTTGGCACGTGTTAGGATAATTTTAAAATCATATTTTTACCCTTAATTACCCGATTTTCCTTTAACTGTAGTAAATTAAAATTACCATAGATACTATTCATAATATCAAAAAAATAAAAGTAACCTATTAACATAATTTGGACCCAATGAATCAAAATATGGAATAAATTTTTTCAAAATTCAAAACACATAAATTGCACTAATTAATTTAAAATTAATCTCGTTGTTAAGAAAATGGGTTTTAAAAGTTAAAACATTACCAAAGAATGAAATGTTTTTACCTATGAATTCAATTTAAAATTAATGCTAATGACATAAATTATATTAAATGGTAAAAATATATTCTATTTATACTTTAAAATCATTCAATAATATATTTTAACCATTTAAATTATTTTGATGAAAAAAGTTGTTTTCAATTAAAAATTAATATATTTTTACTATTCATCAAAATATGAAAGTTATCAGAAAAGTATCAAAAAATTATACAATGTAAATTTTTATATCCTGATTCAAAGGAATAATTTTATTTATAAAATTGTACTTATAATCTTGTCAAAAATTATATTTAAAATGGGTGCACCATCAAAAGGCGGAAAACTGCATTTTTGAAAAAAATAATTCTTTTATCCGAAAAAATTGATTTTTTCCTCATATCATATGTAAAATGAATTCTAATGTTATATAAAATTCAAAATGTTTTTAATACTATTTATAAAGTCTACTTTATATAATATTTTAATAGCATATCGTTGTTTAGTGAGACTCGATATTGCGTACAACACATGCTATCGAGGAAGTTTTCTCTTGCGTATAATGCAAGCCAAGGTAGTGTTGTGTGTAGTGAAAGATTCATTTGATGTTGTGTATAACATAAGACATAAAGAAAATATTTCTCATAAAATATTAGGGTGTTACATTCATCCACTTTTTTCAGCATAATTTTCTAGGCATGCTGAAGGTTTGCAATCTCCTCATCTTTTTCTTCATCCAAATCACTCTTCAGCCATTTCTATAATTCCAATTTCCAGGAAAGATCCTCCACATATATTTATGTATGTTATTTCTACTCTCTGTCTCTATATATATATATTTATTTAATGTTTGTTTTCACTTTCTCTTAACATGTTTTGTATACATACAAGTTCTATTGTATATAATAGATTACTCAAAGACGGGCTAGAAAATTAAATCAAAATTTAGAAGAAGAAGAATTATAATCCATAATATTATTAACTTTGTACTAGAATCTTGTGATTGTGTTAATTCAATGATTTTATAGCATCCAAAAACTTAGTGTCAATGTCTTAAATTCTGAATCAGGAACTATAAGAACCACTAAAATCCACAAAATCCTATTCCATTTACCCTTTTCTGAAAATAAACCCCCATATTGGTTTAAAATCACCAATTTCTTCAGTAGAAAGATGATTAAAACCGAAAATTTCAAATGATCAGTGAATAAAAAATGAAACTGTTTCTTTAATAACTATTTCAAATCAATTAGGCATCTTAACAACTTCTATTTTCTACTCTCTCAAAATGAATACAAGATTTCCATTAGAGAGTCTGAAGAAAATATTACTTTCTTGATGCTTTTCAGCCATTAAAAATCACCCACGTTTTTCTAGAGATAATTTCAATCCCAATAAAGCTTAACCACAATTGATGGCCTTGAAAACCCTCAGAATCAGCGGATCCCCTAGCTACATTAACCATAAAATTTAATCAATTTCAATTATTCGGTGTCAGGAAAATCTAAAAAAATGTTCTCAATATTAAGAGTTGTACACTTTTGATGTTTTTATACATATTTTTTGTATATATTTATTATATATATAAATTTTGTATACACATGGGTTCTCAACATTAAGAGATTTCCACTTTTCATATTCTTTATGATTTTCTTGTATGCATATTCTGTATGCACTTTCATTTCAATACATGTATATTGGACTTTCAGTTTATCAAAAATACAATGTCTTCTTAAATTTTTTAATCTACATGATAAAATTGTATAACCTTTATTCATTAATATACTATTTTTATGCTCACTTTTAATCTGTAATGTCAATGATATGAAATCTCTGTTACTAACAGTATTTACAATACTTGCATTCATATCATCAGTCTTATAATTTTGGGAAAATGAAACAAATTATATTGTACCTTCTTTTACTCTTACACATTTATTACAAGACTCTTGTATTGTTCATTAATGGTGAATATCCATGATGGATCTTTTTGAGGGGTTTTCCTATACTTTATGATTTCTAAAAAGGCTTTTATAAGTTCCTCAATATAATGTTTTTTTGGGCGTTAATTTATATGGACTGAGAATTTTTAAAACATGTGTTTTTTTCTTTTAGTATGTGAGAAATTATGGCACAGTGAATAACATGTGACCATCAAATCATAGGTATTTAATTTTTTTATTATTTTTTTTCTTTCCATTCGTTGTAGTCATTTTTTGGAGCTATTAATTTTTGTAGAACTTCCCATTCTTGACCAAATAAGGTAAGTATTCCTCACCCAATGTGATACTCAGAAATTGAGATACTCAGGTGAGTTTACAATATTGAAGTGCCGGATTTGTGCATACATTTTCATACATTCTATTGAGTATCAAAACATGTTTTCCCATGCATTGGGACTACTAGGTTTTTTTCCTACCTTTTCTCTAGCATCTCTTCTATGATATGGTCACCCATTCACACCCGTATGTGTACATCGCAAATCAATATCATCCACCTAAAAATCATAATAGTAATATATAAAGCTAACTTGACCATGGGATCCTTGAGCTTCATGTTTTATCCCCACAACTACCATCTATTCTCCTCTAGTATTTTATAAAACGAGTTCTCCTTGCCTTATTAAATATCCTTTAGATAATGAATGAACTTCCCTGCATGTATTTCCATTGATTCATTCTGAAAATACCCAAAACATTGTGTGAAATGGATTTCCATCATCTGTATTTTTTGGTCACTCTCCCCTAGTACAAGCATTGTGACACCCATGTGATGGTTGGATTCTCTTCCTTGTCATCGCAGACATCCTTATCTAGTTGGAGCTCATCATACATCTCTCCCTAGATATAGATTATCATGACGTGGTAGAGGTCACATATACCATTTCGGACCACCCAATGATGCAGGAGAAATTTTTTGGTCCCTGGTGTCCAATTTCTCAGCAGCTCTGGAAGGAATTCCTGATTATTGTAGATGTGGAATTTTGATCACTATGTTGGATCATAGATCCCAACACACTATATATCCAACTAAAATTCATGACAGAACAAACATACCCAGTATACCCTAGCCCCTCTTTTCAAGAAGTTTCTATAATGAAGCATGTCCTAGTAATATGTCAATAATCCTTGAATTTAAAAGTGGAAATGGATTAGTTTAGAAATGAGGGGGGTGGTGTAGGTTGGGGGGTGTCTGTCTAGGAAGGAGGAGAGTGGGTGCCAGGGGGTCTATCCAAGAAGGGAGGGGTGGGGGTGTCCAGGAGTGGGGGTGCAAGGGGGGTCTAATTATTTAATGTTATCTAATTAGGAATAGAGTTATGGGAATCTGATGTTGATTTTGTTTCTTTTTAGGTACTTCAATGAGAACATCCAGGTTGAGTGAAAAATATAAAAGGATGGTTGGATGATTAAAAAGAATAAAACTTCATCATATCATCACAGGGGAGTACATAATTTGGTTTTTACTTATTTAGAACAATTCATTCATGTTGTCACTTAATGGAACTCTTGCATGTGTGTGAAGGTGCTTATACCCAGTGGGGGAGCAACAACTTTTAATTAGAAAGATCCAATAGCCGAAGTGGACGGTTTGGTTCCACCTTGAGGTAGGATCCCACTTCTAGCCTCTTTAATTCAAGAATGATTTAAAATTAATTTAGCTTTTTTATTAATTCTTCTTAATTATATTTAATTGAATATCTTGAATAAGTGTTCTTTAATATAATTGTTTCATTTGATAAATAAACTCATGTTTTTATAATAAAACCCCTCCAACGGAGGTGCGCTGTCTGTGAAAAATCACAGTGATAGTTATGTTGATCTTGTTGCTTAAATTATTTCATTTGATTTGTGCTGAATGAGTTTTAGAATAGATGTTAAATATAATTAAATGAATTGTGTGATAAAGCAATGTCATGATTTTATAATAAAACCCCTCCAAAAGAGGTGCGTTGTCTTCTAAACCAAAGAGTAGTGATAATTATTTGTATCATGTTTGGATTTTCCTCTTGTTGGTGTTTGTTTTGTGGCTAGTTAGTTTTTGTTTTCATTAAATAATAAAAATTGGATTATCATACTCATTTAACTCAAAGGACATTTCCCGATTATGCATATTCCTTGACCATGACACATTCATTTTCACTCTTTGAATATTGTAAATTAAATTTCCATGTTTAGGAAAAGTGAATGAATTTGTAAATGGTTCGTGTAGGGTGTATGATTATTTTCCATCATTTTGTTTCCCTTTAGATGTTGCATCACTGTGTCACTCACTACAACCTTCTCTGGTGATCCCTTGTTATAGCATATTAAATTGTTGATCTGTTCTATCATCTGTTGGCGGGGTGACGGTCGGAATGTTTCCCCGCCTCCTCCCGCTCCCTTCGCTCTTGGACGGAAGATGCTACCCTGCGGATGTCACTAGATAGGGCCAACACGCCGCAGTCTTGTCGCGGTCACACCGTGATTTGGCATTGCTCCAAGATGACACCCCGCGTCGTTTTATAGTGATAGTATTCTATGAGTCTTGTGATCAATGTTTAGACTGACTAATCACAATTTCTTTCAGTGGAGCGATGACCGGATTATTGCCCCGCCTCCTCCCACTTCCTTCACTCTTGGACAAAGATGTTGCCCTGCAGATGTCACTGGACCGATCCAATATGTCATGGTCACGCCGCGATCATTCCACAGTCACGCTGCGGTCATGCTGCGATTTGGCCCTGCTCCAAGACAACACCCCTTGGCAGTTCGCAGTGATAGTATTCCATGAGTCTTGTGATCAATGTTGAGACTTACTAATCACAATTTATGTCGACGGGGCGATGGTCGGAATGTTGCCCCGCCTCCTCCCACTCCCTTCGCTCCTAGCCAGAAGATGTTGCCCTACGGATGTTGATGGATCGGGCCAACACACCATGGTCACGCCGTGATTTGGCCCTGATCCTGGATGACACCTCATGACAGTTCATAGTGATAGTATTCCATTAGTCTTGTGATCAATGTTGAGACTGACTAATCACAATTTCTGCCAGCGGGGTGATGGTTGGAATGTTTCCCCGCCTCCTCCTGCTCCCTTCGCTCCAAGCCGGAAGATGATGCCACACAGATGTCGCTGGACCGGGCCAAAATTCCGCGGTCACGCTGTGGTCACCACGCGATCACACTGCGGTAATGCCATGATTTGTCCCTTCTCCAGGATGACACCCCACGGCGGTTCGCAGTGATAGTATTCCATGAGTCTTGTGATCAATGTTGAGATTGACTAATCACAATTTCTGTCGGCGGGGCGATAGACGGAATGTTGCCCCGCCTCCTCCCGCTCCCTTCACACCTGGCCGGAAGATGCTGCCCTGCAGATGTCGCTGGACTGGGCCAACACACCGCGGTCACGCCATGGTCACGCCGTGATTTGGCCCTGCTCCAGCCACATCCAACCTACACCATCCCCCTTCCACCTTCATTTCAGCCCACTACCACCAGCATTCCAGCCCGGAACAGCCCCCCTACCACCTTCGAATCAGCCCGCCCCATCCCCCCAGCACCCACAACCAGCCCCCATCCACCAGCATTCCAGCCCCCTTCCACCTGCATTCGAGCCCGCACCAGCCCCCATCCACCTTCAATCCATCCTTCACCAGCCACCACACCAGCCACCGTCCCCCACCCTCCTGAAAAACACTCATGCCAACCCTCTAACACCTGAAAAATAGCCCCATCCACCAGTTCCAGCCCTCACCATCCCCTTGCCTCCTACATCCCAGCCCGTACCAGCCCCTGCCACATGCCCAACAACCCCCAGCCGCCTACAATCCAGCCTGAACCATCCCCCTGCCACATATTCCAACCTGCACCATCCCCCTTCCATCCCCCTGTTTCCTGACTTCCCGCCCGCACCAGCCACTCCAGCCACCACACTAGCCCCCAGCCTCATGTATTCCTGGATGCGTGAGAAAAACTCCATGAAAATCACAAAAAGGAAAGGCGAAAGTGGATCCCCTTTCCTAATCCCTCTTTTCCTCGAAAAGTATCCATGTAACTGCCATTAATGTTCACCAAGAACATTGGGGTAGGGACCCATTTTTAACCCAAGATGAGAACCTAGCCGGAAAGTTGAGCAGATCCAAAGCGTCCCATAAAAAGTCACACCTGACCGAATCAAAAGCCTTGAATAAATCGATCTTGAAGGCATTCCTAGGAACCCCAGAATCAAGATGGTAGCCCCACAATAATTCATGGGTAACAAGATTCTTAGGATGAATTGGTTTTGGTACTGAAGGTTGAGGATATTTTTATCCAGTTTTAGATTTATGAGTCTCTTAAGGTTATTTTTGTAACCATCCTACTAGAGGGTCCAAGTTATATGTGGTTGAAGTCTATTATTCAGACTAAGCCAGACAAAGACTTTTTTTGGAAAAGTTTCAAGGAATTGTTCATTTAGAATTCTTTCATAATGAAGTGAAGGTACTGATGACTATAGAATTTTCTAGGAGGGGCTATCCAGGTGGGGTTTCCAAGGGCTATTCAGGGGGTTCTGTAGGGAAGGGGGAGGGTGTAGGTGGGGTGTCTAGGAGGGGTTATCCAAGGGGTGTCTAAGGGATGTCTGGGGGGTCTTCAGGGTAGGGGGAGGGTGTAGGTGGGTGTCTAGGAGGGGCTGTCCAGGGGGTGTCTAAGGGCTGTTTGGGGGGGTCTACCGAGCAGGGTGCAGGTGGGGTGTTCAAGGGCTGTCTGGGGGGTGTCGGGGGGTCTGCAGGGCAGGGGAGAGGGTTCAAGTGGGGTGTCTAGTACAGGATGTCCAGAGGTGTCCAAGGGATGTCCGAGGGGTTGGGGGGGTCTGTAGGGTAGGGGGAAGGGTGTAGGTGGGGTGTCTAGGGGGGCTATCCATGGGGTGTCCAAGGGTTGTCTGGGGGGGGGGGGGTGATTTGAAGAGATAAACCCACGAGCAATGAGACCTAACCTCATAGCAATAATTTGGCTAAGGATTTTTGGAAAGGTATTCCCACTAGATATAGGTCTGAAATCCTTTACATCCAAAACATTTTCCTTCTTTGGGATCAGGGTAATAAAATTGGAGTTGATTCTATAGGGCATTGAGGCATCGTTAAAGAAATCCCTCATAGCGTTAAGGAGATCATCACAAATTGTATACCAGTAGAACATAAAGAATTAATTTTTGAACCCATCAGGACCAGCCACACTCTCAAGATTTATAGAAAAAAGGGCACTCTTAACCTCATTCTCATCAAGGGATGCAACAAGGGAATAATATTTCCTCATCTCTCACATTGGTTTAATGAATTCACTGCATGTGTTGTTTCAACTTTCTTCGGAGGATGAATATTATAGATTTTGGACTTGTGGATTTTGGTCCTTTGGGGGTTGAGGAATGAAGGTTCTTAAATGGTCTCCGTACTTTTGCTTAGGTGATGATCCCCCCATTGTTCCTCTCTGGCTAGGGTTCCCGAATTTACCCCTTCACCTTTTCAAACAGAGTGCCTTATTTTCCATTGCTGGTCTATTTGGGCTACCCATAAAGACAGACTCTGCCACTTTAAACCTTACACACCCCTCTGCCTCTAGGATTTTCACTGAGGTCGATGCTTCTAAATCTTTCCCATCCTGATTCTGGATTCAAAATGGGGGTAATGGTTTTATTCAAGATGTGGTCTTTGAGAATGCCCCAACTTTTTGCAAAAAATGCTCACGAATTGGACACTCTATGAATGAATGTGTGACTCAATTTAATTACCCTCTACCTCCCCCTGTTTATAAATATATTTGGGTGGAAAAGGAAACCCCCATAATGCCCCCTGTTTATTAGAAGGTTACTACCAACTCAACTAATAACAAGAATCCCCATGGCCTCTCTAAGACTCAGCCCACCTCCCATTATGACGATGAGACCTTACACATCCCCAGGACTTCTAAATAAGGAAAGAAAGATACCTTCAATGCTGAATCGCCTATTATTGAAGTAAGCAAACATATACAAAAGGATACAGAGGAGGTGCAACCGAATCATGAAGATCCCTTGCATGTGGACCACAGAACTTCTAAACAAGGAAAGAAAGTATTCAATGCCGACTCACCTATTCTTGAAGAAATAAAACCTATACAAAGAGATAAAGAAGAGGTGCAATCGGATCATGAAGATCCCTTGCATGTAGATATTGACAAACCCTACCAATTAGAATAAGACTTCCTAAAATCAAGGGCTATGAAAGGGAAGAGAGCATTGGTTGACTCTGATGGTTTCATCACTCTAAGTGCTAGAAACACCTGGAAATGTAGGGATAATTCCAATTTTAAATGAAAAATTACCACATGTTCCCCAGATGCCAACATGAAGGACCAAAACACAATACCCCCACAGCCAACCTCTATTGAAAAAGTGTCTGCCTCATTAGATTCTTCAGCAAGCTCCTCTAATTCTTCTGACTCGGATGAGTCATCAAGTGAGGATGATGAAAATGACCCATCTTATAGGGATGCCTTTGTAATTGCAGAAAAGATTGATTTTCCAAATGACCTCGATGCATGGATGGATTAGAAAGACCCTAGTATATTTAGAATGTATAAAAATAGAGAGATGTCAGCGGATGCATATCTTGATATCAGAAAAAGGATGTTCATAAAAGTGGTAGAGGAATTTAAAATGAATCCAAGCTTCAATTTTAATGAAATCCCCTAGAAATTAAGCTTTTGAGATTCTTCTGATTATCAGAATTAGGTTCTTCTTTGTCTTGTTTTGTTTCTCTTTTTCAACTGGTTCTACTCAATGGCACTATACAGCGGATGTTTGCAGACCTGCACTATGGGGGCTTTGAAATGTACTCCTGCTAGTTTCAGAACATGCTTGATCATGCAGCCTTCTTGAATGAAGTTGTTATGAAGTTTCTTCTGGCGTTTGAGATATTTTGGATAAAGAGAAGCTTTAGTAATTGGATGCTTGGGTCAAATGTTAACAGAGTTTCTATTTTCCTTGATGTCATCAAAGGATGCTATTGGTTTTTCAAAGCATAAATTTGATTTTATGTTGGGTTGGTTTCTCAAAGGACTGGTAGGGGGAGAGGGGTAACTGGTATGGGGTGCAAGGGGTGGGGTGTCTAGGTTCTGGGGGGTGTCCAGGCAGATCTGTTCAGGGTTTGGGGGGTGTCCAGGTTCTTGGGGGTGTCCAACGGGGTGTCTAGGGTCTGGGGGGGTCTGTCCTGGGTCTATTTGGGGGGTCTGTCCAGGGGGTCTGGGGGATGTCCAGGTTTGGGGGGTTCTAGGGTCTATCCAAGCGGGTGGGAGGGGGTATGTCTAGAGAAGTGGGGGGTATGGGGGTGTCTAGGTTCTAGGGGGAGGGACTGGTAGGGGGACTGGCAGGGGGTGCAAAGGGGGGGGGTATCCAGGTTTTGGGGGTGTCTAGGGGGATCTGTCTAGGGTCTGGGGGGTGTCCATGTTTTTTTTGGGGGGGGGGGGGGTTCAGGGTATGTCCAGGAGGGTGGGAGGGGGGTATGTCCATGGAAGTGGGGTTCTAGGGGGTGTCCAATTTCTGGGGGGGGGGGGGTTTCAGGGTCTTTCTAGGAGGGTGGGGGTGGCTGTCCAGGGGAGTGGTGGTCTAGGCTATCCAGGGGGATTTGTCTAGGGTCTGGGGGGTGTCCAGGGTCTGTCTAGTGGGTATCCAAGGTCCGGGGGGGGGGTCTGTCCTAGGTCTATCTGGGGGGTGTCTAGGGTATGGGGGGTGTCCAGGGTCTATCCAGGAGGGGGGATTTGCATGGGCTTTCCAGGGGTGGGGGTTTATATAGGGTGGGGTGTCTAGGAGGGAGGGGGTTGCAGGGGGTGGAATACTGAAGGGGGGCTGTGTAGGGGGTGTGGGGGATATTTTTTATGGTTTTTCAGACCCTATAGACACGGTTTTTAACCATGGATATGGGTCTATTTCCATGGTTTTTTACCATGGCTATAGTTCTAATGCCACAGTTTCTAACTGTGGAAATAAATTGTGTCCCTCCTCTATTATAGCCACGGTTCTAAACTATGGCTATAGTGATATTACCATGGTTTTAACCATGGATGTATACCTATAGCCACGGTTGGAATCGTGGCTCTAGACCTATAGCCACAGTTCCAAACTGTGGCTATAAGTCTAGGCCTATAGCCACGCTAAACTAATCCATGGTTTCTCAAACCGTGGCTATTACCTATAGCCACGGTTTTAAACCATGGCTACAACCTGAATTTCTAGTAGTGTATAGGGTGTCTAGGGGGTGGGGTGTCCGGGGGGATGGGGGGGTGTCTGGGGGGTGGGGGTGGCCAGGGGGTGGGCTGGCTTTCCACGTGGGTGGCGGGGTTGTCCAGGGGGTGGGTAGGCTGTCTATAAGGGTGGAAGGGCTATCCAGGGGTAGGGGGTGTCCAGGGGGAGGGTGGGATTTCCATGGGGATGGGGGGATTTCTAGGGGTAGGGGTGTCTAGTGGGTATGCGGGATGTCCATGGGGGTAGCGGGGCTGTCCAGGGGGTACGAGGTGTCCAGGGGTGGTGGGCGGGCGGTCTACGGGGGTGGCGGGGCTGTCCAGGGGGTAGAGGTGTCAAGTGGGTGGGTGGGATGTCCATGGGGGTAGGGGTTCTCTAGGGGTTAGGGGTGTCCAGTGGGTGGGCGGACTTCCCACAGGGGTGGAGGGGCTATCCAGGGGGGGTACGGGGTGTCCAGGGGTGGGCGGGTTGTCCACGGGGGTGGGGGCTATCCAGGGGGTATGGGGTGTCCAAGTGGTGGAAGGGTTGTCCACAGTGGTGGCGAGGCTGTCCAGGGGGTAGTGGGTGTCTAGGGGGTGGGCGGGCTTTCCAAGGGGGTGGGGGCTACCCAAGGGGTAGGGGTGGCCATGGGGGTGGGCGGGCTATCCATGGGGGTGGCAGGGCTATCCAGGGGGTGGGCGGGATTTCCACGGGGGTGGGGGATTTCTAGGGGTACAGGGGTGTCTAGGGGGTGGGTGGGAAATCCAATAGGGTGGTGGTGTTGTCTAGGGGTGTAGGTTGTGTCCAGGGGATGGGTGGGCTGTCCACGGGGGTGGAGGATGTCTAGGGGGTAGGGGGTGTCTAAGGGGTGGGCGGGCTCTTCACGGTGGTGGGAGGGGCTGTCTAGGGGGGTAGGGGCTGTCCAGGGGGTGGGAATGCTTTCCACAGGGGTGGTGGGGCTGTACTGGGGGATAGGGGTGTCCAGGGGGTGGGCGGGCTGTCTTCGGGGGTTGGGGGAGTCCACGGGGATGGGGGTGTCTAGGGAGGTGGGGGTTATCCAGGGGGTTGTGTGGATTTCCCCAGGGGTCGGGGGTGTCTAGGGGGTGGGGTGTCTGGGGGGGGGGTGGGGGTGTCCCAGGGGTGGTGGGGGTGTCCTAGTGGGTGGGTGGGCTTTCCATGGGGGTGGGGGCTATTAGGGGGGTACAGGGTGTCCAGGGGGTGGTTGGGTTGTCCACGAGGGTATGGGGTGTCTAGGGGGGCGGCAGTCCAAGGGGGTACGGGGTATCCGGGAAGGTGTCATGGATGGGGGTGTCCTGGGGATGGGTGAATCAGTAACATAAAATAATCAAGTCAAGTTTTCTTATATATAGAGAAAGAAATAAAGATAATGTGACCTATCTAATCACACATATATTTAGGCACAACAAATCAATAAACATCAAAGGTCAGTAATATCAGTCAAAAATGTAACGGATCAATCTGTCCCTCATCACCATCACTATCATCACTATCATCATCAGCCTAACCCTTTTCCTCATCGTCATCCCCATCATCATTCCTGACCTCCTCAACACCCTCCTCCTTGCCCTTGTACTCCACATCGGCCTCCTCATCGCCCTCTTCCTCCGCATAGGCCTCCTCCTCACCCTCCTCCTCCACCTCGGCCTCCTCCACACCCTCCACCTCCTTTGCCTCAGCCTCCTCCTTGACATCGTCTTGAACACTAAAAGAACTACCACTTTGTGCACCATATATAGAACACATTGATGACATATATTCATCACAAGATGTGTTGGGCTCTGGTGGAAGTGTTGGATGTAGAACTTCCATTAGTTTCATAAATGCTGTGTTTTCCCTAGGAGACTGTTCTGCCATCTCTCTAGCCCTTTTTCAGCCTGTTCTACCTATGCCTTAACTTGTTGGAACTCAGTGGCACTACAAATCATACCTAAGGAGGGCTAATACCTTTTCAGAACTATATTGTTCCTAGGTCGGCAGTGTACTCTACCGGGGTGCTCATCTCCTAACACCTGATATAAGTGATCGTTTGGCCCAAAATTGTCAGGTTCCTGGGAATCAAGGGCCTATAAATAATCTTGTTACAAATATAAATAGATTATTAAGTTACAAAATAGATATTAAAATTTTAAATCAACAAAGTAAAACTTACAATCTACTGCTGAGTCAGTTCATTAACCACGCTTCGATATTTCTTCCTTCTACTCGAGCAAAACGGTTTTTGTCGAGGCACACATCCTTTTATATTAAATTTATTCCTCTACAATGACATTAAATGTAGGAAAAAATAATTAAAATAGGATACCAATAATTAATTTCATAACTAAAATTATATAACAACTTTAGCAATCAAATAAATTATGGAGGAAGCAATAGAAAGTGCAAGTCGTAAAGAAAAATTATAAATTTTCATACCTACTTCCCCTCATAATCTAGCAATGTAGTATGTCCCAATGTGTAGAGGTATTTTTTAGCATCAATTTTCTTTTTTATTTCTTCCGGATGATTCTTAAATAAAATTCTATAATTAGTATTAATGAAAAACATTAAAATTTTCATTTAAATACCTCAAATGTGATTAATACCATAAACTGAATAGTCTTCCAATGAGTAATCATGTTTCGATACTATTCTAATAGAAAATAATCCACAATAGGGACCGCCTCTAACTCTATGACAACTCTAGCATGCTATCCAATATACAACTCGTTCTTATAGGCTCTCCCAAGCTCACCTAAATCTTTTACAGGATGGGTAAAGACGCATAATTTTTTTGTATTTTAGACGTGTTGTCCATGCTATACATTGTTTTAAGTGAGCTTGAATATATATATAATGAATTCAATAAATCATAAAATATGTAATAAAAAATTTAATTTATAGTAGGATGGTTATTTACTAAGTGTCATTCGTCTATTAAAATCATGGTACATTGATTATGCGTCTTTATTTCACTCAACAACCAAGAGAGAGAGCATCCTGAATTATGCCTCTAGAAAATTCAGAAAGGTATATATTATGAATTATTAAACCCTTAAGATACTTGGAAATCATGATATAAATATATGAACATGGATAAGATATCTACCAGATTCATAATGGGTAAAGAAGTTGTTGAAATTAATGAAAATTTTAATTTCTTTAGCCCAGGTAGATGATGCAGGTTTCTATACATGTTTTGAAGAAGAATACAAACCATCATGTTTATTACCTAGTAAAATGTTAAAAGGAGGTATTAGAGTTATACTAATTTTATACATGGTCAATAAATCATTGAAATGTTCACAAAGCTAGAAATGTTGGTTTTGTAGGATTGAATACAGTTCAATTCCAAATTAGAAAATGAAATTCAAATAAAATTTCAACCAACAAACATTAAAAATTCACATAATGGTCAAGTCAGATACAACATATTTATAATCAATAATAAATCAATTTTATTAGTACCAACCTTAACAACCCAAGTTGAGGCAAACCAAATTAATTGAGAACATGGATGGATGATTTTATATATTTCCCACCACAACTTCATGTTCACAGTCAACTTTGACAATTGATATATTGGAATCATCAAAAGTAACAAATGGATCGTTTCTAATGGTAGTAGGGATGGTTTCAATTCCATCATCACCATCATAAAAAATATGTCTTGGAATTACTTCAATAATAACACCAAATTCAGGTCGAAGATGATCTTTGACATAAAAAACTTTTTTCACAATTTATGCCAATACATATGGTTCATTAGTAGCAAGAGAGCGAGTCATATCAATTACTCGAAATCCAAAATCATCAATAAATCTGACATTCCTTGTCATTGAATCAAACAACTGGCATTTCATCATCGTGACTCGTCCATGAGAATAATATTCCAATATTATTATTTTTTTTCAACAACTCCATAATAACCTACATTTTCAAATCATGGTATACTATTTGATGAACTAGCATAACAATCTGTTATGGCAGTAACCATAACACCATCATGTTGTGTTCTCATGTTCTTTTCTCATTCAGTGATAATAAATACGTACCCATTGATAACAATTTATTTATAGTCACGAACCACGGTATTAGGACCAAAATCCAAATATCTTATTTCTTCAGAGACAGAGTCAGTAAGAAAACTCAATACCTAAAATATAAATGAATATTAAAATTAATTAAAAATTGTTTTAGTTATTTTAAATGGTAATTTTATTACCTTCAATTTTAACCAAGCAGAAAAATCTTTACTATGCAAAGTCTCCCTTCTTCTCAGAGATAAATAACGATGATTTCTATTTATCATTGCTTTATGTTCCCTATAGATAAAAATAGGAATATTTTAACAGATATATATATATATAAGATATACATATTTAATTTACTTACAATATGTAGTCATTGAACAAATCACAGTTTAACAAAACCGTGTGATGTGCCATCGTTTTCTCTTCAAGGCTTAATGTCTTCAATGTATATGATCCGGAAATTCCTCCTATTTGAGGAAGTGATGGAAAACTATGTTCAATTTTCTAATACTATTATTCTTCATTTCTCATTGGTCTTTTTAATATTGTAGTAAGATCAGACAAATACATAGATCATAAATCCATACATTCTTGAGATAAGTAATTGTTCATGATAGAACCTTCGGGAAGATTCTTTTTTCAAACATAAGAATTTAATGTGTACATATTTATTTCAGTTGGATACTTCCAATGAAAATATATAGGCCCTCTAAGAAGTATTTAAGTTGGAATATGGATAGTCAGATGCATCATGCATGTGAAAAATGATGGAGGAAATATTTTCTCTAACTCACACAAAATTAATGGGGAATCTACCAACATTTTTTGCAAAAAGACTTGGACAACTTCTTAGCACAAAGATCTCTAAAAAATGGAATAATGGAATAAAACCCACCCTTACATTATTGTAAAAAAGATGATAGATTTATATTAGAATCAACTCATGCAGAAGGACGTGATAATCAGGAGTCTCCAAATATTTTAGCTTCAACTATCTTCTGTTGACCTGTTTAGATATGTTGCTTGAATAGCCATCAGAAACATTAATAGAGTCTAGTACTTCTAGAAATTTCTTTTTTTATATTGGTGTCAACACATAATAAGCACATGGAACTTTCCTTTTATTTTCACTAATATGCACGGGATGCAATTCTGGTCTGATGCCCCAATCCACCAAGTCACCTCAAGACCATAAATCATATTTTGTCTTTCCCTTAACATTTTGAATAATCGAAAGCCACATTTCACATATTTTTTTTAATTTTCATTACATCTAAGAAATGACGTAACAAATTGGTTGACTAATAAGGCAAATCAAAGAAGATACTTCTATTCTTCAAATTTTAATAGGTTTTAGTGGAAACATTGTTTCTCTTTCCAGATTTCATTTGACCCTTCCCAAATGAAAAACTAAAATCTTTCAATTCATTAAGCACATATGTTCCAGACATATGCTGAGGTGGATCATCGGTCTCCATGGTATTGTCAAATCTTCAACGATTATTTCTATATGGATGGTCCATTGGCAAGAATCAACGATGTCCCATAAAACTAAAACTACAATGATTTTTCAGTCTTATGGATCATGTGTTATTCATACAAATAGGACATGATAGTTTTTCCTTTGTGCTCCATCCATACATCATTGCATAAGCAGAAAAATAATTGATCATTCACATAAGTGCAACACACATCTGAAATATGTCTTTCAAACATGAAACATATGTGTGCACACCCACATCCCAAAGAAGTTTCAACTCTTTTATTAAAGGTTGCATGTATATGTCTATATCATTTCCAAGATCATAAGTGAAAGATATGATTATACTCATGAAAGTGAAAGGTTTTTTTATACACAACCACAGAGGAAGGTTATAAATGTGTATAAAAATCGTCCATGTGTTTTGCGATGTAAGAATCTTCCCAAACAGATTAAAATCGTCACATGAAAGACCCAACCTCACATTACACACATCAGTTGCAAAATTAGGATATCGAGCATCAAATATTTTCCAAGAAAATCCATCTGTAGGGTGAACCAACTCATCATTAGTCTTCTTTCTCAAGGTATCATGTCATTGCATTTTTATTTATATTTCATCAGACATAAAAATATTCTAGATTCTGGGGATCAATGGAAAGTGCCACATTACTTTATGAGGAAAACGAGATGGTGTTTCATCATCTTTTGGTTTCCAGTGGGATGTACCACATTTTATAAAATCATTTAGTTCAGCATTTTCTTCCCATAATAAACTGTAATCTTTTGGGAAATCTTGAATTTTTTTCTTGAAAATCCAAGTTCCTCAACTAACTTTTATGCCATATAGTGGTTTGATGGAATATATGTATCACCTAGAAGTAATTCCTTCAAGAAGTTAATGATGTAATCGATGGCAGTATTAGAAATCACATACATAGTTTTCCCATGAAACAATTAGATTAAAAATTACAGCTTTTTCATTTTACCGCATTGTCGATATACTGGAGTCCTAGTAGCATCATTCAAATTTTTCACCTGAACAACATCATAATTTTCGTTAGACACATCATGTGTGCTCATATCAAAATCTTCATGGGTTGGAATCATTTATTTTTCATGATGATGAATAAACGGAAATCATTCCTATAACTAATTCTCTAATCTAGTCCTCTCATTTGGATCATCAGAAATTTGAAATTTCATTTTCTCCCCATTATGATACCACAAAAAGTAGTTTTATTGAAAACCATATTTGGTTATGTGGTAGCTTACTTCTTTATGGCTCAACCAAGGTCTTCCAAGACAACTTTAATAAGGGCAGTGTATGTGAACACTATTTGAAGCATTGTGAAATGAAATATCTAAAAAAATCTCGAAATTTTTTTGAAAATCTCTTGAGATCCAATCAGTTTCATACATCAAACATCTATCCAATCTGTAAAAAAAATTTATAAGTCATTTCATCAAAAGAAATTCAATAATATTGATGTTTCGTTGAAAATATATTTATGTAAATGAGAATTGTTCACTTCATATGACACCATAATTAACACACTAATCTATATGAGAATCATAATATAAAAGACAACAAAATACTATATTTATAACAAAATATCTTTGAAGAACTATACATGAGTGTACAAGATCATGTACACTTGTGTAAGAGAATAATCTATGTATAATGTTATGTAATTAGTGCTTAATTTACTGAAAAAACCTATTATGACAATTGTTTTTGATATTCCAGTACTAGGGGAGGGAGTATATCCCCTATTTTACATAAATTAGTAGAGTTTTAGAAAGTTTCAAAAGGAGAGGATATTAAAATATGGTGCAGTTAACTGTGTGTTTATGAAATGTCATCAAAGATAATGTATCAGGGTTAGGAAGATTGTGGGTCACTATAGTTTAGGTGTTTGGTTAACCCTGAAATGTCATTAATTTTTAGACATCATGATTGGGATAATTAATCTATCACTATAGTGAGAAGGCCATGCAAGTTTTCTAGGATTCAGTGAAGGTTTGACTAACACGTTTCATGTGTGACTGAGAGCTATGAGATTTAATTGGGTTGTCATTCATGTTATAAAAAACAAACGACTGATGTTAAGGATTAGAGTTGTATTTTTTAGTGAAAATAAAATTTTGTAGGATTGGTAACTTGATAACATGATGGTATCAAGTTTGGAATTGGGAAAATATTGGGGCATTGGATTCTGGTGGAAGGAATACAGGTTAGTGAATATCTATAGGTAGTAATTAAGAATGATATTATTTATGGTAATGAGTTTGTAAGGATTGTCACCATCATGGCATGATGATTAAGGGTGTCTTCCTATAAGAAGTTGTATGGATTCCTCAATATTTTTTTCATCATAACATGAATTAAATTTAGGATGTAATTAGAAGGTAAAATCTTGATAAAATCATTATTTATTTAATACATGGAGAGGTAGGCTTATGAATATGGGACGTGAATATGGTAGTCGGTCCCTAGTCTAGGTGGATATATATGGGGATTTTCCTCCCCTAGTCTATGTATGAAAGGATTATAAAAGGCTCCCACCACCTTCTAAGGATCTATTATTCCTAGGAAAATGTGTTGTGTGAGAAGGAATTCATACTATGGTTGATGTCACTTTTAGATCATGTGATGCCTTACTCGTCAAGATGACTAGACAAGAACCAAAACCAAAGAGGCCTTAGACCTATCCAAATCTCTAGAAGTGATGACTTCCTAGTGCTTATTGGCGAACTATGGAAGATGGACAATTTGATGACTGGGGTTGGGTGTTTATCATTAATATAGAAAGGTCTACTAATTTGGTAGCCTTATAAGAGATGTACCAAAATAGATATATCTAACCTATAAGGGTCCCATGTCTCAGAATCTGAGTAAAGTTATTTATGATGGATGTCTATCTAGTAAGTCGGAAATGAATTAGTATAGTAGTGGAAGTGTTGGTGAACTATATTAGAAACTTTGAAATTTTATATATGGAAATATTTATTATGAATCATTAGAACTTTCCTGGTAGAATAAGGCTAGATGATGGCTCGTGTTGATGGGTATGAATTTATCAAATCCTATGTGATTATTAGTTCCTTGTTCAAACCATACGTTCAGAATATGAGTGGGGTTAGGTAGATTTCACTAAATTATAGAGGGGTGAATAGAAAGAGATACAAAAAAACCTCTCTATATATGCACCATACAAAAGAAATAGTAGATGATTTTGTGGGTTGAAATGGGTACACAAGTGATGATTCCATCAATTTTGGTCACCATTGAGGTCATAATGGACTATGCCAATACCTTGATCTGGTCATCCTGATGGGAAATTTGGAACATTAGTGTCCAGGTTTAATAACCCATGTGTGGATGAAAGTGATGAAGAACCATAAAAAACATTAAAAGAAAAAAGTACAAGGAAAAGGATTTCCTAGTAAACAAAAGAGGTATAAAGGCCTATGAAGAGGGTCTTTTGAGGGAATCATTTTCATGATAGCTACTAAGGAAACATGTAATGTATATTGACATTCAACCTTCATAGAGTGAATTAACCATTATCCTTTTAAGTCTATTATGAGGTAAGTGCTCCCTTATATATAAATCTATAAGGTCATAGTGGGAGTGTGGGAATATGTTCTTTGTTTTGATAGTGTTATTTTGTGGATAAGAATTTGGATGATATTGGAATAACTTAGTGCATAGAGAAATTCATACAATTTTGAAATGACACTATGTGGTGGGTGACCATGAGATAGATCATAGCACATGTAAAGTGCATGCTATTTTAGAGGAGTTACAAGGCTGCTCTTGGATAGCATGATGACATGTCATAGAGAATGGTCACTTTAATTTAGTGAGGTATGACTTAGAGAGCATGATATGGATGATATATTGGGAGGAACCGGATTTTGACCTAATATACAAGATAATATGGGAATGAAAAGAAATTTTTTCGCGTGGTACCCATTTTAATTGTAAACCAGTGATAGTACTGAGAGGAAAAATTATTGAGTTATTATTTAAGAATGTATTTATTGATACTGAGGTTATATCCTCCACACTGATTTAATTTAGAGCCCCTCTCCACCTGCACAACCCCCCTCCCCACCTCACCCCACCTGCACACTGCACATCCCCCCTCCCCCCTACACCCCCTACCCACTTGCACACTGCTCATCCCCCCACCAACACACTCCCCACCTGCACACCCCCTCTCATCCACCCACTGCACACCCCCTACCCCCCACCCACTTTCACAGCCCCCTTCCCCCACCCCCACATGCACCCCCCCCCCCCCACACACACACTTATACAACCCCCCCCCCCCCACCCACCCCCAACAGACTCCCCTTGCACTGCCCCCCTCCCCCCAACCTACACACCCCCACCTCCACAACCCACCCCCACTACACCCCCCTCCCCACCTGCACACTACACATCACCCCCCCCCCCAACTCACCTGCACACACCCCCTCCCCCACCCAATGCACACCCCCCTCCCCCACCTGAGCCCTCCCCTCCCCCACCCCACCTGCACAACACCCCCAGCCCCACATGTACACCCCCCCCACACCTCACCCCCAGTAGACTCCCCCTACACAGCCCCTCCCCCCCTGACTTGCACACCCCCACCTATATATCCCAACCCCACTTCACACCCACCCACCCCACATGCACACTTCACATCCCCCCCCAAACTGCACCCCCTTCCCCCCACCCACTGAACATCCCCCCCACCTGCACCCCCCCCCCCACCTGCACAACCCCCCTCCCCCCCCACCTACACACTCCCCTTCCCCACCCACTTGCATATCCCCCCCACCACTTGCACCCCCCCCCCCCCACCTGCACAACCCCCCCCCCCCACCTTACCACCTACAGACTCCCCCCCCCACTACACACCCCCACCGGCACATCTCACTTCACCCACTGCACATCCCCCCCCAACCTGCACCCCCCCCCCCACCCAGTGCACCCCCAACCCCACCTGCACCCCCCCCACACACACACACACCCACCTTACCCCCAGCAGACTCCCCCTGCACAGCCCCCCTCCCCCCAACCTATACACACCCCCACCTACACAGCCCACCCCCACCTGCATACCCCCCCACCTCACCCCCACCTACACAGCCCCCCCCCCCCACCAGTGGAAGAAAATATAGTACCCCTCCAACACTAATATTGTGTAAAACTCCTATAAAAATTAGCGATGGTAGGGGTTCAAGAAGGAAAATTCATTGTCTATGTGTAGGATGAAGTATTTGGAACATGAAAATTTCACATTCAAGAACAATCAAAAACCCTAAATGATAAGAGATTACAGTAGATGAGGAAATAAAATAAATGTGGTATATAAAAATCCAAAAATAAATATAGGCATAAGATGTAACTACAACTCACCAATTTGAAGTGGGAACAACTAGGATGGATATTTAGAAGAGGAGGGGTCACCGGCTAGGAAGAGAGCACCACTCTGGTAGGGAAAAAATCAATCGATCGAATATGGAAAGGTAAGTGGGGGATGAGGCGTATTTGGGGAAAAACTATCCCGACGGTTTTAAAAAACCATTAGGAAACATCACTATACCTCAATGGTTTGTAAAAACAATTGGGAAATACTACACTAAATCACTATATCCCAACAGTTTTTAAAAACCGTTGGGAAAAACTCTATATCCCAACAGTTTGGATAAACCATTGGGAAAAGGGAATTGGTATAAGTATGATTTCAAATAGAGACAAGGCTCACATTAATTCTATATAAAACCAAAATTCATTATGGATTCATTAAAAATGAATGTTCCATGACCTGGATTCTTTCTTTAATCCATAGATACATTTTTGAAACTTTCGCATCTTATTGGCATCTAATGGATTCATAAACCCTTCAAATTGTGTCATGTAGATATCTTCCTGAAGGTTCATATTTAAGAAGGTTATTTTAATATCCATTTTCCAAATATCATAGTCATGGTAAGACACAATGGAAAGTATAATTCTAATGGATTTCAGTATTTCAACTAGTGAAAAGGTTACATCATAGTCAATGCCATGATTCAATTTAAACCCTTTTGAAACCAGTCGTGCCTTATAGTTACTAAATTGTCTTTCCATATCCAATTTTTCATTGAATACCCATTTAAAACCAATGATCATTACATCCCCTGGAGGATCTATCAAAATCTATAATAGGTTTTGGTATATGGAATCCATTTCCGAATTTAAGGATTATTTCTACTTAGAAACATCTATGCCACTTACTGCATCATTATAGGTTATAAGATCATTATTATCAACTAATAATATGTCCCCATCCTTAGTAACTAGAAAACCACACTATTCTAGTTCTCTATCCTCTCTTGTACTCCTACACAACACTTGTGTCTCTAGAACAATTTATTCTTACATGGGGAATTGTGGAATCTAATCATATACCAACTCTTTCATTCCCTAAACCTCAACTTCATTGAATTTTATCTCACTCCTACTATCTCTTTTGAATATGTGATCCCTCTCAAGTAATATGACATGTATTATCACTATAAATGTTTTTTCTGAGGGGTCATAAAGGTAATATCCCCTTGTTTCTTTAGGGTATCCTATAAAGGTACACTTTGTGCCTCAGGGTGCATGTTTATTACCTAAATAGGCCTTAAAAATTAGTTGGTACTTGGTTTAGTATGTGTTCCACTATTTCTAACACATATCCATTAAATGATAATGAATGACTCACATGACTTTTCAATGATCTCACCATGTCCAATAAGGTGTGGTTGCTCCTTTCTCTTACACCATTACACTGAGGTATGTAAGGAAGAGTGACTTGGGATAGGATCCCAAACTCATGTAAATAATCATTGAAGTCTTGATTAGGTTATTCTCCACCACGGTTTGAGTGAAGCTTTTTAATCCTCCTACTATGCTGGTTCTCAAATTAATTCTTTTAATCCTTAAATTTATTCAAAACAATCTAACTTATAAATGGTTAATTAAATATATCGATATCTACTAAAATAATTAGTAGAATTTATGAAGTATGAGTACCCACCCCTTGCTTCAATAGAAAATGGTCCAAACACATCGGTATGAACTAATTCAAGAAACTATTTAGCCCTTTCACCTTTCCCACTAAATGGGGATTTGGTCATTTTAGCTTGTAAAAATGTGTGATATACACCAAGTAGATTTATTTAAAAAGAATCTAAATTTCTATATTGATGGAATTTTTCCTAGTATTTTTCATTTACATGACCTATATGGTGATGGAAAAGTTGTTTGTGGTATGATTTAAGTGAATTAACTTTATTATCGATTGTCATTAATTGGTTCATGTAGTCAAACACATAAAGACTGTTATGCAAATATTACTTGCCATAAAAATTCTATCATTATAAAACAAGCATCATTTATTTCAAAATTTGAAAATGAATATATCTGTATATAGTCTCGATACAGAAATAATGTTTTTAGTAACTGAAGGCACATATTAACAACTATTTAAAACCAAGATCATTATGGTCAGTAATGTGAGGTAGTTGTTCTTGATAGCTACAACAACAAGTTTAGCTCCATTTGATGCTTGTCGATCAACCACCCATATGTATATTTTTTCTTAATCTACTTGGTTCCTATATTTGAATACATATATGAACATCGCAATGTATATCTAATAACCAATTTATAGAAATAGATAAATTCCACTCGATAAAAAATTCACATTAAGCTTCCCCTTTATTCTTTAGCTAGGTGTAGTTTTTCTTCTAATTCCCCCTCTTTCCACATGAGAAATAATCAGAAATTGGTTCCCTTGCTACCCCTTTGATCTTATTCTTCTTGGAAGTGCGTGAAGAAGATTTGGGATTAAATCTATTTTCTTTCTATTTCCATTTTTCACCATAAGAATAGAAAACTATTAATGATCCACATATTTATCTACTTGGTGAAGGAGGATAAGAATATTTGGTATAGATCACTCAATATTGTTCATATTAAAATTCACAAAAAAAATTAGAGAAGTTTTGAGGGAGTGTTTCTAGAATGAGATCGGTGTCCAATACATTGGGGAGTTTAAACCCTAGAACCTCTAGACCCTCAATATATCCAATTATCTAAACTAAGTGAGTACCATATAGGAAAACCTCTCCAATATTACTCTAAAAGAGTTCCATGTAAATCTCAAAATGTTCATGTCTAGCTCTCTCCTAGTAAAGACCACGAAGGTGCTCAAGCATATTATACGCATCTATGTTTTCATGAGACTTCTTGAGTTCACTTGACATAGATGAAGGCATAAAAAATTGAATGTATACTAATTCATTTATATTTTTTTCATAGACTAGGAAATCTTCATCACTTGCCTCTTGAATAGGTAGATCAGGCAATGAGAATTTTAGCACATAAGATTTCTATTCATGGAATAAAATAACCCAAAGGAAACTAAGACAGTCCTAGAAGTTACTGCCAGTGAGAATATTATATTTATCCAATTTTTATCACAAGGATAGTGTGGATAAAGATATTTTCATTTTATTATAAAATTAAAAGAGAATATTATTATAACTTTTCTTGATTATAATTTTTGTGAGAAATAATAAATCAATTGATTTTATTAATTATCCCACAATTTTATCAAGTATCAATATCCCTCACCATTAAACTTGGAATGTCTAGTTTCATGGACATTATAGTGGAAAGGATCCATATTCTTGTTCACATAACCCCAATAAGGTTTGGTCCAGCTATTTTGAAGGTATTTAGGAAAACAGGTCTTTACCAACTGTGGGATTGAAGCTCCTTGATCTGTTGAGTGGACTCCCCAATCCAAAAATCCTAAATGATATTTTCTCAACACTTACCTCTAAATTATACCAAATGTAGAAAGGGCTTATCCTATAGATGTAAAATGGTTAGGTCAACCTAGAACCTTCACTAGAACTCCCCTCATAAAAGTAAGTGTCCCAAAAAGGTTTGGTCAAAAACATAGTTCTATTGAGTTTTGTTCTTAATCTACTAATAGAAGGAATTATATGACATAAAATTAGTTTTAAGGATTTTATTTTATTATTCTTAAATTTTTATCATCTTTTATCCTTTATATGTGTTGTTATTATTTAATTGGATTTTTACTTAATTAATTAAACATGTTTGGATAAAACATTTACGCATAATCAATTTTTATTTAAATTTCATCTTTCCATATTAATTCATTTATATGATCACAGTTTTTCATTAATAAAAATAATTTTAATTCATTAGACAGAAAATAATTAATTAATTAAATGACCTGATCATGAGCTTATCTAATGGTTGATTTAATGAGTGGACACTAAATGAACCTACGACATAAGGGATATAACTCCATATTCTATACTAGGAATGTGCTATAACATTCCAAATGTAAACCTATGTATCCTGAGTTGGCACCATTATGGTTCTATCTTCAACTTTCTCTACATGCCTTGTGATACTCTATTAGTTACAAATATTTATTACTCACATGCAGGTGAGGGGAACTGAAGGATTGGTTAAATGTAATTACATAAATATCCTTGGACATGCTGGTCCTACATAATAATGGAGGGATGGATGACTCGCAGGCCATCTATTAATTTAATATTAATTAATTCAAAACCCATGCATTAAATTTAATTAAATAAATTCCAACACATACATAGGTCTTGGTCAAGATCATGATCGGTCGTACATGAAACGAATACACAAAGAGTAACTAGGTAGAATTCATTTCTTCATTCATTATTTATTATTAAGATAAACATGCATGTATTAATTAATTAATAAATTAATTAATTCTCTTTCATCTTAACAATCATCTAAACTTAATTAGAGATACCCATAAATTTGGCATTCATGGAAAATAAACATCAAACCCATTAATGAAAGATTTATTACAGTAAATTAATTGATTGTTTAAAATTATTTAAAACCATTATTAAATTTTCAAACACACAACGGTGTGAAAATCAATAGAATAAGGTTTTAATGCCACAATTTTTCAAATTTATTTTATTTTTAATTTTTTCCATTAATAGGAGACTAAATGGTGTGTACATCCAACCATATGCCAAGTACCTTGGTTACGGTATATCCAAGTCACAAGCCTGGGGCTTCAGTATGTTAACTCGTCCAGACTACATAGTGTGTACATGCTAGATACATGCCCTATATCTTCTTATCATGTTCCAGGTTGGTACAGTCAAAATGTGATGTGAAATAAAAGAACCGTGTGTTTTTAACTGCTCAATGCATCTATATATAATGCACATGAGTATACGGTGTGTTCTCCGACCACTCATTGTGTAACCCATCTTTACGGGCCAAAGATTTGGCACTTCTTGGTGGCATCTCCAGTAATACTTGATTTGTTCTTAAATCAATATAAAAATGAAACACTGAATGAAGCGTGATTAATACATTGATAACATGTTAATTAAAATAGGATTAAAGAAATAATAAAGTGAAATGAAAATATTACCACAATTGTGCATAGATCAACAATCAAATAAATAATAAAAATTTAAACGTGATTGCTCTGATACCACTTATTGGTTTTAGGTGCAGCAAAAACATTGCAGTGGAAGGAGAAATATTAAAATTTCTTGTAATAGTTGTTTCTAGAAACTAAGAGTGACGATCTTTCATGTAAAATTTATAATTAATTTATTTAATATTTGAAGAAATAAATAACTAGGATTAGGAAATTTATTTATTGATAATTATTGATCGTCCAAAATAGCCCTTCTAGATTTCTATCATTTCTCTTGTGAGGATCCAAGGGTAGAATCCCTCTAGTGGTGATCCATACATGCCCAAATGGTTTCTGAGCAACACCACTAATTCTCCAGGTACTAGCGTGGTGAATCAAATGTCTTTCATTGTTCATTTTTTATCACTCGTTCTTCAGTCTTGAAGAAATTATCTCTTGGGGTTTTTATTCTTGAGAGGGCGAGAGGATGAGGAGTCGGTAGAGAATTCATTGTGTGCAACAATTCTCTATTCCCAAACATGAAATTTGTTTCGAATGATTTACACAATAGACATATACATCTATTTATAGAGTTTTGATTTTGGTTACAAAATTAAATGGCATAAAATTCATTAAATATAATTATAACCATTAATTAAATCCCATTCCACATAATAATATTATTATTATTTTTTTAGTGTGTAAAATTGCACAAAATTGATAACTAGTATTTACCAGATCGTAAATTATTTTTTCATCACCAGACACAGTCTTGGTCTGTTCAAACTCTAATTGCACTTATTAAATAGCTGAATAGATATTTTATTCTATTAAATAATTATTTTATTCACAAACTATTAAACAAATATTTATTAAATATTAAATAAAATAAATATATATATTTTATTTACAATCCGATGAATAAATAAATATTTAATTTATTTGATCAATATAACATGATTAAAATTATTCTTCAGTCTTGAGAGTACTATTTATTTAAAAAATTTAATTAAAATATAATTTAATAGAGACCAACAAAAACACTTAGTGTGTGACCCTTTAGGATTCTTTCTCATTGGCATTAGGTGGGCATGCCTAAAGTCCAATATTACTATCTAGAAATGAGTCAAGGAACCCAAGAGAAAGAAATTAAAGTAACAATGATGATAACCACATAAAAATTCTCATTGTGTAACATAATCCATTTTTCATAATATCTCATCAAGAAGGTTGCAAGACTATTTCATCAACCTATATGCTTGATACATCATTCTTGGACTATCTAAAATAAACTCATCGTTACATCATAACTATGTAATTTAGGGTAACAGTTCTATTTCAATCAAAGGTTTGAGATATCAACTTTAATAAAGATGGAAGGGAAAATCCATACTTGACTTTTCCATTAATAACATGTCATTAATGATGTACTAAGCAACCCCTAATTCAAGCCAACATATGGAAAGATAGTTTCTGTTAGCAAATCTAAGTGCGAGAGTTGTGACATGCATTAATGATAATCTTAAATTCTATGGACTATTACTCATGCTCACATATAAGAATATCCGATGAAACCAAAACATACAGAATTCCTAATAACATCTTTGTTCTCATAATATCCAATCAAAGAGATTACCAAGTGTAAACTTCATGAGAAGAAAATCTCATCTGCTTGCGAGTACGTGCATCTGAGGGTCTATATTCTATGTTTCCCATCATAGTATGTGATCCAACCATAGAACTATATTAATAATATTGTCTAAGAACTTCAATGACCTCATCATAGGGGATAACTACTATGACCTTATCAAGGTGACAATAATCTAAGACATTATTACATTAAAGTCATGCGAAAAAATGAACAATATGTAGTAAGATATTTAATGTAATATATAATAAATAAAATATTCATGAAAAAATGTACAATCAGTTGGTTCTAAGACACCAACTCTAACACATCATTGAATTACTCACTCACCAATGAATGAAAGAAGTTGTTGTGTTCACTGCACCTTGGTCTACCTTGACCCAGAGTCTTTTTAGTCATCTGATTCTGATTCACCAATAAAGGTGGAAGAAGAAGCCTCTTTAAAGTCCTAGGGTTATGTTGGAAACCATAGGAAAATCTAGATAATGGTGTATTAATAGGGAATCCCAAATTAGGTTAATTAATTAAATTAATTAATTAACCAATAGAATGCATCACCAAGGGTTGTGATATCCGAACGCCCCACACCAAACTATTTTAGGTCGCACATAGGGTAAACAACGCATTCCAGACTCAACCATGGTCTTGGATTTCTGATTTGAGATTCCACTTATGAGTTATCCTATTTTATTTTGGAAACTAAATGTGCATAATATAGATTATATTTAATATTTTAATAAAATTAATTTCAGACACACCGGGCCTCAAAATCACATGTTGACTCAACACCTCACTTCGAAAATACATGTTGATAAATTTCTAAGACGTAAAAAGAAAAATTATGGTCTATACATGCTATTAATCCCATAACATCCAATTCTTATAATTAAGATCCTAGAATAGAAATTAAGTCAATATATTCAAATGATTTTAGGTACATTACATATAATAATATATGTTTTTTGTTATATTTTAATAATTTTTCTTCAAACATACTATAATTGTGGATGGGTTGGTGTTTTTCTCTAGAACTATGATAGAACACTTATAAATAAAAATTAAAATACTACATATATACATGTTTTATACCATTTGTTTCTAAAAATATTTTTGAACATATATAATAGAATACAAATACATTATAATTTCTAAAAACATGGATGATTTGAACATATAGATGTTTGAAGGACTTGAAACTGTAAAATTATTGAGTTGTTGTATTCTAGAACTAGATTACCTTAGCATTACTCACATTTGTCTCCACCACCATACCACTTTACTTCAAATGAAGGTTTTGAAGGTTTCTACATTAGATTTAGTCTTCACTAATTTTTAATTCAGTTAATAAATTTATTTTAATGTCTGTCAAGAACCTTAACTTGTTACACCTTCCACATTTTAGAAGGATATTTTTTAATTCATTTAATTCCCTATTTTAATGAAAAACTATACACAAAAAATATATTTTGTTTTAGCTTTGGATTATTACCTTTGAATCACATCTGAATCCCTCACACTCTTATGTTATTACACCCACCTTTTTAGTTTTTTTAATTAATTAAATAAATCTATTGGAATGTGTTTTTAATGAAAGTATGATATTCATAAATGAAAAATAACAATGATTACCAAAATAAATTTCAAGGTTTAAAATGATATTACTATGGGATTATTTTTATTTTATTTTAGAGACAAAAAATAAAATGTTATTGATCCCCACCCGTATTGTTAACCATAGTATCTTACTCATCCCCCCTATGTGTGAAAGCATAAAACCTTTTCAGGCCACATATCATCCTAATATGAACTTTTCTTGAGATTGGAGGAACAAAATTTTCATTCTTCATTCTCATCATATTGGAATCTATAGATTTCTCGAGGCTCTATATTAGTGTTGTGTTCCAATCACTACAAAAAATAGTGTTTTAGCGGCGGTTTTTTCATGGTGGTTTTTAAATCCACCACTAAATTTTTGATCGAAAATAATTTAGTGGCAGTTTTCAGAACCACCATGAAAAAAATGATGCTAAATATTTTTAAAATATGTTTTATAAATGTTTAAATATTTCTTCATAAAAAAAATTAAAATTTTCTTAGCGTCAGTTTAAAAAAAACAATCACGAAATTGAGGAAATTTATTTAAAAGATTTATTTATTTATTTTTTATTATTATTTATTTTTTATTTACAATCAAATATAGTTTATTATTTATAATTTTAATTTTTTATAATGTGTCAATTAATAAATATTTATAATTATTAGTTAATAATATTTTCAAACTAAAAACAAATCTTCAATAAGTTAAAGAACAGACTTCAGCATCAAATGACCATAACTTCGGATCCGAGAGTCCATTTTAGCTCCACAACCAGTCAAATCGAAGATTATAAAATGAGCTAAAACTAAGTGAGATTTAAATCATGTGATAATCAAAGGAAAAAAATATATCAAAATTTCAAAAGTTGAAAATCAAACTTGAACTTCAAAAGACCATAACTTTTAATCCAGGTGTCCGTTTGGGCTCTACCACATATGAAATCAAAGTATTCGATGAGCTCCACACCGTTTAGGATTGGTAAAAACTCTTTCAGTAATTTAAATTTTTTTATTCTACCATAGAGGCCCAAAAGGCCTCCGAAACAGATGTTTTAGTAGCAAACCCAGGTTTCTTAAAATTTGAATGGTTATAACTTTCGATCCAGGTGTCTCTTTAGCCTATACCACATATCATATCAAAGCTCATTTCATGATCAGCGATATGACTAGTTTTGGAACTAAAAAAGGAGTCTCTGATCAGATTTTATGGCCATTTTAGTGTTTTTAGGGTTTTAGAGGTTCTTAATGTTTTATGATTTATTTATTTATTTATTTATTTATTTGTTATTCATTTATATATTTATTTAATATTTATTTATTTATTTATTTATTTTTATTTTTTATTTATCTATTTTTTATTATTTATTATTTATTATTTATTTATTTACTAATTTATATATATTTTTATTTATTTATATATTTACTATTTAGTTATTATGTACACATTAATTATTTATTTATTTTTAATTTATTGATTAATTTTAAATAATTTATTTATTTATTATTTTTTATTTATTTATTATTTATTTATTTATTTATCCTTTATTCATTATTTATTAATTAATTATTAATTATTTATTAATTATTTATTTATTAATTATTTATTAGATATTGATTATTAAATATTAAATATTAAATATGAATTATTAATTAAGAATTATTATTTATTATTTATTATTTATTATTTATTATTTATTATTTATTATTTATTATTTATTCTTTATTGTTTATTGTTTATTCATTATTACTTATTAATTTATTTTTAATTTCTTAAATATTAAATTATTATTAGTTTATTATTCATTTATTATTTATTATTTATTTATTTATTGAATATTAATTATTTATTTATTATTTATTATTTATTTATTAAAAATTTCTTAATAATTTATTAAAAATTTATAAATTTTTAAAAATTAATTCTTAATTCTTAATAATTAATTCTTAATAATTAATTCTTAATGATCAATTATTATTAATTATTTTTTATTATTTTTTATTTTTTATTTTTTATTTTTAATGATTATGATTTTTTATTTTTTATTTCTTATTTTTTATTTCTTATTCATTATTTTTTATTCATTATTAATTATTAATTATTTACTATTTATTATTTATTTATTTATTTATCTATTATTTATTAATTTTTTATTAATTTTTTATTTATTTGTAACATATTAAATTATTTTTAATTAATTTATTATTTATATATTACTTATATATTATATGTTATATATTATATATTATATGTTATATATTATATATTATATGTTATATGTTATATGTTTTATATTATATATTATATATTATATATTATCTATTATATATTATCTATTATATATTATATATTATATGTTATATATTATATATTATATATAATATATAATATATAATATATTATATATTATATCTTATATATTATATATTATATATTATATATTATACATTATATATTATATATTATATATTATACATTATATATTATATATTATATATTATACATTATATATTATATATTATATATTATACATTATATATTATATATTATATATTATACATTATATATTATATATTATAAATTACAAATTATATATTATATATTATATATTATACATTATATATTATAAATTATATATTATGTATTATGTATTATGAATTATATATTATATATTATAAATTATGTATTATATATTATATATTATGTATTATGTATTTTATATTATATTTTATGTATTTTATATTATATATTATGTATTATATATTATTTATTATTTATTATAGATTATGTGTTATCAATTATATATTATGTATTATGTGTTATATATTATATATTATCTATTATATATTATCTATTATCTATTATCTATTATCTATTATCTATTATCTATTATCTATTATCTATTATCTATTATATATTATTATTATTATTATTATATTTAGTATTTGTTATTTACAAGTTACTATTTACTATTTAATATTTACTATTTATTATTTACTATTAATTATTTACTATTTTTTATTTATCATTTATTTCTATATTATATATTTCTTTATTTATTATTCATTTATATTCTATTTATTAATTAGTAATTTGTAATTTGTAATTTGTAATTATTAAATATTAATAATTACTTATTAATTATTCATTATTCATTATTCATTATTGATTAATCATCATTGATTAATAATAATTTAGTGTGTATCTGTTTGTTATGTATTATTTGTTTTTTCAATTAATATATATATATACATATAAGTATATTAAATTTGATTTATTGACCATATAAAGAGAATGTTGGATTGGTAAAGTCTTTGGAGAATAAGCAAGAGGTAAGGCGTTCAAATCTCTCCCAACACAGAATTTCTATATATGGCACGTGCATGTGCATGGGCATGGACTTGGGAATGAAGATGGGCATTAGCATGTTTATAATAAATAAATAAACAAACAAATAAATAAATAAATTATGGGAAAAAAATTAAAAAAAATAAAAAAAATAAAAAAATAAAAAACGATTTAGCGATGGGTTAAACTACCGTTAAAAAAACGCCGCTAAATAGTTCTACGATGGTTTTAAAAAACTGCTGCTAATTATTTCCCGACACACTATTTAGAGACAGTTTTCCAAAACTGACGTAGAATGATTTAGCTGCGGTTTAAACCACCACTAAATACAAATTTTGGCATAGTGAATGGTGTCTTAATCAGTTACATTTTATATCTAAATATTTCTTCTCTTAATTATCTAATCTCTTCTGTAGCTATGTATTTATCCAATTATCAATTTCTTGAAAATTTACTACATTTAAGTTGCATTAATCATAAGAAACTTAATAATCTTATCAGCAGTGGTGATATTATATTTCTATTTCACCCTCTTTATTAATATAAACATACTTCTAAAATTTTTTCTTCCCCTTGAATTATTTTTAATGTTATTTCTTATAATCCTATTTTTCTGTATATAATAAAATTAGGAGATTATCTCATACTAATGGTTAGTTCATTAAGGAACTATGTTTGTAATGAACTTTTAATGTTCCAAAAAAATCCAAACCTTTTTGAGTTATACTTATTCCAATTTATTTGGGAATTGATATATTTATTTAAGGTATTTTGCTATATCTAACAGAATTACTAGCTCATCTCACACTAATGGTTAGTTTTCCTTTGTGAATTTACTTTCTACAATTTACATGATTATTATTGAATGTTTCATTAGGATGATGGCCTATTGGATTTAGGAGTATTTAGGTTTCATTTAAAAAATTTATCATCTAATTATTTTATTGTGAATGTACGTTACTACTATAATGACCTATGTATGTTTTACCATGTGGTAGATTTCATCTTTCTCTACACAGATCTCTTTGTTTATCACTATAAAATGGAATTAATCTCCTCTAAAAATATTTGATTCTCCTATATAATTTCTAATGTATATTATCACCCTAACTCCATCCCCTTTACCTCAGATCCAACTCACATCGATCCATAGATTTAGTAGATGTTGACTTACACTCTCCTCACCGTTTTATTTGTACATCTTCTATGGTTTGTGTTTTAGTTGTTCTCAATGGATGGTTTTCATTGAGCAGTATTAAGGATAGTTTCTAGATAAGTGATAAGTTCAATATATGGTTTTAAAATTAATTTTTTTTTCTACATTTTTCATCTAGAATCACTATCACACTCCTGAACTGAACTTCACTGATAAACTTTAAGAGATGCATATTTAATTTTTTATTGTTGAGATCCAACCCAATCTGACCAGTCTCAACGAATTCTGGAAGATGTTTTGATGTCCAAGGGGACCTTGAAATCTCTAACTTCTCTATGGGGTACTTATGTTTAATAAATTATGCTATATTTGATAAAGTAGTAACAATCCCTTTGGATTTTAACAAGTGTTATCAAATGAACATCATAAATGTATAACAATGATGCAACTACAGGATAAACATTGACATTTCCATAACATTTTTAATATGTTTCTATCAATATTACATTCATTTTTGTCTCTGTATTCTCCCTTGATTGATTAGAAGATGCCTCAATGATTCAAGTTTATTCAGATTCTCGGGCTGCAATCAATTGAGAATTTGATTGGTGTCATATTTGAAGTATACTCAGAGAAAGCTGCTTATAGTTCCCTCTATATATCTATCCACTTGTCAAAATCCCCAAGACCTGTACACGTTCAATTGAGGGATTCATAAAACGTGACCACCTTTTGGAATTATTCTTGTGTACATATTTTTTACATTAATATCTAGAGGTATTCATGCATATTTAGACAACATTCCTGAAAATATGTGTCATGTTTTGTCCTAATCTAGTCTAATGTGTTCATACCATTCATGAGATCATTAAAATTCATGATTTCTTTGATTTGTAATTTATTGAAAATAATGATTATTTTGGTTCAAATAAATTCCTATGATTTTATGTATTGGTGAATTAATCTCTAATATGTTAAGCCACTCTTTTTCATTATCTTTATCAAAATCAAAGTTTTATAATGCACACATTCAATTTATAATTCAATTCATTGCATCATGTAATTTTCGTTTTTCTATAGTTTTTAGTAACTGTAAATTATGAGGGTGTGTATATGAATTTTTAATTAAATGATTATGTTGTGAAAATGCATGGGTTGGTTACTTGTTAATTTTTAATTATCAAACTTTTTCCCCTAAATATATAACCTACTTAATGTAAACATACATATTTTTTATTATATAAATCATATTTAATAAATTATTATATATATTGTTATATATATATATATGAATATATTTATATATTATAAATAATAATTATATTAATGGATAACTATGTATAAAAAATTAAAAATGAATAAATTCAAAAAAATATTAAAAAAATAAATATTTAAATTCTTTAAATTGTAAAAATTGTAATCAAACACTTAATATTATCAATGAATAAATAATATAAAATGAAGGAGTATTAATAAATGAGTTAAATTTTATTCAAAGATGAATATATTGAAAAAATATTTAAAAAATGAATAAAATATTAACATATTCTTAGTTATTATATTGTATTAATTTTCTATATTTATATTTAATATATACTATTTATTATTATTTATAATATATATATTTAATTTATTCATTTTTATTAATAATTGTTTCATTAATATTTTTTACTTTTTTATTTATTCATTTATAATTTTTATATATTTAATAATTACATTTTTTTATTTTTATATACTTATATTTATATTTAATATAAACTATTTAATACTATACATAATTTATATATATATATTGAATTTATTCATTTTTATTCATAATCATTTCATTAATAAATCTTTTAAATTTTTCATAATTTATTCATTTTAAATTTTTAATTGTTTAATTATTTGAGTTTTTTAAATATTTTACTATTTTTTTTATTTTTTTATTGGAGAATATAAAAAATGGGGTCAGAAAACTGGGCCTGCTAGGAAGTCGGGTTGACATGTGAGCTCACATGTACATGGTCAGCTATGCCGGTTGGGCAGGTGGGCCAGCGCTTAGAGGAGACAGCCTGTACGTGTGGCTTGAGTGTGTAAAGCTGTGTGTGTGCACCAATCCTCCACATTTCTAGCACGTTGTGATAGTGGAACGCCCCTGATTATAAATCACAGTGTAAACAAAAAAGAAATTTGATGTGGGATGAAGCCACTCTAGACAATCATTTATCTCTGCTATATAAAAGCACTGATAAAGGCCTCCCATTATCAGTAAAATGTAAAAGAACTCATAGAGAGTGACCTTTATCAGTGCATAAAGAAATACTGTTAATGTGTGGTCTTTATCAGTACTTAAAAAAACATTGATAAATGTTACCATTTATCAGTTCTTTTTTTAGTGCTGATAAAGAAAACTCTTTAACAATGCATTTGTAACACTGATTAAGGGAACATTAATCAACGCTTTTATCTAGCACTAATAAAGTCCATCCTTGTTTATTATAGCTTTTTTAGTAGTGCATTTGAGTTAAATATTTTTTTTAACAATTTTTTAATTTAAATAGTTAATATTTTTTAATTTATTTAATTTTATTTATTCATTTTTAATATTATTTAATTTAATATTATATTTTCATTTTTTATATACTTTTTTTTATTATTATTTGAATTTATACTTTTTACAAAAAATTTAAATATTTATTTTATAAGTTTTAATATTTTCAATAATTTTGTAATTTATAGGATAATTATTTATTCATTTTTTATTTATTATGTTTTAATAAATTTAATATGTTGGAAATTTATATAATTTATTCCTATAAATGAATTTTTATTTTGTATTTTTGTAGTCAATATAATATTTATTTTAAAAAAATTATTTTTATAATTAATAATAAGTGTTTATTCATTTTTATGTGTTTGTAATTAATATAGTTATTGTAGAGAATGAGTTTTTTTATAATTTATTCAATTTTTTTTTTCTTTTTTAGAATTATTTCATGTATTATTATTTATAGATTTTTAATATTTGTTATTTTTTAAAAATTTTGGGGTTTTTTATTTTATTTATTTATTTATACATAATTATTTACTAGGTTTTATTATTTTTAATGTGTTTTTAACTTATATGATTAATATTTATTCAATTATATTTATTAGGATGTAATGTTTTTAAAATGTTTGAAATTTATATAGTTTATTTATTTAAATTCATTTTCTAGCATTTTCTTCATTTTTTAAGTGTTTTCAATCAATGTAGTTAATATTTTGAACTATAAATAACTATGTACTAAGATTTATTTAGGGTTTTGATTTGGATAAATCATTAGAGCTTGAGTTCGGGACATAATTCTTTGCAGTGACCTTTAAAGAATTACATCCTAAAACTCAAGATCTGGTGATATTCTCATATATTGTATCATTAAATCTATAGAGATGATATGCAATTGTGGAACCAAAAGGTGCACAATGTTGGTGATGATGGACTCAACAAATTCCCTTTTTGTATCATAGATCCCATGGTCTTTCCATATCTTCTTTATCAGTGCTTCTTCTCGACGATATACTCATATAGTGTGTCTTTAATGTCATGTGAATTATTCCAAAATTATCCCACTTAATTTATGTGGTATTATTTTATAATGTTTAATAAGTTCAATCTGTTATTATTCCCTTTTATATCCATTCTATTATCAATACAACTTTAGTTTCATCATAATTAAAGATAATGTCAACATGAGTTTTAATGACCATACATTGTCTACTAATACAGTCCCTTACATGTACTACAACATTGAAATTTTTCTTAACAAAATTACAATGTGAGATATATATATTTGTGTGTGTGTGTAATTATTCTAATAATAATTCCTTTATTTAAGACTACCATTTTATCACCATTCAATTCAATCATGTGTACTTATTGAAAATGGGCATCAAGAAAAAATCATTTATAAGTCCAAGAGTCAACTGTAATAAAAATAACAATCATCACGTACAATGAAACCTACTTATCAACAATTCACTACTTTTACCATGTCCAATAAATGTTTTTGTGAAAACCCTTTCGTTAAAGGGTCAAAAATCATAAGATTTCTGTTAACATTTAATTAACACCTTACATTACTGAATTTCTTCCTCAGTGCAAAATTACTTTAATTCCATGTGTTTACCAAATCTGGAAAATTATTCCTTCTTTGAAAATAATATTGTTGTGACATTGTCGTAATAAATTCTCAAATGTTTGGTGGTACTATTGACAATTCCAACTCCTAAAATGAATTTCCACAAGTACATACCCTGAATTGTATCCTCAAAAAATTCTACAGATTCATTTTCCATGGTAGAAATAGGTATAACCAATTTATATTCACTTTTCCATGATATTTCTCCCTTGACTAGAAGATACACACAACCAAGAGTGGGATTTCCCGATTCAACATTATCATAAAAGACTAAATTAGAGTATCCAATCAACTCAATATGACTAGATCTTTTATAAGAATATGATCCTTTATTCCTTGAAAATATCACAAAACTATATTTACACCTCTCCAGTGATCCAATCTACAATTTCTTTGGTATATTCCTAACATACCAAATAAAAAAAATTATCTGACCTTCTATATGATTGAGTATATATCAAGCTTCCACCAACATATGAATAAGGAATTCCATCTATCTGTTTTGGGTCCAACCATTTTGGGACATTGATTGACATTAAAGTGATCACCTTTTTGAATTTAAAGCGATGATGTTGAGTATTTTTCCATCCCTAACCTCTCTAAAATTTTATTAATATATATTTTATAAGATAATCTCAATAAACCTAGAAGTATATTGAGGAATATTACAATTCCAATCACATATTTGGATTCTTCCATTTCATTTATTTCAAAATTATTAGAGAGGAATTTCTTAGTATGACATAATAGACCAAGATCATTCATAGAGAGAAATAAGAGGAAAATATATAGAATCAAGATTATAAAATTATTCCCTATAATCGTTTGTTCTATAGACCAGTCAAATATTTTTTCCATAAATTAAAAAATATAAATGGTATCATTAAACCTAAGATACCATTATCGGGAAGCTTTTTCTAGTCCATATATAGACTTATTTAATTATCATACCATGTGTTCCCTTAACTCAATGGAAAACCCCACTGGTTGATCATTTTATATATTCACCTCTACATTTCCATTTGAAAAGGATATTTTAACATCCATTTGATGTAACTCTAAATCATACTAATCTACCAATTCCATAATGATTATGAAATAATCTATCACAAAAATAGGTGATAAGGTTTCATTATAGTTCTTTTATAATGGTCCATACTAAAATAGTAATGATTTCAGGAAAAACTATACAAGGACAATTTCATTTATTTCTATTCCCAAAGACTTAAGTTTTTCCATAATATTTTTCATTTTAAATACATGGTCAAGTATAGTAAATAAATCATCAAACATCACAGTTTTCAATATTTTACTTAATATCCTAGTAAGAGATTTTCAGAAGTTTGAGATCACTCCCCATAAATTTCATAATTTCTTTATCACTTTCAATTTTGGGGACACTAAACTTGATGTTACATAAAATACTCATTTTCATGAACATCAAGATTAATCTATTTTATCATTCACATTTTTTCATTATATATTTTATCATCATCACTACTATCATCCATAATAGCAGTAGGTTTCTCTATTCAGAGTTTCAAATCATGATCCAATACACCAAGATTAAATTGTATTTTCTCACTCCAATTAGATAAATTTAGTGCATTAAAGAAGAAAAAATTGATGCATGTAATTTATAGTGATTGAGGATTAAAATACATGGTTACTAGATTATTTTAAATAAATATTCAAAACATTACAAAAGTTCATACCCAAGGATCATAATAGTTTAGTGCCTTTGTAAACTTTGTACAAAATATTCTAACTTGGTTAAAGATCTTTTAGGTTTCCAAAAAGTATCTTCCCATTTAGTACTACTTAAATCCTTTCTTAATAACCTGGGGAAAAGATACATAAGAAATGGTAAGCTCGGATTCTCAATAAGGGTAAATAAAGGAGATATGTAAGAATAAAATTAATATAAGGTTATGATAACATAAAAATAGCATTTGAATATTATACCCTACATATCAAAGATCATACACATGATTCATGGAGTAAGGATCGACAGTTCATAAGACATGATTTATAAGGAAATCAAACAACATGAGCCATGATATTATAATACATGGAATTTGTGGAATACATATAAGCATATAAAATCTTATGTCAAGGATACCCATAAAGATTTTAATAACATGTTAGGATTGTGATAACCACTTGTGTACCTAATTTGGGCTTTGGATGAAAAACAGTGCACCGTCCTTTTTGGGCTTGGGATGACCACCCGTGCACCCTCCTTTTTGGGCTTGGGATGACCCTCCATGTGCCCTCTTTTTTGGGATTATGATGAACACACATTCACCATTATTTTCGGGATTTTAGTGACTACCCATGTACCCTACTTTTGGGTTTGGAATGACCACTCATAAACCCTTATTTTTTGGATTATGCAGAAAACCTGAATACGCTCATCTTTTGGCATGCGATAAAAACATATGTACCCCTATATTTGATCATATGATAAACACTTATGTACCCTATTATTTGGATTGGGCTAAACAATAGTGTATCCTCATATTTAGTCTTGGGATAGACACCCATGTACCGTCATCTTTGGGATTGGGCTAAAAACCCATGTACCCTCATCTTTGGGCTTTGTTTATACACCTGTGTACCCTCATATTTGTGATTGGTTTAGACACTCATGTACCCTATGAGGTCATATGGAATTTATCATTACCCAATGAATTGATTTTTTATCAGGGTGCACACATTATTTAAGCTATAATAGTCACACCTTACGCTATCTAGGCTGCTTCATCATAGAAGATGTAACAGGATTACCTGAGAGTATATGGGCCACCCCATTGTATAACCTATATCCAAGAACCATAACATGAATAAAGTAAAAACAATCTTTCATACCATAAAAAACTCAAAAAAAATAATCATTATTATTTTATAACCTGATTAAATCACAGAAAAAATGAGTTTCATGTCAATATCTTTAGATCATGATTAACCTGTGTAAAAGAAACGTGTTTCATAATCATCATGCAAACAAAAAATAAACCATTTAGAGAAAGAATATGAATGGTATACTTAGATCATATCCCCCATGAGGAATAGGTAAAACCAACATATGTAATCTTATACTGAAAATAATTATGAAAGGATCATCTATAAAATTTATTGAGTAAAATATCATTTCTTATTTGAAATTTTATTTTTAAACCATAAAACATTTTTTAAAACCTTTTTCTTTGAAAATAACCATAAAAATTTATAAAGTAATACTTCAAAACCATTTTAAAAACTTTTTAAAACATAATATAAATTAAAAATAATTTTCCCTAAAAATTATATAAATTTTCATTTAAAAACATTTATGAAATCATTTTATAAAACATGGTTTCTAGAATAAAACAGATTTCCGACTGAAGAGAGAAATAACATTTAATTTTCTTTAAAAAAATTCTTAATTATCTTAATTACAAAATAGTGTAACAATGGAACTATTACTTGAATATATCACTATTCTTCAGAGGATAATAAAATTAATAAGGATTATTGAGAGTTATATCATTATATATCAATATTGGGGACTTGATCATAAACAATACTAATAAATGATGAGATTGTAACATAAAATCAATACCACTTTGGTAACCTAGAATCATAAGCCCCATGAATGAATAAAATTATATAAAACATGAAATATAAAAAGTATGAATAAATTCATGATATTATATGTTAAATTGTATGTACATACACATCATAAAATAATATAGGTTCATAACATATCATACATCTCAAATAATACAAATTCAGAAAAAAAAAATATCATACCAATTTGGTAACTATTTAATCATAGAAGCCATGAAAGAGAGACCCTAAAATGGATATTTAAATAAAAATAATTTTAATTATAATCATTATAAAATAAATTCATGGGAATTATATACATCACATAAAAGAAATAGGTGGTGAATATGACATTTGTCTCATGGAAGTAAAATGTTAGAAGAAAATCCCTTACTAATTGAGTAACATTTAAATCATGATCCCCATGAAAGAGTAACATAAATTTAATATTATAATATCATTAAATAAATTAATTCATGATATAACATTTAATATGGTATTATATACAACACATAAAAGAAATAAGTGGTGAATAATTCATAACTCTCACAGACTTAAAAGTGGGACTAGAAATCCCCTTACCATAAGTATTGAATTTCTTCATACTCATTAAAAACTCATGTATAATAAATATAAATTTATTATAAATATATTATAGAACCATATTCATATATATCAAATCATATATGTCTTTTATCACCTTTTATTACCTATTTATTAACAATTTCATGTTAAATTCTTATTTCACGTAATAACCGATTTGTTTTTTTATAAGTTTTAATTTGTTGTTTTTAGTCCTCTTACATTGATCATAATTTAATAATTTAAAAAAATAAGATATTATATATATTTCATATATTTTTATTTATAATAATCTATAAAATATCAAAATAGCAAATGAAATACACCATTCATGGAGATGGTAGGTAGTTGTACGCATAAGCATTGTTTATGTTTTCCTATCTTTTTGGAAGAAGAAAAGAAAATGATATATATATATATATATTAATTACATTAGAATTTTTTATTCCATATATATCACATATTTATATTAAACTCATCCATAATACGGTCTATATAAACCATGAACAAATCAGATCGTGTCACGAGGTGGCAATCTGTTATACACATAAATGACATTATCGCATTCCCACAAAATGAAAAAATTGAAGGTATGTATGATATAACAATTAAAGAATCATAATAATATCATAAATATCATAAATATGATATTTAAATATAATTTCCATCATTATGACCAACCTTGAAAGGTGACAATGGAAAAATAAATGATTCGTGAGATGGTTGTCCATTGTACACATGAATGATGATTTCGTAACCCATTTGATGGAAGTGTGTGTGGTTTTATGAGTTAACCTTATAATAAAAACATATCAGTATATGGATGATAATTTTTATTATATAATCATGATATAAAAATAATTAAAGGGGTTTGAGGAAGAAATAAAACAAAAAAGTTTGTTGATGAACGTTACCTCTTCTTGGGGTATCTGCTTTTGGTTTGCACCGATACACTTCCTTGGTTGGTTTTATAACAAAAATAAAGATTCTAGGTTGATATTATAAAATTTAATAATATATTTGGGTATGTATTGGAAAAATCAATTGTTTTTTAGGGTGTGATGATATGAAGAGATGTGGTGTCATTTTATAAGTGAGGGAGAGGAAAAACTTGGACTTTTTGAAAAGAAAGTTATATATACCCATGTTTTTACATTAATAAATGATTAAATAATAAAAAAAATTATATAAATTAATTACTAAGGTTGGAAAATGGACATAAAATGGTTTTTTAACAACTTTTTATATCATTATCAACATAAGTTTAAAGTTTAATCCCTTGGTAAACTTGTTTTTATCTTCATCATAGTGATTAATTTTATCTGTTTTCACTAATAATTTTGGTAAAAAATTAATTTGGAATTCTTATAAATTATAAATTATTATAATTAAAAATATTGAATCCATTTTTTAAAATTAAATTTACATGATTTATAAGAATTTATTTTACATTAATCTCGAAGATGAGAGGAGAAAGAATGTTTTTGAATAGAAAAGTTCAAAAGATTGAAATATTTTTATATCCAATTTCAATGTGAAATTGATTCCAATGGAAAAATATAATTAATTGATGTATAATTTATATAATTATACATTAAAAACAATTTAATATATAATTTATCATTATAAATAAATTAAGTGAAAATGCAGTTTTCCATTAAAAATTTGTATTTTTCATTATTCATCAAAAAAGGAAACATTTAAGAAAAATCAAAAAAAATCACCCTAAGATAATTTTGATATTCTTTTTTAAAAAATAAAGTTTATTTTTTCAAATATAATATATAAAAGTGTAAAAAACAGGATTTAAAAAATGTTCTCTATTAAAAGGCTGTAAAACAAACTTTTAGAAAAATACATCCTTTTATGCATAAAATTAGATTTTATTGTTATCACTTGTCTAGAAAACAAATAAGATGAATGTTAAATAGTTTATTAAATAATACACACACACACACAGATATATATATATATAATCATTCATCAAAATTGGTGTGTTTAATTTATTAAGATAAAACATGTTTTTTCATAAAAAATAGTTTTTTAAGAATTTTTTTATTTTCAAATATTTATTACTTTAATTTAAATTTTATTTGTTACAAAAGAATTGATTTTATAAAAATGAATAAACCATATTTTTATAATTTTTTTAATAATTTTATTACCCTCTATTTCAATGGATTTTTGAAAACTATAATAACATTTTAATGAAATGTCATGTTTCATTTAAACTCAACATTTCATCTAACGCAATCTTTGATTAGTGTTGCATATAACACAATATAAACATGGTATCACATGTAACAGAAACCAAACTCAGTATTGTGTGTATTGTAAGCTGAAATCAGTGTTGAGTTTAGCACAATATTAACTTGATATTGCCTATAAATAAATCATAACATGGTTTATCATGCAATTAAATCCATTATATAATTTAATTTATTCGAAAAAAAATCATAAAAAATAGGGTGTTACATTCTACCCTCACCACCAAATGAATTTTTTCTTATAATTTTTTTATGTCATCAAAGTTTTAATACATGGAAGTTCATTTCATAGAAACCTACATTGTAAGAATGAATAATAAAACATCATTTTAAAAAATGGAGTGTTGGAAACATAATAGTTACACAAAATAACTCATAACTAGGTTTATACATAGGGGAACATATATGGGAAGTGCATATTTGGACATAGAAGAAAATCATAAATAATTTTACAGAGTGGTAGAGATCATTGATAAAAGAATTTGTGTGATCTAGAGAAGGTTATTGATCATAACACCATAGAACAAAGAGGCATCAAAAGGGTCATTATTGTCATAAAAGATGATGATATTGAGACAAAATTTTATTTTACATCCCATTTTCTAAATTTAAATAATTTTCACAATAAGAAATAATAAATTGATTTCATTCCATTTCACATGCATAGTATCACCCTTTGGCTATGCCCTGATCAATTTACACTTCATATCTCACTCCATGAAATGAATATGAATTTGTTATCCCTGAAGCACTGAGAGGTCATAAGATCCATAGATAGAAGGATAAGTCATTATGTCTATCTTAAATTATCATAAAAACAAAATGGTTAGAAAAAGTTATCCAATACGGATAAATATTAATATTTCAAAAAATTAATCTCTAAAACCTCATTCAAATTTTGACATAAACCATTTGATAAATGTTTAACCCTTTTGACCCTTCTAAAAGATGAAAATAAAAAACTTTATAAAGAAGGTCACTTAATTTTTTGAAATAATCTCAATATTGATCCCCCATATATCATAAATCATCTTCTGATTTTCACAAATAAAATATGTGAATACCTTCATCATGATTTCTCTTGAAACATGGTAATAACATGAAATACTATAATATCATATTGAAAACATACATATATCTTCATCCCTTAATAGAACAAAAAATGTTGGATAGATTCCTTAAATTAAAAAATGATGTATGCTTCATTAGTGATAACATAAACCACTTTTTCAATAAATACTCTTTGAGTTATGAGGTCAAAAATACAATCCAATTTACTTTATCTATATCAATCATCTCTTTATCTAAGCTAAACACAATTTCTCAAAATCAGGAACACATTAAGGGTTACCTTCCCTTAATAAAAATATCACCTTCCCATTAAATCAATTCTCTAGGTAATCAACACCATTCAATGTATTTTTGAAAATAATTTATGAAAAAGATATTCTTCATGATTCATATAACATAATTCTTCAATTTAAATACATATACAATTAAATCATCCCACTTTTTTTCAAACCATTAACTAGTATTCATCATCTTATTCCTTAATACCCTTTTCTAAAAATATTATATATGAATCATGTCTTAACAGCCATCAAACTCAATTTAGTCATGCTTACAAAAATATCATTAGAATAATACATACCTTCCAAATATTGTTCATCGTATCTTCATCATCAGTGTAAGAACCATTACCTGTATAACCTTACTAATTAATTTTATGAGATTTTACTCTAAGGAATTGATTTTATAATGCTCATACTTTCCACACTTAAAACATTCAGCTATTGATAATACGTTAGAGAGACCAATATTCCCATCATTAAAATAAATTAAAATCTTCATTTTTATTCATAAATTACTTACTCTATGGAATTATTCCCCACACATAATACATATTATCATCCCTTTAATACATTAAATTGACTGATTCTTCCAAAATATTTGACATATAGGAAACTAAATCTTTGTTCCTCCATGGTTACAATCACCTGATCTCTGAGAAAACTCTTTCTTTATCTTTGTTAGTGAGTCTAAGATTTGATTAAGGTACATGTTGTTAAACATGTTCCATGATAACTAATAAGGCATAAAAAAATTTACTCTAGTCATCTTCCCATTCTACTTCTCATTATAAAATTTTCAATCACATTCAATATTAACCATGTTCCATATGGTTCCCACCATTGACTAAAACAAAAAAAAAGATAGCATGAGAAACAATAATCATAATGGAAAACTACATAATAATTTCAATTCACTAATAAAATATATAAATCATGACACCTTATTTAATATATGCCACCTTAGGTTTATCCTATGTTATTTATAGTCACCATCTATTTAAATAATTTATGATGGTTAATAAAGAGTTTGTGAATTTCCAAACAATACCCCCTAGGAGTGTCAAACCGAGTGTTCAGCAAGGCCCATTATCCTTCACCAGTTCCCAATCAATTCTATTTCAATATGGTGTTTACAAGGTTGTTACCCCTATATATATATATGTGATAGAGCCACATACCACTACTGGAAATACTGTTTTTTCCAATGGGTGTTTACCAACGGTTTGCTAAAACTGTTGGGCTTGAAGGATTAAGGGAGTCTTTACCAATGGTTTTATAAAACCGTTGGTAAAGAAATGGCTAGGGAAGCCTTTCCCAACAGTTCACTGAAACTGTTGGGAAAAGCCACACCTTTGCCAACGGTTTCTTCAAACCGTTGGTAAAGGGGTGTGTTAATCACCCTTTTGCCAATGGTTCTATTGAACCGTTGGGAAAGGGTCACCACTTTGCCAACGGTTTCCTCAAACCGTTGGTAAAGGGGTCCTTAGCATCTCTTTCCCAACGGTTTTTAAAAACCGTTGGGAATTATTTCCCCCAAATCCAGCCGCAGGGCTGCTCTCCCCCATTCGCATAGAAACCTAATTTCATCTGCTCCACCGCTCTCCTCTCGCGAACTCCCCTATCCGAAGAGGTGAAAACCATCTGAAATCAGGAATTTTTTCATTTATACACATATACTTCCTTATTTTTATTGTTATTGCTTTAGTATTTTAGTTTTAAGTTATCAATCCACCTCCAGCTCTCCGCTACTCTCCAAATCCCCCATCTGAATAGGTGAAAACCCATTTGAATCATCTCAAATCAGGTAATTTTTTGTTTATACACATATGGTACCTTGTTTTTATTATTTTTATTATTATTTCTCTAGTATTTTAGTTTTAAGTTATCAATCCAGCTGCATCTCTCTGCTACTCTCGAACTCCCCCATCGGAATAGGTGAAAACCCATCTGAATCATCTCAAATCAGGTAATTTTTTCTTTATACACATATGGTACCTTGTTTTTATTGTTATTGATCTAATATTTTAGTTTTATGTTTGGATTTTGATGTTATTTCACCGTGTAAAATAGGGAAGTGAATGAATATTTTGTTAATTAATTAGTTTCCCCTGGAATATCAATTGTGTTATAATGTCCATGCTAAATAAAGGGGTAATGTAATAAAAGACCTTGAATAAATAAATTGTGGAAGTTGGGGTATGTTGCCTCTATGAGAGGTTTTTTGTTGTGTTTCATTGTATGTTGTAGGCTGTTTTATGGGGATTGAGGTGACCAGTTGGGCTTTGTGATATGTGGGTTTGTAATGTGATGGTTAGTGGGCATGGATGTGTCATGTGAAGTTGTATGATAGTGATGATTTGTGGTGGTGTTGTGTCGTGTGGAGGTGTTGTGTGATGAAGTTGTGGTATATAATGTGGTGAGGTGGTTTTGGTTGTGCGGTGGTTTGTGATGTGCAATATTTTTATTGTGATATGTGGTTGTCTTGGTGAGATGGTTGGTCGATGTAACATGGTGTCAATGGTTATTGTGAGATGGTGAGTTGTTGTGTGGTGGTTTTATTAGTTTCCTGGTTATCTATGGAATAAATTATGCTGTTAAAACAAAAAAACAAGATATTAAATAAATGATATGGAATAGAAATGGATGTGTGGTAAATGGATTTAATTAATTTAAAATTAAATGAATGGACAATGTAAGTGTGAATGAAGTGGATTATAAATGAAAGTGAGAAATGCTATGCGTCTTGTGTGGTGGTGGTGTGGTTTATGTGTTTTATGGTTGTAGTGAAGTGTGTGATTATGTAGTTAATGTGAACCTATAGGTTGAGTATTTTGTGCTATCTATATATCATGTATTTTTATGTTATTTCTACACATTCCCAACCAGAGTTGGATAAACATACCAACGATCAGAGGTTTTGAGTTATGGGTATTTTTTCTAATATCTAGGATGGTGGTTATATGGTTGGATAACTACCATGTCTTCGCTACTCTTCCTTCAAAAGTGATTGAACATGTGTTTTTAGGCAAGATGCGATGTGATTGTCCATGTGTCTTCAGGTGAGATGTACTATGATTTCCAAAGTGTTTTCCAGTGAGGTGTGATGTGATAAGGCTATAATAAGATGTGGCATGTGGTTGGGGTCATGTAGGGTAGGAGGATGGCACAAGGTTGATGTTATTCATGTTCATGATACCCTACTAATATGGTTATGGGATGAGGCATGCTGTTATGTGATATAACACATTAAGTTCTTGTTGGTTTTACATTTTTTCAATTACACATTTGTATGTTTTTTTCACATGTGTAGTTGATACCTTGATTATTTTCTTCCTTTATCGTTTACTTAAATGTATTTTCTATTAAAGTTAATTCCTATTGAATTGTTTATGACAAAATGACTTATATAAATTCTTTTTATATAATGGACAGAAGTTGGATGTATGAAACTGATCGGATCTCAAAAGATTTTAAAAACAATTTGGAGAGCTTTATAGATTTTACATTTCACAATGCTTCAGATAGTGGTCGCATACACTGCCCATGTTCCAATTGTGTTGGTAGACCTTGGTTGAGCCGTGAAGAAGTCAGCTACCACATAACCAAAAATTGGTTTCAAGAAAACTACTTTGTGTGGTATCACAATGGGGAGAAAACGAAATCTCAAATTGGTGATGATCGAAATGAAAGGACTGGAATTGAGAATTTGTTAAATGATCGCTTTCCGTTTATTCGTCATCATGAAAAAGAAAGGATTTTGACTTAAGAAGACTTAGATATGAGGATAGATGATGCATCTAGTGAAAATGATGATATTGATAGGGTGAAAAAATTGAATGATGCTGCCACGACTCTAGTATATCGACAATGCGATAAAATGAAAAAGATGGAATTTTTAATCCGATTATTTCATGGGAAAACTATGTATGGGATTTCTAATACAACAATCGGTTACATTCTTACCCTCTTGAAGGATTTACTTCCTGATGATGCAGATATTCCCTCAAACCACTATATGGCATGGAAGTTAGTTGAGGAACTTGGATTTTCAAGAAACAAAATTCATGCTTTCCCGAAAGATTGCAGTTTATTCTGGGAGGAAACCACTGAACGAAATGATTGTATAAAATGTGGCACATCCTGCTGGAAGTCAAATCTGATGGAACACCATCCCGCGTTCCACAAAAAGTAATGTGGCACTTTCCATTGATCCCCAGACTCCAGAATCTTTTTATGTCTGATGAAATATCAATAAAAATGAGATGGCATGATACCGAGAGAAAGAAGACTGATGATGAGTTGGTTCATCCTGCAGATGGATTTGCATGGAAGAGATTTGATTCTTGACATCCTGATTTTGCAGCTGACGTGCGTAATGTGAGGCTGGGTCTTTCATGCGACGGTTTTAATCAGTTTGGCCAGATGCTTACTTCGCATAGCACATGGCCAGTTTTTATACACATTTATAATCTTCCCCCATGGTTGTGTATGAAAAAACATTTCACTTTCATGAGTATACTCATATCTGGTCCTTCTAATCCCGGCAATGATATTAATGTATATATGCAACCTTTAATAAAAGAATTGAAACTTCTTTGGGATGTGGGTGTGCACACATACGATGCATGTTCGAAAGATATATTTCAGATGCGTGCTGCGCTTATGTGGACGATCAATGATATTCCAGCTTATGCAATTATGTCTGGATGGAGCACGAAGGGAAAACTGTCATGTCCAGTTTGTATGAAGAATACACGATCCAGAAGACTGAAACATCGTTGTAGTTTCAGTTTTATAGGACATCGACGATTCTTATCAAATGATCATCCATATAGATTGAATCGTCAAAGATTTGATAATACCATAGAGACCGATGATCCACCCAGAGTATGTCTGGAACTGATGTGCTTAATGAATTGAAAGATTGGAGTTTTTCATTCGGGAAGAGTCAAATTAAATCTGGAAAGAGAAAGAATGTTTCCATTGAAACCTGTTACAATTGGAGGAAGAGGCGTATCTTTTTTGATTTTCCTTATTGGTCAACCAATTTGTTACGTCATTGCTTAGACATAATGAATATTGAAAAGAATATAAGCGAAATGTTGCTTTCAGTTCTTCTAAATGTCAAGGGGAAAACAAAAGATGATTTACGATCTCGGCGTGACTTGGTGGATTGGGGCATCAGACCAGAATTGCATCCAGTGCGTATCACTGAAAATAAATGGCAAATTCCATGTGCTTCTTATGTGATGAAACCTACGAAAATAAACAATTTCGGGAAGTATTATAGACTATTAGAGTTCCTGATGGATATTCAAGAAACATATCTAAACGTGTCAATAGAAAAGAGTTAAAGCTAAAATCTTTGAAGACTCATGATTATCACGTTCTACTGCATTAGTTGCTTCCAATAGAAATCCGTCATATTTTTTCCAATAATGTAAGGGTGGCTGTTATTCGGTTGTGCCATTTTTTTAGATATCTTTGTGCTAAGAAGTTGTCCAAGTCTTTCTTGCAAAAAAAATTGACAGATGCCCCATTAATTTTGTGTGAGTTGGAGAGAATATTTCCTCCATTTTTCACATGCATGCTGCATCTGACTGTCCATATTCCCACTGAAATACTTCTCGGAGGACCTGTTTCTTTTTGTTGTATGTATCCAACTGAAAGAAATATGTTCACATTAAAGTCTTATGTCTGAAACAGAAATCACCCTAAAGGTTCTATCGTGAATGGTTACCTGGCCCAAGAATGTGTGGATTTCTGCTCGATGTATTTGTCTGATCTTACTACAAGATTGAATAGACCAATGAGAAATGAATAAGAACTGTATGAGAAAATTGAATCCAGTTTTCCATCACTTCCTCAAACTGGAGGAATTCCTGGATCATATACATTGATGACATTAAGCCATGAAGAGTGGGAGATGGCACATCGCACAGTTTTGTTCAACTGTGATTTGTTCGATGACTATATCAGGTAACTAAATTGATTATGTATATCTTACATATATATCTATTAAACTATTCATATTTTTTATCTACAGGGAACATAAAACAATGATAAATAGAAAGCATCGTTCTTTATCTTTGAGAAGGAGGGAGGCTTTGCATAGAAAAGAGTTTTCTGCTTGGTTAAAATTGAAGGTAAAAATATTACTATTTAAAATAATTAAATCAATATTTAATTAAGTTTAACAATCATTTATATTGCAGGTATTGAGTTTTTCTGCTGACTCTGTCTCTGAGGAAATAATAGCTTTGTCTTTTGGTCCTAATACCGTGGTTCGTGACTGTAAATCAATTGTTATCAATGGGTACAAATTTATTGTCACTGAACGACAAAAGAATATGAGAACACAACATGATGGTGTTATGGTTACTTCCACAACAGATTGTTATGCCAGTGCATCAGATAGTAGACCATGATTTGAAAATGTGGGTTATTATGGAGTCGTTGAGAAAATAATAATATTGGATTATTACTCTCATGGACGAGTCACAATGTTGAAATGCCATTGGTTTGATTCGATGAAGACACAAGGCACATTTATTGATGATTGTGGATTTCGAGTAATTAATATGACTCGCACTCTTGCTACCGAAGAGCCATATGTGTTGGCATCAATGGCTAAACAAGTTTTTTATGTCAAAGACCAACTTCGACCTGAATTTTGTGTCATAGTTGAAGTAATTCCAAGACATATTTTTGATGATGGTTATGATGAATTTGACACTTTCCCTACTGTCATTGGAACCAATGCATTTATTTCTTTTGATGACTCCAATAGCTCAATTGTCAGAGTTGATTGTGAACCTGAAGTTGTGGTTGAAAATATATATAATCATTCATCCATGTTCTCAATTCTTTTGGTTTACCTCAAGTTGGGTTGTTAAGGTAGGTAATATTCAAATTGATTTAGTATTGATAACAAATATATTTTGGCTGACTTGACCGTTATGTGAATTTTCAATGTTTATTCGTTGCAGTTTTATTTGAATTGCATTTTCTAATTTGGAATTGAACTGTATTCAAACCTAGTCAAACAATATTTTTAACTTGGTAAACATTACAAAATTTAATGATTTATTAAATCCATTCGAGCTCTTATAAAACAATTGATAGATAAATTACCAATGAATCCCCCTATTCCCTCATATATTTATTTTTTTGGGTTACACTTTAGTTTCCTTTTTCTAATTAATTACATATTTATTTTCAAAAGCAGGAAATGCAGCCTATTGAAGAGAGACGAAGAAAAAAAATGATGGACAACAATCATCGAATGACGGATTTGGGAGTTCCACCATTAGTACCGGTTGTGAGTACTTTATTTCAAATATATATATTTAAAGAATATATAATGTCATGTGATTAATTTTGTTGTAAACATTTTTGTAGGATCCACCTTTACATCGACAGTTATTCGACGAGGAGCCTAGTACTGGTCCTAGTACTCAGGCCGGTGGTACGAGGGGGGTTCGTACCAGAGGTCGACGATCAGCTGCACGTGCCCGACTAGACCCTGCCCCTCCCACTCATGACATGTCATCCTTACCACATTCTGATCCTGGTGGTCCATTAGGGACACACGGGATATTTAGACCTCCCATGTTTTTGCTACCGTCTGCATCTTCTGCCCCATCATTTTCACATCCCATGATGATTCCCACTCCCCAGTCAGAATCTGGTCATACTGATGTCCCATCTTCTTTTCCTTCTATTTATGTCTCTCCAAGCTTCCATATTCCTTCCTCCTCGACTCCTGTTCCAGCACAGGGTGTTCCATCAGTTTTTGTGGATCCGGCAGCGCTCATCGATCAGACTGGCGTAGGTATATTTATAAAACCCTAACAAAATTGTATAAAAATATTTATTTTCATTATAACATGTTTTGATAAAATATTTGTTTTTTCTTCAATGACAGATACAGCTACTTAATGGAGGCGGGGGCGGGGGAGTATACACATGCGTTCAGTGTGGAATCGCCGCACACAGGTTATGGTTGATTATAATGAAGACAACCAAATGGTTGAGAAATCCGGGAAGTAATGTCGGAGTTTTTTGGCGACACTTTCCAAATACTCCGACATCATTCCTGTCAGCCCGCTGTCGTGGAGACATTTGCCACATGAAGTCAAGGATAGAGATTGGGCAGAGATATGGGTAAAAAAATCTATTGTATTTAATGACATGAATTATTTTTGTATTTATATGAATTAATATTTTGATGTCAGCTTCAATTTAATTTTCCCAATGGTGAGGGTGCTCGAGCGGAATGTCTAAAGGATTTAGGCAAGCTTTGGAGAGCCTACAAGCATGAGTTGTATCTTGGCTGGCGTTCTATAGTTGGTACTGAGTTAGAGGCGACACCAATCGTGGATGATTGTCCTATAGAGAATTATCGTCAGATGATTACTCATTGGATGAGCACCCAATTTAAGGTATGAATTACATTTGAGGTATTTAAATAATAACTTTCATGTTTCGCATTAATATTATCCTTTTCATAATTGAATTTTATTTAGGAATCATCTGGAAAAAATAAAAAAAAACATTGATGCAAAAAAATATCTCCACACACTAGGACGTACGACGATGTCAGATCATGAGAGGAAGCATGTATGACAATTTTTTATAAGTTTTCTTTACGACTTACATTTTCTTTTTCTTTCTCAATTATTTAATCATTTGTTAAATTTTTCATATAAATTTAGTTTTCAATATCATTGTAGAGGAAAATACATAATATTGAAGGACGTGTGCCTCGAGCAAAACTGTTTTTCTCGAGTAGACGGAAAAAGGATGGAAGTGCCATCAACGAAGTGACTCATCAGTAGATTGTAAGTTTTAATCTATTGATATTATATTTTAATATCTATTTTTTAACTTAATAATATATTTATATTTGTAACAGGTTTCTTTAGAGGCCCTCGATGCCCAAGAACCGGACAATTTTGGGCCTAGAGATCACTTACATCAGGTGTTAGGAGAGGAGCATCCTGGCAGAGTATGCTGCCGACCTAGGATAGCCCCGACGAGGTATTGGCCCTCCTCAGGTACGAGCTGTAGTGCCACCGAGCTGCAGCAAGTTAGGGCACAGGCAGAACAGGCTGAGAAAAGGGCCAGAGAGACGGCAGAACAGTCCGCTAGGGAAAACAATGCGTTTATGAAATTTATTGAAGTTCTACGTCCAACACTTCCAGCAGAGGCCAGCCCAGCTTTTGATGAGTATATATCGTCGATACATTCTATATATGGTCCACCAGGTAACAGTTCTAGTGCTACTCAGGATGATGTTCATCTTGACGATGATGATGGTGAGGAGGAGGGCGAGGGAAAGGAGGAGGGTGAGGGAGAGGAGGAGGGCACTGAGGAGGGCGAGGACGATGATGGGGACGAGGACGATGATGGGGACGAGGATGAGGGTGATGATGATGGTGATGATGATGGTGATGATGGTGGTGGTGGTGATGGTGATGGTGATGATGGTGATGATGGTGAGGGTGATGTGGGACAAATTGATCCATTGCATTTTTGACTAATATTACTGAGATTTGGTATTTAATCTATTCTAGTTGTTGGTTTTATCTAGACTCGTAGTATAGTATTGGAGTTGAGTTATTTTTATATATTATCTGTTTTTATGGATGTTGATGTCTTTTAGTGTTTGTGTGTTTGGGAACCCCCTCCTTCTTGGACCCCGGACAGCCCCCACCCTCCTCCCTGGACCCCGAAAACCCCCCAGACAGCCCCCGCACAGCCCCCCCACCCTCCACCCTAGACCCCGGACAACCCCTCGAACACCCCCCAGACAGCCCCCCGCACATCGCCCATACACCCTCCTCCCTGGACCCCTGACAGCCCCCCAGACAGCCCACGGACAGTCCCCCGGACAGCCCCCCAGACAGCCCCCCAGACACCCCCCCCCCCTCCTCCTTGGACCCCGGACAACCCCCTGGACAGCCCCCCGCACAGCCCCCCCCACCCTCCTCCCTGGACCCCGGACAACCCCCCGAACACACCCCAGACAGCCCCCCGCACAGCCCCCATACACCCTCCTCCCTGGACCCCTGACAGCCCCCCGGACAGCCCCCGGACAGTCCCCCAGACATCCCCCTAGACAGCCCCCCGAACACCCCCCCCCCTCATCATTGGACCCCGAACAACCCCCCGAACACCCCCCAGACACTCCCCGGACAGCCCCCCCACCCTCCTCCCTGGACCCCAAACAACCCCCCCCCCCCCCCCGAACAGCCCCCCCACCCTCCTCCTTAGACCCCGGAAAACCCCCCGAACACCCCCCGGATAGCCCCCCACACAGCCCCTCGAACACCCCCCCCCCCTACTCCTTGGACCCTGGACAACCCCCCGAAAACCCCCCGCACAGCCCCCCCTCCTCCCTGGACCCCTGACAACCCCCCGGACATCCCCTCAGACAGCCCCCTGAATAGCCCCCCCACCCAGCTCCTTGGACCCCGGACAACCCCCCGAACACCCCCCGAACAACCCCCCGAACACCCCCCGGAAATCCCCCCGCACAACCCCCCCCCCCCCCCCCTCCTCCTTGGACCTCGGACAACCCCCCGCACAGCCCCCCGCACAGCCCCCCATATAGCCCCCACCCACCCACCCTCCTCCCTAGACCCCTGACAACACCCCGGACAGCCCCTCAGACAGCCCCCCGGACAGCCCCCCCCCCCCCCCCGGCCCAGCTCCTTGGACCCCGGACAACCCCCCGAACACCCCCCCGGACAGCCCCCCGAACAGCCCCCCACCACCTCCGTGGACCACGGACAACCCCCCGAACACCCCCCCGGACAGCCCCCCCGAACAGCCCCCCCCCCCCCCCCCCCCACCCTCCTCCCTGGACCCCGGACCGCCCCCGGACAGCCCCCGGACAGTCCCCCAGACATCCCCCTAGACAGCCCCCCGAACAGCCCCCCCCCTCCTCCTTGGACCCCGAACAACCCCCCGAACACCCCCCAGACACTCCCCGGACAGCCCCCCCACCCACCTCCCTGGACCCCGGACAACCCCCCCCCCCCCCCCCCCCCGAACAGCCCCCCCACCCTCCTCCCTGGACCCCAGACAACCCCCCAAACACCCCCCGGATATCCCCCCCCACAGCCCCCCCCCCCTCCTCCTTGGACCCTGGACAACCCCCAGAAAACCCCCCGCACAGCCCCCGCACAACCCCCCCACCCTCCTCCCTGGACCCCTGACAACCCCCCAGACATCCCCTCAGACAGCCCCCTGAACAGCCCCCCCACCCAGCTCCTTGGACCCCGGACAACCCCCCAACCCCCCCCCCCCCCCTCGAACAACCCCCCAAACACCCCCCGGAAATCCCCCCGCACAGACCCCCCTCCTCCTTGGACCCCGGACAACCCCCCGAACACCCCCCGCACAGCCCCCCCCCCCCCCCCCACCCTCCTCCCTGGACCCCTGACAACACCCCGGACAGCCCCTAAGACAGCCCCCCGGACAGCCCCCCCCCCAGCTCCTTGGACCCCGGACAACCCCCTCGAACACCCCCCGGACAGCCCCCCATAACAGCCCCCCACCACCTCCGTGGACCTCGGACAACCCCCCGAACACCCCCCGAACAGCCCCCCTCGAACAGCCCCCCCCCCTCCTCCTCCTTGGACCCCGGACAACCCCCCGAACACCCCCCAGACACTCCCCGGACAGCCCCCCGAACATTCCCCCCACCCTCCTCCCTAGACCCCGGACAACCCCCCAGACAGCCCCTCAGACAGCCCCCCCACCCAGCTCCTTGGACCCCGGACAACCCCACGAACACCCCCCGGACAGCCCCCCGAACAGCCCCCCGGACACCATTTTAAGTACATACGGAAAACTGACCAAACAGATTCGGAATAAGTACATACAGAAAACCAACCAAACCGATTTTAAGTATGCGACATGTACGAGTCAACTCCGCCTCAATCCGAGGAGCAGTGTGGCCGACACCGCTCTAACTGTGTCTCTTTTGTTTAAAATGGACAGGATTATAAGTGAAAAGAACAACTGGCATACGAAAAACCGACCAAACGCATTCCGAATCTGTCGATAATTTATCCCAACAATCCATGGGTCATATGTAACGTGTACGAGCCAACTCGGGATGAATCTGAGTCGCGGTGTGGCCGGGATCAGTCTATGTGACTCTCTTTTGTTTAAAACAGACACCATTTTAAGTACATACGGAAAACTGACCAAACGGATTCGGTTTCCGTTGAAACTTTAAGAGAACAATCCATGGGTCATATGTGACGTGTACGAAACAACCCTGCCTCAATCGGAGACGCGGTGTGGCCGGCACCACCAAAGTGTCCGTCTTTTGTTTCAAAAGGACGTCATTTTAAGTGAAAAACATCAATTGACATACGAAAAACTGAGAGAATTCATTCGGACTGTGTCGATACTTTAGGAAAAGGATCCATGGGTCGTATGTGACGTGTATGAGTCAATCCCGCCTCAATCCGAGGAGTGTTGTGGCCGACACCACTCTAACTGTGTCTCTTTTGTTTAAAATGGAGAGGATTATAAGTGAAAAGAACAACTGGCATACGGAAAACCGACCAAACGCATTCCGAATCTGTTGATAATTTATCCCAACGTTCCATGGGTTATATGTGACATGTACGAGCCAAACCGGGATGAATCCAAGTCGCGGTGTGGCTGGGATCAGTCTAAGTGACTCCGTTTTGTTTAAAACGGACACCATTTTAAGTACATACGGAAACCCGACCAAACGGATTCGGTTTCTATTGAAACTTTAGGAGAACGATCCATGGGTCATATGTGACATGCACGAATCAACTCCGCCTCAATCGGAGATGCGGTGTGGCCGGCACCACTCAAAGTGTCCGTCTTTTATTTCAAAAGGACGCCATTTTAAGTGAAAAGCATCAACTGACATACGTAAAACTGACCAAAGGCATTTGGAATATGTTGATACTTTAGAACAAAGATCCATGGGTCATATGTGATGTGTATGAGTCAATCCCGCATCAATCTGAGGAGCGGTGTGGCCGACACCGCTCTAACTGTGTCTCTTTTGTTTAAAATGGACAGGATTATAAGTGAAAAGAACAACTGGCATACGGAAAACCGACCAAACGCATTCTGAATCTGTTGATAATTTATCCCAACGATCCATGGGTCATATGTGATGTGTACGAGCCAACCCGGGATGAATCCGAGTCGCGGTGTGGTCGGGATCAGTCTAACTGGCTCTCTTTTGTTTAAAACGAACACCATTTTAAGTACATACGGAAAACCGACCAAACGGATTCGGTTTCCATTGAAACTTTAGGAGAACGATCCATGGGTAATATGTGACGTGTAAGAATCAACCCCGCCTCAATTGGAGGCGTGGTGTGGCCGACACCCCTCAAAGTGTTCGTCTTTTGTTTCAAAAGGATGCCATTTTAAGTGAAAAGCATCAACTGACATACGGAAAAATGACCAAAGGCATTCGGACTGTGTCGATACTTTAGAAAAAAGATCCATGGGATGTATGTGACGTGTACGAGTCAATCCCGCATCAATCCAAGGAGCGGTTTGGCCGACACTGCTCTAACTGTGTCTCTTTTGTTTAAAATGGACAGGATTATAAGTGAAAAGAACAACTGGCATACGGAAAACTGACCAAACGCATTCCGAATCTATTGATAATTTATCCCAACGATCCATGGGTCATATGTGACGTGTACGAGCCAACCCGGGATGAATCCGAGTCGCGTTGTGGCCGGGATTAGTCTAAGTGACTCTCTTTTGTTTAAAACGGACACCATTTTAAGTACATATGGAAACCCGACCAAATTAATTCGGTTTCCGTTGAAACTTTAGGAGAAAGATCCATGGGTCATATGTGACGTGTACGAATCAACCCCGCCTCAATCGGAGATGCGGTGTGGTCGGAACCACTCAAAGTGTCCGTCTTTTGTTTCAAAAGGACGTCATTTTATGTGAAAAGCATCAACTGACATACGGAAAACCGACCAAAGGCATTCGGACTGTGTCAATACTTTAGCACAAATATCCATGGGTCGTATGTGACATGTACGAGTCAATCCCGCATCAATACGAGGAGCGATGTGGCCGACACCGCTCTAACTGTGTCTCTTTTGTTTAAAATGGACAGAATTATAAGTGAAAAGAACAACTGGCATACGGAAAACCGACCAAACGCATTCCGAATCTGTTGATAATTTTTCCCAACGATCCATGGGTCATATGTGACGTGTACGAGCAAACCCGAGATGAATCCGAGTCGCGGTGTGGCCGGGATCAGTCTAAGTGTCTCTCTTTTGTTTAAAACGGACACCATTTTAAGTACATACGGAAAACCGACCAAACGGATTCTGTTTCCATTGAAACTTTAGGAGAACGATCCATGGGTCATATGTGACGTGTACGAATCAACTCTGCCTCAATTGGAGACGCAGTGTGGCCGGCATGACTCAAAGTGTTCGTCTTTTGTTTCAAAAGGACGTCATTTTAAGTGAAAAGCATCAACTGACATACGGAAAACCGACCAAATGCATTCGAACTATGTCGATACTTTAGCACAAAGATCCATGGGTCTTATGTGACATGTAAGAGTCAATCCCGCATCAATCCGAGGAGAGGTGTGGCCGACACCGCTCTAACTATGTCTCTTTTGTTTAAAATGGACAGGATTATAAGTGAAAAGAACAACTGGCATACGGAAAACTAACCAAACGCATTCCGAATCTGTTGATAATTTATCCCAACGATCCATGGGTCATATGTGACGCGTACGAGCCAACCCGGGATGAATCCGAGTCGCGGTGTGGCCGGGATCAGTCTAAGTGGCTCTCTTTTGTTTAAAACGGACACCATTTTAAGTACATACGAAAAACCGACCAAACGGATTCGGAATAAGTACATAAGGAAAACCAACCAAACCGATTTTAAGTATGCGACATGTACAAGTCAACCCCGCCTCAATCCGAGGAGCGGTGTGGCTGACACCACTCTAACTGTGTCTCTTTTGTTTAAAATGGACAGGATTATAAGTGAAAAGAACAACTAGCATATAGAAAACCGACCAAACGCATTCCGAATCTGTTGATAATTTATCCCAGCAATCCATGGGTCATATGTGACATGTACGAGCCAACCCGGGATGAATCTGAGTCGCGGTGTGGCCGAGATCAGTCTAAGTGACTCTCTTTTGTTTAAAACAGACACCATTTTAAGTACATACAGAATACCGACCAAACGGTTTCGGTTTCCGTTGAAACTTTAGGAGAACGATCCATGGGTCATATGTGACGTGTAAGAATCAACCCCGCCTAAATCGGAGATGTGGTGTGGCTGGAACCACTCAAAGTTTCCATCTTTTGTTTCGAAAGGACGTCATTTTAAGTGAAAAGCATCAACTAACATACCGAAAACCGACCAAAGGCATTCGGACTGTGTCGATACTTTAGAACAACGATTCTTGGGTCATATGTGTCATGTACGAGTCAACCCAGCCTCAATCTAACGAGCGGTGTGGCCGGTATCACTCCAGGTGTATGTATTTTGTTTAAAATGGAATCATTTGAGGTAAAAATATTTGGTATTGAAAAAACCGATCAAATTATGAATTGAATTCCAGATTCGACATATAATTGTCATCTAAATTTGAAATTGAATTCTAAATGAATTATATATGTTTATAATTACGTTATGAATTCTAATTTAATTATGAATGTGTATAGTTTTAGGATGTATTATATATTAATTGTGTATGAATTTGTTCTTAATTGAATATGTTGTGTATGAATTTGTTCTTAATTGTATATGTTGTATGTGTATGTCTTATTTTATTGAAGGTACAATTATTGGATTGAAAATGAGCTCAAAATGAGCCCCAATGAGGCCCATGGTTCAAATTGCAGGAATTGCAGGCAGTCTGCCAGGATGCCTGCTAGGAGGCTGCTGTGCAGGGTATGCCAATGGTTTTAAACCGTTGGCATAGCCTAGAGCTCCTCTATTTACCAACGGTTCATTGAACCTTTGGTAAATAGATGTTTTCCCAACGGTTTAGAACCGTTGGGAAAAAGGATCCATGGAGAAACACTATCCCAACGGTTTTCCAGAACCGTTGGGATAGTTGTCGACTATTGGGATTTCCCAACGGTTCTGGCCAAACCATTGGGATAGTTTTTTCCAACGGTTTTCCAGAACCGTTGGGGTATATTTTATTTTCCCGGCATATGCCAACAGTTGCCTGTAAACCGTTGGGAAAACCTTTCCCAATGTCTTACTTCCCTACGGTTCTCAGAACCGTTGGTATATGATATACCAACGGTTAGAAGGCCTTTCCAAACGGTTCAGAACCGTTGGGAAACATTGTATTTCCAGTAGTGTACACTTATAGTATACAAACCGAGATGCAATTTAGTAGAAAATACTCACTCTATACTTTACCAAAATTCCAAGACATTATTTTTATAATTTGAATCATCCATATATTTATCCTTAGAGACATCCCAATACATATCTTTAGTAATATATCTAGGGATATCACTAAATTTTTCTCATCCTAGTTTCCAAAGGTTAACTAAAACTTTCATTTGATACCAACTATAGTGACCAATACTTAACATACATGGATATTACAAAATTTTAGATGAATATAGATCACATTAGAAAAGTACATACCCAAGGACCATAATAGTTTAGTGTCTTTTGAAACTTAGAACAAAATATTCTAACATGGTGGAAGATATTTTATGTTTTCTACAAAAATATTTTCATTTAGTACTCATACTTAAAACCTTTATTCATAACCTAGGGATATGAGACATAAAAAAAGGGTAAGCTTAGATACTCAATAAGGGTAAATAAAAGAGATATGTAAGAATAACATGAGAATAAAGGTATGATAACATGAGCATAACATTTTACGATCATGACCTTCATATAAAGATCATACACATGAGTCATGGAATAAAGATTATAAGTTCATAAGATATGATTCATAAGGAAATCAAAGAACATGATCCATGAGAGAATAAGACATGGAATTTTTGGAATACGTATAAGAATAGAAAATCTTATGTCAAGGATACCCACTAATACATTCATAACATGTTAGGCTTGGGCTAACCACCCATGTACTTACTTTTTTTCTTGGTTTGACCACCTGTGATCCCTCTTTTTTGGGCTTGGGATAACCACCCATGCACCATCCCTTTTGGGAACCATCTGACCATCTGTGCACCCTCCTTTTTGGTCTTGGTATAAACACCTATTTACCCCCATCTTTGGGCTTGGGATAAACACCCATGTACACTTATCTTGGGGATTGTGAAAAACACCCATGTACCCTCATCTTTGGGCTTGGTATAAACACTTGTGTATCCTCATCATTGGGCATGCTCTAGAATCCCATAAACCCTTATCATTAGGCTTGGTCTAAACACCCATGTACCCTTATATTTGGGCTTGGGCTAGACAACTGTGTACCCTTATCTTTGGGCATGGTCTATAAACCTGTGTACCTTCTAAGATCATATAAAATTTTACATTACACAATGAATTGAAGTGTTATATAGGAACACCAGTAATGTTAGATATAATGGTCTTGCCTGACACTATATGGGCCAACCCATTGTATAAGCTGTAACATCCTTACTCAACAATATAAGAGTTATCCCATAGTATAATCTATGTCCAATAACCATAACATGAATAAAGTACAGTTATATTTCATATAATCCTAAAAAATCATTATTCTTTTATAAACGTATTAACCAATATAAAATAAATGTGTTTCATGTTAATATCTTAGGAACATTATTAACCTGGGGAAATGAAATGGGTTCCATAAACATCAGGCCCTCAAAACAAAAACCATGTAGATAAAGAATATGATTGGTATCCTAGGATCATATCCCCTATAAGGCATGTGTAACACCAATTCATGTCATCATAAATGGAAAATACTTTTTAATTCATCATTTAAAACATTTCTTGAGTAAAATATATGTTCTAATTTGAAAAACAGTTTTATAAACCTAAAACATTTTGAAAACTTTTTTCTTTGAAAATAATCTTTAAAACTTATAAAGTATGATTTGATAACTAATTTAAACATTTTTTATAACATAAAAAATATTAGAATCATTTTTATAATAAAATTATCATAATATATTTTTTAAAAACATTTTTGAAAACATTTTTAAAAAACATGGTTTTAAGAATAAAATTGATTTTTTACTGAAGAGAGAAATAAAGACTGATTTTATTAAAAACATTTTCTTAATTATATTTAGTATTAAATATTGGAAAAATGGTACCATAAATTTTAAATATAATTAATAAATATTGGAGAATAAAATTCATGATAATTCTTGAAGGGTATATCATGATATATTAACAACGAAGACTTGATCATAAATAATCTCAATAAACGATGAGATTGTAACATAAAATCATTACTACTGTGGAAATATTTAATTCTAAGACACTTGAAGGAATAAAATAAACTAAAACATAAAATATCATGAGAATGAATAAATTCATGATATTACATGTCAAAGGGAATTCATATACACCTCATGAAATAATATAGGTGTGTAAAATAACATACGTCTCAAAGAAGGAAAATTGAGATAAATTTATCTTATTGATTTGGTAGCTTTTAAAATATAAACCCCATGAAATAGAGAAACTAAAATGGAGGTTTAAATAAAATTAATTTTAATAATAATCATCATAAAATAAATTCATTTATAGTATATTCACCACATAAAATAAATAGTTGGTGAATATGACATGTGTCTCATGGAAGTAAAAAGTGCGATGAAAATTCTTTACTACTTGAGTAACTTATAAATCTTATGCCATATGAATGAATTAAATAAATTAAAACTTTTAATATAATAAAATAAAATAAATTAATGATATAAAATTTTATAGGGAATTATAAACACCATACAAAAGAAATGAGTGGTGAATAAGGCATAAGTCTCATAGAAAAAAGGGAGATTGGATATCCCCTTACCTTAAGACTTTTCTATCTTCGTACACATTAAAAAATAATTTATAATAAATAAAATTTTATTATAAATGTATTAAATACTAATATTTATATATATAATATCATATATGGTTTTATTATGACCTTTATAACCCGTTTATTAATAATTTCTTGTTAAAGTCTTGTTTCGGGTAATAATCGCTTTGTTTTTCATATATGTTTTGACTTGTTAATTTTTGTGCACTTAATTTTATCACGATTTACTCAATTAAAGAATATAAAACATGATATAAATATAATATATGTTTATTATATATGTATGTATAACAATACCTGAAATATATAAATAGGAAATGAAACACATCATTAATGGAGACGGTAGACTGTATGTACGCATGAATGTCATTTCCATTTTCTTATTGCATTGAAAGAATAAAAGTAAATGATATATATATAATTATATTATAATTTTTATGTTATATATATCACATATTTATATTAAACTTATCCTTAATATATTCCATTTAAAACATGAAAGAATCACATCGTTTCGTGTGGCAGTAGTCTGTTGTACACATAAACAACGTTATGGTATTCCCACAAAATATAAGGTATGAAGGTATGTGAGATATAAAAATTCCAGAATAAAAATAATATCATAAATATCATAAATATACAATATAAATATTATTTCCATCATTATTCCCAACCTTGAAAGGTGCGAATATAAAAATGAATGACATCTGTTCGCGAGGCGGTTCTCTTCCATACACACAAACAATAATTTTGTAAAACATTTGATTTACATGTGTGTGGTTTTAGGTTGTAAAAATAGTATAAAATCATATCATTATATGTAATATAATTATTTTATTATATAATCCTGATATAAAAACAGTTAAATGGGTTTGATGGATAAATAAAAGAAAAACATTCATTGATGAACACCACCTATTCTTCAGGTATCTCCTTTTTGTTTTAACCAAAAGACTTTATATGTTATATTTTTACCTTAAATAAGGCTTGTATATTGAGAGTAGGGAATTTTAGAATTAATTTTGGTATTAATTGGCCGAAATAGTTGGTTTGAGGGTGTGAAGAGAGGAGGAGAGGAAGTGGCCTTTTATAAGTGAGGGAAATGACACACTTGGAATTTTTGAAAACAAAGTTAGTTTTACCCACATTTCTTCTTAAAAATAATTAAATAATAAACCAAATTTTATCGGTGAATGATTATGGTAGAAATATTTCCATACGAGGTGTTTTTGAAAAGTTTATAGTTCATTTTCTACCTTAGGTTTAAATTTTAGTCCCCTCGTGAACCAATTTTTCTCTAGATCGTTGTTTTTAATTTGAACTATTTTCACTAATAACTTAGGTAAAAAATTAATTTTTAATTATTATAAATTATAGATTAGTCAGATTAAAAATATTTAATCCATTTTTTCAAATTAAATTCATATATGTGACAGAAATTAATTTAAAATTAATCATGTAGACGTGATGAGAAAGAGGGTTTTTAAAGTGAAAATTTCAAACGATTGAAATGTTTTTATATCCAATTTCATTTTAAAATTGATTCCAATGACATAAATTGGATTAATTTATGTATATATTATATAATTATACATTAAAAAACATTTAATTTATCTTTATAAATATATTAATGGATAAATAATTTTTCCATTAAAAATCTGTATTTTTTACTATTCATAAAAAATGAAACTTTTCCAAAAAATCCCAAATATTCACAATCAGATCATTTTGAAATTAAAATTTAAAAAATGAAGTTTATTTTTTAAATTATAATTTATAATATTTTCAAATACTAGATTTAAAATAAATGCTCTATTAAACTCTGGTAAAACTATCTTATAGAAAAATATATATTTTTGTGTGTAAAATTGGATTTTATTCTTTTCTCTTATATATTAAACACATAATATAAATTTTGAATAGTTTAATAAATAATATATATATAGTTAAAATCATTAATCAAAATTGTTTCATTTAATTTATTCATATAAAACATGTTTGTTCAGAGAAAGATTCTTTCTTATAAAATGAATTTCTTTATTTTCAAAAAGATATTAATTTAATTTATAATTAATTGTTTACCAAAGAATTAATATTATAAACATGCATAAACCATATTTTCATAATTTATTTAATCATTTTTATACCTTCAATTCCAACTACTAGGTGATAATTATAATAACATTTTAATAATAGGTCATGTTTCATTTAAACTCAATGTTGCATGAAATGAAAGCTATGCTCAATGTTGTGTGTAACACCATATAAACTCAGTATTGTGTGTAACATAAGAAAAACTCAATATTGCGTTTATTTCAAGATAAAATTAGTTTTTCAAATAGCGTAATCTTAACTTTGTATTGCGTATAAGGAAAGATTAACTTGGTGTAGTGTCCAATTTAAGAAATTAAAGAGTTTTATTTTATTTGAAAAAAAATAATTCATAAAACATGGGGTGATACAAGTGCAATGGTAATGGAAAACTAACTACAATAAACACATGATTAATTTTGTTTCTTTGAGCTATAAATAAAAATATATTGATTCAGAAATATTTATTAACATAAAATGTGTAATAGTTTTCTCCTTTAGATAATACACTAGTATATAATAATAATTGATACAAATCAAATTAAATTTATTTTGAAATAAAAGATTCATTAATTAGAAATATTTAAAAATAAATTATTTATAAATAAATATTATAATGCATATATATATATATATCTAACAATTATATTCATAAACTATAAGAATATAAAAATTACCTTTGGGATATTAATAAATATCTTATAATAAAGAATTTCAATTACTCATAAAATATCATAATATATCAAATATTTGGATAATTGATATATATCATTTTTATATAATTGCATAAAAAAAATTATCATTATGATTTTACCACTTTGTTTATTAACATATATAACAATGTAATGCTCCAAATATGAAACATCATAGAATAATAATAATAATATTTATATAACAAATAAAGTTTTTTATTTAAAACTTTATCTTCATGCACTACATAATGATAAATTAGATTTTTTTAAATGTAAATTATAGACTAAATTAAATTCTTCACGCAAAATATAAGACATAAATTTTAAAGCTATAATTTTTTGAAATATTATTGTTACTAAATCTGAGTACATGTTCAAATAGAAAAAAGAACATAATTACTCAAAAATGTTAAAATATAGATTTCACAACCTTGATATAATACCACTTGCTGGTTTGTCTTAATCTAAAAAATAGGATTTTAAAATTGGTATTTATCACTTCAATATCAAAAATAATTTCGATTAAACATAACATTAAATTTAAAACATAACTTGATCCATGAAATCCCTTGTTTTTATCCCAATGAAAAAGGATTCATACCCTTCTACTTATTCTATATTTCACATAATTTGGTAGAATGTTCCAGCAAAAAATTCAGACTTAATAGAAAAGATATGAAACTCTTAAATAGGGATAAATGGTTACATGGGTAGTTTTATAATTAATTCTATCAAAGTCCATTAATGTGGAATAATTTATTTTCTATTAATTTGACACATTTAATTTTTTCAACATCCATCAAACAGAAAAAATTATTACTCATTATACCATTGTAATATTTATTAAACTTAATATCAGGTGAATTATTCCAACAGTAGACCATCTAAGTTGATGTTTGAAACAATTTCAAATGACACTTTATGTTATAAAGGGTTTATGAGTCATTATAAAGAAGATCTAATATTATAGACTCTATGGGGTTTTCAGGTAAATAATAAAATGTTATGTTCCTTAAGCTACACAAAATTGTAAGTCTTAACTATCATTAGATTAACCCAATCCTATAATTCATTATTATAAACTCCAGATTAACCCTGAAATTTTAAATTCTATGGGAAACCTTAATATATATCTTCTCAAGTTCAACTTTTAATATAAGGATTTCAAGGAATTTATTTTAAATTATGATGACAATTATGAAGTGTTAAAATTGAAATGATATTGGATATAATCATCACAAAAATGTAGCAAAAAAAATTCTTCACATTTTCAATCAAAATGTGTCTTTAAATTCAAATAAAATTTTAAAATTGGAATCATGTAAATTTATTTCTCTAAATTTTTATTATATTACCACATTTATAAAATCTCATTTAATCATTTTTATTCCTATTTTATCCCCTTCCTACACCCACATTGTATCTCCCTCCTATCTCAATGGTTATGGGCTCTCTCCATATGTCTCCCATCAATAAAAAACCCCTCTAATATCTCATGTATTAGGAGTAAAATAAATTAAACTATATATGTGAAAAGTGATTCTTTCTGATTATTTTTTAAAATTTCTAGCTTGAAAAGTGCATTTAATTGGTTAAATACATATCCTTATGGATGTTTGATGAGTTAAAAATATTAATTAGTTTATTTAGATAAAAATTTAATGATAAAATGTCGGTTTGAGGTTCATAAAATAATGAGAGTAAAACTTTTGGGAAACCCCCTAGTTGAAATTCACTACTGGGAATGGGGGCTTTCCCAACGACTCTTTTCCAAGGGTTTTCTTAAACCATTGGTAAAGAAGGGTCAGGAAAACCTTTCCCAATGGTTCAGTAGAACCGTTAGGAAAGGGCACCCCTTTCCCAATGGTTTTAAGAAACCGTTGGTAAACGGGGGGTCCAAGGAACCCTTCCCTAATGGTTCTAGTAAACCATTGAGAAAGGGTTCCTTGGACACCCCTTTACCAATAGTTTTTAAAAACCATTGGAAAATGTTTACCCCAAATACTGTCGGTCGCCGCTCCTCTCCCCCCATTCGTGACAGAACCCTAAATCTCTCAAGGGCTCGACTCCTCTCACGACTTCCCCTATCTGAACCACTTAAAATCCATCTGAATCATCTCAAATCATGTATTATATTATTTATACACATAAAATATTTAAGTGCTACCTTGTTTTTATTGTTATTCATCTCATATTTTAGTTTTTAGTTTTTATTTTGATGTGTATATCATTATTTTGTGTTTTGATTTAATCTAGAATTTCTAAATTCCAATCCATTTAATTAATTAAATCATTAACCATTCATCGAAGAAGAGATATCTAAAATTCATTGCGATTGGATTCTAGATTTTCTAAGTATGTGTTTTTATTCTTTTTCTTCATCTTGTAATTAATTTTTACTTGGATATTTATTTATATGTGTTTATTAATTTTTATAAAAGTTATTATGAATGTTTTTTTTAAATTCCTTGCGGAAAGTGTTTTATTAAAATGAAATTTATTTTAATAAGGCTTGTGTAATGTAATTTGTTATAGTAAACTATGTGACTATGTTTGGTATTTAGTAACACATGAGACAAATGGTGTGTGAGAATGTGTTGTGAAATAGATTCCATGGTTGGTTCAAGATTATATTTACATTTTGAGCATATTAATGAGTTGTTTTAAAGATATTTTGAGATATTTACCTTATGTTTATTGGTGAAAACTGGGAGATATAGAGGTGGTTCATGATTAAGACATATAATTACTGCTAAACATGTGGATAAACCATGCATAGTAGTGAATTCTTGAAATGTTTGATGTTTTTAGTCCTTTTTTATTTGGATTTTCTTTTGATGCTGATGTTTCTTATTGATACATATGATGGGAATTTATTTTAGTTTCTAAATCGGATGAGACTCCCCCACCGTGCATAGTGTATGAAACCTCTACCCTTATTTAATCATTCCTTTTACACATCCTATGTAACCTCTACCCTCATTTAATCAATGAACTCCAGCCATTAATTCAAGCCTTCATTCTCACTAGAATGTAAGAAATTGAATGATGTAAACCCATCCTCGCATGATTTCTTAACTTAGATAGTGTCCAACATATGGAATACGAGCTTTTGAATTCATCAGTTAACCAGGATCATATATTCCATTTCCCCCAAGATGACTGTACTAATAAAACTTTATGTTCAATTAAATATGGTTCTCATTTGATATTGTATATTATGTGTCCTTCTTGTCCAATACTAACTTTTATGAGGGTGGGGTTCTCTTCACTACCCATGCTGGCATGTGTAGACATCCATAAAAATATAAGATAAGTCACAAGTTTATTTCAGTAATGTTGTTATCATTGACATACTTTATTATTAATCTTGAATTTAAAAATAATTTTTTTTGTCTATACTTAATGAAATTAAATCTTTTTATTACAATCCATGAACAACCTATTAGTGTAGAAGCCTAAAATTTATTCACCCATGGGGTGCGCTTGACTTGGGGAAGTAATTGGGTAATGAAAGGTATGGCCATAGAGGTGACAACAATGAGTTATTGAACATGAGTGAATGATTTGGGATGCCTATAACACATAATGGGACCTAAGGCATGTGCCTCTTATAGACCTAATGAAAATGAATATAAATAAATTTTAATTTAATTTATGAGTATGTCTTATTTACATTATTTTAATTGTTCACAACATTGAATAGAAACTTCTTCCTTTATCGTTTACTTAAATTTATTTTCTATTAAAGTTCAATCCTATTGAACTATTTATGACAAAATGACTTATATAAATTCTTTTTACAGAATGGATAGAAGTTGGATGTATGAAACCGATCTGATCTCAAGCGATTTTCAAAAAAATTTGGAGAGCTTTATAGATTTTGCATTTCACAATGCTTCAGATAGTGGTCGCATAAACTTCCCATGTTCCAATTGTGTTGGTAGACCATGGTTGAGCCCTGAATAAGTCAGATACCACATAACCAAAAATGGTTTTCAAGCAAACTACTTTGTGTGGTAACATAAGGGGGAGAAAATGAAATCTCAAATTGGTGATGATCGAAATGAAAGGAAAGGAATGGAGAATTTTTTAGATGATCGGTTTCCGTTTATTCGTCATCATGAAAAAGAAAGTATTTCAACTCAAGAAGACTTCGATATGAGGACAGCTGATGCATCTAGTAAAAATGATGATATTGATAGGGTGAAAAAATTGAATGATGTTGCCATGACTCTAGTATATCAACAATGCGAGATAAAATGAAAAAGTTGAAATTTTTAATCCGATTGTTTCATGGGAAAACTATGTATGGGATTTCTAATACAGAAATCGATTACATTCTTACCCTCTTGAATTATTTACTTCCAGATGAAGAATATATTCCCGCAAACCACTATATGGCTTAGAAGTTAGTTGAGGAACTTCGATTTTCAAGAAACAAAATTCATGCTTGCCCGAAATATTGAAATTTATTCTGGGAGGAAACCACTGAATAAAATGATTGTATAAAATGTGGCACGTCCCGCTGGAAGTCAAAATCTGATGGAACACCACCCTGCATTCTACAAAAAGTAATGTGGAACTTTCCATTGATCCCCGGACTCCAGAATCTTTTTATGTCTGATGAAATATCAATAAAAATGAGATGGAATGATACCGAGAGAAAGAAGACTAATGATGAGTTGGTTCATCCTGCATATGGATTTGCATGGCAAAGATTTGATGCTCGACATCTTGATTTTGCTGTTGATGTGCGTAATGTGAGGCTGGGTCTTTCATGTGATGGTTTTAATCCATTTGGGAATATGCTTACTTCGCACAGCACATGGCCAGTTTTTATACACATTTATAATCTTCCTCCATGGTTGTGTATGAAAAAACCTTTCACTTTCATGAGTATACTCATATCTGGTCCTTCTGATCCTGGCATTGATATTGATGTATACATGCAACCTTTAATAAAAGCATTGAAACTTCTTTGGGATGTGGGTGTGCGCACATACGATGCATGTTCGAAAGACATATTTTAGATGCGTTTTGTGCTTATGTGGATGATAAGTGATTTTCCGGCTTATGAAATGATGTCTAGACGAAGTGAAAACCATCATGATCAGTTTTTATGAAGAATACACAATCTAGAAGACTAAAACATCACTATAGTTTCAGTTTTATGGGACATTGACGATTATTGCGAAATGATCATCTATATAAAATGAATCATCAAAGATTTTATAATACCATAGAGACTGATGATCCACCTCATCGTATGTCTAGAACTGATGTGCTTAATGAATTGAAATATTTCAGTTTTTTCTTTGGGAAGGGTCAAATGAAATCTGGAAAGAGAAAGAATGTTTCCACTAAAACCTGTTACAATTGGAGGAAGAGGAGTATCATTTTTGATTTTCCTTATTGGTCAACCAATTTTTTATTTCATTTCTTAGACGTAATGCATATGGAAAAGAATATATTCCAAATTTTTCTTTTGGTTGTTTTAAATGTCAAGGGGAAGACAAAAGATGATTTATGATCTCGGCGTGACTTGGTGGATTCGGGCATCAGACCAGAATTGCATCCTGTGCATATCAGGGAAAATAAATGGAAACTTCCATGTGCTTCTTATGTGATGAAACCTATGGAAAAAACAATTTATGGAAGTATTAGATATGATTAGAGTTCCTAGTGGCTATTCAAGCAACATATCTAAATGGGTCAAAAGAAGAGAGTTGAAGTTAAAATCTTTGAAGACTCATGATTATCACATTCTACTGCATGAGTTGCTTCCAATAGCAATCCATCATATTTTGTCCAATAATGTAAGGGTGATTGTTATTCAGTTTTTCCATTTGTTTAGAGATCTTTGTACTAAGAAGTTTTCCAAGTCTTTCTTGCAAAAAATGTTGACAGATGCCCCATTAATTTTGTGTGAGTTGGAGAAAATATTTCCTCCATAATTTTTCACATGCATGCTACATCTGACTATCCATATTCCCACTAAAATACTTCTCAAAGGACTTATTTATTTTTGTTGGATGTATCCAACTGAACGAAATATGTACACATTAAAGTCTTATGTCTGAAACAGGAATCATCCCGAAGGTTCTCTCGTGAACGGTTACTTGGCTCAAGAATGTATGGATTTCTGCTCAATGTATTTGTCTGATATTACTACAAGAATGAATAGACCAATGAGAAATGAATAAGAATAGTATGAGAAAATTGAAACAATTTTTCCGATCACTTCCTCAAACAGGAGGAATTCCTGGATCATATACATTGAAGACATTAAGCCATGAAGAGCGGTACATGGCACATCACATAGTTTTGTTCAAATGTGATTTGTTTGATGACTATATCAGGTAACTAAATTGAATATGTATATCTTACATATATATCTGTTAAACTATTCATATTTTTTATCTATAGGGAATATAAAACAATGATAAATAGGAAGCATCATTCTTTATCTCTAAGAAGGAGGGAGACCTTTTGCAGAGCACAGAGTTTTCTGCTTGGTTAAAATTGAAGGTAAATATATTACTTTTTAAAATAATTATATCAATATTTAATTAAGTTTAATAGTCATTTATATTGCAGGTATTGAGTTTGTCTGCTAACTCTGTCTCTGAGGAAATAAGAGCTTTGGCTTTTGGTCCTAATATCGTGGTTCGTGACTGTAAATCAATTGTTATCATTGGGTACAAATTTATTGTCACTGAATAAGAAAAGAACATGAGAACACAACATGATGGTGTTATGGTTTACTGCCACAACATATTTTTATGCCAGTGCATCAGATAGTAAGACCGCGATTTGAAAATATGGGTTATTATGGAGTCATTGAGAAAATAATAATATTGGATTATTACTCTCATGGATGGGTCATAATGATGAAATTCCATTGGTTTGATTAAATGACGAGACAGGGCACATTTATTGATGATTGTGGATTTCAAGTAATTAATATGACTCGCACTCTTGCTACCGAAGAACCATATGTGATGGCATCAATGGCTAAACAAGTTTTTTATGTCAAAGACCAACTTCGACCTGAATTTGGTGTCATAGTTGAAGTAATTCCAAGAAATATTTTTGATGATGGTGATGATGGAATTGACACTGTCCCTAGTTCCATTGGAACCAATCCATTTATTTCTTTTGATGACTCCAATAGCTCAATTGTCAGAGTTGATTGTGAACCTGAAGTTGTGGTTGAAAATATATAGAATCATTCATCCATGTTCTCAATTATTTTGTTTTACCTCAAGTTGGGTTGTTAAGGTTGGTAATATTAAAATTGAATTAGTATTGATCAAAAATATGTTTTAGCTGACTTGATCGTTATGAGAATTTTCAATGCTTATTTTGCTGCTGTTTTTATTTGAATTGCATTTTCTAATTTGGAATTGAACTGTATTCAAACCTAGTCAAACAATATTTCTAACTTGGTGAACATTACAACTTGTATGATTTATTAAATCCATTCAAGATCTTATAAAACAATTGATAGCTAAATTACCAATGAATCCCCCTATTCCATTATATATTTAGTTTTTTGGGTTACACATTAGTTTCCTTTTTCTAATTAATTAAATATTTGTTTTTAAAAGTAGGAAATGCAGCCAATTGAAGAGAGACGAAGGAAAAAAATGATGGAGAACAATCGTCGAATGGCGGAGATGGGGCGTTCCACCATTAGTGCCTACAGTGAGTACTTTATTTCAAGTATATATATTTAAAGAATATATAATGTCATGTGATTATTATTTTCTAAACATTTTTGTAGGATCCACCTATACGTCGACGGTTATTCGACGAGGATCCTAGTACAGGTCCTAGTACTAAGGCCAGTGGTACAAGGAGGGTTCATACTAGAGGTGGACGAGCAGCTTCATGTACTCGACTAGACCCTGCCCCTCCCACTGAAATGTCATCCTTCCAAAATTCTAATATCGGTGTGTCGTTAGGGGACACATGGGATATTTAGGCCTCCCATGTTTTCGCCACCTTTTGCATCTTCTGGCCCATCATTTTCATATCCCATGATGATTCCCACTCCCCAGTCAGAATCCGGTCAAACAGTTATCCCATCTTCTTTTCCTTCTACTTCTATCTCTCCAAGCTTCTATATTCCATCATCTTCAACTCCTATTCCACCATAGGGTGTTCCATCAATTTCTGTGGATCCAGTGGCACTCAGCGATCAGACTGGCGCATGTATATTTATAGAACCCTAACAAATTCTTATAGCAATATTTATTTTCATTATAACATGTTTTGATAAAATATTTGTTTTTCTTTAACAATAGATACATCTACTGACAGGAGGTGGGGGTGGGGGTGTACACTCATGCGTTCGGTGTGGAACCACCGCACACAGGTTATGGTGGATTACAATGAAGACAACCAAATGGTTGAGAAAATAGGGCAGCAATGTCAGAGTTTTTTTGGAGACGCTTTCCAAATACTCTGACATCATTCCTGTCAGCCCACTATCATGGAGACATTTTCCACATGATGTCAAGGATAGAGCTTGGGAAGAGATATGGGTAAAAAAATATGTTGTATTTAATGCCATGAATTATTTTTGTATTTATATGAATTCATATTTTGATGTGAGCTTCGATTTAATTTTCTCGATGGTGAGGGTTCACGACCGGAACGTCTAAAGTATTTAGGAGAGATTTGGAGAGCCTACAAGAATGAGTTGTATATTGTCTAGTGTGCTAGAGTTGTCACTGAGTTAGAGGCAGTACTAGTCGTGGATGATTGTCCTATAGAGTAGTATCGTCAGATGATTACTCATTGGACGACTACCCAGTTTAAGGTATGAATTACATTTGAGTTATTTAAATAATAACGTTCATGTTTTGAATTAATATTATCCTTTGAATTATCAAATTTTATTTAGGAATAATCTCGAAAAAATAAAAAAACATTGATGCAAAAAAATACCTCCACACACTAGGACGTACTACGATGCCAGATCATGAGAGGAAGAAGGTATGACAATTGTTTATAAGTTTTCTTTACGACTTAAACATTCTTTTGTTTCCTCAATTATTTAATTGTTTGATAATTTTTTCATATAAATTTAGTTTTCAATGTCATTGTAGAGGCAAATACAGAATATTGAAGGACGTGTGCCTCAAGCAAAACTGTTTTGCTCGAGTAGACGGAAAAGTATGGAAGTGTCTTCAACGAAGTGACTCAACAGTAGATTGTATGTTTTAATCTATTGATTTTATATTTTAATATCAATTTTTTAACTTAATAATATATTTATATTTGTAACAAGCTACTTTAGAGGCCCTCGATGCCCAAGAACCAGACAATTTTTGGCCCACTGATCACTTACATCAGTTATTGGGAGGGGAGCATCCTGGAAGAGTATGCTGCCGACCTAGGATAGCCCCGACGAGGTATTGGCCCTCCTCAGGTACAAGTTGTAGTGCCACTGAGCTGCATCAAGTTAAGGCACTGGCAGAACAAGATGAGGAAAGGGTCACAGAGACGACATAACAGTCTGCTAGGTCAAACAGTACATTTATGAAATTTATTGAAGCTCTACGTCCAACACTTCCACCAGAGACCAGCCCAACTTTTGATGAAAATATGGCATTGATAAGTTCTATATATGGTGAACCAAGTGGAATTTATAGTGGTGGTCAAGACGATGTCCATCCTAACGATAATGATGGCGAGGAGTCTGATGCGGAATAGGAGGGAGAGGTGGAGGGCGAGGTGGATGGTGAGGGCGAGGAAGAGGGTGCTGAGGAGGGCGAGGACGATGATTGGGATGAGGATGAAGGTGATGATGGTGGTGATAATGGTGATGGTGATGTGTTAAAAATTGATTCGTTACATTTTTGACTAATATTACTGAGATTTGATGTTTAATCTATTCTAGTTGTTGGTTTTATCTAGACCTGTAGTATAGTATTGGAGTTGAGTTATTTTTATATATTGTCTGCTTTCGTTGATGTTGTTGTCTTTTAGTGGTTGCGGTGTATCTTGAGCATGTTTATAGAGTTTTGTGTGTTTCGGTACTCCCTGGACAGCCCCCCTCCTTCCTGGACCCTGGACAACCCCCCACCATCCTCCTTGGACCCTGGACAGCCCCCCAAACAGCCACCCGGACAGCCCACTGGACAGCCCCCCACCATCCTCCATGGTCCCCGGACAGCCCCACAGACACCCCCCGGACAGTCCCCCAAACACCCCCCAGACAGCCCCCCCCCCCACCCTCCTCCCTGGACCTCGTACATCCCCAAAGACAGCCCCCTGGACAGCCCCCACCCTCCTCCTTGGCCCCCAGAAAGCCCCTCAAACACCACCCCAGACAGCCCCCCGCACAGCCCCCCCCCCCCCCCCACCCTCCTCCTTGGTCCCAGGACAGCCCCCTGGACATCCCCCCACCCTCCTCCCTAGACACCGGACAACCCCTCAGACAACCCCCCGGACAGCCCCCCCCCCCCCACCCTCCTCCCTGGACCCCCAGACAGCCCCCCACCCACCTTGATTTCACATGATTTTTTTATTTCTCTGATCATGCAATGTTATTTAGGATTATTCGATTTCTGTATGTCTTGAATTATATGAATGTCTTGGTAATCTTATTAAGTGAAAACAACAACTGACATACAGAAAACCGCCTCAATCTGAGGCTCGGTGTGGCCGGCACCACTCAAAGTGTCTCTCTTTTGTTTAAAATGGACTTCATTTTACGTGAAAACAGAAACTAGCATACGGAAAACTGACCAAACAGATTCTGATTCTGTCGATACTTTAGCACAACAATCCATGGGTCATATGTAATGTGTACGAGTCAACCTCGCCTCAATCTGAGGTGCGGTGTGGCCGACACCATTCATAGTGTCTCTCTTTTGTTTAAAATGGACATCATTTTATGTGAAAACAAAAAAGTAACATACGAAAAACTGACCAAACACATTCGAAATGTGTTGATGCTTTAGGAAAATGATCCATGGGTCATATGTGATGTGTACAAGTCAACCCCGCCTCAATCTGAGGTGTGGTGTGTCCGGCACCACTCTAAGTGTCTCTCTTTTGTTTCAAAAGGATATCATTTTAAGTGAAAACATCAACTGGCATACAGAAAACTGACCAAACACATTCGTATTGTGTTGATACATTAGTACAATAATATATGGGTGTTTGAGACATGTACGAGTCAACCCCGTTTAAATTCGAGGTGCGGTGTGGCCGGTACCACTCTAACTCTGTCTCTTTTGTTTAAAATGGACAGGATTATAAGTGAAAAGAACAATTGGCATATGGAAAACTGACCAAACGCATTCAGATTCTATTGATAATATATCACAATTATCCATGGGTCATATGTGACGTGTACAAGCCAACCCGGGCTCAGTCTGAGTCACGGTGTGGCCGGGATCACTCTAAGTGTCTCTCTTTTGTTTAAAATGGACAACATTTTAAGTACATATGGGAAACTGACCAAATGCATTCAGTTTCCATTGAAACTTTAGGAGAACAATCCATGGGTCATATGTGAAATTTAAGAGTCAACCTTTCCTCAATCTAAGGTGCGGTGTGGCCGAAACCTCTCAAAGTGTCTCTCTTTTTTTAAAAATGGACTTCATTTTAAGTGAAAACAACAACAAGCATACGGAAAACTGACCAAACGGATCCTGATTGTGTCGATACTTTAGAAAAATGATACATGGGTCATATTTGATGCATATGAGTCAACCTTACCTCAATCCGAGGTGTGGTGTGGCCGACACCATTCATAGTGTCTCTCTTTTGTTTAAAATGGACATCATTTTAAGTGAAAACAACAACTAACATACGAAAAACTGACCAAACGCATTCAAAATGTCTTGATGCTTTAGGAAAAAGATCCATGGGTCATATGTGACATGTAAGAGTCAACCCTACATCAATCCTAGGCGTGGTGTGGCCGTCACCACTCTAAGTGCCTCTCTTTTGTTTGAAAAGGATATCATTTTAAGTGAAAACATAAACTGGCATACAGAAAACTGACCAAACGCATTCGGAATGTGTTGATACTTTATAAAAATGATCCATGGGTCATTTGAGACGTGTAAGAGTCAACCCCGTATAAATCCGAGGCACAGTGTGGCCGGTACCACTCTAACTCTGTCTCTTTTGTTTAAAATGGACAGGATTATAAGTGAAAAGAACAACTAGCATATAAAAAATAGAACAAACACATTCATATTATGTTGATAATTTATCATAACGATCCATGGGTCATATGTGACGTGTACGAGCCAACCTGGGCTCAATCCGAGTCTTGGTGTGGTTGGGATCACTCTAAGTTTCTCTCTATTGATTAAAATGGACAACATTTTAAGTACATATGAAAAACTGACCAAACGCATTCGGTTTCTATTGAAACTTTTGGAGAATGATCCATGGGTCATATGTAATGTGTAAGAGTCAAAATCACCTCAATCCGAGGCATGGTGTGTCTGACACCACTCAAAGTGTCTCTCTTTTGTTTAAAATGGACTTCATTTTAAGTGAAAACAACAACTAGCATACGGGAAACTGATTAAACGGATTCTGATTGTGTCAATACTTTAGCACAATGATCCATGTGTCATATGTGATGTGTACGAGTCAACCTCGCCTCAATCTGAGGCGCGGTGTGGCCGACACCATTCATAGTGTCCCTCTTTTGTTTAAAATGGACATCATTTTAAGTGAAAACAACAACTAACATACAAGAAACTGACCAAATGCATTCAAAATGTGTTTATGATTTAGGAAAATGATCCATGGGTTATATGTGACGTGTACAAGTCAACCCCCCCTCAATCTAAGGCTTGGTGTGGCTGACACCACTCTAAGTATCTCTCTTTTGTTTCAAAAGGATATCATTTTAACAGAAAACATCAACTGGCATACAGAAAACCAATGAAACACATTCATATTGTGTTGATACTTTAGGAAAATGATCCATTAGTCATTTGCGAGGTGTACGAGTCAACCCCATATAAATCCAAGGTGTGTTGTGGCCAGTACCACTCTAACTCTGTCTCTTTTGTTTAAAATGGACAAGATTATAAGTGAAAAGAACAACTGGAATACGGAAAACTGACCAAACACATTCGTATTCTATTGATAATTTATCACAATGATCTATGGGTCATATGTGACTTGTAAGAGCCAACCTGAGCTCAATCCGAGTCGCAGTGTGTCCCAGATCACTCTAAGTGTCTCTCTTTTGTTTAAAATGGACAACATTTTAAGTACATACGGAAAACCAAACAAACGCATTCGGTTTCTATTGAAACTTTAGGAGAACTATCCATGGGTCATAAGTGACGTGAACGAGTCAACCTATCCTCAATTCGAGGTGCAGTGTGGCCAACACCACTCAAAGTGTCTCTCTTTTGTTTAAAATGGACTTCATTTTAAGTGAAAATAACAACTAGAATACGAAAAACTGACCAAACGGATTCTGATTGTGTCAATACTTTAGAACAACGATCCATGGGTTATATGTGACGTGTACGAGTTAACCTTGCCTCAATATGAGGTGTGGTGGGGCCGACACCATTCATAGTGTCTCTCTTTTTTTAAAATGGACATCATTTTAAGTGAAAACAACAACTGACATACGAAAAACTGACCAAACGCATTTGAAATGTGTTTATAATTTAGGACAATGATCCATGGGTCATATGTGATGTGTACGAGTCAACCCCGCCTCAGTCCGAGGCGTGGTGTAGCTGGCACTACCCTAAGTGTCTCTCTTTTGTTTCAAAAGGATATCATTTTAAGTGAAAACATCAACTGGCATACGAAAAACCAACCAAAAACATTCGGATTGTATTGATACTTTAGTAAAATGATACATGGATCATTTGAGACGTGTTCTAGTCAACCCTGTCTAAATCTGAGGCGCGGTGTGGCCGGTACCACTCTAACTCTGTCTCTTTTTTTAAAATAAACAGGATTATAAGTGAAAAGAACAACTAGCATACGGAAAACCAACCAAATGCATTCTGATTTTGTTTATAATTTATCAAAATGATCCATGGGTCATATTTGATGTGTACGAGCCAACCTGGGCTCAATCCGAGTCGCGGTGTGGCCAGGATCACTCTAAGTGTCTCTGTTTTGTTTAAAATTGACATTATTTTAAGTACATACAGAAAACTGACCAAACGCATTCGATTTCCTTTGAAACATTAGGAGAACTATCCATGGGTCATATTTGACGTGTACGAGTCAACCTAACCTCAATTTGAGGTGCGGTGTGGCTTACACTACTCAAAGTGTCTCTCTTTTGTTTAAAATGGACTTCATTTTAAGTGAAAACAACAACTAGCATACGAAAAACTGACCAAATGGATTTTGATTGTGTCGATACTTTAGCACAATGATCCATGGGTAATATGTGATGTGTAAGATTAAACCTTGTCTCAATCCGAGGCATGGTGTGGCCGACAGCATTCATAGTGTCTCTCTTTTGTTTAAAATGGACATCATTTTAAGTGAAAACAATGACTGACATACGAAAAACTGACCAAATGCATTCAAAATGTGTTGATGCTTTAAGAAAACAATCCATGGGTCATATTTTATGTGTACGAGTCAACCCCACCTCAATCTGAGGTGTGGTGCGGTCAGCACCCCTCTAAGTGTCTCTCTATTGTTTCAAAAGGATATCATTTTAAGTGAAAACATCAACTGGCATACAGAAAACTGACCAAACACATTCGGATTGTGTTGATACATTAGTAAAATGATACATGGTTCATTTGAGATGTGTATGAGTCAACCCCATCTAAATCTGAGGTGTGGTGTGGCCAGTACCACTCTAACTCTGTCTCTTTTGTTTAAAATAGACAGAATTATAAGTGAAAATAAAAACTGGCAAACGAAAAACCGACCAAACGCATTCAGATTCTATTGATAATTTATCACAACAATTCATGGGTCATATGTGATGTGTACAAGCAAACCCGGGCTCAATCCGAGTAATGGTGTGGTCGAGATCACTCTAAGTGTCTCTCTTTTGTTTAAAATGGACATCATTTTAAGTAGATACAGAAAACTAACCAAATGAATTCAGTTTCAATTGAAACTTTAGGAGAATGATCCATGTATCATATGAGACGTGTACGAGTCAACCTTGCCTCAATCCGAGGCTCGGTGTGGCTGACACCACTCAAAGTGTCTCTCTTTTGTTTGAAATGGACTTCATTTTAAGTGAAAACCAAAACTAGCATACGGAAAACTGACCAAATGGATTTTGATTGTGTCGATACTTTAGAACAAAGATACATGGGTCATATGTGATGTGTACGAGTCAACCCCACCTCAATCTGAGGCATGGTGTGGCCGACACCATTCATAGTGTCTCTCTTTTGTTTAAAATGGACATCATTTTAAGTGAAAACAATGACTGACATACGAAAAACTGACCAAACGCATTCAAAATGTGTTGATGCATCAGGAGAACGATCCATGGTTCAAATGTGACGTGTATGAGTCAACCCTGCCTCAATCCGAGGCATGGTGTGGCCAGGATCACTCAAAGTTTTTCTCTTTTGTTTAAAATGGACAACATTTTCAGTACATACGGAAAACTGACCAAACAGATTCTGATTGTGTTGATACTTTAGCACAACGATCCATGGGTAATATGTGACGTGTAGGAATCAAACCCACCTCAATTTGAGATGCGGTGTGGCTGGCACCAATCAAAGTTTCTGTCTTTTTTTTCAAAAGGACGTCACTTTAAGTGAAAATATCAACTGACATTCAGAAAACCAACCAAACTCATTCAGATTGTGTTGATACTTTAGGAAAATGATACATGGGTCATTTGAGACGTGTACGAGTAAATCCCGTATAAATCCGAGACATGGTGTGTCTGGTACCACTCTAACTGTGTCTTTTTTGTTTAAAATGGATAGGATTATAAGTGAAAAGAACAACTGGCATACAAAAAACTGACAAAACGCATTCAGAATCTCTTGAAACTTTAGGACAACGATCCATGGGTCATATGTTACGTTTACGAGTCAATCGCGATGCAATCCAAGTCGCGGTGTGGCCGGGACCACCCAAAGTGTCTCACTTATGTTTAAAATGGACAACATTTTAATTACATATAGAAAACTGACCAAACGGATTCTGATTATGTTCATATTTTAGCACAACGATCCATGGGTCATTTGTGACGTGTACGAGTCAACCCCGCCTTAATCCGAGGCGCGGTGTGGTCGGAACCACTCAAAGTGTCTCTCTTTTATTTAAAAATCACTTCATTTTAAGTGAAAACAACAACTGACATACGGAAAACCGACCAAACGCTTTCGAAATATGTTGATACTTTAGGACAACGATCTATGGGTCATTTGTGATGTTTAAGAGTTAAACTCACCTCAATCTGAGGCACGGTGTGGCCAGTATCACTCCAGGTGTAGGTATTTTGTTTAAAATGTACATCATTTCTAGTAAAAACATATTGTATATGAAAAACCGAACAAATTATGAATTGAATTTCGGATTCCACGTATAATTGTCATCTAAATTTTAAATTTAATTCTAAATTAATTATGTATGTTTATAATTACGTTATGAATTATGATTTAATTCTGGATGTGCATAGTTCCAGGATTCATTATATGTTAAATGTGTATGAATTTGTTATCTATATGTATGTGTTAGTTGGATATTTCAGGAACAATAATTGTATATGTATGTGCTAGTTTATTGTAGGTACAATAATTGGAAATGATTGAAAATGAGAGGGAATGGACTGGTTGCTGTGCAAATTGCACAAAAATGAGAGGGTCGCTGCTGTGAAAATTGTAGGCTATTGTGTAATTTTCATAGAATAGGATATGCCAACGGTTTTAAACCATTGGCATAGCCTCTCTGGGTATTTTTTACCAACGGTTCTATGAACCGTTGTTAAAAATCCTTTCCCAGCAATTTTGAAACCATTGGGAAAGAAGCCGTCTGCTTGGTTTTCCCAACGGTTCAAGCCAACCCATTGGGAAAAACTATCCCAATGGTTTGGCACAACCGTTGGGATAGGTTCATTTTTTCTAACCTATCCCAACGGTTCAGTGAAAACCATTGGGAAAAGCTTTCCCAACGGCTTACTTCCCTACGGTTTACAGAACTGTTGGTATAATATATACCAACGGTTCTGCAGCCTTTCCCAACGGTTCAGAACCGTTGGGAAATCTTGTATTTCCATTAGTGATTATAGATTAATTAAAGAGAAATTATATTAATTATTTAATCCATTATGGAATAGAATTTAAATTTAGAAAGGATTCAATAATGTAAATTTATAATCCATAACCCAAACAACCCAAAAATCACCTAAGCTAGAGAACCATTGACCTCAGACACTCTTTCCCATACGTCAAAGGCTATTTAATAGTAGTGAGGGTCTAAAGAATGATAGTGGTATGAATATAATCTCTACATACAAAGTTTAACATCCAAAACCGACAAAGAAATTAATAAAAATAAACTGTCAATACAACAAGACCAAATAAATACATGGTAAGGAAATTGAACATCCACAATTTCATTCAAGTTATACGACAACTAATAGGATCACCCATAGTCTGATTATAGATAGAAAATTCTAAAAAAAGATAAACCCATATTGGTGTGGAGGATCCACCTGATCCATCTCTAAAAACCATCTCCTACAAACTTGTTAATAAATAACACTAATAATTATTAAGATACAGATATTAGGCACTTTTCCTTTCCTACATCATGAACCATAAAGTTTTTTCACATCCTCAAGGGCTTGTGTATGATCAAAGTATAGACCCAGTAGGCCAACCCTAATGGTGTAAATAGTTAATATCCCTATGTACATGATTGTATGTAATGTGAAAAGTATTAAATACCATGAAAACTACTCATCATATTATTACCATGATCATACATTCGTGAATGATCTTTTACTTACTTCATTTAGTTTCATAATGGGATAATATATCCATGAACTGTTATACTAGAAGATCCCTCAACCTTCCAAACCAATTCACACCACATGGTATCACATGCCAGCCCATGACCAATGTAACCAACCCAAGATAATCATGATTCCACAAAGGCACTTTTATATATTATAACACAATTCCCATGGTCATCTAATCTCATTATTAGCATTAATAGACAATTTACCTACTATCATGGGCCAAAACTATGGCAATAGGTCCAATACCATGGAATTAGCCCATGTTCGTGGTCCATGGAGGTCATGGAACCTATTTATGTCACAATAAAGTCCAAGATACAACCAAAGTTTCTAATAGTGTCCATAATTATCAACCACCATAGTTATACTATGGCAATAAGTTATTCATGTCCATAGTTCATGATCATAACTATAGCATTTAAAAAAATCACAGTACTGAGATTAGATCTTTGGAAATCTTTTTTATTTCATACAACACTTCATCATTATGCTGTGAAAAACTATATGTTTGTGTGTGCATGTGAATTTATATATATATATATAATAAATTTCATATAATTTTAATTATTATACATTTAAAAGAATATAAAATATGATGACTTGAGGAACCTGCGACCACAGTCCACATGGATTATGGTCATAAGTGTCCTGAAAATAGCCTATGGCCATAGTTCATGTGGACCGGGGTCATATTCTTTTCCCTGTCCATTCTTGTATCATTTGAATACATATTACATTATTCCTTTCATATTTTCCACTGTGACCATTGTTTTAATGTGGCAGTAGGTGGCCTACGACCATAGTCCTCATTTAACTGTGGACATAGTACACTATATAGCCACTATTTTACCAACTATATATCTAAGGATGTGGTTGAAGACTTATTTTTTAGTAGTGTAAACTAGTATATTAAAATCTCAATGATAACCAAAGCATGATAAAACTCTTCCTTCAAAAATAATGGTTCATTGTCCCTTACATATCCCACATACATGGAGAGAATACCACTCACAACCGATGATCTCAATCACCCAAAAGATCTCATTGAATCGTATGATGTATCCCTACTTAGAAATGAATTTCAAGACTATCATCCAAAAGTATCTCAATCTATAGAAAATATCACCAACAAATAGTTATTAAAACCTCTTCAGGGGACTTATACTATGGGCACACCATAATGCTCACATAGGAAATGATAAACACTAGGAGTGATGTTTATAACAACCATAGTCTTTATTACACACTAATATTTGTTTTATTACATAAAATTAGACTTAATACAACCCAAAATACTGATAAGTATAGTGTATTTGGGAAATTAGGTATATTAAATATCAAATTAAAAAATGAAAAGAAATGTCTTTATTGCAAACTTCATTAACATGACCAAAACATTCCTTCTTACTTAACACTACATGGGACAACCCGAGGACATGCATAAGAAAGGGATGAGCTATAAAGTCTAGTATGAAAATAAACAAGGTATAACATGAGGAAGAGAATACATGTTAGATAATATCCATATCAATTAATCATGAAAGGAACATGAATAATAAGGAATGATATGGCATGATAATCACAACATGGGAAATGTGGCAACAACTGGAAACACTGCATCATAAATATAGGTCAAGGATAAACCTGCCATCACATAATAGTAGAAAAAATTACCATAAAGGAATAAGGTACACCTCTATCTCAACATGACGTATCAAGATACTAAATATTACCCAATGCATTGGATCACTATCAGGGTGCACCCTTCATAATTATTTCATTTTCATGATTAAGTGTACCACATAGTTCATAAAACATGGATTCATTCGATATCATAATTAATTCCAAGATCAATGAATATGTAATACATACATTAAAGTCCCCAATAAATAATTACATGTTAATAAATATGAATACCCTTAATAGAGAAATGGGTATGGTATTTACTGAACAATTATTTTGGAATGGAAAATGAAGGAGAAATTTCGGCAGCATAACAATGTCATATAGAAATTCATACAATGGGTTAATGAGAGGGAAATGGTTATATAATAATTTAGATATAAAATGGACAGTAAGAGTTACATGTAAGGATACTCTCTAACATAAGTAATTGGAAATGGAAGGCATAACATAATAAAGAAACTTGAAGATATAGGAGGAAGGAAAGAACCCTTACAAAACTTTGGCATGGTAATGGGTGTACATAAAGGTTCTTAAGAGGGTTAAATGAGAATTAAAGGGGATATCATAATTTATAAGTAAAATGGACATTAAAGTGAATATGTGAGAACATATCCCAACATATTAAAAAGGAAACTAAAAGTCATAACATAAAATGAATGATTAATAAAAGAAGAGGGTGGAAGATCCCTTACAGAATTTCAGAATAGTAACGACTTAGATAAAGGTAAAAATGAGAATATATAAATAGTATATCATTCAAATAACATAAATTGGATAGTAATTTAATCATATTAAATGAATTATAATATAACCAATTGAAATTATAAAGACTAATTTCAAGGAATATTCTTGAATTGAAATAAAGAGAGGAAGGTGAGGATCCCTTACGTGAATGTGTGACACCAAAGGCTTGGGAGGGGCTTCTTGAGAGCTTGGGGGAACCTTGGGAGGACTCTAGGGAGTGGAGGTCAGAGTTATTATATTCTCCAACGAGTTTTAGTGAATATAAATGGGATATTGGGTGGGTTTATATATTAAAATAAAGAGATTTCTTTATTATTTTGGTTTTGGAAACTACATAATAAAATATCCAAAACCACAAACTGTCCCATGGTTTTTTCCCATGGTTTATTAAAAAGGTAAGTGGAATAAATTATTTTATATGTATAGGGGCCTAAGATAATAAAATATTTCACATGCTTATGTGTAGGTGAGTCACACATTCAAATAAATGATTTTAAAATCATAAAATATTTTATAAGCATTGAAGGATTCTCTAAGGCTTTATAAAATAAATAAAATAAACATTAAATCACATTATTTTAAGGAAAATATATATTTGTCTGAGGATGACTTTTATAGTATTTATTACATCACTATTGGTCATTTATGATTTCATAAAGCACACTATATATTTATACTATAATTAATTTTTACCCAAAAAATTGACAGTCTCAGCAAATTATGAAAAATTAACCATTATATAATTTTGAAATCTGGATTCCAAAAATAATATCTATCTTATATAAATAAATTTTTAAATATATTAATTTTCAATTTTAAAAATAAAAACTGACATTTATTGAAAATTAATGAGTTTTAACAATAACCGTTTTAGAATCATAATAAAAATTACATTTTAATTCATTAAAAATTATTTAGTCATTTATATTAAATAAAATTTATTTAATTATAATATTTTACTAAAAATATTTTTTTAAAAATCCATTAATTCATCAAAATAGATTTCTTAATTGAATTTGAATATTAACTAAAAATACAATTTGTGCATTAAAAATCATTTACCAATTAACAATAATAGGATAAAAATATATTCATTTATTTATAAAAAATTATGTACATATTCATATTTATAGGGTATTCATGCATATTTATTACACCAGTATGCACCCTAAGAGTAAGGCGTGTGATGGTGGGGCTTTCATGGGGCTGTTCGGTGAACATGGTTTGGGTCGTGATCTCGATGTTCTTGAAATTATCCCATAAGTAGTTTTTCTCAAGAATAAGTTTTTTGATATCATATTTGGATTCATCTAGGTCTATGCTAACAAATTATATCTCCCTTGAAATCACTGATATATGGGCTTTATAGGGTACGATTCAATCGGTTGAGGCCATCACTTCGTTTTTCAGATCCAAAAGGATTTGTTAAAACCCTATATTTATATTAGCCATTTTTTCACTATTCAAGGGATATATTATCAATGGTAAAGATACTTAACAGTCATTTAAATCCAATTAGATATAATAAAAAATGAATTGCATGTGGTTTCTATTTAATTAAATCAAAATGAGGAATTTTATTCATTATAGTTTGGGTCATTAAAATCTTCCCCCCTTTAGAAATGTCACCCTTGAAATATCATTTTCCCACACTAAAACAGATAAGGGTAACCCTACTTCATCACCTCCTCCAGTTCCCATGTTGTCTCTTCAAACTTAAGATTTCACCACAACACATTGATGGGTACATTGTCTTATTTCATAGAAATTTTTCTCCATGATCTAATATTGTCACTGACTGCTCCTCATAGGGAAGGTCATTCTATAATAATACCACATATATATTGATTAAATGGTATGCGTTTGGTATGTACTTTATTCATAAGGATTCATGGGATACATCATGTACTTGAGATAGGTTTTGTGGGATTTCTCGTCGATTGGCCACTACTCTGATGCGATCAAGGTTCTAAAAAGTTACGATGTACCATGGACTAAGCTTTCCCTTATTCCCAAATCTCATGACTCTTTTCTATGGAGATATGTGGAGGAATAACATGTTCCCAACATCAAACTCAATGTATCATCAATGATTGTCAGTATAGTTCTTATGTCAACTCTAAGCAGCTTTTATGTGATACTGAATGGAATTAACATTCTCCTCTATTTATTCAACCATTTCAGTACCTAAATGTTTTTGTCCCCCAATATCATCCTAAAATGTTGGTGTTCTTAACCTATTCCCATAAATGGCTTTATAGTGAGCCATTTGGATGCACGAGTGGAAACTATTATTGTAATAGAACTCTACTATAGGAATATGTCGTTCCCATCCTCCATTGAAGTACATTAAACATGCTCTCAAAATGTCCTTGGCTGTTTGGTTATTCTACTAAGATCGTCCATCAGTTTGAATGTGATAAGCCATACTAAAGTTCAGCTCAGTGTTTAGATCATGTTAGAGACTTTTCCAAAACATAGACGTGAATCTTAGATCTCAATCAGACACAATAGATAATGGTACTCTATGCAGCCTTACCACTTCTATGATGTATATCCATGCAATTTGATCCAATGAGAGATTCAATTGAATCACAATGAAGTGTTAAGTCTTTGTAAGATAATCCACAACAACACAAATAGCATTATTTCTCTTGGATGTCTTTAGAAGTCCACATACAAAGTACATGGTGATGTTATCCAATTTCTATAATATTATGGGTAATGGTTGCATCATCCCATTAGAATTCTTTCTTCAAACCTTCACTTGATGACATACCATGAATTTTGATATATATTCAACAATCTCCTTCGTCATGTTGTCCTGCCAATAGTTCTCTTGGATACATCGATACATCTTTGTGTTTCATTAGTGAATAGAGATAGTTGAACTATATGCATCATCAAATAGTTCCCTATTTAACAAAATATTTGATGTACCATATAGTTTTGACCTAAATCTCATAATTAATTCTCCATTAACACTTAAATCTATATATTTCCCTTTTATTATAGTTTCCATTTTCTTCTAAATTACTATATAATATTTTTTAGCATCCTTTAATTTTTCAATAAGAGATAGTTTAGAAATAATTTGTGAAAGGATTGATTATGGTCCTTTCTTTATGATTACCATATCCATCCTCTTTAAAACTAAGAACATAATATCCTTCTCAATTCTTATTGATGATAGAATTGCTGGATTTTTTCTACTTAGAGCATCTTCCACTTTGCTCACTTTCCCAAGATGGTAGTAGATTGAGAAGTCATAATAATTGATGTTCTCTAACTGTATTCATTATAAAATATTCATCTATTTATATGTGAATATATATTTAAGACTTATGTGATCCATATATATTTCACACTTCTCCACAAAGAGATAATGCCGCCGAATTTTCAAAGTGAAGATCATCACTGCCAACTCTAGATCATGCGTGGAATAGTTCTTCTCATGAATTTTCAACTTCCTTGAAGCATAATATATGACTATTTCATTTTTTATCAACATAAAACCCAATAACTTCTTCTAAGAATCACTGAAAATTACAAAAATATCCCCACTTGTAGATAGCGTGAGCATACGGGCAGTGATAAGCCTCATTTTTAACCCCATGAAGCTTTCTTAACATTTATATTTTAAAGAAACTTTGACTAACTTTTGAGTTAGCTTGGTAATATGGTTGAAAATCATGAGAAATTTATCATAAATCCGCGATAATATTCAGCTAATCTAAGGAAGTTATGGATATCATTCATGAATGTTGTCCCCATCCATCATTTAATTTATTTTTTCTGTGAAGGGTCTATAGATAACCCATTGGTTGTGATGATATACCCAATAATGATACTTCCTTCAACCATAACTCACACTTTATGTACTTTCTATAGAGTTTCTACTTTAGAAAAGTCTTCAGCACAGTGCTCAGATGATCCTCATGGTATTCCTTAGTTCTAAAATATATTAGAATATCATCTATAAATACTACCATCAATTTGTCAAGATAATCTATAAAGACTCTATTAATTATGTCTATAAATATTTCTAGATCATTAGTGAGTCTGAAATACATCACAATGAACTCATAGTGCTCGTACCTTGTACAAAAAGCATTCTTGGGAATATCCTCCTTCTTCACCTGAACTTGATAATATCCTGACCGAAGATCCTCCTTGGAGAAGTGTTGTGCTCCATGTAACTAATCGAACAAGTCATAAATCTATGGTAGAGGATAAATTTTCATTATTGTGATCTTTTTGACCTCATTATAATTAATTCAAAGGCGCATTAACACATCCTTCATCTTGATTAAGAGGATTGGTTCACCCATGATGAAGCGCTTGGTCATATAAACCTTTTATCCATATTTTCCTATAGTTTCTTCTTTATCTTCTCAAGTTCCACAAAATACATCCTATAAAAATTATTGGATATTGTTAATTCCCTAGGTATAAGATCAATTGAAAATTCAACTTCTTTGATAGGAGGAAGACCACGAAATTTCTCAAGAAACACATCTGCGTATTCCCTCACAATGGGCATGTCCCTAAGGATGATTATTTCCTTAGACTCCATCATTTTAGCTAGATATGATTTATCATAGAGAAATAATATCCATTCTTTAGAATATGGTTCTAAAGAATATTAATTCTCTTCCTTGAACTTGTATAGAATCAGAGGTCGATTAACAATAAGGAGAGTGATTTCCTTCTCGCGGAAATTTATGTTAGCTCTATATAGAGAAAGCCAATCCATTACTATAATTTCATCAAATTCAACCCAAGGGTGTATGAAAAGGTTTGTCGAGATGTTTATCCCAAAAATAATGATAGGGGAGGATTTATATACATGTGATTCAATTATTTCCCGATTTTTCATCTTTATAGATATCTCCACTTCCATGCTTTGTGATGGTGTTTGAATAGTTCTACTAAAAATTAAAGATATTAAGGAATGCGTAGAACTATAGATGATAAACCAATCATGCACTTTTTAATTCTATTTCTACTTTATCTAATATAAATATTAGGATGATTATTATTAAACTATTAAATACATAAAGGGGAATCCAATGAAATTAAATGGATAGCTTATAAATTAAATGCATTCCACATGAGCCTTAGCCTAGTTGGTGAGGTATCCTTAAGTGCATCCACAATACCCAGGTCCAAAACTAGATAGAGGCATATTTCTGGTACTATAGCAAACTGTAGCAGGCACTGTAGTAGTACTGTACATGGTGTGGTACTGTAGAAGACTGTACACTGTTCGGGGTACTATAGCAGACTATACACTGTGCGGTACTGTATCAAATGTACAATGTGTGGGTACTGTAGCAGACACTATAGCAGTACTATAGTAGGTACTGTTCGGTACTATAGTAGCTAGAACTATTCACCTTGGGCAATCGGTTTGGGATTGAAGTCCTTAAAGATTTTGGGCCACTCAGGCCTTCGGGTCAGTAGAGATTTAGGGCCACCATAAAGGATTTCGGGCCACCTCAAGGCCTTCGGGCCACTTGCAGTTGTCCCAGATAGACTACAAAAAAGGAGCAGCCCTAGAAGTGGATTCAGAGAAGGTGCACTCACCAGATCATAGCCAAGTGGATTTGTTAGAATAAGAGGGTATGGATATGCTATCGGTACCAGCCTGTTCTTGCACGAGAATCCTAGCCAGACGACCATGCAAAGGTGGAGAGATACTACCATGATGCAGATGCTGGGGAGGGACAGTTCTTTGTAGATATTCTGGTTGAATTCCTTAAGACCTTCAGGTCATTTAATATTCTAAGCCTACGGGCCATGTAAACTCTGAGCCTACGAGCCTTGTAAGGGTTCCCCCTCATCCCTTGAAAAGAAGGTTATCAAAAAATAAAAAAAAATTGAAGTCCTTTGGGCTATTCAGGTATAAATTAATTGTATTTATATAACTTATGATGTTATTGGTATCGATGATCTATTTCCTAAAACATACTCTTATGGAAATTTTTTATTCCTTAATAATTGTTCTTAGTGATATTATGAATTACCAAAGCCTATCAGTAGTGATTGTGAAACAAGATGCACAGTAAGGCATGTTGTCCTCTACAAGGTTACCCTAACTCAGGGCTGGGACACCCTATTGGAATTATTACCCCTAGGTACATATGTTTTAGAACCACATCCACTTTTAGTATCTAAATAGAGATTTATTTTCTTGATAAACCAATTAATCTATACTCACAAAAATTTTAGGGATGTATTCTTATAATTAGTATTATCCATAAGGCATTCTCTAAAATTATCTAATCCTAAGGACTTTTTAAGATTTTTCTAATCCTAATCCCAAAAATAACTAAACCTATCCTATGATACTAACTATAACAACCTTGGTCTTTATCACACACTAATACATGGTTTATTATATAAAATTACACTTAATACAACCAAAAAGATTTATAGGAATAGTTTCTTTGTGGAATAAGGTACATTACATAAAAACATAAAACATGAAAAGAAACATCTTTACTAAAAACTTCTTTAACATAACCAAAACATTACTTCGTACTTAATAATGCATGGGATAACCTGAGGATATACATAAGAAAGGTGTGAGTTATAAATCCCATTAAGGGAATAAACAAGGAATAACATGAGGAAGACAATACATGTTATACAATAGGCATATCAATGGAGAATGAATGTAACATGAATAATAAGGCATGATATCGCATGATAATCCTAACATAGGAAATGTGGCCACAACTTAAAACACTGCATCTTAAATATAAGTCAAGGATAAACCCACCAAGACATAATGGTGGTAAAAAGTCACATAAAGTAATTAGGTACACCATTTTCCCAACATGATGTATCATGATACTAAACATTACCCAATGCTTTAGAGTGATATCAGGGCAAACCCTTCATAATCATTTCATTCTCAAGCTTAAGTGTGCACATAGATTATATAACATGGATTCATTCAACATAATAATTAATTCAATGATCAAGGAATGTGGAATATATATATGTTATCCCCTGATAAATAAGTACATGTTAATAAATTTTCATACCATTGATAGAGAAATGGGTATGGTATTCAGTACATAATTATTTTGGAATAGAAAATTGTGGTGCAACATTGGCAGTATAATGGTGTCATATAGAAATTCATAAAATGGGTTAATAGGAGAGAAATAGGTATATAATCATTTATATATATAATTTTTAGTAATAGGTACATATAAGGACATTCACCAACATATGTAATTAGAAATATAATGTGTAACATAATAAATAAACTTGAAGATCGAGAAGGAAAAAACCCTTACAAAATTTCAGCATGGTAATGGGTGTACATAAAGGATCTTGGGAGGGTTAAATTAGAATTAAAGGGGACATAATAATTTACAAATCAAATGGAAAATAAGGGGGAATATTTTAGAATATATCCCAATATATTCAAAAGAAAATTAAAAGACATAACATAAAAGGAATGCTTGATAAAAGAGGAGGGTGGAAGATCCCTTATGGAATTTTAGAATAGCAATGACTTAGAAAAAGGAAAAAATGAGAGATGATAAATAGTATCACATTAAAATAACATAAATTGGATAGTAATATAATCATATGAAATTAATTACAATATAACCAATTAAAATTATAAAGACTAATTTCAAGGAAGATTCTTGAATTGAATGAGAGGAAGTTGAGGATCCCTTACTAGAATCTGTGACTCCAAAGGCTTGGAAGGTGATTCTTGATAGCTTGGGAGCACCTTTGGAGGACTCTAGGGAGTATAGGATAGAGTTTTTCTATTCCCCATGGAGTTTTAGTAAATATAAATGTGATATTGGGTGGGTTTATAAAGGAAAAGAGGGGGATTTCTCTATTATTTTGGTTTTGGAAACTACATAATAAAATATTGAAAACCACAAACGATCACATGGTTTTGACCATGGTTACTACCAAAGATTAGTGGAATAAATTATTCTATAAGTCAAATTACTAAAGATAACAAAATATTTCCCATGATTATGTGGATGTGAGTCACACTTTCAAACAAATGATTTTAAAATCTTAAAATATTTTATATGTTTTGGATGATTCACTAAAGATTTAAAAAATAAATAAAATAATCTTAAAATCACATTATTTTAAGGAAAAAATATATTTTTCTAAGGATACATTTTATAGTATTTATTACATCACTATTTGGCCTTAATAATGTCATAAAACATACCATATATTTATACGATATTTAATTTTTACCCAAAAATACAACTGTCTTAGAAAATTATGAAAAATTAACAACTAGTTAATTTCAACATCTTGATTCTAAAAATAATATTCATTTTATCTAAATAGTTTTCTAAATTTTTTAATTTTCACTTTTAAAAATAAAAATTGATGGTTTTTGACAATAACATTTTTTAAACCCAAATAAAAATTAAATTTAACTTTATAAAATTTATTTGATAATTTATATTCAATAAAATTTAATTAAAAAAATTATTTTTTAAAAATATTATTTATTTCAAAAAAATAATAATTAATTCATCAAAATATATTTCTTGATTGAATTTGAATATTAACCAACAAAAATTTGTACTTGAAAATCATTTACAAATTAACAATAATAGGATGATAATATATTCATTACTTTATAAAAAATAATATACATATTAATATTTCTACGGTCTTGATACATATCCATTTATTACACCATCATAGTCCTTAAGAGTAAGGTGTGTGATGGTGGGGATTTCATGGGTCTGTTTGGTGAATATAGTTTGGGTTGTCATCTTGATGACATTGAAATTCTATTATAAATGGTTTCTCTCATGCTTTAGTTATTGGATCACACCTTGTTCTTAGTCTAGGTAAAATCCCAAAAATTCTATCTCCCTTGGAAACTATGATAAATGGGATTTATAGGGTATGATCCTACTGGTTGAGTCTATCACTTGCTTTGTCTGCACCAAAAGGATTTGTTAAAACCCTATATTTATATTAGTCATGTGATCACTATTCAAAAAAAAAATATTATCAATGGTAAAGATACTTAATTACCATTTAAATAAAATTGGATATAATAAAACAAAATAAGTGCATGTCTTTTATAATTAATTAAATCAAAAGGGGGAATTTTATTCCTAACATTTCACATCCTTATAAGGTTGACTCAATTTTTTTTATTTTTTTATTAAATCCCAATTTATCACTAACTTATTCAAAATAACTCTTTTAAAATCACAATTTTTTAGATGTAAAAAAAATCCCAATATTTTTTTTCAAGTTTTTCCTCTAAGATGGATGACTACACCCCTGATGTATGGTGTTATCTATCCCAAATATAGAAAAATCCCATTTTATTTTCAAGAAATAACTATAGGAAACAGGATAATCATGGACCTTATATAATTTTTAGCAATAAATAGTATAAAATAAGAACTAACTTGTTATGAAAAATAAGAATACAACTTTTAGGAATAACTTGTGAAAGTTCATGCCCTGAGGACTGACTATATGTGATATTATTCCATCTAAACTCTTTCAGTAATATTTGGCTATCATAGATACCTCTTTAGTCAATAATTATTTTTTTATGGATTTCATTATCATATCCTCCCACTTTCTTTCACCGGTATTCTCCCTTTTATATATTTTAAACCAATTTTATATATTTTCCTTTCTTGAAAATGAAAAACTCCTTTAATATTAGCAGCATGATCTACTCATATTAATCCAGTAAATAAAATATTTTTTCTATTTTTTCATAACTAATCCCAATAAGTGATATCTACAATAATCTAGATTATGCTTCCTCAAAAATAAACAAAATACCAAAACATTGAATCAATTATAGCATGCATGTTTTCATGTATAGAGATTTGTGGTGTCACACTTTTACTATGGAAAGAGTGAACTCTCACCTATCTCAAAATAAAATGTTTTTGATGTATAAAATCACATCTTGAAATTTATTTAATCAGACATTCTCATTCTAAAACTCCATATCGTGTGACTACCTCTTCATAGCTTTACCACACCTCATATTCCAAAACCAGCTTCATCTGGTTTTATATCCACAAATAGTTTCGTGACATGGATTAATTATTCATGACATATTTCCAAACCATCTTATTAAAAATTCATCATTGAATATCTTAAATCATTATTATAATCATAATCAGAATACATAAATTACTAAAGAATATATCAAGAATATTCATATTTAATAATGAAAATTATCTTCCAGAATATTATCACCTACTCAAATTTAACTAAATGATAATCCATTACATAAAAAATATTTAATCATACATATTTCATGAGGTTTTTAAATCTTTTAATTTTAATTTTATCATTGATAGAGAATCTTGTACATCACTGAAAATCTTACACATCACCAAAAAAACTTATGAATTCCTAAAAAATATTACGTACTATGTATGGTGTTTTTATTTTTTTTATTTTTACTTATGATAAATATATTAAATATTAACATATGGTTTCTAAATTATCTAAATTCATAAAAATTATTGTTTGAACAAGAGAATTTTTTCCATATAGTTATTCATGAAAGCTATGATACGGTCTTCATTCAAGTAGTACAATTTAGGTTCATGTAGAGAAGTTTATTTCTCTATAAAGAAATAGTAACAACGACATCCATGAACCTCATTATTATATACCCACTAAGGGTGTATATTCCTCAAAATAATTTTTCAATTCTTTGAAATGGTGGTAGGAAACCCCCTTCGGGAGTAGGTTTTGTATTAAAACCATTATTGATTAGAAGGGGTGTTGAAACTATAAAACCCATTTTTTAAGGTATTTTATGAACTTATTGGCATCTTATAATAATTTTTACTAGGTAACATCCATATAAAATGTAAGAAATCATTTTATAGTCTTATATTTGACCATTAATGGATCCAAAACATACATACAAATAAAAATTTATGGCTATTCTAAGTTCAGACTCATTTTAGCCTGAATTGAATCAGCAAAGAGAAAATTCTCACATAATCCCATCATAGCCATGCACTTACACTAAAACTGGTAGAAATGTTTGGTGATCTCACTGATTCCATTTTTTGATGTATATTCCCGTAATTTTTTTGTATTACCTTTATGATCATGTACTTCCTTCATTATTGGAGACAATTTGTGGCTGATGGGCATGGCCCTTCACGATCGTATGGTCGCTTCATGAAATAATGCTCATTTTCAGTGGATAGATGCAACCCTTCATACTCATATATTTAATTTTCAGAAAATAATTCATTCATGGTGATTATATGACACTACCACATGAGTACATTATTAATACATAGTTGTGTATTATCTCTACAGCTGCCAATTTTGGGAAATCATTTCTTATAAATACCTGGAATTATTTTAAGTATTCTTCAGCTTCCCCATTTTGAAGAAACCATTCCATTTATTTAAAATCATGGATCCTAATTATAGATATTAATTGATTCCTTAACAAATAACCATGTAATCCTTGAGCTACTTGTATAATATGGGAATAAATGAAAATGGAACCACTTCAATAGGGGTCATCTACAAAGTACCCTATGTGAGGGATGTGATGGGAGGGACATTAATGAGGAAATTTTCATGAGGGATCCTTCATGAGGCCCCTCTAAAAGGCCCCTAAAAGAGATTCCTCCATAAGGGATCATCCATAAGCCCCCTCTACGAGATTCTTCCTTGAGACCCCTTCATGAGGACCCTTTATGTGGTCACTTCATCGGGTCCCTTAGCAAGGTCCAATTTTCTAGGGATCATCCATGAAGATCTTCTATGGATGGACCTTTAGAAAATATTTATGTGGGTTTTTTACCCTTTCATGAAGCACATTGATCCTACATGAAATAAGGGCCTCCTAGGGTACTCAATTTATTCATTCTAATGGGTTTAGACAATAAAGTATTTTTTCTGTTTATATCCCATTAAAGAAGTAGTTTAGTTATGGGAAATTGGGATTACATAAAATCCATCCATCCATCCAAGTTATCTAAGTAGGTTGGTTTTATCAAGAGAAAATTTTAGGATTCCTTTTTCCAATATCTAATACCTAAAAATTCTATTCAAGCGAGGCCTCCTCCATGACCTCTTGAGGTATAAGACCAATCATTTCACATCAGTTTGTACCCTTTTAATCATGTATTCTATTGATAATTTGGATCTCCTAGGATTTCTTCACAAACCAATAGGACCCTTAGTGTAGTCATGATCATGTACTCCCTTCATAATAAGGTTCTTGGTGTGATAATACTTGTGATAATTCTTCTATCTCTAGATGCTCATCTCTTCTACCCATGGTTTGAGTTATCCTCCATGGTCCAATCAATGATCCATGAGGGTTTGGGATTCCTCATTAGGTTTAATACCTAGTTGTTTTTATATTTATGATTTCATCACCATGAATCATTAATGATTTGTGGAAATCTTTGAAAGGGCCTCATTCTAAGTGTGATCCCAAAAATCTAACCTTCACCTAAATCAACTTCTGGGATGGGAACCTTTAGAAGGATCATTGCATGTTCTTCCTAATAAATGGCTAAAAAATACATGCATAATCCCCTAACTCTTCCTCATGGATATATATTCCTCATGAACCCAACTTTTCATACTTTTATAGCCATAAATTGATTATAAATGGGTGTATATGTGGCCCTCCTTCTTAGACATAAGCCCCAATATATCTATTTGGGACTCTTATCAGGTGTATTATATAACAAATCCATCATTAATGATCTCATACTTATTAATCATCAGTGATATAGACATATATTGGGAATCACATTCCTAAGCCCCAACTTCTCCTCATGGGGTCATATCCCTCATGAAACCTAACTCAGGGAGATATATCCCATATAACCCATTTTAATAAAAGGTTTATACTCCCTATGATCCATTATTCTAAAATGAACATATTTTCTATGAGATATTATTCCCATTATCCTATTTCATTATCTACAAAAAATGAAGAACAAAAAAGTGAAATCTATATATAAGTCCTAATATCGATCATTGTTGAGAATATTTTCCTTATAGTCCACTTTTCATTACTTTAAACTGATTGGAAGTGGTCAAGGATGAATACCCATAAAAGGAACCACTGTGGTCCTATCACATGACCTTAAGCTATGAAAATTTAATTATGTGGGATTTTATTCCTATTAATCATGATACATAGGATTCACCACTAAGTATGTAATTTAGGACCTACATTAATGATAATATTTAACTCTGAGGACCAGTACACATGCTCACAGATAAGAATATTTAGTGACACAAAAACATAAAATGTTCTTACCTGTGGGTCTGTTATCATAATATCCCTTCTTAGAGATTACCACGTGTGAACTTCATTAGAAAAAGTTTCAAAATCTTATGATTACTTGCACTGGATTGTTGATATAATATGTGTCCCATCATAGTATATTATCTAACCACAAAAATATATTTAAGAATATTTTCATGAACTAACACAGTTCAACCCCAAACCGAACACCCAAATCATCCCATGACATGTCCTAAGATTCATTTTGGGTCATATTGGTCTATCAAACTAGTGTCATGAATCAATCATAACTCAATTTAGAATGATTTATCCCATGAAAAACATATATATAAAACAAAATAAACATGAATGACACTAGAAGAAGAAAATAAGAAAGATAATAATAGATAAAAACAAGTACTAGACATGCCTCCAAATGACCTCATGGTTACCACCATCCACTAAACCAATTTCACTCTATAGAAACTACTACTAAGATATAATTAGCACAAGAAGTTAAAAAATATAGAGATATAGGCGTGAGTAATAAAACTCAATAAGAGTTCCTAAATAAACTAATACCGAATCCTTACCTTCAACAATAAAACAAATTCATGCTATTTTGAAAATAGGATGTATAAAAATAAGGTTTTATACACTTTTAAGGGAAACAAGTAACAAGCTTCCAATTTAATAAAAACTACATTCTATTATATTTTCAAAAACAAAATTCAAGGAATGATTTTTTTTTTGAAAATTAATTATAAAAGATAATGTATGCTATATAGGTGTATTAGGGTGAAAAGAATATTTTATTTTATAAGGAAACTTAGAAAACATGTGAAACCATATAGGATATAATTTTAAAACAGTAATACGAAAAAAAAAGTGTAAAAAAACAAGCACTATGGGTGATCCCTAAGAATCTATGTCATTAGGGCCTCAAGATCCTCATACATTGGGGATGAATCCATATAAAATTTTCTCATGCATGATCTACTAGAGAGGTCACAAACAAAGTTATAAATGTCCCCAAAGCATCATCAATCATTTAGTTAATGTTGTAGAATAATCTTTCCAAGGTGCCCAGTTCATTTCTCTACCGACTCAGCAAGTGTACTAGTCCATAATAACTCACCTAAACAATTAGGGCTCCCAAGTGCTCAAATTTTCCAAATCCTTGATGTCTCCACTTTTCAAACAACTAATAAACTATCCATAATTCAAATCCAACTTTCTCAAGTCAAAGAACTAAGTTTCAATAAATCTATTTTTGAAATCCATTTCACTATCCTTACAAACACACCAAAATATCCTTAAAATTACACATAACACATTCAAATCCATTTAGAAAACCAATGGGACACTTAAAATAATTTACTTTTCGTTTAATGTTGGAAAACATGCTTGACAAATAATACACATGTTGTAAGTTTAGGTACATCATGTAAAACAGTTGAAAAACCATTTCTGAGATACAAAATCAATTTTCATAGAACATACATACTATATAATAATAAAAACTCACTTTTAAAATACTCAAGAAATCAAGGAATTCAAATTAAAGGCATGGAAAATGGGAACCTACCTCAGAAAATGAATCCTATGATGATGGAAACTCCATGATTACATGCATATACACCTTCACACACACAAACATATATATATATACCCTTTTTTCTAATGAACATATTCCACTCACCATGAGGGAAAATTTACAAGGAGGATATATATATATATATACATATATATATATATTACCTATGTATATACGTGCACGTCACCTTCACCACTAGCATTTAAAAAACACCTCAAGGAGTTCCAAGATGCACTATAAAAATATAAGAAACCCAAAATTTTCAAAATATGTAATTAAAATTTGTCCAAATATGAAGAACTGAGGAAAACCTACTTGAAACTAATATAGAACCAACTTACTTTAATGATCCTGTCTAGAACTAGCCTCGACGAGACCCAAGATCCCCAAACATAAATAATATGTAAGAGTAACACCCAAAAATCGGTTCAGAGCTTGATAATATCATGAAAAAATAGGAGAGAAATAAAATCACCCTCCCCTCTCCCTTCAACATCTGATTTTCAAGATGATTTCTTGTGAGCTATCTCTAGGTAGGCATGTGTAGGGATGAACCTGTCTGACGTGGGTTGAGCGAGAGGGAGGGGGTGTGGCATAATTGTTAAGAGGGGAAGGGATATGGGATATATAATAATAATAGTAAAATAACAACAACAATAACAATAAAAATAATAATAATAATAAAGAATTTTTTTAAATCCTAGAAACCACCCATGGTTTGGCTACATGGTTAGAAAAATCATGTGCCAACCATGTGCCTCTACTAGAGGCCTAAAGCACCCTAAATGAGATCCACACGTTGAACAAGATGAAATAAAGAAACGATTCCCAAAATAAAACCTTCACCACCCAAAGACTAAAAATGGATAAATCACTTCCTTCTCAAATCCCAAAACCTTAACATGCACAAAGGATCCAAAAGTTCATCCTCAAAAATTAAGTAACACCTGAGTAAATAACTTACAAGAATGAATTAACTCAAACATCTTATCAAAGAAGGATAGATAAGGACTTTCTTGTCTCCTAACATAACCACAAACAAGTAACAACCTGACCCATAACATAGAAATTACCAAATAATCTCATCAATTTTAGGTGGGATGGTGAAAAAAGGTTTACCCATCAAGAAGGTTGGAGATCCAATTCCCCATGATTCACTTTTTAAGGTGGTCTTCCCACTATTTTCAGACTTCATTGAAACACCATTTCGTAGTTCAAAAAAACTCAAAAATCCAAAAAAACCTCTAAGATCATTTTGAGATCTTAATTTCACAAATTATACCTTATAGGTTAACATAATACATCAATGAGACCTGTATTAATTCTACCCACCATTAGAAAACCATATGTCCTGAACGAAGCCCCAACATAAGGGTGGCACATTGAAAAGAATAAATTTAAACCCTAGACCAAACCAAGATTCATAATTTCAAAAAGCCACAGGAATATCCAAACAAGAACTACTAAAAAACTAAAACCACTCTAAAATAAAGCCACCAAAACAACCAAAATAAAAACGAGATTCCAAAGCAAACAACCACAAGAAGGGAAAATTCAAATGGATTATTCTTAAAAAATGGTTACAAGTTGGATCCACATCCACCCACCTGATAGCTCCTTCACTATGTGAGAGGATTCACTCTAAGACCTATAGATGGAGCCTTGATGTCAAGAAGAATATTCTACCCTAAATTCAAGAGCTAACAACATATTTCCACAGCTCCCCCTTTTAGAAATTCAACATACAAAACAACTCCAAGTGTCCCAAGAAGCCACATTAATGAATAAAATTTATAGTATTATGAAGATATATTTAAATGACCACACTTGAATCAAAAAAGCATGTTTTCTGAGGGATGATAATGAGAAACTGAAGAAGGTGACACCCCAAGAATTGTTTTCTTTGGGTGTCACTTCTTGCCATATGGGGAACCCTTCACGAGAACCTTGACAAACTAGAATTAAAACTACCATATATTTCCTATGTAAACCAACTCAGATAGGGACACCTCATTCACTAACTCCCCAAATATAAATTTCCCAGATAAAATTAAATGGTCCATAATATCTATAATTTTACCCCACATGTATATAATATCTTTCGAATGATCGCTTGATGCTAACTCTAAGGAAAATAAACTAGCATATTTCTAATGGTCAACATAACCCTTCACCATCTGTTGACCCATCTGAACACCAATGAGCTATTCTGCCCTTAAACCTCAAATGATCCTCAACAAATATGAAAAATAGGAAACAAACAAAAAGGATGTTACTCCACCACTCCATTGGGAGTCTGAAAAAATGGAAGAGACTCTATAGAAACCTTTAGGACATTTTTTGGAAGTATACTCTAACCAACATAAAAACACAAAAAAATAAATATCAAACCAAATCCCAACCAAAACTAAACCAATATAACATTTAAACCCAAAAAAATCAACTCAAAAACCAAGCACCACACAATGGAACAAAAATCCAATTTTTTAAACCACCACTTTCATTTTGAATTCAAAACCATTTTTCACTTCAAATTAATTTGAAAAAAAAAATCATTTTCATAAATCACATTCCATTTCAAGTCCTCTTTTACTAAAATCATTCCAACAAACCCACTTATCAAAACACCATAGTCCCATTTTTAAAAACATTTCCATAAATCAAAACAATCTAAGAAGGTTGGGAACTTACCAATGGGATTCCATAAAGCCTCATATGTGTATATATATATATCCCCACCAACATAAGAACGTCTCTACAAAAACCACTAACTGTCCAATTTCCACATGCGTACAAACATATATGTGATCCTTAATTAGATAATGAAGGGCCAATTCAAAATATTTTCCATTCAAAAAACAAAACATTCAACCCAAATTCAAATCCAAAACTAATTTGAATCCACCACTTATAATCCCCAAACAAAGCATTTTGAAATTTCCCATTTTCAAGAAATATCCATTTCACATTTCAAAAAACATTCCAAAAACCTCGAAAACATTTTCCAAAATAATTTCACTTACAAAACAATTCCCATTTTTAAAATATCCCATTTCATTTTCAAAAAAATGCAAGGTTTTTATTTTGGAAAACAAACTTTTATAAACTAAATTCTATTTTTATAATCTAAAATAAACACCCTCAAATAAACTCAAAGCAATAATAAAAATTAAATTAACCCAAAAATTGATAAAAAAATCCCAAAATATTATAGGAGCAACCATTATAAATGGATTTGTTGCATGATTTGGTTGTCTGCGCACCAACCGGGTGATCTCATTAGAGATTATCCAAGGAAGTTGCATGGTATGCACACGGTTTTCAAGACCATGCACAACCCCCAATAACACTCTAAATCCATCCCATAATAACCACTAAATTTAAAAAAAACTATAAACTCTCAAAACAAATCAAGAAATCCGAAAACATACAAGAACCAAGATTATATTTAGAGGTAAAACCACCTCAAACCACCCTAAAAATTCAAGCGACCTTCCAAATAGGTGGTAATCAATCACCTACCCATGACTGTATACTATAATTATGAAAATCCTTGATATGAACTACCAGACCTCCTCAAATAGTAAGGGATAATTCCTTTGATACCAATTTTTCACAAAAAAAACATCGGTCAACCCCAAACCAAACATCAGAACTGGCCTAGGCGGCATTATCAATCCTCCCGAGCTATAAACTAGTGTCAGGAATCAAGCATATTTAAATTGGGAATGATTTATCCCATGAAAAATAGATAAAAAATAACACTAAAAACACTAGTAATTAAAGAGAAGCAAGAAACTGGCCGATAAAAATAAACACTATACATACATCCACGTGACCTTAGGGGTCACCACTATCTAATAAATATACATCACTCTATGGTGACCCATGTTGAGATACAAGCAACACTAGAGGATAAAAAGAAGAGATATAGGAATGAGTTTTAAATCCCAGTAGTAATTTTTAAATAAACTAATCCTTATGTTATACCTTTAAAAAAGAAAACCAAGTCATGTTATTTAGAAAATTGGATGTATAAAAATTGGATTTTATAATATTTTAAGGGAAATAAGTTTCAAAATTCAATTTTATTAAAAATTAATCTCTATTATTTTTTCAAAAAAAATTCAAGAAATGAAAAATATTTCCAAAAATTCTTTATAAAATATAGAATATTCTATACAGGTGTCTCAGTGTGAGAAAAAAATATTTTATTTTATAAAGAAACTAGAAAAACATAAGAAACTAGACAAAAGAACATTTTATAATAGTACTATGAAAAACACAAGTAAAAAAAGTAATCACTATGGTTGATCCCTAATTAGATAGTTCATTAGGGCCCTAGGATCCTCATACCTTGGTGGTCAATCAATATAGTATGTTCTCATCCATGATACACCGGAGAGGTCAAAACCAAAGTTCTCATGATCCCTAAAGCATCATTATTAATTTATTTACTTTTATAGAATAAAAATGATGGGGGAACCTGAGTAATTTCCCTACCGACTCATTCAGAATACTAGTCCATGGTAACCCACTTAGACTCATAGGTTCCCCAAGTTCTTAAATTTTCTAAATATTATATATTTCCCCATTTCAAATCACACACAAACTTACCATAATTTAAATAAAACTTTATCATTTCAAAACACTAACTTTGAATAAATCTATAGGGGAATTAAATTTCACTATTATTACACACACACACCAAAACATCCTTGAAATTACCCACTACTCATTAGAATCCATTTAGAAAATCGATGGTATATTTAAAATAATTTATGTTTCATTTAAAGTTGGAAACACATGCTTAATATAGATGTCCAATGTTGGAATTTTAGGCACATCATGTAAAATAATTGAAAAAATATTTAGGAGAGCCACAATCAATTTGAATAGAACATACATACTGTATAATAACAAAAACCCAGTTTTAAAATACTTAATAAATTAGGTAATTCAAACTAAAGGCATGGAGATATGGGACTTACCATTGAACATGATGCCTCTGATGACGAACACTCCATACTTACATGCATATACACATTCCCACCTATATATATGTACCTGTTTACCTAATGCACATGTTTTCCTCACAATTATGGAATATTTACAAGGAGGATATATATAAATGTGTGTGTGTGTGTGTTTGTGTGCTTACTTATTTATACACATGCAAGTCATATTCAACACTAATAGCTTAAAACCAACCCAAGGAGGTCCAAGACACACTATAAAAATATAAGGAACCCAAAAGTTAAAAAAAATTAAAATTCATCCAAAGATGAAGGATGTATTAAAACCTACCCTAGAACAATGTAGAATTAACTATCTTCCACGGTCGTGGATAGAAATAGACTTAATGGGACCCAAGAGCCATAAACATCAAGAATTACCAAGAGGAACACCCAAAAATAAAGTTAGGGTTCATCCATAGAATGTGTATCACATGAGAGAGAAATAAAACCAAGAAAAAGGGAAGATGAAGTAAGAGTAGGATAAGATAAGACTATATAGATATATCACCCAACAAATCATCTTGAAAATAAGATGTCAGAAGGAGAGTGGAAGAGGTGGTGGCACAGAGGGGGAATCCCCTACCGATCGTGGGTCAAGAGAGATGGAGGGGGTTAGTAAAGATTATTAAGAAGGGGAGGAAGAGGGTAGAGGTAATAATAATAATAATCATCATTATTATTATTAAAAAAATAGTATTGATAATTGTAATAATAAATTTCTTTTATTCTTTTTATTTATTTTTGTAAATCCTAGAAACCATGCATGGTTGGATAAAATTTGAACCAACCATGTGCCTCTAATAGATGTTATGGAAACCCCACATATTCATGCCACATGTATAGAGAAATCATGCTTCGACCATGCGGTCAACTCTACTTGAAACTGTAGACACCTTTTCACAGTCTGTGCATGGTTTCTACTAACCATGCACTCACCATGTGCTTATGTTGAAAAACACAAAAATTAAAATTTTAAAACATAGTCTCACCCAAAACTGAAAAACAAGGAAATATTTAATTAATAATGATATAAAATTAATAATTTATGGTCATGGTGTGAAAATTTTCATCATATAACTTCAAGTTTCTCACCATATCAGGGAACTTATATGATGTTATCAATGTGATGTATACTCTAGAACATTATTATATTAAAGTCATTCAAAATAATGATCAATATCTAATAAAAAGTTTTATTAATATTCAATAAATCAAATATACATGTTATAAAACTATAAATAGTTGGTCCTAGGATACTATATTTTTTGATAAGTCATACCGATTAAAGAATTAAATCAATAATAAGATATATAAGGATATAATTGGAAATCTAATGATGGTTGGGGCCTAGAATTATATATCCCCTCGATGCATCAACATGTATCATGAGGTGAATCAATAATCTAGAATTAAATTAATTATTATCCATAGTTTTAACCATCTTGTGAAAGGTCTTGATGGTATATATACCATGATTTCTGAAATCATGGAATCTAGTATTAAGCATTTACTTCCTTAAGAACCCAGTTATTATTATCCATTACATTATTTTATTGATATTGTCTATATATTCATTTAATTCTCAAATTAATGATTAAATGGAATGTGTGTCAGTTATTTACCTTTTTATATTGATTATGCATTATCTAATCATGATAGTCAAATTATTTAAATGGATTGTGTGTTCAATTATTTACCTCTACATGTTGATTATAATTATTGATTCAAGACAGATTATTCTTTATGTAACTCTTACTTAGAATTTGAGCAAACCCTAATTTTGTTTCATTTCCCCAGTATATAAAGAATGAATATTTGAATGAGTGAAAGGATTCATAATTTTTTCTTTCACTCTGTTGTATTTAATGTTTTCAAATGTATTGAATGACTCAAGTATGTATCTAGTTCACCAACAATACTAAACTATTTGGTTATTTGGGATATTATTTCTTGTATTTAAAACCAATATAATAAAGTGAAAACTAAATCTAAGATACTTAGTTTGGGGTGTTTACACTAACCCTGCAGTTGTTTTGGTCTCCAACTAGTACAATTGATCAATTCTTATTTCCAAGATCTAAGACACAAAATACTTTCACTGCTTTTGAGTCCATTATAAATGGATAGTTCTTATACAATTCCCAACTAAAATTCACCTTTAGAAATCCCAATTCATCTACATTCATTTCACTCATGTTTTCAACCCATTTGTAATGGAAAAAATGGCACATGAAATGTTGTAGAATTCAAATCATAGGTCAGTTTGATGATGCTGAAATTTGACACATTCACATAGAGTTGATTCCTATACTTGGAATCAGATATGTGGATTTATTTCTCCATAAGTGTTACTCCACTTTTTTTCATCATAATGTGTTCATATAGTTCCTTTTTATAGAATGCATAACCATTTATTACAAAACCAGTATAAGATATAACATTTACATTCAATCCCCATGATAACTATCAAAGTAATTCAGAAATTGAATTAGGTTTTTCGTATAACTAATAATAAATATGACCATGGAGCCATCATATAAACTATATATTATGTGTATTTAATATCCATCATTCAACCCTTGATGGATTCAAATATGTAAGAATTACTTTTTTGGATTCAACGTATATATACACCTATGAATATTATATAAAATGTAAAGGTGAGATTTATCCCTATCTATGATGGTAATTGTAACAACATAGCTTCTAGAAATCCCTTCACCCATAAGGTATCTGTTGTGATGAGACTTTGGGAGACCGATGTTATCAATATCTGATGGGTAATTAGTATAGAATTCAAAATCATATTTAACAATATATAAATCTATAATATAACATTATGACCAAATTTTATTCTTGAATAACCTTTTCAAAATCTTCATATATCATTCAATGGTGTACATCAATATATATTAGATAGGATGAAAAAGTTAAACCTCTCTAACCAAATGAACTATCAGGTGAGCCATTATATCAAATAATGGTGGTTGGAAGAACATAACTAATTTACATAATATGATTATAATGTCCTTATCCATGATTGGAAAATTCATCAGGTCTATAAATTTATCGTATATGGCTTTGAAAAAAAATTATATTTTGGTTGATGTATGTTATAAATTGTTTTTGAAAGAATTCAATATAAAGAGGCTAGCATCAAATCTTGTATCAAAACATGAAATTCTTGTGATTTTAGACCCTAAAACTTCAAATTAGTCATTGACATGAAATTCTTGATATTTTATGAATACTAATCTTGAACTTTTATACAATTCAGGAAATTTCCAAATTTCAATTTTTCTTTTCCAAATAGAGTATTGGCTGTTAGATGAAGAAAATTGTGTCCCTCCCCCTTCAATAGTGCCAAATATTCTCTTATCCCCATGTCATTAATCTACAACCTATTCTTGATTTAATATTTTTTTATCAGGAACATTTAGTAACATGAAAATAACACTATCAAATACATTTTTTCCACATATAAGACATGAAAAAATTCCAAACATACAAACAATTCTAGTACTGTAATTTATAGAAAATTGATCTCTTCTTTCAACTTGATTTTGTAAGGTTTTACAGAAATGGTTTACTTAAAATAATGTAAATATCTTTAAATTTATCAAATAGTTGATCACCCATTTGTTGAGATTGTGATGTACCTTTTTTTTTATTCCCATCGAATGTTATTGTCTAGTATTGGTATTTATATTGTCGAGGTAAAAATTTATGAAGTCTTAAAAACATATTCTTTGAAGAATGTTGCAACTGAACTGAGTGTGTTATTTATTTAAAAATTGGACACCACAACATTGCATTAATCCTATAACATAAAAATTTTCCACTGGTAATAGATTCATTTATTTTCCCCTACAACATGGACCTGAATGTTAATTCTTCACTTCTATGAACATCATGCAGTGTAACTCCAATATCCCACATCAATTTCACATATTTGATCAAAGGATCCAAAATGAAATCAATATAATTCCTAGTTTTTTATTATAGATATAAGAAGACACAATATAATGTATTTTCACTTCATGAATAACCATAATGTAAAATTATAATTTACCAACATAATTAGCCATGTACTTTGAGTACTACTTTGTACACCAAAAAAATTTATTCCACATATAGATAAACCAAGATAGAGGTCTATTTCCTCATTTAAAAACTGAAGATACTCATCATCAATTTTTTCTATAAAGGAGAGTTTGATGGATGATGTAGTTTCTTATCTTTAATCCATCTATTTTTGTTCCATGTCAACTTTATCATGGTTTCCTAATATCTACAGCGTCTTTTAAACCCTCAAATTTTAATAAAGTACCATAAAACATTCAATGTACTTGATTAATCTTTCTTATATAGATTCATGTCACACTTATGGAATTTTATGAGTGATTCATATCACTTTAAAATAGTATGAAATAGTTTTCATATGCATTTATTTTTTAAGATGTCATTACCACTGAACGTAAAATTTGTTTAGTATCAGATGTTTAATATGGAATCTCATTTTCTTCTAGTGTCATATCCTTCAAGAGACCACGTAGTTTTTTAAGTATTGTGTCACACCATCCATTTCCAACATTTAAATTATATAACTTATGTAACATCCCCTAATTCAATAATCTCTCACACCGCTAGAAATGGTTAGTTAGGGGACGTCAAGAATGCCTCCATGTATGTCAGTGGCTCCTTACTAGCATTGCGGGTGTGATCAGTATAGTGGGTAGACTGTTTTCATAGGTATAGAGTTACAATATAGTTTGAATAAACAATACAAATAAATATCATAGTAACAAAAATATACCAAAAACAATATATCATACAAATTTGATGTAAATAATAAATAAATAATCTAATAATGATGAATTATGTAATTATTGGTTGAGATGTGTGTAAATGTTAAACTGAAAATAATTGAAAGAAAAGAATTAGTTGGAACAATATAATCTCATAAGACCCCATTCCTGAACCCCATGTCAGACCCATCTTAGAACTTCAGCCCAAAGAGCATGAAAAAAATTAGCAATAAGGTCCCTTTACCTTGTCAAAACCTATATTCTAGTAATCTTCCAATGTATCAAATGACAACCTGAGTAGGGTGTGAGTAAAACTCAGTAGGTCGACTCCATCGTGTCTAAACAGAACTAGTTTGATAATAGGAGTATGAAATCAAGTGATAAACATGGGTATTAATTAATCAATTAATACAATATATAAATCATCCTACTTTGGAATCATACTATAATGTCTTTGAGCATGTAGAAAAAATATTCCATCTAATGACCATAAATTCGTGTAAAAAATCACACAAACCTACAAAAAGCTCACTATATAATCATTTCATCATGGAAATATGCATAACCCTCTCAATATAAGCATTAAATTGTGGGAATGGGTAGATCCCTATCAATATACGTATTAAAATAAGGGAATGAGAAGATCCTGGTCCGTATAAGCATTGTAACATGGGATTAGGTAGAGCTTGCTCAGTATAAGCATTACAACATAGGTTAAGGTAGATCACACTCAGTATAAGCATTTCAACATGAGATTGGGTAGAGCCTACTCAATATAAGCATTACAGCATGAGACAAGGTAGAGCCCACTCAATATATGTATTACTTCATGGGACAGGGTAGAGCCCACTCAATATAAGCATTACAACCAGAATTGCAACACATGTCATAGAAATGTGGTTATCACAATTTCATATCATGTGGATAAATGGTTAATTACCTATATTATAATTTATATTTCAATTATAAATTATATTTCTTAATTTTTTATTAAACCATCAACATTCCATTCATTTCAATAAACAAATCCATTTCCACAGTGAATCTATATCAAGTAGCCACTTGAGATTTCATGTTTTGATAAACACGTCTTAATACATTACCCAATTAATATATATAAATTCAAGGGTTCAATCACCTAATGGGTATCCATAATCTAGTCCTCTATCAATTGAATCCAAGGGATTTATCTAATGTCAATTTGCGACATTACCATTATCCATTCAATTGATAAATGTGAACATTAATTTAGTATAATAACAATATTTTACATACTTAGCAATTAAACAGACCATAGGGTTATGTGTTAGAAACCCTACCTTTATCTATGGATTAATTCAATTTTTCCAACAAAAAACTCTAATAAGGAAGAAGGAACAAAATATAGCAAGAATAACAAGGTATCAAACACCAAACTATGACGTCTAGAGGTTATAAAACCACCACAAAATCACTAGGATTAACCTAGGGATTGGGAGGAGGGGATAAAAAATTGTGGAAATAAATAAATCATATGTATCATAGGATTAAAACTACTTCTCACAAGAAATTAATGGTGTGTAACCCTTTCATGGCATGTATTTCATGATTAATGAGATACACTGAAAAACTCATTGCCTCAAGTTAATATTTATCCCAATCGATATTTGCACAACGTGAATTAGGTTCATGATGTGTAAACACTTTACATAGTGAACTAGTTCATGACCTATGTCTAAAAGAGGTTACACATCATGTAACCTTTATATGGAATGTAATTGTCAAATAAACACCTTTTATCCCAACTTCTATGAAAGATCCTGAACCACCTCTGAAGGCTTCCAAACTCACAGGAAACCTTTATAATCCTATTTAAAATATTTATACATGTAATACATTAATTAAAAAAACATACATCCCTAAACATTACGTCATTTTCCCCCAACAAAGTCTCCCAATCATTGATCTGGACACATCCACCAAGGTTTAAAGATAAAAGAAAACCCAAAGAAAGATGTTCATTAAAAAAACTCAAAGAGAAATGCGTATGGAAAATATGGGATCTTAAAACATATTCACTATAAAACATCTTATCTCTGAGCTAGTCCAAGAATCACTGTGGGGTCTTAGAAAACATGTCTGGAAACTATTCTTACATATCAGAATCCCTCTCCTAGGTCTCCTCTTGAACACTTCCATGCTACCACTACACTTGAACTAAATGAATGGTCCTTCCTTGTAGATACATCTCACTACGGTCTACAATCCATATCTGATTCTCCTTAAAGGATACATAAACATAAAGCTCAATGTCTTCAGCGTCTATCACATTTGAATGGTTAGGATAACATATCAAAAGCTACAATAAGTGAAATACATCATGCATGGAACTATATAACTATGGAAGGGATAATCAGTACTTCACTAGACCAACCCTATCCACTCTCTCAAATGGCTCAATGAACCTGGGCACTAGCTTTCTCTATTTCATGATACAGTGTTTCCCCAACCTTGGAGACACCCAAAGAAGAACACTATGTCCAACCTTGAACTCCAGAGGTTATATATGATGGTTAACATAATATTTATTCTTTAACTACATGGTTATTGACCACCTCCCAGTCATCTGAAACTAATCAGATGTCTCTAGTATGAGAATATACCCAAAAATCGTTGACTGACTGACCTCCAACCAACAAAGAGTCAAAAAAGGACTTCCATTAAAATCATCAAAATTTTCCAATTGGATCGATGCATGGAAGCTGTTATTTTATAAAAACTTCATGAGTGCATTATGATGCTTTGATGAGCCACCGAAATCCAAAACACAAGCTCATAATATATCCTCTATAATCTAAATATTCTTTTTCAGTTAATCATTAGTCTGAGGATGATAGATCCTACTCAAAAGAACATCTGATCCTATATCCTATTGAAGACCTGATAGATCCATGATGTGAAATGAGGATCTCAATCCAAAATGATACTCCTTGTAATACTATGAAACAGAACTACCTCATGCATGTAGTGACTACTCAGACCGTCAATTGTGAAGGTCTCGTTAATGGGAAATAAGTGAGATACCTTGTTCTATCGATCCAAAATCAGCCATACTACATCATTATTATGTGTTTTATTGGGTAATCCAATCACAAAATCTATAGTTAAATCATCCAGTTTTTACTCAGAAATAGGAAGAGGCTGTAAAATCCAAGGTGGCCTCTCTTGATTTTATTTCACCAATTGATTAGTGAAACATTTCACTACAAATTCCCCTACCTCCTTAATTCCAAACCACCAGTTATATCTATGGAGATCATGATACATATTTTTAAAAAAAGGATGTACCACCCATATAGAGGCACGAAACTCTTTAATCAACTAATTGCGCAAGATCATAGAAACTAATACTCATCCATAGAAAACAAGAGAATTTACACTCCCAAGAGACAATCTGGATGGAATCTCCCCACTATATAATCTTTCTCTCAGAACTAATACCTATAAACTAAATAACTTCTTTACCTTGATCCAGTCCAAATTCATGGGAATAATGGATGTTGAAGCCATAGATACTCATACCCAGGACTCCTGAACGTCCAAATTCATGTCTAAAAATAGTTTCATCATCTATCACTTGTCATAATACTGACACACTTCCTTTATTTGTCTCTTTCATCTTAAGGTGTTAGAAATGACATTTCCCTTACCCAAGGTATAATCCCAGCGAAAATTGAAAGACTATAGATACTTGACCCACCTCCTCTATCCAAGGTTCATGTCCCATTGAGAAAAGATGTAATTGAGGAACTTATATTCCGTGTACACCAAAACATCTCACCCATGAGATAATGCCTCCAACATCTCAGGGAATGTAGCACTATAGCTAACGCCAAATCATGAGTAGGGTAATACCACTCGTGTAGTCTCTGATTTCTGGATCCATAAACAACCACTTGATCCTTCTACATTAGAACTATTCCAATTCCAACTCAAAATGTGTCATAATACATGGTATAAGACTTACCTATTATAGTTAATGTGAGGATAGGTGTTGAATTCATCCTATCAATCATCTCCTAGAAATATCTCTCATAAGCATCAGACCAAACAAACATCACTCCATTCCTGGTCACTTGGGACATAGGTGCTACCAGAAGGAAAAATTCTTGGAGTAAAGGATAATAATAACCCAATAAACCCAAGAAACTCCAATTCCTGAATATATTCCTGGGTTTCCCCTAAGATATAATAGTTAAAACCTCGTTCGGGTCTACTAAAACTCATTCCTCAAAGATGACATGGCACAATAAGTGTACTTTATCAATCCATAAATTTCATTTGGTTAGCTTGGCGTAAATATGATTCTCTATCAATATAATCAATATGATGAAAATATGTTGGGAATGATATTATACTAACTAGGAGTATACTAATATATCTTTGACATATACCACCACAAACTGGTTTCTAAAAGGATGAAAGATCTGGTTCATCATGGACTTGAATATCGCCAGTGCGTTTTTCAAATGAAAAGACATCACTAAAAACTCATAAAATTAATTCTTGATACTAAAAGCAGTACCTGGAATGAATATAGGTCTCACCCTCAACTAATGGTACCCTAATATCATTTCAATCTTAGGTAAAATCCTATAACCTCTTAGATAATCAAAGATATTATCAATGCAAAAAAGGGGATACTGGTTCTTGACCGTCATCTAGTTTAATCTCTGATAATCCACACATATGGTCAAAGTCACATAATCCTAATTTGGGAAAATACTTGGATAACCCCATAGATATGTACCAGGCCATATAAAACCTTTAGATTATATATCTTCCAAGTGAACATTCAACTCATGAGGCTCTGCTGGTTCCATCCTGTATGGTTGAATAGAAACTGATTCTTCTCTCAAAACCAACTCAATCATAAACTTGATCTCTTTCTATGGTGGTAAGCCATATAAATCTTTAGTAAATAAATTATTAAAATGATATATTGATAGAAGAAAATAATCATGCTACATTCCACCATCATCCAGAAAAAGTCTTGCAATCTGATCCTGGAGAAAATTTAATCTGCACTAAATTGGTAGTGCGCAACCATCCTAAATATCCCACTCACCCTAGTGAAAATAGTTTCCTTACCATAGAGATAGAAAGGTAACTCTCCTTTAAAAATGGTTGATATTATCCTAGTATAGAACTGACTAATCTATACCAAGAATCAAATTGAAACCTATCATTTAATGAATGAATAGTTCCCAAAAGAAATGGTGACCACCAATCTCTAGAGAACACACCATGAAACGTTTTATATTCATTGATCACACTCCCAATGGTGTTTAGATGGTTAAAATACCATCCAATATTTCCATATCTAATCCCAAACCGTTTTCAAAAAGAGAAGATAAAAAAGGAATGTGATGCTCAGGTATCAAACAAAACACAAGAAGGGGAATATGATACAAAAATGATACATATGGAAGCAGAAGGTTTGGCATCCACAATAGTCAAAGTTGTTTATAGAATGTGAAACTTATAGTCCTCTATTACATAGATTCCATTCATACTCCCCTAATTTATTCCCCATACCTAGCACTTCCATTCATTCACTAGGGAACCATGTCACCTATCTCGAATAGAATGTCCGGTGGAACTTCAGCTACCTATCTACTGAGGAGTAGTCAATTCCTTCCCAAACTCTAGTAACTATATTAACACCTTACACTACTATTATATTTCATACCCTATAAAACCTCTATAGGTTTCCTATACAACCACAAGAAACACACTGCAAAGAGGGGTATGGACACTGAGGCCACTTATGGCCCAACTTGCCACACTAAAAACACTGCAACAGAACAAAATCCTAATATGGTTTCCCATTATCCTAACCACTCTCTAAACTATTAAATTTGTGAATACTATCATAATGAAACTTCTTTCCACTAGAATAATATCTCCCAAATCACTCTGCTGAAACATTTTGACCACTTCTTAGGGCCTCTCTCAAATTCTCTTCTATGATGAGTTCTTGATTCATCTCATCTTCAATACTTCTTAGATAAAATAAGTTCACCTTTGCTTTATCTCATAGAGAAGACCATCCTGAAAACCTTTCACACTAGAGATCTCATTATGTACTAAATATGGCACAAAGCACTGCATATTGGTGAAGCATCCAACGTTGTCTAGTACTGACATGCCCTCATATGTTAGGTGTAAGAAATCATGATCATTCTCATCCCTCAACATCTCAGGATAGAATTTTATTAGGAACATCATCTCAAATCCCTTCCAAGATAGATTCTCTTGTTACCCATCCTACTCCAGAATATCCCACCAACACTTGGCAGGTCCATGAAGCATATATGCAGAAATCTTTACCCTCATATCAGCAGGGGTCTCAAGATGATTTAATATCACATGCACTGACTCAATCCAGAACTCAACAACCTTGGGGACTCCCTCCCTAGTGAACATAGGTGGATAATATAGTTGGAACTCTCTCATTAGCTCAGAAATCAAATTCACTATATGAATAGTCTTCCTTTCTATGGAACACATGACCCTTGGGAATCTATTGAAAAGTTGTACATCTATCTAATACTCAAGAGTTATAGGAAGCTCCAACACAGATACATTAGGAGTGTGATGATTTCCACTCTCTTAATTCTCAACTCAAAGATGAGAAGGAGTCATTTTCTCTACAAGGTAAACACACTCCTTTGAACACTATCTAAAAAGAAGGTCAACCTTAATAGGTGAAAAAAATATAGAACCACTTCTCCTAGTCTCTCTAAACATTGATTACAAGTGTTTTATAATGTCATATGGGTTCTTTTAGTTTCTTTTATTCGATATAACATTTATCACATTTCAAATTTCATCAAGAAAAATATATCACATAAAATAAATATGTCTCTATCATGAAAAATGAATGTCGATATATATCCCTATGTTCCAATCCTGATGATTTCATGCACATATCGCACCATAAAAGGCCATGAGTTTAAATCTCAATAAACAATAACACCATAGAGCATGTGAATAAACCAAGGTGAAATAACATCAACTGTAACAAGAGAATATCATGAACAACAATCCCATCTCTAGGCCCTCATATTTTCCCCCATACATGGGTTAACTAATCCCATGCACAACCTCATTACATAGTTCTAAAACAATCTAGTCTCCTTTATACCTTTCCCAAATAGTAAAGCAATAAAAATAAAACCCTACTTCTCTGATACCACTTTGTAATGTCCCCTGATTCGAAACTCTCTCAAATGGCTAGAAAGTGTTGGTTATATGACCTTAAGTGTGCCTCCATGTATCCCAGAGGCTACTGATTAATAGTGGGGGTGTGGTCAGTATAGTGAGAGGACTATACCCCCAAATATAGAGTTACAATATAGTGGAAATAAAAAATATAAATAAATATCAGAGTAACAAAAACAGATTGGAAATAATATATCATATAACTAGAAAGTAATGGAGTAATAAATAAACCAATAATGATGAATCATGTAATGAATGGATAGTATTTATCAAAATGTAAAACTAAAAATAGTAATAATAAAAGAATCAGGTGTAATAATATAATCTCAAAGGACCATGGTCTCAAACCCCATATTGGACCCATATCCAAACTCCATCTCAACAAACAAGCAAAAAATCAGCAAAAAGATCCACAGATATTCTCTAAACCCTCATCCAAGTAATTTTATCATGTACCAAATGGAAGACCTAGTAGGGTGTGAGTAAAACTTTGTTGGTCGACACCACCGTGTATAAAAAAATAGTCTGATAATAATTTTATTTAATAAAGTGATAAACTAGTGTATTAATTAGTCAATTAATATAATATATAAATCAATATACTTTTTCACCATTCAAGAATGTCTCTATGCATATAGCACAAACATGCCATCCAATAAACATAAATCCATGGAATAAATCGCAAAAACCTTGGTCAATCCCACTATATAAGAATTTCATCATGGGACTGGGTAGTGCCCTCCCAATATAAGCATTAAAATATAGAACTAGGAAAATAATTCTCAATACAAGCATTACAACATCAGATTGGGTAGATCCTTATCAATATAAGCATTACAGCATGGGACTGGGTATATCCAGCTTAATATAAGCATTACACAATAGGACTAGGCATATCCCACTCAATATAATTATTTCACCATGGTAGTAGGTATATCCCTCTCAATATAAGCATTACAACATGGGACTCGGTAGTTCCTACTCAATATAATCATTACATCATGGGATTGGGAAGAGCTCTCTCTATATAAGCATTATAGTATGAATCACAACACATGTCATAAAAATAAGGATATCACAAAATCATATCATTTGGGTCAATGTTTAATTCTATAAATTACCATTTATCTATGAACACTACTACAAAATAGGCCTTTAATAGTGGTAAAATGGAATCTATGAGGGTAAGAGAAGCACCGACTACAAAAATGAGATTATAATCCATAGGCTTTTATCAATGACAAAAAAATACCTGATAAAGGGGTCCCATATTAGTACTAAAAAATATTGATAAAGGGGTCCTTTAGAAATTATTTTAGAAGTGATGATAAAGGAAAAAATTTATTAGCACTTTTAAAAACACTAATAAAGGGGCATAGTGTAGTGTGCCAAAACAGCACACTACACCACCAAAAACACCACTAGAAATCAGTAACATCATGTACCAATACAGAATTTAAATGAAATAAAATTTATGAAAAAAATATGCTAAGAAAGAACTATATTATAGACATTTCAAACATTGGTTTATACAATTACATATGCAAAAATTATTACATACATTCACAAACATTAATGTTCCTTTGTATTTTGGTCTTGGCCTCAACTCATGCTATTACCGAATAAACCACCCCTGCTCAAGAAAAATATTGCCCCTATATAAAAATTATTTTTTTAGTAATAATATAAAGATATAAATTAATATAAATTTTTAATTTTAAACTAAACTTCGATCCATACTAGGAACATTGTGTATCAAATTGAGCCGCGGTTGATTCATGCACGTTACACCATTTCTTGTTATTCTTTAAGAATTATAACTGAGAAAATTAAATAAATAAGTATAAGATAAAAATGATAATAAAAATTATTAAGTAATATCATATATAATTATGAGAAAATAATCTAGGATCATTTTCTCAGTTTTGGTGTTGTGATGAGCATTGTAAACTAAAATGGCACTTATATATTGGAAAAGACTCACTTATAGTCATACTGGTAACACCATGCATCAGATTGGGGTGCATATGATTCCTACACATCACAAATGACTTATGGATCATTTTACTAAATTATCAACATAATAAGAATGTGTTTTCTAGGTTTTGATTACTTCACATTCCTCTTTTTACAAAAATGACATTTTAAACTGGAGACACACACTATGAGTTATACTGATCTCATCGTCTTTCTTGTTTACATGAGATTGATTCCTACACATCAAAAATAAATTATGAATCATTTTCCTATATTATTACAACAATAAAAGTGTGTTTTATCTATTTTCAATGAGTGAAACCTTTTAAACTAAAATGTTAATTTCAAGATGATAATGGACACTTTGAGTCATACCGGGAACATTATGTATCTTATCGAGGTGCATATAATTTATACAAATAAAAAATGACTTATGGATCATTATCATAAATTATAAAAACATTATAAATGTGTTTTATCAGTTTTGAGTATGTTTGTTGTTTTTTTAATAAAATTAGTGTCAATTTTAAATAAAAAGACGCACTTGGAGTCATACCAGTCACACCTTGCATCGTATTGAGGTGAAGATGATTCCTACACTTCTCAAATTACTTATGGATTATTTTTTATATTGTATCAAAATAATCTGAATGTATTTACTTGGTTTTGAGTATGTCACATTTCTTTTTTACTAAAATTTCATTTTAAAGTAAAAACATGTACTTTGTGTCATATCGGATACATCATCTGTAGTTTTGATGTCATATTGATTTCTAAACATCACAAAAAAATTCTGAATCACTGTATTAAATTATCAACACTATCCATTTTCATTTTCTTAGTTTATAGTGAGTAACACTTTTTCAACTAAAATGTCAATTTTAAATTGATAATAGGCACTTTGAGTCATACTAGAAACATCGTGTATCGGATCAAGATGAGGATGATTACTAAACATCAAAAATGACTTATGGATAATTTTCCTAAATTATAATATCAATTTGAATTCATTTTCTTGGTTTTGAGTATGTTAGTTGTCTTTTTTACTAAAACTAATGTCAGTTTTAAATAAAAATATGTACTTGGAATCATATTGGTCACACTATCATCATATTAAGGTGTGTATGATTCTTTCATGTCTCAAATGAAATATGGATTGTTTTCCTAAAGTATCAAAACAATTTTAATGTGTTTTATTGGTTTTGAGTATGTCACTTGTCTTTTTTACAAAAATGTCATTTTAAACTGGAAACACACACTTTGTGTCTTACTAGTCACATTGTGTGTCAGTTTGATGTCTGACTAATTCTAACACATTAAAAATGACTTATGAATTATTTTCCAAAATTATAAATACAATACTAGTGTTTTTTCTTGTTTTTCAATGAGTGAGACTTTTTGAACTAAAATGTCAATTTTAAACTAATAACAGACACTTTGAGTCCTATCTAGCACATTGGGTATCAGATTGAGGTGTCATTGATTTATACACATAAAAATGGATTATGCATCATTTTACTAATGTATAAAAATAATACAAATATGATTTCCCAGTTTTGAGTATGTTTATTGTCTTTTTTACTAAAATAAATGTAAATTTTAAATAAAAAGAAACACTTTGAGTCATACTGATCACACTGAGCGTCAGTTTGATATGAGACTGATTATTACACATTTAAAATTACTTATGAATTTTGTTCCTAAATTATTAATACAATCCAAGAACTTTTTATTAGTTTTCAGTGAGTGACACTTTCTGAATTAAAATGTCAATTTTAAACTAATAATTAACACTTTGAGTCATACGAGCATATTGTGTATTGTATTGAGATGAGTCTGATTTCTAACAAAAAAAATGACATATGGATTATTTTCCTAAATTATAAAAAAATAAAAATGACTTTGATTAGTTTTGATTATGTTAGTTGTCTTTTTTACAAAAAATAATGTTAATTTTAAATAAATAGACATGATTAGAGTCATACTGGTAAAACCATGCATCAGGTTATGGTTACACTAATTCATAATTGTTCCAAATGACTTATTGATAGTGTTACTAAAGTATATAAGAAATGTGAATTCATTTTATCATTTTTTAGTACATCACTTGACATTTTTACTAAAATGTCATTTTAAACTGGAAACACACACTTTCAGTCATATCGGTCACGTCGTGTATCAGTTCGCCATGAGACTAATTAAAACAAATTAAAAATTAAATATTAATTATTTTACAAAATTATAAGGAAAATTCAAGAACATTTTCTTGGTTTTCAATGAGTGACACTTATTTAACTAAAAGGTAAACTTTAAAATGATAACATACACTTTGAGTCATATCAGGCACATCTTCTATCAGATTGAGGAGAGACTAATTCATAAACATCAAAAATGAATTATGTATTGTTTTATTAATGTTTTAAAACAATATGAATTCATTTTCTTGGTTTTGAGAATGTTAGTTGTATTTTTTACTAAAGTTAATGTCTATTTTAAATAAAATGATGCACTTTCAGTCATATCGATCACATCGTGCGTCGGATTGAGGTGTGTATAATCCTTAAACATTCTAAATTATTATGTATAATTTTCCTAAAGTATAAATAAATCTAAATGTATTTTTTTTAGTATATCACTTTTATTTTTTACAAAAATGTCATTTTAAACTAGAAACACGCACTTTGAGTCATACCAGTCGTATCGTGTGTAGGTTTGATGTGAGACTTATTATTACACATAAAAAATAACTTATTTATTTTTTTCCTAAATTATCAATAAAATTCAAGAAAATTTTATTAGTTTTCAGTGAGTGATACTTTTGAACTAAAATTTCAATTTTAAACTAATAATGGACACTTTGAGTCATATCAGGCACATCATGTATTATATTGAGATGATGTTAATTAATAGATGAAAAAATTACTTCTGGGTCATTTTCCTAATGTATAAAAAAATATTAAGGTGTTTTATTGGTTTTGATTATGTTAGTTTTCTTTTTCAGTGAAATTAATTTCAATTTTAAATAAAAAGATATGCTTGGAGTTATACTGGTCACATCATGCATTAGTTGGACATGAGACCGATTCCTAAAAATCAAATTTTACTTTTGAATTATTTTCCTAAATTATCAAGAAAAATCAAGGGTTTTTTCCCTATTTTTAGTGAGTGACACTTTTTCAATTCAAATGTTAATTTTAAATTGTTAACAGACACTTTGGGTCAGACTGGGCACATCATGTATCAGATTTTGGTGTAGATAATTCCTACATCTATCAAATGACTTTTACATCATTTTAATAAAGTATCAAAACAATATAAATGTGTTTTATTGGTTTTGAGTATGTTAGTTGTCTTTTTTACTAAAATTAATGTCAATTTTTAATAAAAATAAGCACATGGAGTCATTCTAGTCACACCATGTGTCAGATTAAGGTTTGGATAATTCCTACACATCCCATAGCCTCAAAAAAATCCCAAATTTAAATGTTACAATGGTTTAAATTGAAATTATTTGTCAAAATTATATAACTACATATTTATTTTAGGTTCTTAGGTGAAAAAAGTTTTTTGGCTAAGAACATCAACTCAATATGTAGTGATAGGAGTTAGACAATGAAATGAAATGGAATTCATGGTAACATTTATAGAAATGAACATGTTATCCATTTTCTAGATTATTGAGGATAGTTGAAATAATAATATGAATTCCTAAAAGATCTATAAAAAATTATTATAATATGAAAATGATAAGGAAATAAACATACAAATAGTAGATAAAATGATGAAAAAAAATTAAATAAGTAGTAGGAATTCACCTTTTCATGAGGTTTGAATACATTCTTGACCATTTCCTTATTTTCATTATCATAGTTTTACTTTATAATTCTAATATCTCGTGAGAATGATCATCTTTGAACAAACCACAAAAACTAAAAAAAATAATCAAACTGTATAAGAAAGTAATTATTATGTGAGTAATACTAAAAATAAATAAATGAAACATAAATATGAATCAAAAAATTAATTCTAGGGAAAATTATTTTACTATTGAAAAATCAATATTCCCTATATTATTGAGCAGAGACAATGTTTTTTCACTTTATACAATGGAAGTGGATGGAACTTGAAGTAATTTGATAAATACCAACACTACAGGGGTGAAAAGTATAACGTACCAGTTCCGGATGCCTCCCAGAGGCACCAGGTACCTGGTTGGTCACATGGCCTCACGCACATTTCCCCTAATGCCAGAGGCTATCGACTTGTAAGGAGGGCCTTGGGTGTGATAGTGGGGAAACTATGCCCTCATTAGCAGAGTAACACTGTAGAAGAGAAAGAGATAACAATAGTAGAAACAGTAATAATGGCATACAATAGTAAACAACAGAAGATTGAAAGTAATAAGAAGATGGAGCACATATATAATGATGCATGATACATATGTCTAGGAAAGCAACCAAACACATCACAATACTAAAATATAGTACTAAACCAAATTATGAAATAAAACATTAAACAACTCCTCAGTATCTCAAGCCTCAGCTTGGTCCCATACTCTCCATCTCCAAACAAGTCAAGTACCTGAAGTATAAGGGTGCTTTCCCTTATCTATACCTGCAACAATATAATCTTCTTGGTCCCAAAAGCATGACCCAAACTGGGTTTGAGACTAAATCCCAGTAGGCAACCACCAAGAGATATGTGCCTAACAGTCAGTGAATATATATGGAAAACAATAAGAAAAAGAAGTAGTAAACAAGTAAGTACTCAATAGTAAACATTCCTACAGTTTCAAATCATTCAAACACCATATATAAAGTAATAATATAACCACAAATAGGTAACCCTCTAATATGTTCTCATAGCCTAATCCCCTTTGGTCCTACCTAGAAAACACAAGCAACCCTATGGGAAGTACACACAGTCTAACCCCTCTGGTTCAACTTTAGTATAGACACTCTGATGAAGCACTCACCGTCAATTCCCCCTATAGTCTCATATCGGTAACTAAAAGGCACTCTAGGGAATCACTTACATCTCATTCCCCATGTGGCCTACGTTGAGGAACTACAAACACTCTGAGGAAGCACCTATGTCAATTCTTCATATGGTCTCTCATCGTAACAGTAAAAACAAACCCTCTAGAGAAGCCCTAATGTCCATTCTCCCTATGGTCTACTACACCAGGTTCTCACAACCTTATGTAATTCAAACGAGCACAGCAATACATAGAAGCCACAGTAAACCACATGAACTACTTTTCCTAAGAATCTACAGCATAACAGTATGTCAGATAAAACACTCCATCCTAACAATACTAGGTATGGAAAACAAAGCAGCATCCTAACAGGAAAAACTAGACCAAATGGTCAAAATAAGAAAACATGGGAAAAACCTCCATAAAATTTCAAAATAAACCCTATTCACAACATATAACCTCTATTCAAAAAACCAAGGGATAGTAGGAAAACATTAAGGCTAAAAACATGAACACAGAATACCTTGTTTAAGGGTATTGGGAAATTTTGCAAATATAACTTAAAGAATAACTACGAAAAGGCACAAACCACATACCTCAGTGTTGTAGGATCATTATACATGAACCTAAATCCTTGAATATACCAAGAACACTGTAGATCTACAAAAATGTATAAACTGTTTAACTGAAGATAACTCTTGAAAGAGGAGGAATCAGGAAATTGAGCTCTTGAAGAAGGAATAGCTTACTGTGGTGATCCCAACACAATTGACGGTGGTCAATTCAGAGAACGGATGCTCGATCAGGGTCTTGGGGAATGATCGTGTTCATATGAATGATCTTGGATGAAGAAGGTGAAGAAGGAACATGTTCTGTCTGTCAAACATGACCCTTGTCCGTTTAATGAAAAAAAAGTACACGGCATGTACTTTATAAGTTCACGGTGTGTACTTACCTTAACTGGCCCCTGCATTAGGTGGTCTCTAGGTCACCACACATGGATGTGTGCATGGCTGTTACACGGCCAGCACTCAGCTACCTATGGTAATTGAGTACACGGAATGTGCTCATAAAGTACACAGCGTGTACTTAAGAAATTTCCAGAAATTCCTATTTTTCTTAAGAACACTAGAAAAAATAAAACATACCTGAAAAAGAAGATATGGGTTCTTACAAACATCCCCTTAAAGAAATTCATCCCTGAATTTCCCTATCAAGGCAGAGTAGAAGAAGATTCCTTGAAAATCTTCGGCCACTAAGATCATACATCGGCCTCCCTTTCCCAAGTCTCATCCTGTACTAGCATGTGATGTCATAGCACTTGTACCAGAGGAACATACCTGCCATGGAGAACCTTCACACTTCGATCAACAATCTGGATAAGATTCTCCTCAAATGAGTTATCCCCCTCTAACTCAACCTCCTTTGGTTGAAAAACATGAGACGGTTCTGAGAAGTAATGTCGAAGCTGAGAAACATGGAAGACGTCATGCATAGCCTAGTACCTCTGAGGTAACTACAACTGATAGGAAACCGGCCTAACCCTCTCCAAAACCACAAATGGCCCGACGTACCTTGGCGAAAGCTTACCCTATCTCATAATCCTCCAGTGCCCCAACCACGATGTGACATGTAGGAAAACCTGATCTCCAACCTCAAACTCCATAGGTCGTCTCTGAAGATCAGCATAAGACTTCAGTCGATATTGTGCAGCAGAAATCCTCTTCTAAATCAACTTTATCTATTTTGTGGTCTCTTGGACAAGACGAGGTCCCAGCATAGCTGTCTCTCCTGCCTCCAGCCAACATAAGGGTGATCGGCATGGCCTACCATACAAAGCCTCATAAGGTTCCATCTAAATAGTTTCTTGAAAACTATTGTTGTAGGAAAACTCCACAAGAGGTATGTGTTTCTCCCAAGAACCTCCAAAATCCAGGATGCATTCTTGAAGCATGTCCTCAAGAACCTGAATCGTATGCTCAGACTGGTCATTTGTCTGGGGATGGTAAGTTGTACTCAAAAGTACTTGTGTACCCAAAGCCTTCTATAATCCCTACCAGACACGATAAGTAAAACATGTATCCCTTTCTGATACAATGGAGTGTGTAACCCCATGTAAACATACAATCTCTTGGATGTACATCCTTCCCAACTCATCAACACTAAAGGTTTCCTTGATCTGAAAGAAGTGAGAAACCTTCATGAGTTTGTCAATGACAAACCAAACTGCATCATTCCCTCAGGGCGACCTTGACAAACCTGTCACAAAATACATCATGATATCATTCCACTTCCAATAAAGAATGGGTAATTATTGCAAAATCCATGCTGGTCGCTGATGCTCCACCTTCACCTACTGATAGGTGGAACACCTTATGACAAAACCAGAAACATCTATCTTCACACCTAGCCACCAATACTACCAGTGTAGATCACGATACATATTGGTGACACCAGGATGAACTGCCCAAACTGAGTAGTGAAAGTCTGACATCAGTTCCTCACGTATGTCTGCTGACACCCATACGGGCCCATGAAAATGTAAGATCTCATCCTTTCCTATGGTCCATCCAGAAATAGGGTCCTCTCCTGACACACTTTTCCAGTGGACTAGACCTTCAGAATCTTATATATTCCCCATTTGGACTTGGTCAAGAAGAGTAGAGGTAATAGCTACATAAGAAAGAAACATCTTTCCTTGTCTATCATTCACCTCCAAATCCATCTCAGAGAACAGATCCCTAAGTTGTCACTCACTGCTGACCTCCTGAACTGCCTGTATCTGAGTCCTCCTACTCAACATATCTGCCACTACGTTGCCTTTTCAAGGCGTATAGGCAAGCTCCAAGTCAAAGGACTTAATGTACTCAACCCACCTTCACTGTCTCAAATTCAGGTCACGCTGAGTGAAGATATACTTGAGAATTTTGTCGTTGGTGAAAACCACAAAATGATCTCTGAGAAGATAATGTATTTAATAGCATAAATCGTGAACAACTGCAGCTAGCTCGAGATCATGTGTCGGGTAATTACTCTCATGTGGCTTCAATTTCCGAGACTCGTATGCAATGACTCTTTCCGCATTCGTAACCACAGCTCCCAAAATGATACCTGAAGTGTCACAGTAAATAGTATAGCTCTTACCCGAGTTGGGAAATACCAGTATCAGTGCTGAAGTCAACCTAAATAAATCATAACCTCTTGGAATAGGCATGAAGCCCTGCATATCAGGGAAGTGAGAAGAATACTCAATAATAGAAAGATTACCCTACTCCAGACTCATGAACTATTGGGCTTGATTGGCCCTCAAAGTCTCAGGGTATAAGTATTCGTAGAAGGCACACAAGGACTCATCCCACACCATAACTTGCTGGATTCCCACCTATGAGATTACATCCCACCATCTCTTGCCAGAATCCTAAAGCATGTACGTAGTGAGCTTCACCCTCCTCTCTGGAGGCGTCTCCAGATGCTCGAAGATAGAAATAATGGCTTCCAACCATGACTCTGTAGCCTAAGGTCCTCCTTCCCCGGGGAATGTGGGAGGATGTTGTTGTTCAAAGACCCACGTCAGATCTTCCATGGACGGGGTAGAAAGCGGTACCCCATGGAAGGTCTTCATGAACCTCATAAGGAACTATCGAAATTGTGCATCAACACCTGTGTCTATAATGACTATTGGTGCCAAGACTGGCCTAAATTGAGGATCTGATAGAAGCCCTTGATCATCCATGTCCAGTGTCTGATCGTTTCCCTGTAACTGGCGTATAACCAGAGTATGTCTCGGTGGCATGACTCTGCAAGGTCAAGCGCACACCTTAGATCAAGATTAAAAGGGACTGAAACTTAGAAGTGTGAGATGGGAACAAGAGAAAGAAATCATTCATGTTTTTTTTCCAAAACATGGATACATGACATGTATAATGACTACACGGCGTGTTTCCTTGGGCCTTCACATGAGCATGTACTTTTTCCAACCTAGGCCGTGTAACACCCCAGACACATGGCATGTTGTCCTAAAACACGGCATGTACTTGAATTCTCTTTCCCTGTCTGAGTTCTTCTACATGGTTAAGCCACACAATTCTCCTAAAACAATATTACATGGCATATTAGTGCCAGACATGGTGTGTACTAGATGAACATCGCCAGACCATGTTGTTAGTCACATGTCTGGTTACACGGCTCACTCTAAACAGTGTGTTTGTTCCAAAAACGGCGTGTACTAGAAAGGTTTCACCAACCCATATTGTTTGATACACACCTAGATACCTGGCCTACACTACATGGCAAGTTCAAACATGACACATTGTGTATAAATTAAGATTCCGTCCATCTGTGTCGTTAGTCACATGGGTGGACACAAGTTCTACGCAACACGGCATGTATAACCAGTACACAATGTGTTCTCCCAAAGATTTCTCAACCCCGTGTCTCTGCCCACACAGTTAGTGAAATGGTTAGAGACTACATAGTGTGTACATACAGTACATGTCATGTACTAAAGAAAAACAGTTCCTTCCCGAACAGAAGGACACATGGCGTGTATTCATCATTACACACCTTGTATTATGGTTTCTTCTAGGCAGTAAGCCTCAGAAACTACTTATGAACCCAGAAAATCACTAAAACAAACATTAAAGTGCCAAATTCCGATCCATGAGGGCCTATACTCCCTACGAATAAAAGTTTGGCATCTCATACATGTCATAAACAAGGATAATGGGGAAATGATCCACCAAATTCTACTCCATTGGGGGCCATAACACCTCAAGAACCAAAGTTTGGAGTTCATTCAAACAAAAACTTACACAATTCAATACCCTATCAAAAGCAGGTATCCAATCAAGTCATCTATCAGAACAACATGCATATCTAGCACACCATCTATCACAACAACATGCAATTACTAATGCACCCTAAATGTCATGGCAGGAATGCATGACATGTGATTTTTAATAAGTGACTATATGATATATGATATGGTATACCCTCATGTCATTAGGTTTCAACAGAAATTGAACCTCAATAATATCAACAATAATAGCATAAAACATGTGAATCACCCAAATGATGAAATCAAATCAACTGTAATAATTGAAAAACCAAAAAAATTTCAATAATAAGGTAAATTGGCTTTTCCCTGTCGGGGTAGCTACTCCCAGGAAAAGATTATTACCAAGTAACTATTTCTTCATATCCCTGGCTATAAGATCCAAACAGTAAATCAAGAAGAAGAGAATCTCTCTGATACCACTTTGTAACGTCCTGGTTCCGGAAGCCGCCCAAAGGAGCCCCATACTCGGTTGGTCACATGGCCTCAAGCGCATTTACCATAATTCCAGAGGCTTCCGACTAGTAGTGAGGGCCTTTGGTGTGATAGTGGGGAAACTATGACCTCATTGGAAGAGTAACATAGCAGAAGGGAAACTGATAACAATACCAGAAACAGTAATAATGGAATACAATAGTAAACAACAGAAGACTGAAAGTAATAAGCAGCTGGAGCACATATATAATGATGTGTGATAAATATGCCTAGGAAAGCATCCAAACACGTCACAATTCTGAAATATAGTACTAAACCAAAGTACGAAAAAAATAGTAAACAATTTCTCAGAATCGCAAGCCTCGACTTGGTCCCACGCTTTCCAGCTCCAAAGCAGTTAAGTACCTGAAGTAGAAGGGTTCCTTCCCTTAACTATACCTGCGACAATATAATCTATTTGGGCCCAAAAGCATAACCCAAATAGGGTGTGAGACTAAATCCTAGTATGAAACCACCAAGATATATGTTTCAAATATTCAGTGAATATATATGGTAGGAAATAAGCAAAATAAGCAGTAAACAATGAAGTAGTCAACAGTAAACATTACTACAGTTTCAAAGAATTAAAACACCACATATCAAGTAAGAAGATAATAACAAACAGGTAACCCTCTGGGATGTTCTCAAAGTCTAATCCCCTCTGTTCCTACCTATAAAACACAAGCAACCCTCTAGGAATTACACAGAGTCTAACCCCTCTAGTTCAACTTTAGCACAGACTCTCTGAGTAATCACTCACCGCCAATTCCCCCTATAGTCTCGTATCGGTAACTAAATGTCACTATGAGGAAGCACTTATATCTCATTCCCCCTGTGGACCGCATCGAGGAACTACAGACACTGTGAGGAAGCACTTACGTCAATTCCCACTATGGTATCACATCGTAATAGTAAAAACAGACCCTCTTGAGAAGCCCTCACGTCTATTTTCCCTATGTTCTACTACACCAGGTTCTCACGGCAGTGTGTAATTCAAACGAGCACAGCAATACAGGGTAGCCAAAGTAAACCTCAAGAACTACATGGCTAAAAAATATACGGCATAACATCATGTCATATAAAACACTCCATCCTAACAATACTAGGTATGGAAAACAAATCAGTAGCCTAACAGGCAAAACTAAACGAAACGGTCAACATAAGAAAACATGATAAAACCTCTATAGAATAGAAAAATAAACCCTATTCACAACATATAACCTCTATCCAAACAACCAAGGCATAATAGACAAACGTTAGGGCTAAAAACATAAACACGCAATAACCCTTTCAAGGGTATTGGGCACTTTTGCACATATAACTCAAAGACTAACTAAGGAAAGGCACAGACTACCTACCTTGGTGTTGTAGGATAGTTATACATGAACCTCAAACATTTGATTGCCCAATAACACCATATATCTACAAAAATGTCTAAAATGTTTAACAAGAGATAACTCTTGAAAGAGGAGGAATCAGGAAATGAAGCTCTAGAAGAAGGAAGATCTTACCATGGTGATCCCAACGCAATTGACGGTGGTCGATTCTGAAAACAGATGCTCAATCGGGGGATCAGGGAATGATCATGGTCATACGGACACTCTCGGATGAAGAAGACAAAGAAGGAGCGTGTTCTGTCCATCAGATGTGACCACGATCTGTTTAATAAAAAAAATAAAGTACATGGCGTGAACTTTATAAGTAAATGGCATTCACTTTCCTTCAACAGGCCCCGCATTAGGTGGTCTCCAGGTCGCCACACACGGCTGTGTGCATGGCCGTTACATGGCCAGCACCCAGCTACCCGCGTTAATCAAGTACATGACATGTACTCATAAAGTACATGGAGTGTACATAAGAAATTTCTAGAAATTCCTCTTTTTCTTAAAAACCCCAAAAATAGAAAACATACCTGAAAAAGAAGACCTGGGTTCCTACAAAAAGGTTTCAAGTTAGAATCTATTTGTTGAAGTTTTGGTGCAAAAAGGCATGAAAGATAGATAGAAATATTCTAAAATAAATGAACTGTAAAAATACGAATGCTCGTAAGATCTATAAAAAACTAACTAATTATGAGATAAAAATGATAATGAAATTAAATTACAAATAGTAGATAAATGATGAAAAAATTGATTAAATAATTAGTATGAATTAAAATTTTCATGATGGTTTTATACATTCTTGACACATTTCATTTTTTTTATTTTCTCAATTACATCCTTGAAGTCCAATCTCTCGTGAGCATGACTAACTTCAAACAAACCACCCCAAATCAAACAAAAGAATAAAATTATATAAGAAAACAATTATTATGTGGGTAATACTAAAAAAATAAATTAAATATAAATATAAAAAAATACATTAATTCAATAGATAATGATTTTACTATGAAAACATCATGATTACCATTGTTATTGAGCAGAGGTAGTGTTGTTTCTTTTCCTACAACGTTAGTGGAGGGAAATTTAAGGAAAGTGAAAATTCCAACACTAAAAGGGTGAAAAGGTTTTGATGGACAAGAATTATTTTGAATTTCTCATGCATAAAGGCATGAAATATGTCTAAAAATATTCTAAAATAAAGAAAGTATTCAAGAACTAATGAAAATTAAATCAACGTTTCATTATATAATTTTTTGATAAAATAGAGAAAGTATATCATAACATTAAAATCACATATTCCCAAAGGTTTTCCTTAATTATAGTCTTTTATTCCACAGGATAGGTAACATGATCATGTGAAAAAGACATTGTCCACATGAATAGTCAAACATTTAAATTAGATTATGTTAATGAAATAGAGAATATATAATATTGTGATGAAAAACATAGTATATTAAAAACACATTTTCCTTCTCATTGAACCCTCTTTTGTTAAAGGTTTTATGGATTTGGATTCTCTATCAAGATTTCAAATACCCTCTTTGTGGTAACCTCTAATGTACAAGACTTTGTCTAAATAGGGACCGACATGAACTGATTATGATCTCCCAATGAAAGGGTCATCCTCGAGTGAATTTCCGTATGATCCGATATTTGTTTTTGTCACTAGTAGGGCAATTGAACAATTCTTATTTTATGGATCTGAGACATAAAATACTTGCTCTACTTGTGATTCCATTATGGACAGATCATTTTCCCCTTCCACACTAAAATTTACATTCAAGAATCCCATTTCATCAACTTTCACTCCACTCCTATTGTCAACCCATTTGAAATGGAAAATCATAACTTGAAATGTTTTATAATCCAACCCATATATATGTTTGATAATGCCAAATATTACATATTTTCATAAATTGGATTTCTATCCTTAGAACCAGATATGTGCATCACTTCTGCCATAAGCATAACACCACTATTTTTTATTGTACTATAGTAATCGTGTACTTTTGTATAGAACATATAACCATTGATTACAAAACCAGTGTAAGATATAAAATTTTCATTCAGTCCCCTATCTATCCATTGAAAGCATTCAGAAATTGAATTTGGATTTTCAAATAACTCCATATAAACTTGATCTCAGAACTATCCTATAAACTATTGATTATGTGTATTTGATATCCATCATTCATCCCTTGTAGATTCAAATCTATAGTAATTTATTTGTGGCTTCAATTTATGGATAAAAATCTTCCCTATTATGTAAAATTTAAAGGTTCACTTGATCCCACTCTGTCAAGGTATTTGTAATACCATATCTTCCATAAATACCTTTTCCCATAAGGTATCCATTATGATGAAAATTTGGGAGATAATGATTTCAACATATGATAGGTAATCAGTGCAGAATTCAATATCTTCTTCAACAATATATCATCCTACAATACAACCTTCCAACCGACTTCGATTCTTGACATACCCTTTCAAAATATTCATATATTGTTCAATGGCGTACATCCATTTGTAATGGATATGACCACATAGTTGAGCCTCTGTAACCAACCAAACCATCAGGTGGACCATTATATCAAATAATTATGGTAGGAAGAACATCTATAATTCACATAATATGACTACAATCTCATTATTCATGATTAGAAAATCCATCAGGTCTATAACTTTACTACATATGGATTTCAAAAAAAAAAGTATAGTCTAGTTAATGCATGTCATACATTTTTAGGAAAAATGCAACAAAAAGAAATAAACATCAAATATTGTATCAAAATAAGACAGTCATGTGATTTTAGTCCCTACAACTTCAAATTAGTCATTGAAATGACATTCTTGATATTTGATGAATACCCCTTTTTAACTTTAACACTATTATAGAAAATTAAAAATTTGTAATTTCTTTGTATGGATAAAGTATAAGCTACTGGAGGAATAAAAGGTTTCCGTTTACCCTTCACCAATGCCAACTCTTCCCTTATCCCCATGTTAATCACGACCAACCTATCCTTGATTCCATCTTTCAATTTTCCTATAAAATTTTGTAATGTACCAATAACACTATCAAATACATTTTTTATATATGCATGACATCATGTAAATACCTTACATATAGACAATTCCAATAAAAAATTTAAAGAAAATGTATCTCTTCTTGTAACATGATTTTGTAAGGTTTTTCAAAAATGGTTTACTAAAAATAGTGTCAATATAGATTGAATTATCGAATAGTTGATTACCCATTCTTGGAGACGGTTTTGTACCTTGTTTGATATTCCCACCGAATTCTGTCATCCAGGATCAATATTTATGTCATCAAGGTAAAAAAAATTGTTTTCTTAAAAACACAGTTTTCAAGGAATGTTTCAACTAAACTAAGTGTTTTCATTCTTCATAAATGGGAAACCCCAACATTCATTTAATGTTATATCCTGCTAAGTTTACATAAACAGGAAATTCATTTATCATCTCATACAATATGGTCCTCAATATGAATTTTTTAACTTCTATTATCATCATACATTATAACACATGTATCCCACATCAATTTTAGATATTTGATCAATGGATCCAAATACACATCAACATCATTATCAGGTAGATTTGGTCTAGATATAAGAATACATGACATAATGTATTTGTGGTTCATGCATAGCCATGGTGGAAAGTTATAATTTACTAATGTGATGGGACATGCACTGTGAGTACCACTATATACACCAAAACGATTTACTAAATCTGTAGATAACACAAGATGAAAGTTTCTCAACTCATTTTTAAATTCAAGATAATCGTAATCAATTTTATTTCACTGAGGATAATCTAGTAAATGACATAAGTTCCCATATTTAATTCTTGTATCCTCATGCCATGCCAATTTTCTTTCATTTTCCTAACATCTATATAGTCTTCCAAACTATGTAATGAGAATAAATTATCATACAACTTTCAAAGGACTTGATTAATTTTTATTTTATCAATCCACACCACACTTTGGGAATTTTTTGAGTGATTTATGGTCCTTTCAAAATAATTTTCAATAATTTGGATAAGAATATATTTTTTTAGAGATAATTTCCATTGAATGTAGCATTCGTTTAGAATTATATGTTTAACATGGTAGTTCATTTTCTTCTAGTAGCATATCTTTCAGAAGACCAAGTATTTCTTTAAAGTTGGTTTAACTCCATCCACTACGAGCTTTAAAATTATATAGCATCAAAACAACTAACAATGTTGTGTATTTAGTACAACCAATAAAAAATGGTCTCTTAGAATAGATATTTAACTTCTCAAATAACTTTAGACAATCCCAAAGGTCATCTTTAACTTTCATTGACATTTATTCCTTAAAATCTCCATCATCATTTACACTGGTATCCATATCAAATGATCCTTAAACTTTAGTATCATCCTAATCGGTTTTCACATTTAGTTTTTTCCAATTTTTCCGACATTTATATGTCCAATAAATTCTGTGAAAAATAAAATGTTCTTCCAAATATTCCAGACTAATTTGACTTTAATAACAATAACAACGTAAACATGGACAAAGTATTTGAGAAGGTTCATATGCATGGTATATTTCAAACCTGAGGAACTCTTTTACTCCATTGATATAATATTTGTCAAATGATTAGATTGAATCAATTTTTTATTCATATCCATCTAATTAATTTCATAAAATATTCATTTTGTACAACAGATAAATTAATACACATAAGATATTCATTGTCGAAGGTGAAAGTTGTAGATAATTATAATAATGGAAACCCAACATTAGAATTGTTTCAAAGAATTTAAGTATTATTTTAAGAAAATGGGTAATAGGATTTAAGAAAATAAATACTCCACTATGATAGGTTTTATCCTATGAATTAATCCAAAGGTGAATGTTATAGAAATTTTCATCCCCATCGGATTATCTTTTTAATAGTTATCATTACATTTTTGTGTTTAACACTCATCCAACATCTCTTGTGTACATTCACCGATGATTCATGAAATAATCTAATATGTAGTCATACATGGGATGACTACTACTCATAGTAGTATAATCAACATGAAAGAGATGGGGAATGAGTCTTAAGCAAGAAATTCAATAAAAACTGTATAGTAGATGAAGCTGATGAGGATAACTGTTATACTCCATTGTGATCTCTAAAAGATATTATGCCTCCCATTTGTAAGAATTAAATTATTGGAACTAGTTATTAAATCATGGAATATTGAAGGTGATATTTTGGGGGCATACACGTTCTTTATTACGATTCAAGGGTTCTCGGTGGGGACTCGTTATGATATATGAATCCTTGGGGCCAAAATGAATTCTATATTTATAGGACAAATCCCACTTTTAATACTTTAAATCCTCTAACTAAGACTAGTCATACCTATATTAAAATTATCCATTAATAATATATTAAATCCCCTAAACAAATAAAAATATAATATAGGTAATTAAAAGGTTGGGAACAATTGTAAGTGTGGCACAAGATGCTACAGATAAAATGCAATAAACATGCAGGCTCGGGGACTTGACAACACAACCTCCCCCCCCCAAAGTACTTACCACACCACCATCAATGGTGGGGATATAATAAAGGTGATTAAAGAGTAATAAAAAACAAAAAATGATATATAAGAATAATAAACTCTAATTCTACCTACTAAAAGATATAAAAATGTATTGATAAAACATTTTAATAAATAACGAGTTATTTCATATACATGGATTGTAACATAAGATTATTATGGGTCGAAACAATAAATTTAGACCTAAAATGATGAATACCTAAAAATAATTTCTAATAATTATTCCAATATATATAGAATTTGATAACCCTCATTCTATTTTTTAGAACAAGTGATGGAAAAACCTAAGGAATTATTACATTTATTATTAATGGTATATAAAATATTTAAAAAAATCTCAAAAATATAATTTGAATTTCAATTTAAAATAGATAAGTAATGGAAAAAATAATTTTAAGAAAATAATATACCTAATAACGATAAAGGTTTTAATCATCTCAAAATTTACTGTTTATAAATTGATTCAAGAATTATGTATAGACATGTTGATAACAAGAATTATTTTCAAGAATGTGGAGTAATATTTAAAATAAAATTTCATTTCCAGGTCCATTATGGGTTCTATGGTGATTTTGGTAAGATAGTATAAGATTTTATTTACAATGAGATAAATAATAGTAATTATAGAAGTTATAGAGGTTTTATGTTAAAGGGGAGATGAACCAACCTTACAAAAATATTTTCAAAGTAAGAAAAATCTTAATAAGTAAAGTTGGATAATGAATTTAAACCATTGAATGAACTCTATTGAACATGTGAAAAATTAAACAGTTGTATGATGGATTGTTAAGATTTTCTAAAAACATAGATGAATGTGAAAAATGAATTAGAAACATATTATATGAAAAATAATGGAATGTAATAGGAATTTATTATTGATGTCACATTACAGGATTTAAATAAGAAACATTCTTTCATATTAGATATTGGTTTTTCGTCTGACATAAGAGGTAAATTTATGTAATTAAATATTTTTGACAAGTTCAATGGGTACTTTTTATTTTAGAAATGGTGGATCTCTTAAGATAAATTGTTTACATTTAAAAAATATTGGAAATAAAAAAATAAATGTTAAAGAATAATCAGTTTTTAGATGTATTAAAGTAAAACATACATGGTGTGTTTTATATGTGTGATGAAAGAAATGAAGTGAGTTTTAAGAAGTGTTCATGAGTGGGTTATCATTTCAAATATGCCTATATTTTTACAAAGGTACAGAAAACTATTTTAACTATATTCTAATTTGATATTGGTTAAAATTTATTTTAATTGTGTTTGAGAGAGGAAATATATTTTTGGTAGAGAAAAAATGAACATATTAGATAACGAGACATTTAAATAGCGGCTTAAAAATGGTAGGTTGAGATGTTTTCATGATGAAAATATAAAATTGATAGATATTTTTTACTAGTTATAATGGGTAATTATTAATAATTAAAATAATAAATTAGATATTTAAATGAAATAACCCTTGGAGTTTATTCACTATGATATATATGGACCCTCAAAGCATAAATCAATGTATTGTGACAAGTATCTAATTTCCCCCATTTATAATTATACTCAGATCATATGTATTATCTTTTAGTAATATATATATTTATATAATGCTCTAAAGGTGATTAAAATTTTAAGAAAAAGTATTAAGAATGAGTCTCATTATGTAGTAAAGAAGACTATATTAGATTTTAGGGTTAATTATAAGACACACCTCTTATGGGGTGGTAAAAATCAATATTTATATTCCTCATTAGTAAAGTATAGTTTATGTCTATTATCATTACCATAAATATTTTATTTTTGATCACTCACTATTCCTAAAATATTATTATATTTATGGTATTTGATATATATTTTGAAAAAATGAAAAATATTGGGGATTTTGAAAATTGATGAAAATAAAATAAAAACAATAATGAAAATTTAAGATTATAAATATATTATTATTAGAAACAATGATCAATCCTTGGGGGATTTCCAATATATGTGTTTAATTTTTTTTCTTAATGTGTTGCCCCAACTTAATTATCACCCTATATAAAGGATCAATATCATTCACCTAACTGCCTATGAATATTTATCCCACGTAAGGAAGTAGTGTATTACTATCACATGTGCATTAGGATTAGTATTTCCCAAATACAATGGTAGGATGAATCCCTCAATTGAATCGAATAAACTTATGGCTTCCACATTCATCAGGTTGAGTGAATGAAGAGACCCCCATTGTACATGTCCAGTGATCACTAAGTCATTCTGTATATTTTCACCAATATCTACTGTATTCAAGATAAATTTGGAAGGGGAAGAATTTATCAAACTATAGTGTGAGATGAAATAGTTGTGTAATGAATAAAAGAAATAATGATGAAAAAAATGAAAATAGATATTTCCAAACAAGTAATCAATTATTGAGAAGGAATAGAAAATAACATACCTTGTATTGAACCTTTTAATCATCCAAGAGAAAGTAGATATATCATCAAACCTAAAATTCTTTCGAGCCTTGGATTCATTCTACCCTTGAATCATTCAAGCCATGTATTCGAGCATTTATTCGATCCATTATTCAAGCATTGATTCAAGCTTAGATTCAATGAGGAGGAGTGATTGCAGTAGGAGAATTCCATGTAAAGCTTTGGATATCAAGACTAGTTTATGACTGGTTAGGGTTCTTTAAATAGATCCGGACACTTTTATCAGTGCTTCCAAAAAAGATAAGATAAAGATCACATTTATCAGCAATAAATTATTAATAAATGATAAAAGGAGTCTTTATTATCCCTTTTTAACCCTGATAAAGGATTTATAATTATATTAATAAATAAAAAAATTATAAATATAGTTATATAGTTATATATATATATATATATTAAATAAAAAAATATAAATATTAATATAGTAAACATATTCATTACTTAAAAATATATATTATAATTTTATAATTAGTTAAATATATAATTATTTATTTATAATTATAGAAATTATTCTTAAAAAATATTTATATATTTATATATTTATATTATTATATATATTTATAAAATTATATATATATATATTTCATAAACATATATAAATATAAATATAGTAAATATATTTATTATTTAAACAAATTTATTATAATTTTATAATTATTTATTTATATATATAGTTATTTATTTATAATTATATAAATAATTTTTAAAAAATTATATTTATTTATATATAATTTTAAATATATAAATGTATAAATATCGTAAATATACATTAATAAATATATTTATTTAAAAATATTTATTTACAAATATATTTTTAACATTGTCAATAAATTTCTAATATTATGTGCATGTATGTTAAAAATGGATGAAATTGAATAATTAAATATGAGTACACTTTAACAATGTTGAAAAATGGATATGTTATATTAATTAAATATAAATTATTAAAAAATATGGATATATATTGAAATAAATATGAATAGATATTGAAAATATTAAAACATAGTAAATAAATAAATATAAATAAATAATTGAAATTGAATAAATTCTCAAAAAAATAAAAAAAAGTAATTAATACCTAAGTGTAATAAAATTAAAAATAAAGAAATAAAATTTACTGATTAAATAAATGATATATTAAATGTCTTATGTTATAATGAAATTTTAAAATGAATACTAAAATTTTCATAAATTATATAAAAATTAGGTTTATGTGTTTCTATATAAGATTTCATTAATTATGTAAATATTTTTGTGTATGCATTGTATATAAAAATTAATTAATTATGTATATATATATATGTGAAATCAATATAACACACGTTTGATATATATGTTAAATTGAAAAATCAAATGACATCTAATTATGCCAATTACTCAATGTAATTAGTCAGTATTTTTTATTCATATTGATTTTTAATTATAAATCATTTTTCACTAAATATATTACTATTTAATATAAAGCATAAATATTTTGTATTATATAAATCATATTTAAATAAATTCATATATATATATATATATTTAGTATATACTATTTATTCATACTATCAATAATTATTTAATTAATAAAATGTCTAATATTTTTCTTAATTTACTTATTTTTAATATTCATTTGTTTAATTTTCATTTTACATATATCTATATATTTAAATTATAATATTTATTAGTATTTATAATTTATATAAATTATAATCATTTTTTTTATTTTTATTAATAATTACTTAATTAATAAATTTTTTAATATTTTTTAAATAAACTCATTTTTATTATTTTTATTTTTTTAATTATTTCATTTTATTTGGGACTTTTATTAGTGCTAAAAAGAAATGATAAAGGATCCATTTATCAATGCTAAAAATAAAGTGTTGATAAAGTGTACCTATTTTTATCACTAAAAATAAAGCGCTGATAAAGGGTATCGTTTATCAGTGCTAAAGAGAAGAACTGATAAAGATTACCCTTTATCAGTGCTAAAAAGCACACATAAAGGGATCCATTCATCGGTGCTAATAAAAAGTGCTGATAAAAGGTACCCTTTATTGACACTTATTTTAGTGCTGATAAAGGGAGCCTTTATCAATTCTTTTTGCAAGCACTGATAAAGGACAATAATCTTAAATTCCAATTTTATTGTGGTGAAATTACACATTCCATTTATCAATTTAGTCTTAAACCATTAACATGCCAGCCATTTCAATTAAAAAATCTATTTCCATGGTGAATCTATATCAACCAATCACTTAAGATCTCATGGCATGCTAAACACGCTTTAAGAAATTAGCCAATTCAAATATAAATTCAAGGGTTTGCTCACCCAATGGGTATCCATAAGACAGGTCATTATCAATTGAATCCAAGGGATCCAAATAATTTTAATTCATTATTTTACCATTATTCATTCAATTGATTAATGTGTTTATTCAGTAGACAGAATCATAATATTCCACATTCTTAGCAATTAAACAAACCATAGGTTTTGGTTCTAAACCCCCTACCTTTATCCAGCAATCAACGGAAGGCTTCCAATAGAAAATTCCAACAAGGATGAAGGCATATTAGATTGCAAGAAATAGGTATCAAACATCAAAATGTGATGTTCAGAAGTGTTTGAATAAACTCAGATTCTTTGGGAGTCACCTAAGTCTTGAGAGGAGGGGTTCTACAAATGGTGTATTGAAATAAATCACATGCATAGTAGGCTTATAATCGATGCTAATGAGAAATAAATGGCGTGAAACCCTTTCACATTGTGTATTTATTGATTAATGAGATATGCCAAAAAACCTGCCTTGTTGGGTTAATATTTATCCCGGTCGATATTTACATGATGTAAATTATATGTATATATATATATATATATTGAATTTACCCATTTTAGTTTATAATTTTTTCATTAAAAAATTTTCTGATATTTTTCTAATTTTTCATTTTTAATCTTTATTTGTTTAATTAATTAAATTTTTTAAAATATTTTTACTATTTATATTTTTTACTTGGTTTTTATTATACTATATAAAAAATGGGACCAAGCAATTTGGATGGCTGGGAAGAAGGGTCGTCGTGTGAGCCTATACGTATGTGGGTCGTCTATGCCGGCTGGGCAGGTGGGCCAACACATGGAGGAGATGGGCCATGTGTTCTGAGTGTGTGAAGGTGTATACGGGTTCCAAGTACCCTACAGTCATGGCTCATTGTGATTGCAGAATGCCCAGGCTTATAAAGCGCGGGCCAGACAAATGAGAACTCTGATGTGGGACAAGAAACAAGGGAAATCCATTTATCACTACTAGATTAAAGCACTAATAAAGGACTCCTTTTATCAGAAAAACATAAAATCACTGATAATGGGTGACCTTTATGAGTTCATAAAAAATGATGAAAATGGGTGGTCCTTATCAACAATTAAAAAATACAGATAAATGTCAACCTTTATCGGTTCTTTTTTATGCACTAATAAATTTAACTCATAAACACCACTTTTTTAGCACTGGTAAATTTAACCTTTATCTACTCTTTTATCTATCACTGATAAAGGTTACTACTACTTATTGTGGGTTTTATATTACTATATGTAGGGTCCTGAAAATTACATCAATGGAAGAAAATACTCTCACAATCACTTTGCAGAAGGAAGAAAGTACTTCTACAAGTCTAGCAAGGTGAATGGACTTAAATTGAGTTGAAAATTTCAGAATAAACTTGGAGCAATTCATGTTTTCAAAGGATTTTAATTGGAATATGTACCATCACTAGGAAGGGTTCGCAAACTTCTTGGATCGCGAACCACCGGTGCACGGAACAATCTATGAAGCACTGGCCCACGGAGCTATGACCAGCGAACCCAGAGGACTGCAAACCATATCACCAAAGGACTCATGTGTGAGAAGGCCATCCAAGTTCCATGAACAAAGCAAACTGGCAGGGTTCTGCAGACCATCATCTTGAACCACAACCTCTGCAAACCTTGGTTGACCGAGTCTTATGTGGGTCAAGATATCTCTTGATGGGCCTCCGTAAATGGTGTTGCATGCCCATATATACGATTTCTCCAATGCTCTATAAAAGGTATCACAAAATGAATTTAAAGGAGGATGGATGATTACATCTTGAAGGGAACCTAGAAGTTGGAAGAAATAACTAGGGGAAGATTCTAGCTTCGGTATTGAATCATCGATGAAGCCCAAATCACGAACCACACTCTCCATAGGTAAAGCTGGAAGCGAACCATAAAATGGGGAACCAAATAATAATAATAGAACCTAAAACATAAATGGTGAAACCACAAACCATATATTTCTCGTGGATGAACTCCTCACGAACAATTATCCAACAGACCCTCCTTCAAAATGGTGTTATGCATAGTGTATCATTGCGTGGATTTAACCCGACGTGACGTACTGCATCAGTACACAGATGGAACCCATAGAGGCATGATGGGCCGCGTACCACTGTGGTGCATGGTGTTTTATACCCATGCCTGCATACCACATCAGTATGTGGATGACCCCTCTGCCCGCATACCACTATGGTATGCGGTGCTTCCCCCATCCCGTATAAGAAATCAATACACAGAATGGGGTATTTTCAGGTATTCTTTCCTCCAATTCCAATCACGCACCTCTATTACCATCCAGTCCTCCATAATTCCTTCGCAAAATAGTCCCTCAACATTAGGCTAAATCCTCCTCCAAATCCACTGGACCCATATTATCAAACCATTGGGTTCATCAACGCACCCTTTGAGTCTACACACCCATAGTAAGCGGAGTCACAAAGACTATCCCTACAACAGTTCGTACTTTGGGGATGTCTATGGGTCTATATTCCGATGGTAACACATAGTCCAACCTTGGGACTCTAACGTGCACCTCTTCGTTCTAAGGATTAAGGGTGATCACTTTCTTTTCCATTCAATGAGGAATAGTGATCAGTCGAAGGGGTTATGTTTGCTTCTCCTTTTGATGAGGACGACACTCCTCCCCTTCCTAGAATGCATTTCAAGGCACTCCCACTGAGGTAAGTCCCCAATTTTATGAGTCTAGGATGCATGACCTTTAATGTAATTTCACATTAAAAGGTTCATCTCTCCACACCCTCTCCCACCGTCACCCCAACCTCTTCCTCCATAGGCTCACCCTCTCCCACTAGTGGGAGAGGAAGCATCTGGTTGGTTAGATCTCTGAAATCCTCTTGTTTCTCACACCGATCATGACTCACGTGGGCTTCGAGGTTTGTGACGATTAAAATATAAACACAGTTTAGAACTAAGTGAACTTTGATTCATGATCAAACCAGGATACATTGGATGCCTACCTGAAGGCCCGAGCTCAAAAGGGTGCCCATCCAAAAGGGTTCACCCAATCATGCCACCCTACAAATGGGAAGCTTCCATGCATAATCCCCAGCCATTCTGAACTACAATAACTCTAATTCTTGATCAAACCAGTATATGTAGGATTCCTAACTAAAGGCCCAAGCTCAAAAGGGTGCCCATCCAAAAGGGTTCACCCAATCATGTCCCCCCAAATGAGAAGCTTCCATGAGTAAGCTCAAGTCATCCCGAACTACATGGGTTCTGATTCCTATCTCGAGGATACATAGGAAACCCATCTTATGGGTTTGATCCCAACATCAAGTCACCTTTCGTCCCCCTTGAATGATGATAAACTCTAAAGATCCTTATAGAATGTTCTGAGTCAAGATCACCTCTGTAGCATTAAATCCATGTATGCCTATGGTGATCCTGAAAACCAGGGGGAGCCCATGGACACACTCCTTGGGAATAAACCAAGGATTGAAGAACATATGAACATGACTTAAATCTATAAGAGAGTCCTATAATAGGAAATAATCATCCACCAAAAGGGTGCGGTGAGCTCGACTTCTCATCCTCTTGACCAATGGAGTCCTAAAGTGTCATTGGCTATATCATCAACCAATGAACACCTGCCTTTGAAAATAAGGTCCATGAATCATGGATACCAAGGCTGCTAGGAGTTTTTAGACCCACAAATAAACCTGTTGGAGACCATCCGAGAAAGTTATATCTGAGGAGGAGTGATTGCACAAGTACCTGACCCCATGAAATCGCATGTTGGGACCATCTGACTATGGAATCTCCTTCGCAATATGAAAGGGGTGAATTACCCAGTCCATGTGGGGTTAATCCAACCCTCTTTTAAAGGGTAATGAAGCAGAATGGGTTGAAACAAAAGAAATGGTGAATTTTACAAGAGACTATCTCTTGAAAAAGAGATGAGTGATGATTCTCGTCGGACCATCTCACCATCACCCGAAACATGCCACCTCAGAGGTGGAACAAAAAATGTGAACCTGACATGAATCCTTGACCAAGGTGGCGGTTCCAACCCAACGATAATAGACAGAAGGATACTGCACATCAGACCATTTTGTTCACCTCTGTACACACGAAACATGCCACCTAATAGGAGGACCCAAAATGGTGAAATTGACATGAATCCTTAACCATGGTGGTAGTCTTACCCTACTCAAGCCCCTTCGCCCCATGACAAGAAAAAAAGAGGGGGGAAGGGGCCCAAGCTGAATCATTAGATATGAATATGTTTAAAATAATTATACTTTGACAAGGTTTAGTGGTTTGTATGTCATATATGTATGTTGTAGGTTCCCACAGATCAACCTTCGATCCAAATGACATCCCAAAGACCAATGCAGACACACACATCAGTGGTCCTGAAGGCAGCTGGGTCCCCAATGAAGAGCAAGACCCACCGCCTACCCAGCAGCTTCAACGCTGGGTATCCCACATGCTGGTCAAAGAGTAACTCCAAAATTGTACTCTACCCACACTAGAGGCCACGAGACAATCCCTCCCGTCTGTAAAGGTCCACCAGCCACCTCTTCAGCCGCAGACAACACTCCAGCATAAGGTGGTCCTGGTGGTCGTCTCAAACCATTTCGAGATCATATCCCTAGAACATGACAATGAGTACCTCCCTTATATTAGGGAGGCAGATGAAGTCGATGATGAAAACTTCATCTCAACTTCATAGGGTTCCTAATCACGGGACCCCACCATAGAATGTCACTTCTGACACCAGATGACCAGACCTCATCTCACCAAAGAGGACCTTATGCCGAGAGCAGGAGACCCGGGCCCCTTGGGCTGGTCGCCAAGGGCGAAAAATATATAATCAGGAACACACAATCACTTTGGTTCCTAAAGAGAGACTTCTTCCTACTAACATGGTGACATTCAATGGGAATACATATGACTCTACCCCCTCCACTCAAGCCCACCACAGAAATAGGGTGGCACAATACGTTCACATGCATATTCCTACTAGTGCTCGTCGGTCCCTCCATGAAGACAGAGTGGAAAACTACAGGTAGATGCAGATATATGTCGATGCATAGCAATACCACCATCCAAATAAGGCAGAAACCATCTATAAGCAGTCACAAACACCTTCTGATGCATTTCAATCTTGTCATCCAAATAGGGCGGCAAGAAAATATGAGCAGAGTCAAATTCCTGCTGATGCATACAAAGTCCATGAGACAAATACAGTGAAAAGTTAGATGATGAAAATCCTCACTCATGAATATAAAGACCATCAGTCAAATACGATGGGAACCAGAGAACAAAAACCTATGACAGACTCGTTCCTCTGTCCCATCACAAGAGAACTGCCAGTATCTACTATCAACTCATGGAGGAAAGGAGCAGGCACAAACCCATGCTCTGACATCAGAATGGGCCTCTATACCCATTCCAGCCAAATATGTATCTCATCACATCCTATAAATGATGGAATATCAGATGTCGATCCCAAAACATATCATCCAAACATGCCAAGACATTATTACATCAGTAGAAAAGGTGAGAAACTGAGCCCATGACCCGGTTTCCTCGAACGGAATGACTTACTCGCAAAATGGGTCAGTCACTCTGGAGCAGTCATGAATTCATGCTCTAGTACAGGAGGGATGAAGGCAATATACCATGATACATGGACAACCAGATCAGAAACAAATACCTATTCCAACAGGGGGATGCCGGTCCAATGTGGAGGCACCTCCAGGGAAGGCATATATCCCTGCCAAAACTCAAGATGTCAAAGGGAATATCCCGGCGGCATCACAGGACCCAACATGATAGGGACCCATATATGACGGTCGTTACCAACATTATATGGCCCCAGTTACCCACAAGAGAGCACTCAAAGATAAAATGTGCCAAAGGAAACTAGAAAATGAAGAGCATATACATGATCTTGCTCTACTGGAAGCTGGGGTTCTTGACGCCCTCAAGCATAAATCAATAAAGGCTCAAGACCATGTCATTCCTTTACCAAATTATGGAAGTGGAAGTAGCAGTTATGAAGGCCCTCCCCACAATGCCGCTACCAGCAGCTGTGAAGGTCCTCCGCAAAGCACCCACGGGGGCTCACTCCGTGGTCCAGGAATGATCGATCACAAGAGACTGTCTCCTGATGCACGTTGGGGTATCCCTCCACTCGACCTTAAGATTAGACAGCAATAAGGACTTCCCCATACTATCTTCCACCTTGACGGTCCTCCCTAGGGTATATGATGTAGATATGCTTCTCCCTGTAGTCGTACATCAAGTCATGATGGTAGTCCTTGCCATAATGATAGTCATTAAAAAGGCCCTCCCTACAATGACAATTTCTATGAAGGCCCTCCCCATGGTAACATCAAGTGATGAGAAGGTCCTCCCTTCATTCTAGTACATCCTAAAGGGCATCCCCAAGATGTGCACTGTAGAAATTTTCCCTACATCAAGGTATCAAGCCATTATAGTAGTCCTCACCATCATATAATTCATCGAGAAGGTCCTCCCCTTAGTGAAATCAAGCAGGAAGAAGGTCCTCCCCTCGTTATAGACCACCCTAAAGATCCTCCCTAGGGTATACGCTATAGGGACACACCCCGCGGTCAGGCATCAAGTTGCAATGGTAGCCCTCACCATTGTAGTAGCAATTACGAAGTTCCTCCTCATAATCAAAATTCATACAAGTGAGAAGGCCCTATCCTTTCTAGAACAAAGATGAGAAATCCCTCATATGATGAGGTTCTCGGAAAGATGGAGTTAGATACATCGGGCACTCCACCTATAACATGTGATATTCTTTTGCAACTAGAGGGTGGCCTAGGGCCATGCTCATCTTCTGATCTACCCCCGCGCCATCTGTATATCAATAAGGCTCTCACTAACCTGGTTTCTTGGAACGAAATTATTAAGAAGTAGTCGAGATGGGCGAATCAAGTAGAGGAGCCCCCAGAAGAAAAAAAATCAGGATATGTTTCTTGTGATAAGACAACTAGATAAGGATAATATACCCATGATGTATTAGACTACAACAACTTCTCACTTTGACATACCAGGAGAGTTTTTTGGGGAATGTACGCATGACATTCACCTAAATATATGGACGACCCTTCAGCAGCTAAAAGAAAAATCCCTACCCTATGTAGGGTATGCGGACCATGTCAACAAGTTAGGGGAGCTTCTCCATATAATCAACTTAGAAGCCCTCCCGTCTGCATAGTATCCACAATGAGAAAGGAGAACGAAAAACCTTGAACTAGCTTGCCTCCATGCACTGCAAAAGTTGTGTCACCTCATTAATGACGCCCTGGCTGGTGTTCACATTCAGGGATGGGGAGAACAAGTATCTCTACACTTCAACCCTAGTCCTTATATCAGATCCCATTGGAAATGACATCTTACAATTTAATCACCCAAAGGAATAAATCAAATGAAACCCTGATCAGGAAATATGGGGTACTCAAAAAAAATCGGCCCAGAGTAAGTCTCAAAAATGTCAGGACTGAAGAGATCAAGACATCGAAAAGCTTCTGAGTAAGGCAACCAAGAACATCCAACAGGCTTCTTGCCTATGGGGATCCAACCAGAAAGAGTTCTCATGTCTTCAAAATACCATAGATTCCATGTAGGCCCAATTACATACTCGGCTCACACATGCATGGGAGTACGTGAAATTGAAAAGGTGGTAATAGTTATGGATACCGCTGCGATGTGGGAACAACCCCATCCCACTGGGATTGAGGCATTTTTAAATCAAAATACCACTGTAAGACCAAAAAATCTGGGACACATTTCATCAATATAAAACAGGGAACAACCCTATCCCACATGGCTAGGGGAATTTTACCTCAAGTCCTCGCACAACAGACATCTGTCTTCACCCATTTTGGAAGGACGATGTGCAGAGGAGTCACCCATTCCACCCCTTCTCATTGTTCACACCCTCTGAGACAAAGGTTCATTATGAGGTCATATTAGGGCTCCCTTCAAGTCAATATTTACGAAGAAACCCAAAGAATACCACATAATGAAGAATAAAATTTAACAAAGGATACAGAAATCCTTCCTTACATTCATCACTAGGTACACCACCCCCAATGCGGTATGCCTCAGTGAACGTGGTAAACATCAACCTCATGGATTTCATAGGAAATGATGTAGAAGGAGAGTATGAAAAGGATGATGGTTCCCTCCTAGATATATCCCACACTGAGCCTGGTGGTGTGCATACCCAAAACTAAATATTGGTCCTAAATTTGGGTGCCCCATCAGTTAATCTGACACTACCTCTCGCACGAAACCCCAAAAAGGAGAAGAATAAATCCAAGGTCATCTATGACCCGCCTTCTACTCCCCTGTAAATTCATCCCTCACTCTCGAGGAAAGTTCACCAAGTAGGAGGAAGAAATGAAAGAGTTCAGGTAAATTAATTTTGAGCTACATCGAGGGAGCTACCTCACTGGATGTTTTCCCCCTAGGAACATCAGTAGGTATTCCCAAAAGAGGTACCCTTACTACAGGCACTCATCCTAGTGAATGAAGCCAGGATCGGAGGCCCATTCAATCTAGAACCGAGACCGTCAACCTACTTGAACCTGGCCCTAGAAGGACATCAAGACTTACCCCCGCTGGTAAGGAAACCAAAATATATTCAGGTAAACCCACAAATGATACCTCCAGCTAGGTATCAACCCCAAATTCCATTAGCACCAGCACACCTAGTTTTGGCCACTGCTACACCAACCCAATCTCAAGCTTTACAGGGTATGAATCAAAGGCTCTTGAACACCTTCAAACAAATAATGACTCAACTAGAAGCCTTGGAGGGGCGGCGCACACTGATACAACCTGAGTGTAAACTGTACCCTGATTGGGTGAGAAATGTTCCACCACCACCAAATTTCAGAAACCCCGTATTCCTAGTATTCAATGGATCAGGGGAGCTTGAATATAATTTAATGCAATATGCCTCTTATTTTGACCCCATAATGGGCACTCCAGATTAGTAAGAAGTAGTAAAACCTAGGTGCTTCGTACGAACCCAACAAGGCCTGACCTTCATATGGTATACTATTATTTCATCTAACTCAATCACAGGTCGGGAGGACCTCTGGTGACATTTTCTCTTCCAATTCAGTTCAATACTGCCTAAGACAATGGTCAGTGATCTCATGAACTTAAAGTAAGGAGAGAACGATAGAGTCTCAAACATCATTTCTAGATAAAAAGGCCTAAATTATTCCCTAAACCGACCATTCCCCTAGGATGAAATTCTCTCTATGTGCATTGATAAACTTTGTGATGAATTGTGAACACCACTTATCCCTGTGAAGTAAATGAGTGGGTTTTGAGATTTCTCTAACATTTCCCTAAGGATATAAGACTTCTTGCAACGGACCAATCTCAAGTTCCGAGTGTCCCCATTAGCCTCAGGGAAAAGAACTAGAAAAGATGAAGTGGCTTCTATCATACTTAAGCCACCCCCGGCACCAGCTTCAGTTGTGAGGCCCCCACTAAACCGTATAGGACCCCCTAGATGCCAAAGGCCACCCTCAACTTGGAATTATGAGCGATATAGTGCTAAACAAAATAAATTCTAAGAAAGAAGAAATAAATTTTACTTGTTCCGATATGGCCAGGTTTGTGGTTATTTTATAACTGCTATGAATTGCAACTTTCTATAGATACCAGAGCCAAAGAGAGCTGATGAAGTGGGTCTCAAAGACTATCCAAATTATTTTACCTATCACTGGTTACTGGGACACGCCATCTATAAATTCTTCATTTTCAAGGATCTACTACAAAAGATGGTAGATTCCTGGAAAGTCAAGTTGGGCCTACTGCCATCACAGGTGGCGTATGTTTCCACTTCAGACTCAAGAGAGGAAGAGGAATAGAAAATATCCACTAGTAAAAAGGAGAAAGAATTTGACAATTGGATGACCTAGAAAATGGTCAACCAAGTCCATGGAATCCTCCAGGCATGGTTGAAACAACCAATCATGCCCTCAAAAGTTCTGGATACAACACAACCATCTTCCTCAACCCTGCAGCCCAATAAAGGCTATAAGGGAAGAAAGCAGGAGCAAGGAGATGGGATAACACCAAAGCTGAAGTCAGTGTTGAAACTGGAAGATTTCATACCAACAGAATTTGCACAACGAGCACCACCCCTCAAAATGGAAAATGGGAACCGCCCAACCAAATAGTACTATCAGAAAAAGACAGTCAGACAGAAACATTGTTAGATCAAGAAATGATCTTCAGCTCCATTAATGTCATTCAATTTATGGACCCCTTTTCTGACGGAGACTATTGATACGAACCCAAATTTCCCATTCCCAACTGGAGAGCCGGAGGAAGAGGCTACAGAGGCTGAAGGTTTCTTGGAAGGTATGATCATGGTAGAAGTCAAATTCTCATCCATGCCATAACTCAAACCATTAACATCGTAGAAACTCATGAAAGAACCATTCGACAGACACAATAAGAATTGGAATGCTCCTCTACCCCCATCAAAAGAAATCTAGGACCAATTATCTTGGAATATCCATTAGGGTAAAAACAAATATCAAATTGCCTAAGGTGTACAGGTGGACCAGTTCGACCAAACTTGGAAAGGAATGCAGCACCATCAGCCCTGGTCACAGAGGCTGAACCATCCATGTCTAAATCTCAAACCCCTATAGAATCTGTGAAAGACCAACCCTGAGATGGAAAGAACTAAACTTTAGAGAAGAAGTATGATATTATAAATAAAATGGATTTAGTACTAGTAAAAATGTCAATCCTGGATGTGTTAATTCTTTCTGTAGATCTTAGGGAGGCACTCATAGAAGCCTTACTAAGTCCCTAGGAATTTGAGGCCAAAGTAGTAGCAACTAAAGTCTATCAAACATAGAACAATCCCAAATAATTTCATGTTTTCATCTTCTTTACATATAGGGATAAATATGCCATCATTCAAGGGCACATAAATCCCTTATATGTGTCCAACAAGATAAATGGAGTTGATGTCTGGAGGATTTTCATCGACAACGTATCTAGAGTCAACCTCCTCCCACTGTGAACACTTCATCATTTCGGGTATGATGAAGACAGCTTGACACCCTACACCACAACTCTGTTGGGATATGACAAAAGTGAGCAGAAACTATTGGGATGAATCAAGCTTAAAACTTAGCTTTGAGATCTTAGGTTGGATTCTGAGTTCCTGGAAATGTGACAAAGTAAAACCATCAACGAAATGTTAGGGATGCCTTGGTTGCATCAGCACACTGTAATTATGTCATCATACCATCAGTGCATAAAATATTTTAATAATGGAAAAAACGGGACATTTCACTCTAATAAATCCACATTTGAGTCCTATGAGTTGCATTATATCAACGTAGGGTTCTATAAATTGGAAGAAAAACATCCTTCGGTTGAAGACTTAAATTTTATTTCTACCCTGAATGGATTATAAATGGCTCCTACTAACCCCCTCTAGCATCTTGGGGAAGAGTATGTATTACCCATCAATCAAGTAGAATGAATAAGTGAAAGTTCGGATGCAGACTCAATTTCCTGCATGATTTCCTCTATGGCCTCCAAGTCCAAAGACACGGAAGAGTGGGTTGACTCCCATGATGTCTGGAAAATCCCAATCAAATATGCTCCTAGACAATCCATGGGACCTCAAACTACCTTCGCCAAACTCATTAAGGAAAAAGATGATTTATCTCCCAACATTGGAGAGTTCGTTTTGAGAATACTCTCTCCATCAGAAGAGGAAGAAGAAAATGATGAAGAAAAATAAGAAGAATAAGACATTGGAGATGCCCCTCCAACATTCGAAGAAGTTATCTTCACCATAATCTATGAACTTAAAAAGATAAACCTGGGCATTGAAGACGACCCACCGCCCACTCTGATCAGTGTGGATATGCCTGTCAAAGAGTAGGAGTAATATACCTCCTTCCTAAATAAGAATCAAGACGTGTTTTCTTAGAATTACAAAAAAATTCCAGGCCTTGATCCCGAGGTCACCAATCATCATTTGGGATTACCATAAGATCACTCGGGCTACAATCAGGTAGCTAGAAGAACCCACTCGATGCATGAAACTAGAATAGAGGCTGAAGTTGACAATTTGATCAAAGACAACTTCATACAGGAAGTCCAGTATCTGATCCGACTGGAAAACATAGTCCCTGTCAAAAATAAGAACAGACAGATTGGGATTTGTATTGACTTCATAGACATTAATTGACATTGCCCAAAAGACAATTTCTTGGTCCCGATCACGGAATTTTTGATCGATGAAACAAATAGATATGAGGCTCTCTCTTTCATGGATGGCTATTCTGGATACAAAAAAATCCAGATGGCCTGAGGAGATGAAGAAGATACTGTTTTAGGGCCCCTCATGGAGTGTTATGTTATAATGTGATTCCCTTTGGTCTAAAAAATGTTGGATCCACATATCAGCATTCCATGTATCACATCTTCAATACCTTTTTGGGAAAGTTCATCGAGTATTATGTTGACGATCTGGTAATCAAATCATGATAGTGCTCAACCCACTTGGTCAATCTTGAAACTGTCTTCAAAAAACTATGATATCATAGTTTAAAGATGAATCCCCAAATGTGCACCTTTGGATTTACCTCTAGAAAATTCCTCAGCTTCTCCATGCGCCATCGTAGCATTGAAGTCAACCCTGAGAAGATAAAATGCATCCTTGGAATGTCCACCTCTCACAACCTCACCAAGTTGAGAGGTCTCCAGGTGAATTTCACCTAAATTCGGTGCTTCATAGCCAACTTGGCAGGTAAATGTTTACTTTTCACCAGGCTCATGAAGAAAAGAGTTATGTATGAGTGAGCTGGTTATTTCCAAGAAGTGTTTGACAATCTCAAAAGATATCTCAAGATCCCACCGGTGTTAATGCCACCAGTTGAGGGGAGGCCACTCATTTTTTACGTAACCACCCTGGAACGGCTATTAGGCACCTTTATTGTGCAGATGAAGGATGTCGGCAGTAAGAACCACCTCTATTACCTCATCCAAACAATCATTTATTCTAAAACTCGGTATTCAAAAATTGAAAAGAACTACACAGTCCTAATCTTCATGGTTCATAATCTTAGGCATTACCTGTAGCACTATGAGGTCCACTGGGTCTTCTGCTACAACCCACTCAAATATTTCCTAAATCATACCATGTTAAATAGAATCCTATCATGATCAGTGGTCATCCTACAATAGTTTTACATACGGTATGTACCCCATAAGGCCATCAAAGGCTAGGCATTAGCAGACTTCCTGGAAGAGAACCCCTTGGAAGAAACAATACTATTAGATGTCGAACTTCTAGATGAAGAAGTTTTCTACATCGAGGAGGACCCCTTGACATGAAAAATGTACTTATATGGTGCTTCCACAAGCCTGATAGGGAAAATAATGGAGGATCCTGAACTCAATAAGGTGGGGCTGGGAATTATACTTGTATCCCTAAAAAAGGTCGTCCTGTCTTATTATTTCCTACTTTTATAAGGGTTTATGAATAATGAAGTAGAATATTATTCCCTAATTGCAGGTCTGGAACTAGAACTTCATTTGCATGAAAAACACCTAAAGATAAAGGGTGATTCAGAGCTAGTCATCAAACAGGTCAATGGTGACTATGCCATTAAGAAAAAAGTATTGGTTCCCTTCATGAACCATGTTCAAGAACTACTGTAAGAATTCCCATCAGAACCAACATTGACCTATGTCCCTCAGTCTCAAAATGATCAAGCCGATGCTTTGGAAAATGTAGCCATAGCCTTGGAAGATCTACATCGGGATGAAACGATTATCAGCATTTCCCGCTACCACATAGTCTTTCCATTTATCCAGATCAATACAGAGGAAATCGATGAAATTATCCCCTTTTTTGAGCCTTATGGTCACACTAATGACTGGATGATGCCAATTGAAAATTTCCTTCTAAAGGGTGAACTCCCTGTAGATAGGGATGGAAGGGATCAGGTCCAAATATGGGTAGTTAATTTTCCATGTACAATGGGGTAAACCAAGAAAAGGTTCTCTACAAACGAGTTCTTGATGGAGTCCTTATCAAGTGTATTAATGGACAAGAAACTTCTGCTGTCATGAAATAAGTGCACATTGGAGCTTGTGGAGTTCACTAATCAACAACCTAGATCTCTAACCAAATCCAAAGGCTTGGGTATTATTGGCCCACTATGATACAGGAATGTGACATATTCACTAAGAAGTGTCATTCCTGACAAGTTCATGCCAATTTTATACACCGAACCCCAAAGTTACTTCATACATCTAATTACTCTTGTCCATTTTCTGCCTAGGGGATAGATGTTGTGGGACCATATCCCCCGACTACAGTCAGACAATTCAAGTTCATACTCACAGTGAATGACTTGTTTTCCAAATGGGCCGAAGCCATACCCCTTAAAGAATTTGGGGTGAAAACATCATTATATTTGTGAAGGCCAACATCATTATCAGATTTGGTGTCCCCCACACAATACTAATGGAAAACGACACCAACTTCTGCTCTTCTGAGTTGGACAAGCTATTCCAGGAGTATGGAATCAAAGCCAACCATTTGTCCCAGTACCATGCAGCGACCAATGGGATGATAGAGGCTTTTAATAAGACATTGTTCAACATACTTTGAAATATGGTTGATAAGGATAAGAAATTGTGGCTAGAAAATATTCTTCATGCTTTGTGGGCTTACCAGACCATGACCCACACTACCACCCAAGAGATCCAGTACTCACTAGTATATAGGGAAGAGGTAGTTTTTCCTATCAAAATTCAAGTTCCATCACTTATTGTGGCAATTTTTGATCAATTTTCCATGGATGATCAATCCCAAAAATAGGTTGACGAGTTGGATCATCTAGATAAAAAGTGGTTTCACAATTTACACCATTTGGAAATCTACCAAAATTAGATCACACGAGCCTTTAACAAAAAGGTTCACCTTCGATCTTTCCTCAAAGGAGAAATGGTGTTAGTCCTCAGAACCGCGATGATACTCAAGAAGAAGCCCCCCAAATCTTGAACAAAAGTGGGAAGGACTATATGTCATACATAGGGTCTATTCCAATAGAGCATACACCCGGATATTGATGGATGGACAGCTCATCACGGCTCCCACAAATGAAAAGTTCCTGAATAAGTACTTCGCTTAATAGCAACGCCCAAGTCACGGTCTAAGCTCTATGACCCTAAAATATGAGTTATAATACCCCAATGTCATGGTCCAAACTCCAAGACCTTAAAATATGAGTTGTAATATTGTGAAGTCATGTTTTAAACTCTAAGACCTTAAACTATAAGTCATAGTCCTTTCCACATGATGTTAAATTGTAAGGAACTCATCCCTGAAACATGACATTAAAAAATGACTCATGTCCTCACTATAAGAAGTTAAACTACATGGTGCAAAAAATCCTAATCACGTGATGATAAACTGCATGATCTTCCACAGAACTACGTATGACTTGATTCCTACCCTCACAGGATACGTAGCGATGCCTCGATCCTCAATCTTGGCCCAGCCCCCATAAAAAATGCCTCTACCATATCCTCTATTTCTCCACACTAGCATGAGAAACACATGTTACTCCTTGTTTCTCACATCTATTATAACTCACAAGAGGTTTGGATCAGTGGTAAGGGTTTCTTTACACAAACATGTTATAGAGAAGTATGGTAGACACATCACCCATAGCAAATGAAACAAAAATGTTCCTACACATGAACTGAGCCAGATCGGTATAGGGAACGTTTAGAACTATGTATGTCTTGATTACTACCCTTGTAGGATACGTAGTGACACTCGGATTTGGAATCCAGTCCTAGTCATCATTAAAAAATTCCCTCACTTGTCCCTACACATGAATCAAGCCATATTGGTATAGGGAAAGTTCATAACTATGTGCACCTTGATTCCTTCCCTTGTAGGATACATAGTGATGCCCGGATCTGGTATCATGGCCTATCCACCACTATCAAAGAAAAAAAATCCCCTTTACCCATGCGTAGGTCAGACTTATATGGGGAATCCATGGAAGGTCCTAACTGCGTGACAATAAACTGCAAAATTCTTCAAGAGTTATGAGTGACCCAATCCTTAGTGTTATGAGATCCTGCACAAGACCCCCACTCATGAAAAGTCAAAAGATCATACTTCCCCCAATACATATGAGTTAGATCTATGTGGAAGATCTAGTAGTTCATGATTAATTACGATCAGGATATTTCATCCATTCATAGACACATATTTCCTGTTTTTCAAACTCTATACCCCAGGAAAACTTAAATCTTTATAATTCTTCAAGTCCATCTAAGGTGGAAGTCCAATGTTCTATAGACACCTTTGTTTGTCCATTCAAATCATACCCCGGTGAGTTTACATATGTTGCCTATAAAACAACCACCAATCAAAGGAAAATTCATCCCCAGGTGAGTCATATCCCATCTCAGTATGTCCAATGGCTTCCAAGCCCCATGTCATCCCTCCTGGTTCAAGTTTCCCCTAAGACTATGGTTTACACCATTTATCATCACTCATGTCTAAGGAACACCAGAACATCCATATTTTGATTAACTTAAAGATATTAAAGATCTTTATGATAGCATAATCATCCTCACCGCATGACTCAAACCTGCAAAACCTCATGTCCTCACTGCACAACATTAAACATTAAGTCCAAAATCATCCTCATTGTACAAAGTTAAACTTCATAGCAATGGTTTAAGCCTAAAGTGCCCTCTGATTTTGATTTTTATATTCTTAGGTAGTGACTCAGAACCCTCGTAGTCCTTCTTTTCCCACACCAAGAATAGATCACGTGAGATTAGGGGTCTTAGATAGAGATCCACTGTGACATTATGGGAAAACAATCTAGAAATTTGGTCCTAGAAGCATGACTCTAAAAGGCATGTAACGGTTCCCTTACCGGAGATAAACCCCACACCCTAGCCATGTGATGTTAAATTATAGGGTTCCCCAAAGATGGGACAAATGACTCACCCTATGTATGAGTCAGATATTCTCAAGGGATAGCTAAATCCATGAGTAAATCGCAACAAAAAAATTTCCAATATGTCTAGATACACTCCTTGCATACCTCAAACTTAATGCTCTAAGCGATCTTGAATCCCCGTAATTATCCATGGCTATCTGAGATTGAAGGCCAGTGTCCTGCAGACACCTTTGTTTGACTATGAACATCATGCCTTGGTGGCTCTTCATATATTACCCACAAAAAAACAGCCATCAATCAAAGTCATGGTTTACATTTTCTTCCTTACACACATCTTGGATATATCAGAACATGCGGGCCTGATTCATCTCTGGTCACTTTTGAGGTTTTTAAAGATACCCCACCAATATGTGTGAGGTTGATCCACATACAAAAGATGAATTCCCCCACTCATTTCCAGGTTTACTGAATAAGTTTAGCTAAAATTTCTCTTTCCGTGTTCAGGTTCACCCCTTGTCAAAGGTCACATACCGTATTCAAAAAGATCACAATCGCCATAGCCATTGGATATGGAAGGACATTATCCTACAGACACCTTTGTTTGGATATGCACATCATTCCCTAATGGCTCTTCATATGTCTCTTAAAAAACAACTGTCAGTCAAAGGAAAATTCATTCTCAGGAGAGTCCTTTCTAGTTTCTGAACGCTTGGATGACATTCATGTCCTATCACACCCCTAGATTTGGAAAACTTCTGGATAACGGATTAAATACCTTCCTCTTTCCAAATTCCCCTGACAAAAAAGGTATTTCTAACTGAAAGAACCATTCACTAGTTCCCCCTCATGCAAGTAAGAACCATGTGGGAATAGTTTCCCACTCAAAGATGATATGAATTTCCCTAATATTTTCAGACATCATTCCTCAGACCAACCAGTCACTATGGATCCCAACATCAAAATAAATTCAAAGTGTTGCAAACCCTACCAGACCATCAGAGATGGAAGGCCAATGTCTCACATACACCTTTGTTTGGATATGCACATCATGTCCTAGTGGCTCTGCATATGTCGCCTACAGAATGACCATCAATCAAAGGAAAATTCATCCCTAGTAGAGTCCTCTCCTACCTTTGTATGCCTAAAATGGCTCTTGAGCCTTATTCATGTCCAGAATTTACAGATTTAGGGTCATGAAAAATTCATAATCTATATCTGAAATATATTAGAACATTCCCTGATGATGAATCCTGAATTGGGGCTCCTGCCCCATTACATTTGGTCATAGTTGTTTGACCTAAAATATCAGTAATAAGTTTGATTGTAATAACTTTGAACAACCATAGAAAGAAAAATAATCCATACTTTCTAGATGTAAAATCCAAAGAAGGCACCTCTGGGTAAAATTTGAGTATTGATTCCTTAAAAAGCACATTGAACCATCAAAAGAGATGTAAATCTTGTTAGGAAGAAAACCCGTAAAGGGCGGACTATGAAAAAGTCGAGTTAAACTCGCTAATTAAATTTCAAATAGGATTAGGAAAAAATAAGGGTAAAAATGAAAAAAAAGACACAAACTTTTGTGAGTTTTTTTCCATAAAACCTCAGCAATAGTCAAGCTACGCTCGCTGAGTCCCACAGCTCAGGAAAAAAATAGAGCCCACATTGATTATTTCAGTTTACTGATCATGTTTTAAAATTATTACATGATCGGAATGATGTTTATATGATTATTTGTGAATAATTGATATGATAGGAAAATACAAAGAATAAATATTTAAAAGAAAATTAGATTCATTGATTTCAACAAAAATGGATGAACATCCCCATTCTGTAGTCTCTCCAAGGTATAATTAAAGAAGAAGGGTACATATCATGATTTGGGATGGAACTACAAAAATCTTAGTTTTAACTTTCTATAAGGATGGAAAGTGATTGTCGTGGACCATCAATAGTTTTCTCCACAGAATCTCTCTCCTCCATTTCATCCTTGACCGTTGGACGTACCTGTTCCTGTACAACTTTAATGTCCTTCCATTTCTTCTGGATAGTTGTATTATTGGCACACAAGTGGTACAGTTGATCCCTCAAACTCATTGTGCGGGCCTCACACTCCCACAATTCTTCCTTCAGGGTGACCAAAAAATCACAAGCCTTCTTCTTCTTGACTGTTAGGTGATTAAATTCCTCTGAAATGTCTTATAAGGTTGCCACTTGGTGATGGGAATAATTGAACATGGTAATCTTGCCCTCACAAGAAGCAAGGTATTCTCAGGCTATGATTATTAGGAAGATGAGGAGGTGAAAGTACTAATAATAGTAGCCATTGGAACTCGGATCAGTGAATAACCACTGAAAATTGTCAGTCTTGTCAGGATAATTGGCCATAGGTGTCTCCATGGAAAGAACACATAACAGGAAGCATGACTCTTTTCACACTGCCTGGTGCCTCTCTACAGCACCAATATCTTGATCCTCCCCCATAGAAATGTGTCTATAAGTAGGAAGCATCATCACAAGAGTGCGAAGGTACTTAAGATAGGTAACCCAAGATGGGGGACTCTCCTTGCCCACGGATGGTTCAACCGCTGGAGCCGGAGGTAGAGAATGAGCCACAACTTCTAGGTTGGCCAATGATACTCTACGGGTGCTAGCCTCATTAAATTCTTGGGCAGTATATGTAGAAGGGGATCAGTCTGAATCACTCAACACTAAGATAGGTTGTACCAATGAAGCCCCTCCCAGAAGCATCAGAAAGTTAATCGAGCATCTTCTTACCACAAGGGAAGGAACAGGTGGTGTATCTGTCGTGGTTGTTGTAGAGACAATAATAGAAGCCATAGCCGTCATGTTCATCATAGAAGAAGGAATGTGAGGTATAGTCATTGGGGAGAGGATGGGGTGGAGAATGGTTAGAGGTTTCTACACCTGCTGAACTGGTTCTCTTAGCACTCTGTCGGGGTAATAGGTCAACCACAGTTGGGCATACTCCAATTATGGAAAAGTGGATCCTGTTGTGTTAGGGATGATAACCTCCATAGTGTTGCCTTCATGCATCCTCATAAGCCATAATTTTTGAAGAATTATGGGATGAGACTCTCCCCTTAACTGAGTAGCAGGAAGAGATGCAGCTTGCTGTAGGCACCTAAATTTCCTGGTAAATCATTAAGGGAGTTATGGATCACAAATGACTACTCGATCTATACGAGCAGTGAGAATCCTGTCCCAAATCACAATGATATATGAACATTACTCTATAGAAACTATCTTTTCACCCCTTAAAAACCCATGAGAGGTAGGATGAGGTGTAAATAAGAATAGAGAAGTATCATTCAGTAGCCCAACCATATCAATAATGCTTAGAGTCTCAAGATGAACAGTAGAAATGTAGATAAGAGAAGGTTGAAATTCAGAATGATGAACCTTTGAAGAATACTGATATTCATAACAGGGGAAGTGTTCTACCATCCACCCATACAAGAATTGAAATGGTCTGCTGAGATGATATGGGGGTCTACCTTCTTGTATTTTTTCCAACAATTCATAAAGCTAGATGAGGGTAGGAAGGGCCATATTAATGTGTCGACCCTCTTCCAACATGGCTACCATCATCAAAGTACAGGCCCACACCTTGGTATAGACATCAAGAGATGGGAAAATCCATCAACTAAAAAACATGTAAAATAAACCTACTAATCTCAGAATAGGTTATACGTCTGGTTGAAGCTCATATCCCCATGTGGTATATCGTCCCGCTTCAAGGGTAGCACAATATGACCCTAGAGTCTGAAAGGACTGACAGGATGGATGAGTTTGACTGTGGAGATCCCTTGACTTGGGTCTGTTTGCCTGCAAGAATAATCCTATCCATGCCTCAAATGGGATAATAGAGCAAGCTTGGAAGAGAAGATCAAGTAATCCCTCTTCCATGACAAGTAGACTCATTGTCAAAAGGGACATGTGGTCAGTGTTGTTCCATGTAGCGGCTGTTGGGAGAAACTTGTCGTTTATCTCTCCAAGTATGGGGAGTCCTCCAAGATGTTGGATATCCCATAAGCTGATTCCCACCTCCCCATCCAATAATTGGAAGGTGTTAGCGCTTGAACACCAGTGGCTCAACATATCAGGAAGGATTTTTCCTGGGGAGAAGATTGCGAACTGAGAAACCCAGGTTGCATGATACAATCCAACCACCTCCAACTGATTAGGAGACTCCAAATAGGTCTGATGTACCCAGAATGCCCAGGCCCACTTTTCAAAGAAACATAATCTGGCCCACAGATCCCACTTGGTGCTCCACCCTCCATTAGGATTTTCTTGGGAGATGTTGACAATGGATGGGTACTCTCAGGCACATAGTCTCAGGAAACCATCGTGACACCCAAAATTTCCCTAAGTCCATACTAAATATCTTAATAAGAAGATGTTCTCCTGAATTGGAGTAGCAATTAATTCTCCTAATGTGGAACTGTTTGTGCGATCATGTCCATGTAGTGATTTTAAGAGGATGAAAGGGGTATCGGGGTTAGACAATGGAAAAGGAACGTCGTCAGGGAGACCAAAGCCGTAAATTAGTAACTATACAGATAGTGGGTAAGCTAGGAACTCTGATGTTAAGAAATATTTTAATAAACTATCATGAGGGATAATGTAAGATCGAAGATGATCCTTACAATTCCCCACCATGGTCACCCTCATCTTCATCAAATTTTTTACAGCCTATGAAGCATCCATTGTATCCTACACATGAAGATCCAGAAGTAGATAAAAAGTTAGTCCAAAAAATTTTGTTGGATAAAGGAAATAAAATAATGGATAAAGAAATTAAAATATGTCTACATAAGGCTATGTGTACTTTTCCCAGAAATGTTACATGGAAGGCACATTTCACATACTGCATGATGTGCAGAAGTAACTACCGTGTACTACCATGGTATGAAGAAATGTTTCACTGTGTATAGCCCTGGTATGCAAAGCATCCACAAGTTGCTGGCCCATGGATCATTGCCTAGTGAACATATGGGTTCACAGAAGTTGGATACCATGAACCTAGGCCTTGATCAAGTTCATGTTTAGAATTTTCAGATTAAAAGTTTAAGTTCAGAATAAGAATTCTTAAAGTTTAGTTCACCACTTCAAGCTTGGTATGTGGACACATAAGAAGTGTAGCATTATCCTACAGGTAATATGGATTTTGATTTTAAATTTCCACAATGTTGTTCGTGAAATCCAAAGTTTGGTTCATGAATAGCTAAATGGTGAAAATATTGGTTCGCGACATGTAAGAATTGGTTCGCGAATAGGATCTTTGCAAGAAGCATGATACACAAATGCAGAGGAAGTCGAGGAGGTTGAGAGAACTTTTCACCATGAGAAATAGTAAAAGACAAATGACATGTGACCCTATATATAGGTGTGGTCCCCTCCTACTGGGACCGTCTATTCTACCACGAACCATTTCATTTTAGGACCTATTCTACATCAGAATAGTCCCCTTTTTTCCGAATGGGCCCCATTCCAATGGGGGTATTTATAGGGTCCTAAAAATTCTTCCAAGGGAAGAAAATACTCCCACAATCACTTTGAAGAAGGAAGAAAGTACTCATAAAAGTATATAAAGGTGAATGGAATTAAATTGAGTTGCAAACTTCATAAGAAACTTGAAAGAATTCATGTTTTCAAAGGATTTTAAGTGGCCCACGTACTATCACTGGGAAGGGTTTGCGGACCGCTTAGATCGCAAACCACCAGTGTGCGGAATGATCTATGAAGCGTTGGCCCATAGTGCGATGGATAGTGAACCCAGAGGACTGCAAATAACATCACTGAGGGAATCATGCATGTGAAGGCCATCCGTATACCGTAAAAAAAGAAAACCGGTAGGGTTCCTCAAACCATCATCATGAACCGCAACCTCCACAAACTCTGGTTGACCGAGTCTTTTGCGAGTCAAGATATCTCTTGATGGGCCTCCGCAAATGGTGCCACATGCACATAGATATGATTACCCTAATTCTCTATAAAGGGGATCACATAAGTAATTAAAAGGAGGACAGACAAAGAAATCTTGAAGGGAACCCAGAGGTTGGAAGAAAGAACTCGGAAAAGATTCTGGCTTTAGTCTTGAATCCTCAGCAAAGCCCGAATCAAGAACCACACTCTCCGCAGGTACATCTGGCCATGAACCAAAAAATGGGGGAACCAAATAATAATAATCAAACTATGAACCTAAATGGTGAAACCGTGAACCATATATTTTTCACAGATGAACTCCCCATGAATGATAATCCCCCAAACCCTCCTTCAAAATGGTGTTCCCCATAGTATATCACTATGTGGATTTAACTCGATTTTGCGTACTGCATCAGTACGCGGATGAAACCCAAAGCGGCGTGATGGGACGTGTACCACTGTGGTGCACAGTGGTCTATACCCATTCCTGCATACCGCATTGATATGTGGATGACCCCTCTGCCGGCATACCACTATGGTATACAGATCTTCCCCCATCCTACATAAGAAATAAGTGCACAGAATGGGGTGTTTTCAGGTATTCTTTACTCTAGTTCCAATCTCTCCCCTTCATTACCATCCAGTCCTCTATAATCCCTCCACGAACCAGTCCCCTGACATTAGTCCAAAGCCTCCTCCAAAGCAAACCGACCCATATGATCATACCATTGGGTGTATGAGTGTGCCCCTTTGAGTCTACATACCCATGGTAAGCAGAGTCACGAAGGTTATCCCCAAAAAGGTTCGGACTTCGGGGACATCTGTGGGTCTATATTCCTATGGTAACCCGAAGTCCAACCTTGGGAAGCTAACATGGACCTTCCCATTCTAGGGATTAAGGGTGATCACTTGATTTTACATTCAATGAGGAATAGTGATCAGTTGAAGGGGTTATGTTCGTTTCTCCTTTTGATGAGGATGACACTCCTCCCCTTCCTAGAACGTGTTCTAGGGATCTCCCACTGAGGTAAGTCCCTAATATTTTGAGGTCGAGCTGCATTAAATTTAATGTCATTTCAAATTGAAAGGTCCATCGCTCCACACCATCACCCACTGTCTCCCCAGCCACTTCCTCCGTAGGCTCACCCTCTCCAACTAGAAGGAGAGGGAGCATGTGGTTGTTTGGATCTATTACATCCTTTTGTTTCTCACAACGAGCACGACTCATGTGGGCTTAGAGGTTTGTGACGATTACAACATCCATGCAATTTGGAACTATGAGAACTCTGATTTTTTATCAAACTAGGATGCACATGATGCCTACCTAAAGGCCCGATCTCAAAAGGGTGCTCATCCAAAAGGGTTCACCCAATCATGTCCCCCCAAATGGGAATATTCCATGCGTAAGCCCCAACCATCCCAAACTATATGGGTTTTGATTTCTCTCTCAAGGATAAATAGAAAACCCATCTTATGGGTCTGATCCCAACATCAAGTCACCTTCCATCCCCCCTGGATGACGATAAAATCTAGAGTGCCTTATTGAATGGCTCGAGTTAGCATCACCTCTATAGCATTAAATCCATGTATGCCTATGATGGTCCTACAAACTAGGGTATCCCATGGAAACACTCTTCGATAATGAACCAAGGATTCATGAACATATGAATGCAACAAAATTCTATAATAGAGTCCCAGAATAGGCAATAAGCCTCCCCCAGAAGGATGCAGTGAGCCTGACTTCCCATCCTCTTGACCAATGCAGTCCTTAAGTTTAGTTGGCTGAATCATCAACCAATGAGCGCCTGCCTTTGGAAAGTAGGTCCATAAATCATGGATACTAGGGTTGTTGGGGGTTTCTAGATCCACAAATAAACCCATTAGATACCATTCGTGAAAGTTATATCTGAGGAGGACCGATTGTACAAGTACTTGACCTCGTGCAATCGCCAAATGGGACCATCTGACTATGGAACCTCCTTCGCAATATGAAAGGGGTGAATTACCCAGTCCCTATAGGGTTAATCCAACCCCCTTTAAAGGATAATGATGCAGAATGGGTCTAAAAAAAGAAATGGTGAATTTGACAAGAGACCATAACTAGAAAATGGGACGAGTGATGATTCTCATCAAACCATCTCACCATCACCTGAAACGCACCACCTCAAAGGCGGAATAGTGTAATCGAGTTAAATACTTTTTATAATAATTTTTTAGTTCAAATAGTTAATATTCTTTTATTTTCTTCAATTTTATTTATTCATTTTTAATATCTTTTTATTTACTATTTTTTTAATTTTTAATATTTATTACTTTTTAATATTTTCGGAATTTATATATTTTTGAAAATTTATACATATTTATTTAATAAGTTTTATTATTTTCAGTATGTTTGTAATCTATATTATTGATATTTCTTCATTTTTATTTATTATGTTTTAATATTTTAAATATGTTTGAAATTTAAATAATTGATTCTTATAAATGCATAATAATTTTAATATTTTTGTAGTCAACAAAATATTATTTTTAATATTTTTATTTATATAATTAAATCTATTTATTTAGTTTTATTTGTTTTTAATTAATGTAGTTAATGTTTTGAATTCACTTTTTTTAATATTTTTCTAATTTATTCAATTTTATTAATTCATTCATTTATTATTTGTTCATTTTTAATATTTTCTAATGTTTTTTATCTGTATAAATAATATTTATTTAATTATATTTTTAATATGTTTTTTATTTATATGATTAATAATACTTCTCCATTTTTTTAATATTTTTGAAGTCTCTTCATTTTTAATTATTCAATTTCATTCATATTTAATAGTCATGCATTTAAGATTATATTTTTTAATATTAGAAACTATTTTCTAATTTTTTATAATTTATTCACATTTAATATATATTTTATTAATTTTTAATATTTGAACTGTACTTCACTGTTTTTGCACATCGATCCCCCTAATATATAACCTACATGGATCCATAAAAAAGGTGTCAAACCTCGTGCCTTTGTTGCACGTCCAATGATAAGTGGTATCCTAAATTAATGGTTAACTGATGAAAATTAATTAATTTTGAAAAGAAATAATAATATATAGATTTTAAGAGAGGGATAGAGAGAGATGACCTGTGACAAACATATTTAAAATACATTTATAATTTTTAAATTTTTATTTATAAATGTGCAGAGAAAAAATTATACGTAATAAAACTCATTATAGTGGGTAGAGAATGATGATCTGTGAGGGACTAAGAATGCACATGGGATAGATTTTGACAACGATATATAAGAAGGACATCTTACATGCACTCTGTTTGATTTTATATTGTTTAAATCTGTAATTAATTACACTATTTATATTACTTCTCTTGCGTGAATGGAATGTTTTAATATAAAATCATAATGTATTTTGAATCACATCACATCACTGATTTTTAGCAAAAAAAATCTTTGTATCCCCCTCCCCGAACTATTGTAATATATGAGTATTCTGAAAAAAAATATCCCTTACATTATTATTGAAAAAAAATCTATCATAATATTTAAAATGTTCAAAAAAAGATATATTTAATTGAATGGATTATATAGATGAATCTGCATCATGCACATGTAAGTTTATCTTAATCTAGAAGGGTTGATTTTGAAGTATGTATTTATCACATCAAAATAAAAAATAATTTTGATTAAACAAAACATTAAATTAAAAACATACTATGATCCATGAAATTCCTTGTTTTTCTCGTGAATAAAAATAATTTCTATCATTTTCCCTATTTTATCATCCACACAATTTTATGAAACATACCAGAATAAAAAATTTACAATTAATAATAAGGACAAGCCCTTTTAAATTGAGATAAAATGGTTACATGGGTAGTTTTATAAATAACTTTTTCAAATTCTATTAATGTGAAATAATTAATTTTCCATTAATGTGAAGAAAAAAGTTTTTTCAATGTCCAACAATCTGAAAATATTATCCCTCATTATCCTATTAAAATATTTATTAAACATAAAATCATATAAATTAATCCAACATTTTCCCACTTAATTAATTTGGTATTATTTTATGATGTTTAATAATTTAAATTGGTTATTATGATCATTTATATCCATTTTATTATCTATATAACTTTATTTTCATCATACTTATTGATAATGTCAATATGAGTTATAACAACCATACATTATATACTAATATGGAACCTTCCATGCACTAAAAAATTGAAAATTTTCTTATCATAATTAAAACTTAATGTGTGTGTTTTTGTGGCCCAACAATAATTCCATTATTTAAGACTACCTTGTTATCATCATTAAATTCAACCATGTATACTTATTGAATACACAAATCAATATCAAATCATTTGTAAGTAAAACTTTCAACTGTAACAGACATAACAATCATTACATACAATTAAATCTACATATCAATAATGCACATAATTTCATCATCTCCAATAAATATTTTGGGTGATAATGTTTTCGTAAAAAGGTCGGCAATCATAATATTTGTGTTAAGATTCAATTGACACCTTACATTTCTTAATTTCTTCCTTAGAAGCAATGTACTTTGATTCTATGTGTTTAAAACATTTTTAATATTGGTAAATATTTGAATATAATAATTTTGAGATATTTTAACAATAAATTTTCAAGTTCTTGGTGATACTGTTGATAATTCCAACTCCTCAAATGAAGTTCTGCAACCATGTACCTTTAATTGTATCCTCAAAACATGATACAAATTCATCTTCCATGGTTGAAGTAGTTATAACCAATTTATTTTCAATTTTCCATGATATTTCTCCTTTGACTATAAGATACAGATAACAAAAAGTGGACTTTCTTGTATTAACACAACCGATAAAGTATGAATTAAATCATCCAATCATCTCAAGATGATTGGATCTTTTTTTAATAAGCAAGTGATTGTTTCTTCCTTGAAAATATTAAAAACTTTATTTAAAACTCTCTAATGATCCAATATAATATTTATCTGGAATCTTCCCAGCATACCAAATAAAAAGAAAATATATGACCTTATACTTGCTTAATCATATATGAGGCTTCCAACAACATAGGAATAAGTAATTCCATCTATCTTTTTTTATTCCAAATCATTTTTGGGACATTTATTAATATTAAATTTATTACCTTTATGAATTATAACTAATGATTCTAAATATTTTTCCATCCTGGACCTCTATAAAATTTTATAAATATATATTTTCTAAGATAATCTCAATAAACCCTGAAATCTATTACTCAATATTTTTATTCCAATCATATATTTGGATTCTACCATGTCCTTAATTTCAAAATTAGTAGAGAGTAAACTCTTAGTATCACTTAATAGACTAAGATCATTCATAGAAGAAAATATGTTGACAACATATAGAATCAAGAATATAATTTTACTCCCACTAATCTTCTAGTATATACATTGATCAATGATGCTTTCCTTAAATTCAAAAGATATAATGGTATCATTAAACCTAAGATACCATTGTCAAGAATCTTTTTTAAGTCCATATATTGAATTATTTAATTTTCATACCATGTGTACCTTTTAATCAATGGAAAACCCCATTTATTGGTACATGTATATATCATCAATGAAGTTTCCATTTAGAAATGTTGTTTTAATATCCATTTGATGTAACACTAAATCAAACTAAGATATCAATGCCATAATAATTTTGAAAGAATCATTCTTAGAAAATAGTGAAAATGATTCTTAATAGTTTTTTTTGAATGGTCTATACTCACACAGTAATCATTTTAGGAAAAAAATATAAAATAAATATTCATCCACTTATATTCCCAAAGACTTATGTCTTGTCGTAATATTTTTCACTTTAATGAAACGATCTTGCATAGCCTGATAACCATCAAACATAATGGTGGTCAATGTACTAATTAATTTCCCAGTAATATATTTTCAGCATTTTGAGATGATTCCCCATAAATTTCATAATTTATTTATCACTTTCAACTTTGGGGATTCTAGACTTGACATTACTTTCTATGCTCATTCTCATGAACATTAAACAAAACCTATTCGTTCTTTCTCATATTACATTATATATTTTATCATCATCGCAACTATCATCCATAATAGTAGTAATTATCTCTACTCAGAGTTCCAAATCAATATCCAATACACCAAGGTGAAATTGGATTTTATAACTTGATTTAGAGAAATTTTGTTCATTGAAGAACAAAACAATTGATCCATGCAAGTGTAATGGTCATGAAAAGTTAACTACAATAAACACATGATTAAAATTATTTCTTTGAGTTAAAAATAAAATTATACCAATTTGAAAAAATCTATTAACATAAAATGTGTAATATTTTTATACTTTGGGTGATAAGCTAGTACATAATCATAATTGATACTAATCAAATTAACATTATTTGGAAATAATAGATGCATTAATGATAAATATTAATTATCTTATGATTTATAAATAAATATCATAATATGTATATATATATATATCCAATAATTATATTCATAAATTATAAGTATACAAAATTTACCATTGGGAAATTAATAAATATCTTATAAAATTGAATTTCAATTACTCAGAAAATATAATAATATTATCAAATATATGAGTAATCGATACATATTACTTTCACATAATTTTGAAAAAAAATTAATTTTATGATTTTACCACTTTGGTTGCTAGAAAATATAATACGATAATGTTCCAAATATAAAACATCATAGAATCATAATAAAAATAGTTAAATAACACATATTTTTTTATTTAAAATATTATCCTCATGCATTGTATACTGATAAATTATATTTTTTAAATGAAATTTATCAGCTAAATTAAATTATTCACACAAAATATAAAACATTAATTTTATAGTGTCAATATTTATAAATATTATTGTTTCTAAATTTTAGTCTATGTTCAAATAGAAAAAAAAGAACAAAATTACTCAAATATGAAAAAAAATAACCTTTATCTAACAACACATGTTGGTTTATCTTAACCTAAAAGGGAGTATTATGAAATTTCTATTTATCACTTCAAAATAAAAAATAATTTTTGTTAAACATATCATTAAATTTTAAAAAAAAACTATGATCCATGAAATCCCCTGTTTTTATCCCCCCAAAATGATTTATACCCTTTTCCTTATTCTCTATTTTCCACAATTTGATAGAACTTACTTGAAAAATATCAAGGCAAAATAGAAAAAATGGGACCCTTTTAAATAGGGATACAATGGTTACATGGGTAGTTTTATAATCAATTCTATCAAATCCCATTAATGTGACAAAATTAATTATTCATTAATGTGGTACAATAAATTTTTTCAAATTCCATCAACCTGAAAAAAATTGTCCCTCATTATACTATTATAATATTTATTAAACTTAATTTGAGGTGAATTCTTCCAACATTAGATACTCCAATTTGACATTTGAATTAATTTCAAATGATAATTTATGTTATAAAGGGAATATTAGTCATTATAAAGAAAATATAATCTTACAAAATCCATGGGGATTTCACATCAATCATCAAATGTTAAAGTCCTTGAGCTACTTGAAATTACAAGTCTACATTATCATTAGATGAATCCAATCCTAGAATTCATTATTAGAAACTCTAGATTAACCCTTAAATTTTAAACTCTATGGGAACCCTCATATATATCTTCTCAAATCTGACCTTTAATAAATGTAATTTTATAAAAAAAATTAAAATTATGATGAAAATTATGAAGTTCTAAAATTGAATTGATATTGGATATTATCATCAAACAAATAAAATGAACATTTTTCTTCACATTTTAAATAAAAACATGTCTTTGAATGAAAATAAATTTTGGAAATTGGAATAATATAAATTTATATCGTCTTTGAATTCACATAATGTGCCCACTTTGTCTCCCCCTCCTCTTTAAATGGCCTTGAGCTCTGTACCTATGGCTCCCATTGATCGAAAACCCCTCTGATCTCTCATATATTGGTAGTAAAATAAATTGAACTATATATGAAAAAAAAAGTGAAATTTCTTGATTATTTTTTAAAATGGGTAGCTTGAACGAAGCATAAAATTAGTTAAATACATATCCTTAAGCATGGTTGAGGAGGCCAAAATATTAATTATTTTGTTTAGAGAGTGATTTAATGAGAAAATGTTAGTTTTGAGTTCTGGAAACAATGAGATTAAAAATTTTGGAAAAACTACTAGTTGAAATTATAGATTAATTAAATAGATATTAGATTAATTAATTAATCTATTATATTATAGATTTGAAATCCAGAAGAGATTGAATAATTTAAATGAAACATCCCCAACATAGGTCACCTCAACTCCACCTAAGATAGAGAACTACTGACCTATGGTGTGCCTTCTAACACATCAAAGGCTGACAACTAGTAGAAAGGTTCTAAGGAGTAATAGTTGGAAGAATAAAAACTCTAAATATAAATGTTAACCTTGAAAAAAAATGAAATTAGTAATAATAAAAAATCAATACAACAAAACCAAATAAATACATAGTAATAAAAGTGAGAATCCACAATTTCATTTGAGTTATAAAAAAACTAACAAGATCACCCATAGACTGATCATACATAGAAAATTCTAAAATAGAAAAGGATTTAACCATCTTGGTGCTAAGGATCCACCTGAACCATATCTAAAAACCATCTCCTACCAACCCATGCATTAGCATAAGCACTGACTATTACACTTAAGATGTTTTGCCCTTACCATTTTCTACATCATAAACCATAGTCTACACCCATCCTAGAGGGATCGTGTATGGTCTAATTATGGACCCAGTAGGCCAACATTAATGATGTCCATAGTTAAGATTCATACGTATATGATAGTATGGAATGTGAAAAGCATAAAATCCCCTAAAAAATACTCATATTTTTGTAGCCATGCTCGACCAATAATGAATTAGCCTTGACCTACTTCAGTTAGTTTCAGAGTGGAATAAGATATCCACATTATTTAATAGTAGAATATCCCTCAACCTTTCAGACCAATTCACACCACATGGTGTTACACACTGGACCATGACCAGTCTAACTATCCCAATATAACCATGATGCCCCAATGAAACATCAACATATCATAAAACCACTTCCATGGTCATCAAATCTCATTATTAACACCACTTGACAATTTACCTACTGCCATGGGCTGAAACTATGGTAGTAGGTCCAAAACCATGATAGTAGCCCATGGTCATGTTCTACAGAGATCGTGGATCCTATTGCTATTTAAAAAGGGTATAGTATATGAACACATTTTCTAACAGTGCCCATAAGGGTCAACCACCATTTTAAGACCATATCTACAGGTTATTTATGGTCATAGTTCATGATTGAGTCTATAGAATTTCAACAAAAAATCACAGTAGTAAAATTTAATCTTGGGACCACTTTTAAATTTCATCTAACACTTTACTAATAAGATGTTAAAAAAATATGTGTGTGTGTGTGTGTCTGTAAGTATACATATATACATACACACACACACACATATAAAATAAATTTCATATAATTATAATTATTGTACATATAAAATAATAAAAAATATGATGATTCTAGGAACCTGTGAGCACAGTCTACAAGGATTGTGGCCATAGGTGTCCCATGAATTGACTATGGCCACAGTCTATGTGATATATGGTTTTATGCCTTTCCAAATCCCTTTAATCATCATTTCCATACACATTCTATTTTTTCATTCATGCATATCACCACCGTCTTTGTTTGAATGTGGTGGTAGGTGGCCTATGACCATGGTCCTTATTTGAACGTAGCCATAATAAAACCTACCGCCCTGATTTTAATTACTATAGATCTATTATTGTTGTCTTATCCAAGTTTTTTAGTATTTTAAACTGATATCTCAACTTCTTTATGATACCAAAAGCATGATAACACTCGTGCTACACTAATAGCGTTCTATCGACCCTTATATATTATACATACATGGGGAATATCCCACTCATAAATAATGATCTCAATCACCCAAAAGATCTCATGAAACCCTATAACGTATCCCTCCTTATAAATTATGGTCAACACCATCACCCCTAATTCTCTCAATCTACATAGGATATCACCACCAATTGGTGATTAAAACCTCCTCATGGGTCTTATCCTATGTGCATAAAATAACAATCACTTAAGATATGATAAACACTAGGAGGGGCTGAATCAAGCTTTTTGTTTTTTCCCAACTCACAATTTCTCTCTCAATTATTCAATATAAATATCTTAAAATTTTAATAGTGTATAAGTAAAAAAGGAACCCAATATTTTTTTTTGAGGTTCGCCTCTAAGATGTATGAATTCACCACTAATGTATGTTGGTATTTATCCCACATAAAGATTATTCAAATTTAATTTTTAAGAAATAGATATTGGATGGGGAATTATCTTAGACCTGCTATTATTTTTTTGCACTAACCAGTCTAAAACAAGAACTAACTTGTTACAAAAAATAATAATACTTATTTTTTGAACAATCTCTAGTTTAAGTACATTCCATGAGGTCTGACTAGAGGTGATTTTATTCCTTCTCAACTCCTTTATAAATATTTAGTGATCACAGACACCTCTGTATTTAATACTTGTTTTCTTATTATAGATTCCCAAATCATATCTTCCCACTTTATTTCTCTAATATTATCCCATTTATATGTTTTAAATCATGTGTATGTATTTTACATATTTGAAATGAAAAGAATCTTATAATACTAGCAGCATGGTCTTATATTTTTAACCCAGCAAATAATATAATCTATATCATTTTTATTCATTCATCCAAGTCAAATATATCCAAAATAATTTCAAGCATCCATCTTCAAAACACAAAAAAATTCACAATCATCAAATCCATGGTGGCATGCATATTCGCATGTACATAGCTTTATAGTGTCACACTTTCTTTATGTCCTGAGTTAACTCTCACTTATCTCATAATATCATGGTTCTAATGTGGAAAATTACATCATTACATTTCTTTAATCCATAATTCCCATTAAAAAACTCACTTCATTGTGACTATCTCTTCATAGCGTGACCATATATCAAATTCCAAAAACCATCTTCATCTAGGTTTACATCCACAGATAGATTCTTTACATGGTCTAACTTTGTATAACTTGTTTCCGAACCATATTCTTCAATCTTCATCATTGAATAACTTAAATCATGATTATAATCATAATCGTGATATTTAAATTACTAAATAACATATCAAACGTCATCTGATTTAATATCTAGAACTATCTTCCAGAATATCTACTCCTTCTCAAATTTAACTAACTAAGAATCCATTATATAATCGATATTTAATCATAAATATTTCATGAGTTTTTGGAAACATTTTCATTCTCATTTTATCATCGATAGAAAAACTTATGCATCCTGAAAAATCTTACACATCACTAAAAAAAACTTACACATCATCTGAAAATATTACGTACTATGTAATGTATTTTTTATTTTTTTATTTTTACTTCTAATATATATCTTACATATTAACATATAGTTTTTTAATTCTCTAAATTCCTCAATATTCTTCTTGGAATAGTAAAATTTATTCCATATAATTATTCAAAGAAGCTATGATATGGTCCTCATTCATCCAATACAAGTTAAGTTCATGTAGGTTAGTATATTTATACATAAATAAGAAGTAACTAGGATATCCATGAAGCTAATTTTTTTCAAACACAAAGGGATGTAAATTTCTCAAAATAATTTCACAATTCTATGACACGGTTTTGATAACGACCCTCTTGGTATAGGTTGTGTATTTCATTTGTTACTGATGAGAAGGGGTGTTGAAACTGTAAAAACCAATTTTTCAGGATCTTATATGAACTTTTTTTAATATTATAACACTTTTTACTAGGTAAAATCCATAATCAATGTAATATATTTTTTAATATTATTCTATTTGACTACCTGTGGAGCTAAAATAGACATACATATCAAAATTTATGTCTATTTTATGTTGGGACCCATGTTATCCTAAAGTGAGTCAATAAAGGGAAAATTCTCACATAAAACCATTAGGGACATGAAATTATTATATTGATGATAGAAAATTATGGTGATCTCATTGAATCAATTTAAAAATATATATCCCCTTTATGGATATGTATTCCCTCATGATCACATACTTTCTTCACGACTAGAGGTTATTTTCGGCAGACAAGCATGGCCCTTCATGATCGCATTCTCACTTCATGAATCAAAGCCCATTTTAAGTGGATATATAAAACCCTTCATACTCGTGTATTTTTTTTCTAGACAAAAATTTCATTTTTTTCATGATATGAGGATACCACATGACTGTATTCTTTATACATGGTCATGTATTACCTCAACAACTGCCTATTTCGGGAAATTGTTTCCTATAAATACCTAGAATGATCTTACAAAGGATTATTCGCCTTCCCCATTTTGAAGTAACCATTCCATTTTGGAAAAATCATGCATCCCCCTTATTGAGATTATTTTATTCTTAAATTAATAACCATTTATTCCTCAAACAATAGGTAGAAAAGGTGAATAAATGAAAATGGAGACCCTTAAAGGGGGAATGTATGCAAAGTCCCCTATATAAGGGACAACCCAAGAGGTCCATTCACAAGGGTATGTCCATGAGGGTCCTTCATGAGAACCTTATAAAAGTCCCCTAAACAAGCTTCCTATGCTAGGGATCCTCCATAAGGACACTCTTGGAGTTTACTCCCAAGACCCATTCATGAGGACCCTCCATGTGGTCACTTCATGAGGTCCCTTTACAAGGGCCAATTTTCTAGGGCTCCTCCATGAGGCTCCTACATGAATGGACCTTTACCCAAGACTTATGTAAGTTATTTTAACTTTCATTTAGCACATTATACCTACATGAAATAGGGGCCTCATAGGATACTCCCTACCATCATTACAATGGTATTAGACCACAAAGTAATTATTTTGGTCATATCCCCTCAAGAAATAGTTCAATTATAAGAAATTGGGATTCTTTAACATCATTATATCCACCCAAGTTATTTAACTAAGTAATTTGTTCTCCATATTAATTTATTTGATTCCTTTTTCTATGTCCAAATACAAAAAAATCCCATTCTAGTGAGGCCTCCTCCATGACCTCCTTAAGTATATGATTGTACCTTTTACACCAATGTTCACCCTTATAATCATGTACCATATTGATAATTGGACTCTCCAAAGATTTTATTACAAACCAATAGGACCCTTAGTGTAGTTAAGATTATATACTATCTTAATAATAAGGGTTATTTGTGTAGGGATACTAGTGATCCACCTCCAAGATCTAGATTCTCAAGTTTTCTACCCATGGTTTGAGTTATCCTCCATATTCCACTCAATGAGCCATGTAGGTTTCATATTCCTTATTTTTTATAGGCCTTAGTTATGTTTCTATTTATGATTTAATCCCCATGAATCATTAATGATTTTAAGACATCAGTGAAATGACCTCCTACTATATATAATCCTAAAAATCTTGTATTCACCTAAATCAACTACTAGGAAAAAACCATTAGGTAGTATCAATGCCATTTTCTCCTCAACACTGGACAAGAAATATAAGCATAAACCCCAAACTCTTTCTTTTAGATCCACATTCCTTATGAACCTTAGTTTTTTTTCCTTTTATATCCATATATCAATTGGAATCCTGGGGATACGTTGTCCTCCTTCTTAGATGTAAGCCCCAATCTATCCATTTGGGCCTCTTTTCAGGTCTAGGACATAATAATTCCCCCATTAATTATATTATCCTTATTAATCATCAGTGATCTATGCACATATTTAGAATCCCATGATAATCCCTAAATTCTCCTCATGGGTCCATATCCCTCATGAAACCTAAATCAAGAGGACATATTCCTTACAATCCATCCTACCCAAAGGGTCATATTCCCTATGATCCATCCTTCTAAATGGTATATATTTCCTACAAGCTATTATTCCCATTATCCTATTTTGTTACCCACAAATAGGAAGAACTAAAAAAGATACATCCTTATGTAAGTCTCAATACCAATCATTATTAAGAATACTTTTCCTTGTAGTCCACTTTTCATCACTTTAAACTGCTTGGAAGTAGTCATGGTTTCATAGCCTTAAAAGGAATCACTATGGTCCTATCACATGACCTTAAGCTGTAAAAATATAATTATATGGGATTTTATTCCTATTAGTCAGGATATATAGGAGTCACCACTAAGATCATGATTCTTGGAACACATTAACTATAATCTTCAAGTCTAAGGACCATTACACATGCTCATAGATAAGAATATTTGATGATACCAAAACATGTGTAATTCCTACTGGAGATTATGTTATCAAAATATCCCATTGTGGAGATTAACTAGTGTTAAATTCATGAGAAGAAGCCCCGTCTTCTTGTGGGTACTCATACTAGATAGTCTATATACCAGGTGTCCCATAATAATATGTTATTCAACCACAAAACTATATTTAATAATATTTTCATGAACCAACCTAGTTTGACCCCAATCTGGACACACAAACTGGCCTACAACATGTCCTGAGAGGCATTATCAATCCTCCTGGACTACTAACTAGTGTATGGAATCGAGTATAATTCAATTGAAAATGATTTATCCCGTGAAAAACAAATAAATAAAACAAGTTAAACAGGAATGGAATTAGAAGTGGGAAATAAGAAATAAATTTCTAGATAAAAATAAACACTAGACATGCCTCCACATGACCTCATAGATCACCACCATCCACTAAACCAACATCCCCCATGGTGATCAAGAAGGAGTTAGAAGCAACATCAGAAGCTAAAAACAAAGATGAAGATGTAGGTTTGGGTAAAAAATATCATTAAAGTAATGAATAATATTTCAAAAAAATCCTTATAAATGATAAAATATTCTATGTAGGTGTCTTGGTGTGAAAAAAAATATTCCATTTTATAAAGAAACTATAAAATTAGAGTAATCCATACAAGAGATCATTTTAAAATAGTACTATGAAGAACAAGAGTAAAAGAAGAAATCACTATTGGTGATCCCTAAGTATCTAGGTAATTAGGGCCCGAAGATCCTTATACCTCGGTGATCAATCAATATAGTAAGTTCTCATTCATCTGTCTCTATATAGGTCACAACCAAAGTTCTATTTATCACCAAATAATCATCATTCATTTAGTTAGTGTAATATCATAAACCTATTGGGGTTCCTTGGTCATTTACCTGATGAATGAGCCAACATACTAGTCCATAGTAACCTAACTAGACACCCAGAGTTCCAAAATTCTCAAATTTTTCAAATCATGGATGTTTCCCTTTTTTGAACCTCACAAAGACTCACCTTCATTCAAATCCAACTTTATTTTTTAAAAGAGATAACTTTCAATAAATCCATAGGTTAAATTCATTTCACTATCATTAAAAACACACACACATCAAAATATCCTTTAAATTACCCACTACACATTAAAATTAATTTAGAAAACCAATATGACATTTAAAATAATTTAAGTTTCATTTAAAGAAGGAAAACATGTTTAATAAAAAACACCCGTGTTAGGAGTTTAGTCACATCATGAAAAACAATTGAGAAATAATTTATGAGAGCCACAATCACTTTTCATATCACACACATACTACATAAAAATAAAAAATCAATTTTAGAATACTCAAGAAATCAAAGAATTCAAATTAAGGTTTTGGACATAGGAAAACTACCTCAGAACATGACACCCCTGATGACAGTCACTCTATGGTTACACTCATATACACCTTCACACACACACAGACATATATACACACTATTTAACCCAATGTATATATTACCCTCACAAAATGGGAATATGTACAAGGATGATATATATATATATATATATATATATATATATATTACCTATGTATACATGTGTTAGTCTCCTTTAACACTGACAACTTGAAACCGCCTCAAGGAGGTCTAAGACGCACTAAAAATATAACGAACAAAAAAGTCACAAAATACATAACAAAAATCTATCCAAACATAAACGACTAAAGAAAAACCACTTAAAACTAATGTAGAACCAACTTATTTTAATGTTCATGGTATGAAACGGCCCCAAAGGGACCCTAGATCCCTAAACATTAAGAATCAAAAAGAGGAAGAACAAAAAATCAGGTTAGGGTTTGGATATAGCACGTGTACCAAACAGAAGAGAAATAAACCATGAAAAAGGGAAGAAAATGAAATAGGAGGAGAATAGAATCCAACTTAGATAGATCACACAATAAATTTTCTTGAAAATTGAAAGTTGGGGGAGAGGGGAAGAGGTGTCAGAACACTCAAGGAAGCCCTTCTCGGATTTGGGTTGAGCGAGAGGTAAGGGTGGGGCATGATAGGTAAGAGTGGGAGGTATAATGGATAGTTAATAATTATTATTATTATAAAATGATGATGATAATGATAGTAATACATTTTCTCAATCTTGGATACCGCACATGGTTTAGCTACATGGTCAGCCAAACCGTGCGCCAACTGTGCACCTATACATTAAGCCCAAGACACCCCACATGGGTAGGCCACATGGTTAGGGAAACCATGTGCCGAACATGTGGTCATCAATGATATAAACTACAGACACCTTCACATAGTCTTTTCATTGTTTCTAATAACCGTTCACTAACCACACACTTATTATGAAAAATCAAAAAATTAAAATTTTAATACTCGGTTCGGTATCAAACTAAAAATGAGGATAAATATAATTAAATAATTAAATATAAATAATAAATTCATGTTCATGTTTGATAATTCTCTGCACCATGACAATTTTTTCCCCTAAAAAGTCCCAAAAACTCAGTCGATCAAGACATGAGGCAAGGAAGAAATGCTTCCCAAAATGAAGCGTCTTCCACTCAAAGACCAAAAATTGAGAAATCGATTACTCCTAAAATAAAAAAACCTTATGATCCCCAAAGGAGAAAATTTTACATCCCAAAAAATGAACTAAAACCTAAGTAAACAAATTACTAGACCAAATGAACTCAAACATTAAAGCAAAGAAGGATAGATGACTTTCATATCTACAAACACAACCTCAAACGAGGATCACCCCAAACTCAAACAAACAAAATCAACAAATAAACTCATCAGGGTTGGGTGGGATGGTGAAAAGGGGTTTTCCCATCAATAAGGATTGAGATCCAATTCACCATGATTCCCTTTTTATGGGGTTCTCCCTGTCATTTTGGAACTTTGATCAAACACCATTTCTTAGAGAAAAAAATAACTCATAAATCCAAAAAAACTCTAATACTGGTGTGACCTATTTAATTCCCAAATTATACATTACTATTTTAATATAATAAATAAATGATAACCATATTGGTTATCCCTACCATTTAAAAACTAGGTATAACAAACAAACCCCCAACACAAGGGGTACCCAATAAAAGATACTAAAATTAAACACCAAACCAGAACAAGATTCATAATTTCCATAAGATGTAAGAATATTTAAATAGTCAATACTAGAAAACTAAAACCATTCCAAAATAAATCCACCAAAACAAAAAGGGGGTTCCAAAAAACCATATGAAGGGAAAACGCAAACAGATTCTTCTTCAATGTCAGAGAAAACAAGTTGGATCCACAACCCCTACCCACCTGAAGGCTCCTTCACAACATGAAACGATTCACACCAAGACTTATGGAAAGGTACTTTATTTCATTAATAATATTTTCCCCCATACTTAGGTTCTAAAAAACTATTAACATTTATTCCTCCTCGGGAAAAAAACCTACAGAACTACTCTTGGTGTCCCAAGAAGCTACATTGATTAAAATACTTCATAGGAATATGAAATGATGTTAAAATGACAACACTGGAATCAAAAGATAGTGTGGTGTGAGGAAAAAGAAGCAGGAACTGATGAAGGAGACACCCCCATAACATGTTTCTTCAGTCCACACTTCTCAGAAGATGTGAACGCCTTCATGATCACCTTATAAAATTAGATGGCCAGCATCCACATACTACCATATGTAAACCAACTCAACTAGGTCCACCTCATTCAAAAACTAAACAAATAAAACCTTCCCTAATAAGAGAACATCATCATTAATATCTGGATGGAGACTTCACATGGAGAGAGTATAATTCAACTGATCACTTGATGCTAAATCTAAGGAAAAGAAACTAGCCTATTCATGGTAGTAAACACAACCTTTCACCATCTGTTGACCCAACTGAACACCCATGATCTATTATATCCTTCAACATTTAATGATCCTTGACCAATGTGAAAAAAAGTAATTTATGAAAAGAAGTTTACTCCACCACTATAATGGGAGTCTGAACAAAACCAAAAATTATAAGAGTATCCTAATAAACATTCATAACCTTTCTTGGAGGCATGCTCTAAATAACATGAAAACACCTTAAAATCAATATAAAAAAATCCCAACCAAAACTCAACCAAGATATCATTTTGACCCAAAAACAAACAATTTAAAAACCAAGTACTACACAATGGAACCAAAATCTTCTTTTTGAAACCTCATCATTCATTCTGAATCCAAAACCAGTTTCCACTTCAAAATAATTTGAACAAAAAAAACATTTCAAAATCCACTTTCCATTTCAGGTTATATTGGAATAAGATCTTCCCAACACACCCACTTATAAAAACATCAAAATCTACTTTTAAAAACATTTTCATAAATCAAAAAAAAATCTAAGAAGGTTGGGAACTTACCAATGGTATTCCATGAAGCCACACATATATATACATCCCCAAAAACAGAAGCACACCACCAAACATACCAAAAACTTTTTGCTTTTCACAAGTATACATCCATATATTTGATCTTTTATATTAATACCAAGGGTCAATTAAAAAAATTCATTCAAAAAATAAAACTTTCAACCAAAATTAAAATTCCCAAGAAATTTGAAACCAACTCTTATCATCCCAAAACAAAGAATTTCTAAATTCCCCATTTTTAAGAAACATCCATTTCAAATTTCAAAAAAAACTTCCAAAAACCCCCAAATCATTTTCCAAAAATATTTCATTTCCAAAACAATTCCCAATTCCAAAATAATCCATTAAATATTCAAACAACCAAATGTTTTCATTTTGGAAAAAACATTGATAAACAAGACACCATTTTTAGAATCCAAAATAAACACCCAAAATACTCAAACCAATGCCAAAAGAAAAAAAATAAACCCAATACTTGGTTAAAAGTACCAAAATATTAGAGGAACAACTGTTATACACACACAGTCTAAAAAATCATGATCCAGCCAGGTGATCGCATCAGAGTTAATTAGAGGTTGTTTCATGGTCTACGCATGGGTTTCTAGACTACACAAAACAACCATGAACACTCTAAATCCCTCACATAATAACCACTAAATCATAAAAACCAACCATAAACCCTCAAAAAAATTAAGAACATTGTAAACATCCAAGAACCAAGGTTAGATTTTGAGGTAAATCTGCCCCAAAACACCCTATGAATTCAAGTGTCCTTACGAATAAGTGGCGATCAAGAACTAACCCATGTATAAATACTTGAACTCTATAAATACTAGCTATTAACTATAATACATCCCAAAATAAAAATGGATAATGATTTTGATACCATTATTTCATGAACATACATGGGTCAACCAAGAATAAGACACCTTAACTGGCTTGTGACATGGCTTGAGAGGAATTACTAATCCTCTTGAGCTGAAAACTAATATTTCTCATCAAGTATTACTCAATTGGGAATGATTTATCCCTTGAATAAATGATAAATAAACCTAAATATACAATAATAACATTGGAAGTAGAAAATAAGAAAGAAAATGATAGATAAAAATAAACACTAGACATACATCCACATGACCTCATGGGTCACCACCATCCACTAAACCAACGTCACTCCGTGGAGACCAAGACCAAGCTTGAAGAATCACTAGAAGCTAAAAAAAGTTAGAGATATAGTTGTGACTAATAAAACTAGGTAGGCATTCCTAAATAAATCACTCCCTATGACTTACATTTATAAAGAAAACCAAGTCATGTTAATTTGAAAATTGGATGTTTAAAAATAGGGTTTTCTACTCTTTTAAGGGAAACAAGTAATAAGATTCCATTTTAATAAAAAATAATTTCTATTATATTTTTAAAAATATATTTCATCGTAAGAAAAACATTTCAGAAAATTCCTTACAAAAGGTAACTTATGATCTACAGGTGTCTTAGTGTGAAAAAATATATATGTCATTTATAAAGAAACTATAAAACCAAAGGAAACCATAAAGGATATAATTTTAAAATAATACTGTGAAAACATGATTCAAAAAAACATACACTATAGGAGATCCCTAGTTAAATAGATCATTAGGGAACTAAGATCCTCATACATATGTGATCAATCAATATAGTCTGGTCTCATGCACGAGCTACTAGATTTATCACAATTAATGTTCTTGTGGCCCCCAAAAAATCATCATTAATTTAGTTATTATTGTTTCATATACATTTTTTGGATACTGGGTCATTTCCCTATCGACTCATCTGGCAAACTAGTCAATAGTAATCCACCTAGACACCCAAGGTCCCAAGTGCTCAAATTTTTCAAATCATGGACGTTTACCCTTTTTAAACCACACAAAAACTCACCATCATTAAAATATAACTTTCTCATGTGAAATCACATATATTAAATAAATTAATAGGGTAAATCTATTTCACCATCACACACACACACACACCAAAACATCATTGAAATTTCCCACATCACATTAAAATCCAATTGGAAAACCAATGGGGTGCTTAAAATAAATTATGTTTCATTTAATGTTAGAAAACATTATTGAAAAAGAATACCCATGATGTAAGTTTAAGAACATCATATAAAACAATTGAAAACCCATTTATGAGAGCCGTAATCAATTTTCATAGCACAAAAATACTACGTAATAATAAAAAATGAATTTTAAAATACTAAAGAAATCAATAAATTCAAATGAAAGGCTTAAATATAGGGAACTTTCCTCAGAACATGACGCCTCCAACAATGGACACACTATGCTTACACATATATACACATTCAAACACACATGTATATATATACCCTTTTACCAAATGTACATATTCCCATCTCATGAGGGAACATTTATAAGGACGATTGATATACTTATATCTATGTGTGTGTTTGGGTGCTTACTTATGTATACACATGAAAGTAGCCTTTAACACTGATGTCTTAAAACCACATCAAGGAGGTCCAAGACGCACTAAAAATATAGAATTAACCAAAAATTCACAAAAATTTTAACACCCTGGGATATTTTGAAATATTTTTTTTCAAATTAATCTAATTTTTTTATTATTTTAATTTGACTCCACATTGAATATAACTTTTGTTATATGAAAGAACCATGTTATTCTTTTTTATAAGCAAAAAAAAAAGATGAGATTGTGATAAATTAAACACTTATATTTTCTTTTGTTACATGAAACACTATGTTTTTCTTAGGTTACACACAAATTTGAGTTCGTTCGATAACTTTCCTGACACATAATACCTATTTTTACCAAACTGTAATCTACATTTAATATTATTATTAAAATATTATTATAGTTTTTACCTATCCATTATAATAGAGGTTATGAATAATATTAATTAAATTATTAAAATATGTTTTACATATTTATATAATAAGAATTATTCGGGGACCTATTAACTATAAATGAAAATAAAACCATTTTGAAAATATTGGAAATCTTTTGAAAACTATATTTATGAAATAAAACACATTTTACCATCGTAAATTATTTAATATAATTTTGGTAAATGATTCTAATGAAATATATATATATATATTATATTCAGTAAAATAATTAATTTTTATATAACATTTTTTCTATATAAGAGATAATAATAAATCTAATTTTAGGTATAAAGATATATATTTTTCTAAAAGATAATTTTAGCACCATTTAATGGCGCACCTATTTAAAATATAATTTTTGAAACTTTTATAAATTTTATTTGAAAAAATATACCTAATTATTTAAATTTTAATATTAATGTTTACTTTGGGTGAATTTTTGGTATTTTTTGGGGAAGTTTCATTTTTTGGTGAAGAGTGAAAAACAATGAATTTTAGTTGAAAACATTATTTTTTCTAAATTATTTGTATAGATAAATTATATTTTTAATATGTTTGTAATTATAATTAGATAAATTTTATAGAAATTAATCCAAATTAGTTAATTGGAACCAATTTCCCAATGAAATTGGATATAAAAACATTTCAAAATTTTAAACTTTTACGCTTTAAAAACTCATCGTCTCATCCAGCCGGCAGGATTAATTTTAAATTAATTTTTGCCACATAAGTGATTATAATTTGTAAAAAATGAGTTCATATTTGTAAGAATCATAATTTTTAATTAATAATAATTTATACTTAATTTTTTACCAAAGTGATGAGTGAAAGTAATTAAAATTTCTTACAGTGATTAAGGTAAAAACGAGTTTACTTTGTGGTTAAACATTAACTTAAGGGGTCAAATAACATAGAAATATGTAAATAATAAATTTTGTGGACATATTTAGAAAATATACTCCCTTTTATCTAAAATGGACTATTATTTTAGGAAGATTATGTAAGGGAGGCCTCTCAATAGTGTACCTTTTTATATTTACAAGAATGCCACTCCTTCCCCACTACAAAAGTTAACTAACCCCTCTCAATTATTTTCCCTTATAAATCCATTTGGATCATACAAAACCTTCCCAAATAAGATTAAAAATTCCCTAATAACATTATATAATCCTCACTTTGGTCATAAATCAAACCAAGTTAGTCCTTTGGTGCAAACAAAAAGGAATTACCCAAAGAAGAGGTAGAATCCTTCAACAAGAACTTTTGTTTTATTTCTTTCTCCACCCACTAAATTTTTCTTAATAAATTCATATATATAAAACTAAGTTTCCTAAATATATATATAGGTTTTTATTTTAAGTTTTTTACATACCCCTACACACACTTTCATCATATGGGATACATAATCGTTGTTCGTGTGTACAGTGGACTACCGCCTTGCGAACTGATGTCATTCATTCTTCCATTACCACCTTTAAAAGTTGTTAATAAGGATGTAATTACTATTTTTATATGATATATATGATATTTATGATTTATTTATTCTTATTTAATTATTACATGACACATACCTTCATGATTTCTATTTCATGGGAATACGATAACTTTGTTTGAGGATTTGTGGACTATCGCCTCCTCAAAGTGATGTGATTCATTCACACTTTACATGGAATGTATTAATGATGAATTTAGTAAATTTATATGATATATAAATGAAATAATAATTCTAATATAATTATAATATATATATATTTCATTTAATTTTTTTCCTTCAATATGGTAAGAAAACGGAAACAATGTTTATGGGTATCTACGACCTACAATCTCCATGAATGGTGTATTCAATTTCATATTTATATATTTTTTAGATTATTATAAATAATTAAATAATTAATAAATATGATATTTCTATTGTTTTTTACAACTTTTAAATAATTAAATCAAGATATAAGTAAGAAGATCAAGAATAATGTGTCAAAAAATATATGAAAAACAACGTGGCTATTACCCAAAATGTAACTTTAACATGAAATTGTTAGTAAATGGGTAATATAAAGTCATAATAAAGTCATATATGGTATTATATATAAAAATATGGTTATTTTTTAGATTTAAAATAAACTTATATATATTATAAAGGAGGTTTGAACATATATAAAGAAACTCAATACCTAAGGTAAGGGTTTTCTCATCTCAATTTTATTTTTGTGAGATATATTCTATATTCACCACTTACTATTATTGAGTGGAATATAAACTAAAATATAAAATATTATATAATTAATTTCCTTTATTTAATGATATTAAAACTTTTAATTTATTTTATTCTTTTATGGGGTTCACGATTCAAAAGTTACTCATGTAGTAAGGGAATTTCATCTCACCTTTTTATATCTGTGAGATACATGCCTTTTTTACCACTCATTTCTTTTGTGTGGTGTATATAATTCCAATGAATTTATTATATGATTATTTTACATAAATTTTCTTTATTTAAATATCTATTTTATTATATCTCTTTCATGTGTTTTATATTTCTATAGTTTTCAAATCGGTATAGTAATTTTGTCTCAATTTTCCTTCTTTGAGGCACATGTAATGTTATGAACCTGTATTCTCTTAAAAGGTGTATATAAAGCTATTTGACATGTTATATCATGAATATCATTATTTTAATTATATTATAAGCTTCATTTAATGTAATTATTTCATGGTTATTGTGATTCAAAGTTACCAATGTGGTACGAGTTTATTTCCATAATCTCATCATTTATCATGATTAGTTACAATTATGCTTCCATTGATGAAATATTATTATCCAAATCTAATTAAATCTCTTGATTTTTCTTCTTCTATGGTTATTCATGATTTCTTAAAGTAATCGTACCATTTTCCACTCTTTGGTACATAATATAATTAATAAAATATTTTTAACAAAATCCAACTTTATTTTTCTTTTCAGTTGGAAATATATGTTCTTTCAAAACCTTGTTTTCTAAAAGTGTTAAAAAAAAATGTTATACTATTATACTATGATCTTTAAAATAAATTTTAACCCATGTTTTACTTTTTCAAAAAAATGGTTTTTAAAAATTAATCATCCTATTATTTTCCAATCAAGGAACTTTTCTAAACTTTTTATGGTGTAAAAGGAATATTTGGAATGAATTGATTTATCCACCATCATGGTTATCATTTATTTGAAGCTTCATTTGAAAGTTTACAAGAATAATTTTTTTATAAACTATTTTCCTAATATTATGGATATTTATTTTTTTTAAAGTGGGTCTCAAAGAAAATTGTACTAAAAAATATTTCATTTTTAAGAATTGTTTTAAATGATTTTCAAATCTTCCTTTATATGTTCTCAAATATATTTTCAAAGAAAAATGTTTTCAAAATATTTTATTTTATAACAATAGTTTTCCAAATAAAAAATGATAGTTTCATCAAGAAAAATTCTAAATGACTTTTAAATCATAATTCATAAGTTTTCAAAGTGGTTTCAAAGAAGAGTATTTTGAAAATGTTTTATGTTTTAATAAATGATTTTCAGAGAAAGGTTATTTCCCTTAAGAAAAGATATATGTGATATTTAAAAATCCTTTTATCTAAGATGATATTCTTTGATATATATTATGATTTTCATGGTATATGATCCAAGGACACAATTATTATTCTTTATTTGAATGGGTTATAAATAAGATGAAAAGTTTTTTACGAACCTCATTTCTCTTCCATGGTTTATACCATAATAAAATGCTTATGAAACCCACTTCCTTTCCTAGGTTATTATATGATTTTTAAACATATATATTGTCCATAGGTTATGATATGATTAAGTTTTTATGATACCCATTTCATTTCATGGGTTATGATATAATTTTTATGAAACCCATCTCTTTTTATGGGTCATGATATGATGAGTGTTTTATTATATTGTGTAATGTGTATGTATGATTTAATTATATGATGGGTGGGACCTATATCTCCTTATAAAGCATTGGGTACTGGTAAATGTTCTATGAGCTCAAAGGGTACATGGGAGGGCATCCCTATCCTGTAATAAGAGGGTATACGGGAGGGCATCCCAAACCCGTACAAGTGGTTATATAGGAGGGAATCTAAAGCCCATAACAAGAGGGTATATAAGAGGGAATCCCAATATAATAACTAGTGGGTAAATAGGAGGAAATACCAAGCCTGAAAGAAGATGGTATATGGGAGGTCATCCCAAGACTGGAGAAGGTTCACAGGTGATAAGCCTAAGCTTAACATGTCACATCTGTGATCTCATTTTAATGTATTTTTCTATTTTATTTTTTGTTCTATATTTTCCCCCTAGGTTCCATTTTGAATTTTGGAGAAAATGGTGAATTTTGGGAAAATAGATCCAGGCACACGATTGGCGCAAGGTTAGAGGTAACTGTGCACCATGCCCAGGTAACCGTGTTGTAGTTGTCTGGATGAGGTAGCAGCTACCACACGAACACCGCATGGTCCTGCGCCTTAGCCCAGGTACCTAGGTGGTAGGTCTTTTAAAGGAAAAAATGAGACACATGGTTGCCACACAGTTTACCAAACCATGCAGACTAACCATATTCATTGTCCATATTATTAAAAATTTGGATCCAGGTTTCTCTCTCCCAGATTTTAAAGCCTTAATACTCATTTCCCTCACCCCAATTAGGATTCACCTTCCTATGATACTTCCTATAGCCCTCCTCCTCTCCCAAATCTTAAATTTTATGGTAGAATAAGGATGGTTCTTCCTCGATTCATCAAGTAATTCATCTCCTCCCTTGATTTCTCCCTCCAATCTAGGTTTTTCTTTCCTTTCTCTTGGGTTTCCTCTTCTCCGGTGGCTGGTGATACATTTTTAGGGTTTCATCTTGACTTTATAAGTTCAATCTTGTGGATTAGGGTTCAATATTTCCTCCTTGTGGTGCAGTTGAGGTGCGATGGGATATTCTCACCAAATTTAAGGGTTTTTCTCCACCCGAGGTAGGTGATTATGTGCTTAAACATTGTTTGATTATTTTATTATGCTTTCTTGTGTGTTTTGGAATTATTTTTGAATTATATGTGGGTTGTGAAAGTGGTTTTAAAAATTATTGGTCATGAATTTGGTTTCAAAATGGGTTTTTCATGTGAAATTGGGTGTATTTGTGAAGAAAAAACTTGTTATTCTCCTTTAAATGGTTTTACAAATTATGAAGATGATTTATTAGGTTATGTAAAGGATTTGAACTATGTTTGGAGAAAGTTTTTTTTGTGAGTTTGATTTTAAAATGGTTTTTGGGTATTAAAATGGTGGTATTTTTTGTGTAGTGACTTGTTTGTCTTTTGTGTGTGAATTTGGCATATTATGTGGCTTGAGGAACTTCTATGAGCACTAAAGGGAAGATCAGTTAACTATGAGGGCAGACTAGAACTAGTGTTCTAGTGATACGAAAGTGGATTCGGCCCGATTTCACTTAGTGGGATTGACGATGACAACTCTAACTAAACATGGAAGATGATTGGAGACCACTAGGGAATTTGGGTGTCCCCTTCTAGGGATCAAGAATGAGAATACTGATGGTCATGGTTTCTAAACCACATTTCACAGAGACATGAGGCTCTAGTGTCCCTTTACTAGCTATTTCCTATAGGGCCTCTCCAATGACTAGTGCTCTTTGGATAAATTGTACTTACTATCAACTTATGATATGGAACATTAGTTACTTCAAAATAAAGGGTGTTTCTTTTTTTAAAGTTTCATTCCTTTAAATTTGATTTCCCCTGAAGCTGTTTTCCATGAAATTTTTCAAGCATTTCTTGTATTTATTAAACTTTCAAGTTTTTTTATCAGTTAATGTTTAGTCCATGGAATCCTTTTTTGGGTGGAATCCTACTAAGAATTAGATCACATCCTAGTTACACCTTTTGGTGTAAGTATACTTGGTAATGTTTGACATAGGTAAGGGAAAGGCCATTGGATACAGTGGTTCGGGTGTCTAGAGATTCATCATGGTGTGGTATTGTGGAGATGTCTTGAGCGTGGTGCCACCTTGCCATGTGGTGGTTTTTGGGATAGACTTGTGGTCCCTTTTTGGTTGTATCCTTTTCTGGTTTTGACTTATACCTTGTAACTCAATCATGAAAGTTTTTTATGGTTTTTTGGTTTGAATTTTCAAATTTGGTTTATTGGTTATTGTTGGTTGTTTAATGAATAAAAATTTAGGTAAATTGTTCCCACTCTTTGTTTATGATACCCAGAAACTTGTGCCATCCCATGGGAATAGGTAATTTCATTTGGGCCTTGCCACTGACCAGGTTGCTGCTGGTTTGAATGATGTCCTGGCATGGTTTGTGACAAAATGGTATGAGAGGTAGTGTAGCTCCTTGGGTCATGTTATTTGGGATTATTCTAGATAGATAAGATCTAGGAATGTTAGGGTGTGGAGTTCTAGTTTAGAGTCAATTTCTTGTCCAGCACACCTCATGATAGACCTTGAGTCACTATGGGATGTCAGGATTCTTGTTTTACTTCTCCTCCAGGTGGGACATGCAAGTTGCAAACTGTATTTTGACATTGGGTGGTGTTGAAGTGGTTTCATCATTTTATTTCCTTGGAATATTTGATTTATTAGTCCTGTGAATATTGATTAAATTTTTCAGACCTATTATATTAATTATTTTCTTATGTGACAATTGCTTTTTGTAGTAACATTCCCCCCTTGAGAATTCCCCCACAACCATGGGAAGTAGCCGGAGATATTCCTCCCTCACTGATTGATTAGAGGTTGGTAGATGCTTTGGTTCGCGATGTTCAGTTTCTGGGTCAGTGAGTGTGTCCTACACCTATTCTAGTTAGAGAGGCCAACCCTAGTCCTTGGAGGGAAAACCTTAGGAGTCCCTCAAGATCAAGCCTCTTTCTATCCATGTAGATCAGAACCTCAAGAAGCAGAGGAGTGGCTTGAGAAGATATAGCACATGTTAGAGTTTTTGAAAACTCCTAAAGAGTTTAGGGTGAATTGCACTTTGTTTCTACTAGAAGGTCCTATTCGGAGATGGTGGGACTCGGTGATCTAAGCTAGGAAGCATGATCGGATGAGTTGGAAGGACTTCAAGGAAGTCTTTAATGACTAATATTTCTATGAGTTCTTTTTGTATGACAGATCATCGGATTTTATGGATCTTGTTCAGGAGGTCCATTCAGTGAGTATTCCAATCGCTTTCCCGATCTTGTTCGATATTCCCTTGAAATTGTCTCTAATGAGTAGATAACGACTGAGAGTTTTGAAAAGGGGTTATAGCCAGAGATATATTCTCATGGATTTCTGTTCAATATAAATACTTTTTTTGAAGTGGTTGTGTTAGCTTTTATGGTAGAGAACAACCATAATGGTAGGTTAGGCACCTCTAGAGTTATGCCTACGATGGGAAGAGGCAGTTTTTTAGAAAATAAGAGGAAGAAATATGATCAAGGGAAGAAGGGAGGTGGTAACTCAAACCATCCTTCCATACAATCTTCATCCATGACTTTTGCTGCTAGGTCAGTGGTATTCCATCAGTTTGGAAAGTTAAGGAACATCCTACCTGCATGTACTACTCCTCATAATCCTTTTCATTGATGTGGAGTTATAGGAAATTTTCAGCGCTTTTGCAAGGCAGTGTGCCCATATCAGAGTGGGACAAGATCTATGGATTCTTGGGGGATATCATCTCAGCCAGAACCATCTTGGTTGGAAGGATCCTTGTTTGGTGGTTGTGGTGGAAAGAACTAATATTCATCTAGTAAGAGTCAGTTTAAGGTAAATCCATAGAGTATTAGTCATGTTCATACTCAGGCAGAGACCAGGCATCTTCATGATGTGGATCAGGCACAAGTGGGACTAGATACAGGGCCCTCAACTGTTCAAGGAACCATTCTAATTGCATCTACTATAATAGCTATTTTATTTGATATTGGTGCATCTATTTCTTTTATATATTCCTATTTCATTAACCTGCTGAATTTTCTAACAGATTTTTTGTCTTTTGTGATGGATTTGGTAACATCGTTGGGTAAGAAAAGGGATTGGGGTCTCAGGTGCTCATCTTGTGCGCTCTCCATGTCAGGGGTTGAGATGGAGTGGGATCTCTTGGTCCTAGATATGGACCTTTTTAATGTGATCCTTGGCATGGAATTAATGTTATGCTTCCAAGTTCACATTGATTGTTATCGATGGTGGGTGAGTATCATGGAATCTAATAAAACTGCTCGTTTTTTTCTCAAAGAATAAGATCCATGATCGGGTCATGATGGATCACCACTCCCATAGTTGGGTAGTCTTTCTTTTCAATTTTCATCGCTCATGTTAGAGGATTATGGTGGTACTTCTATGGGTGAACTCCCTCATGTAGTGGATGAATTTCCATAGGTATTTCTAGATGATTTTTCAAGATTACCCTTGGAATGGGATGTGGATTTTTTGATTGATTTATCACTGAGAATACATCCTATATCTCTTCCCTCATATCGTATGACCCCCACCAAGATGAGAGAATTTAGGATATATCTATATGATTTAGAATATAAAGGGTTCATTTGTTCGAGCATCATTCCTTGGGAAACTCCAATTCTATTCATTAAAATGTTCAATGGGTCTCTCCAGTTGTATATCGACTACCAGAATCTAAATAAAGTAACCATAAAGAATAAATACCATTTTCCCCAAATTGATGATTTTTTTATGAGTTGAAAGAAAAAAGTTGTTCTTCGATATCTAATTGCATTCAGGTTACCACCAAGTCAGTCTGAAAGAGGTGGATATCCCAAAAACAGCCTTTTGAAGTAGGTACAACAACTTTGAGTATTTGGTCATGGATTTAGGGTTGAAAAATTCTCCAATGGTTTTCATGGTGCTCATGAATAAGGTGTTTCACCAGTATCTTGACTCCTTCTTTGTGTTATTTATGGATGAAGTCCTAGTCTATTTTGGATTCAAGAAAGATCAAGAGAATCATTTTTGGATCATGCTGGGTACTTTGCGGAATCATCACCTTTATGCAAAATTTTTGAAGTGCACTTTTTGGATTAGGGAAGTGAAGTTTTTGGGCCATGTAATTTCGGATCAATGGGTTTCAGTAGAACCTAAGAAGATTAGTTTCATTATGTCATGGGAGTAGCTGAATAATTTTTTCAAGATCAGGAGCTCTCTCAGCCTGGTGGGTTATTATATGTGGTTCATTTGGGATTTCTCATGGATTGATTCATCCATTACAACACTCACCCTAAACAGGGTGAAGTTTGAATAGAGCCCAGAATGTCAAGAATACTTTGAATAGATGAAGTAGTGGTTAACCACCGCACCCATTTTGATCTTGCTGGAATTGAGAAATGGGTACATGGTCTATTATGATGCTTTAGGTATGGGTTTCAGGTGTGTGGTTATGCAAGATGATCACGTGGTGGTGTATGGTTCTCTCCAACTTTGGCCACATGAAAATAATTACCCAACCCATGTCCTATAGTTAGTGTAAGTAATTCATGACTTGAAAATATGGTGTCACTATCTTTTGGGGGAGAAATTTGTGGTCTATTTTGATCATAAGATCCTAGCCTATATCTTCTCCCAAAAGGATCTCAATTTGAGGTAGATTCATTGGATTCCATATATGTAGGTTTTTGAATTTGAAATAATCTATAATCTAGGTAAGGGTAATATGGTGGTTGACACCTTAATCACAAAAGTTATAGTGCGGGCTTTGAGGAAGTCGAGTGACAAGTGAACTTTGATGGGACTCTTTTCCTAGATGCATTTGGAGACTTAAGAGCACATTGGAGGTACATTATTGGAAAGTGTACAGTTGGATCTATCTCTTATAGAGTTGATTAATTAGGAGTAGCTTAGTGATGATATGTCTTGGCATTCTATGTAGTTCCTTCATGGTGGGGAGACATCTCGTGATTGGTCTTTGTCTCTAGATGGAATCTTGTTTTTTAAGGTCTGTTTCATGGTTCCATCATCTATCGGGAAGATGGTGATATAGGATATCCACCAATCTTAGTGGTTCATCTATCATCATTCTAAAAAGGTTTATTATGCTGTTCTTCAGTAGTTTTGGTGGCTAATTATAAGGCGGGACATAGCTGACTTTGTATCAAGGTGTTATACGTGCCAGCAGGTAAAAGCAGATCATCAAAGGCCCTTTGGTTTTCTTCAGTAGTTACCCATTCCTACTTGAAAGTGGGATAATGTCACCATGGACTTCATTATTGTCTTGACCTGTACACCTCAAGTATGTAACTCTATTTGGGTAGTGATAGATCATTTGAACAAATCATCCCACTTCATTCTGATCAAATATTCCCCGAAAGTGGATGAGCTGGGTTGGTTGTATGTTGAGGAAGTGGTAAGGATTCATGGCATTCCATCAGTGATTGTCTTTGATAGATACCCCCATTATACTTCTCGGTTGTGGGAAGTCCTTCAGAAGGAATTTGGGTTCCATATCAAGATGACTATGATATATCATCCTCAAACGGATGGTCAGAAAAGAGGAAAAATCAAAATCTGGAAGACCTTCTCTATGTGTGTGTTTTATATTTTGGAGGATCATGGGATAATCATCTGGGATTGGTTGGGTTTGATTACAACAAAAGTTACCGGTCCTCAATTAAAATGGATCCTTTTGAGGCTCTCTATGGTTGGTCATGTCGGTATCCTCTCTATTGGACTAAGGTAGGTGAGACCTCACTTCTAGGACTGAGCCTTGTACAAGAGACATCTGAGAAAGTCAAGATGATCAGGTAGCGGTTGTTGATAGCTTAGTGTCACCAAAAAATCTTATGATGATCAAAGGCATCAAGATCCTAATTTTTACATGGGTCACCGAATGTTCTTGAATGTTTTCCCTCTCTTGGTCTATCGTCGTTTGGGAAAATAGGGACAACTAACTCCAAGGTATGTCAGAACTTTTTAAATCACTGAGCAGATTAAAAAGGTGGAATACTAATTGGATTTTCCTTATTAGTTGAAATCAATTCATGAAGTATTTCATGTCTCCAAAATGAAGAAGTATAATCCATATGAGTCTCATGTGTTAAATTGGGATGAGTTGGAGATAGAGCCCGATTTATCAATGTTTGAACGACCAATATGAATAGTAGATTTCTAAGATAAGGTGCTTCATGTGATGTCCATTCCATTATTCTATATCCTTTGTCATTATGGGAATTATATTCATGATAATTGGGAGTGTAAATCCTGGGTTAAGAAAGAGTATTTTTTCTTGTTGTTCGATAAAGCTTTGGGTTGACTTTCTGAGGGCGGGAAGTTTTCATGGTGGGGAGAATTTTCACATTCATTATCTCATTTTCTAGTGTTTTATATTTTAATTTTTGTACTATGTTTTCCTCTTAGGTTCCCTTTGGAATTTTAGAGAAAAATAGTGAATTTTGGGCAAATATACCCAGGCACACAATTGGTGCACTATTAGAGGTAACTGTATTCCATGCCCAAGTAACCATGTGGTAGATGTCTAGGTGAGGTGGTATCTACCACATGGCCACCGCATGTCTGTGCATCTCAGCCCATGTACTCATGCAGTAGGTCTTTTACTAGATATAATTTTTTGCATGGTTACTGCACGGTTTACCAAACCATGTGGACTAACTGTACGCACTGTCCAACTCATTAAAAATTTGTATCTAGGTTTCTCTCTCCCTAATTTTAAAGCCCTTATACCCATTTCTCTCACCCCACTCAGGATTCTCTTTCCTAGAATCCTTCCTCCATCCCTCCTCCTAACTCATATCTTTGATTTTGTGGTGGATTAAGAATGGTTCTTCCTCAATTCGTCAAGTAAGTCATCTCCTCCCTTGATTTCTCCCTCCTACCTAGGGTTTTCATTCCTTTCTCTTGGGGTTCCTATTTTCCAGTGTCTATGGTTCCATTTTTATGGTTTTATATTGACTTTTTGGGTTCGATATTGTGGATTAGGGTTCAATCTTGCCTCCTTGTGGTGTGGTTAAGGTGTGGTGGAATATTCACACCGGATTTAAGGGTTTTTCTCCAACTAAGGTAGGTGATTATGTACTTAAACATTGTTTGATAAATTTATTGTTCTTTCTTGTGTATTTTTTCATGATTTTTGAATTATATGTGTAGTGATAATGTGGTTTTTAAAATGATTGTTCATGCATTTGGTTTCAAAATGACTTTTTCATGACAAATCGGGTGCATTTGTGAAGCAAAGGCATGTTACGCTCCCTGAAATGGTTTTATAAATTATGTATATGATTTATTAGATTATGTAAAGGATGTGAACCATTCTTAGAGAATTATTTTAGTATGAATTTGATTTTAAAAGGGGATTTAGGTATAAAAATTGTAGTATTTGGTGTGCATAGTGACTTGTTTAGCTTGTGTGTGTGAATATGGCATATTATGTGGCTTGAGAAACTCGTATGATCACTAAAGGGAGGTGCTAGTGATACGGAAGTGGTTTTGGACCGATTTCACTTTCCGTGATTAACGATGAAAACTCTAACTAAACGTGTAATATGATTAGAGAACACTAGTCCATTGGGAAATCCCCTCCTAGTGTCGCATACATGAGAATGGTAATGGCCGTGGTTTCTAATTCAATTTTCATTGATACACAAGGTTCTATTGTCCTTTTCTTGCTAGTGCTTATAAGGACTCTCCTGTGACTAGTTCTCTTTGGATATATTACACTTATCTTCAGTATAAGGTATTTCATATTAGTTACTTCAAAAGAATGGGTGTTTCTATTTTTTTTTAAATTATTCCTTTAAAGTTGCTTTTCCCTAAAGTTGTTTTCCTTGAAATTGTTCTATCATTTATTATATTAATAAAACTTGAAATTTTGTTTTTTCATTTAATGTTTTGATCATATAATAATTTTTTGGGTGGCATCCTACTGGGAAATGGATGACACCCAACTTACACATTTAGGTGTAAGTAGACTTGGTAATGTTTGACACAGGTAAGGGTAAAGCCTTTGGAGACAGTGGTCTGGGTTTCTATAGGTTTATCTTGGTATAGTATTGTGGATATGGCTTGAGGGTGGTTCCCGCCTTGACATGTGGTGGTTTTTGGGATATAATTGTGGTCCCTTTTTTGTTGTAGCCTTATCTGATTTTGACTTAGACCTTGTAACTCAATTTTGAAAATTGTGTAAGGTTTGTTTTTTTGAATTTTCATATTTGGTTTATTGATTATTATTGGTTGTTTAATGCATACAAATTTGGGTAAATCATTCCCACTCTTTATTTACAATACTTAGGAACTTGTTCCATCCTATGGGGATAGGAAATTCCCTTTGGTCCTTTCCACAGACCAGTTTGGGTGCCATTTTGGGTGACATCCTGGCTTGGATTGTGACATTACATGTTATGAGGGTCTTCGTAGGTATCCTTGACATAGTAATTTTTATAATTATGTGTATTCCACAATTCCATGTCTTAATAATTTGTTATGATGGAATATTCTCTTGATTACCTTATCATTCAAGTCTTATGAACTGCCAACCATTATGATATGACTCTTGATTATGATCTTTGATATGTATATAATGATCATTTAATTTTTTGATCTTTTTCGCATACCCTTATGCTCATGTTATGATTACATATCTCCCTTTTTTACCATTATTGAGAATCTAAGCTCACCCCTATCTTATGTTTCCTTTCCCCTTGTTATAAAGAATATATTTAAGTAGGATCACTAAAGGGGAAGTTCATTAGGGGGGACGTTAAAGATATTTCACCAAGATAGATGATTATGTTTCCATGTTTCCATAGACACTAAATTATTATGTTCCTTGGGCATGTACTTTGGAAATGTTATGAATATTTATCTAAAATGATGTAATATCCATTTATGTTAGGCCTGGATCGCTATAGTTTTCATCAAAGGAAAGGTTTATTCATCCATTGGAAACTATGATGAGAAAACTTTAGTGACATACCTAGGGATATTTCTAATGAAATTTCTAGGAATCTCTAGAAGGATAACCCTAAGGTGTCATAGATTTAAAAGTAGGTGTCTTGATTTTGGAATCGAATAAGTAATTATTCATGATTATATGGTTTTCTTCTATGATAAGTATTTCCCAGACTATGATTTTTATTCTTAGTCAATAGTGGTAACTAAAATCAACTAGGTCAACATTGAATTTTTCAGATGTGGAAAGTATGGGAATTATACAAATTGATGCCCGAAGTGTAAATATCCTGAAGATAATCAAGATGGTGGTATGATTATTTCATAAACTTCTAAAGATAAATAGATATCAAATGAAATGTTAAAGGTATGGGATGTTCTAAAATAATTGTTTACATTAAACATAATAAGCATGATTATATTGAGGTTTAAGTACCTTATGACACAATTCATATTTCATATACTGAGAAAGGGGTATAAGGAATAAGATGATGAATCATGAGTAATGTTTTGAGAATAAAGTGAGAATATTTAAGTGTATATGTTTTGGATTTCAAAGATTATTTCCTACAAATCATGAAATATATAATTATTTTTAGAATAATTTTTTTCATTAAGGATTTAAAGGGATATGTTGAATGGTTGCGATGAATTAGAAAAGTGATTTAATGTAAAGGTGATGTTTTGATTAAGGGAAGTTAACCCTTAATGTGTTTCTAATGTTAAGAAAATTGTGTTTATCTTGGATAAATAGATGATTAATGTGGATAAAGAAAATTTGATAGTACTGATTACGATCGAAATGATTATTTATTTTTTGAAAAATTGACCTATGGTATCATTGATGATGTTTAAAACTTTTTTTTTGGATTTAATTTATATATCTAGTAATGTTTGGAATAATAAATCAAGCATTCCTTCAATAAGGTTTTATGGAAATTCAAGTTATTACCATGTTTTAAGAGTAAACATGATAACGGTATTCACATGTTTGGTATGTAAAGACAAAGAGCTAATTTATGATATATGGGGGATCTATATTAAGATGATTTTCATAAATTTAGTGACCTTCTTTATAAAATTTTTTATTTTTATCTTTTGGAAGGGTTAAAAGGCTAACCATTTATGAATGGTTTATGTTAATATTCAGATGAGGTTTTAGAGATTAAACTTTTATCTCACCATATAAGGGTTTATGAATATTGGATAACCTGTGCTAACCATTTACCTATGATATTAAATAAAGAAAATGGAATTACATATCATTCTATTTGTAGATCTCAAGATCTATTAGTTCTTTAGGAATGAAGAATTCACATTCATTCCCTAAAGTAAGAGATAAAGTGGGAATTGATGATGGAATAACCAAAGTGTTATATTATGCATATAGAATGGAACAAAATCAAGTAAGTATATCTTCTTATAAAATATTCTCAAACTATAGGAAATTTACTTTGAAAAATATTTATCTTAATACCTTCATTTCAATTAAACCTATGGTCTTATAAATCATCAAAAAATTATGGTTTTGAGGCCCTCAAGTTTTCATTTATCATTCATATTCATTTTATCAATGATCTTTATCACTGTCTAGAATTATTTATGGTTTTATTCCATGTTAAATATTCCCTTTCCACCTATGTTCTCCCACGTTGAATACCAGTTATAAGTTACTTTGGGTAACTATCACTACTGGAAATTAGATCTTTCCCAACACTTCTATACCAACGGTTTGCAAAAACCATTGGTATAGGTCCCCTTTCCCAACAGTTTGTCCAAACCGTTTTGAAAGGCCCCCAAATTGGCCACTTTTCCCAACGGTTTGGCCAAACCATTGGGAAAGGTAGACCTATCCCAATGGTTTGGCCAAACAGTTGGGAAAGGCCCCCCAAATATACCACTTTTTCCAACGGTTTGGCCAAACCGTTGGGAAAAGTGGGCCAATAATTCAACATCCTCCACAGAATGAAAATCACAACCAAATACCTATACCAATGATTGTTAAAACCGTTGGTATAGGTACTTTCATTTTTTATCGGACCTTCATACCGAGAACATTATATAAATGAAAATTTAAAATATTTATGAGAATACATATATATATTTATGTAATTATGATCACAAAAGTCATGTTAGGTTAGTGGTTGAGTCGTTCAATGATAAACGAGGGGTCCTGGGATCAAATCCCAGCGGAAGTTTTATTTTTGGAATTTATATACCAACGGTTCCATTACCGTTGGTATAGATTTCATATTACCTATACCAACGGTTTCCAAAACCATTGGTATAGGTCTATACCAACGGTTTTTGGAAAACCGTTGGTATAGACCTATCACAATGGCTTACATGGCTACGGTTCTCCAAACCGTTGGTATAGGCTATACCAACGATTTGGAGGCCTATACCAACGGTTCCAAACTGTTGGTAAAGGTTAGTTTTCCAGTAGTGTATTATGGTTCTATTTTTTTTTAAAGGAAGTTTTAGTATTCATTTTTAAGATGTGTTTTTCTATCAAAAGAACTTTCATGTATTGCACCTTTGACAAACCATATGAATTTAGATGAAGAAATTAATTTTAAGGTTGTATAATTTAACAACCCAGTCTTTTTTTAATTATTATTTTTTGAATTAATATCATATTTTTCATATTTTTTATTTCACACCACACTGAATATATATTGTGTTGTATAAAAGCTCCAAGTTATTCTTTCATTGCATGTAACACCAAGTCGATATTATTCTACATGAAAGACTTGTATTATCTTGTGGTACATGAAACACTATGTTTTTCTTCTGTTACACAAAATTTTGTGTTCCTTAGATAACTTATGTGGCATGGAAGACTATGTTTTACCAAGCTACAATGTACTATTAATAATATTATTAAAATATTATTAAAGTATTCACCTAGAAATTAAAATGTAAGTTATTAATAAGAATTATTAAATTAGGAAAATATATCTTACCCATGTATATAATAATAACTATTTGGTGACCAATTAACTAAAAATGAGAATAAAACACTTTTGAAAATATAGGAAATCTTTTGAAAACTATATTTATGCAATCAAAAACATTTTACCCTAAAAATTAATTAATCAAATTTTGATAAATGATTTTAATGAAATATATATATTATATTCAGTCAAATAAAAATAGTTCATCTTATCTATTTTCTAGACATGAGATAAAAATAAATCCCATTTTACGCATAAAGATATATATTTTTCTAAAAGGTAATTTTATTATTTTTTAATGGTGCACCTATTTTAAATATAATTTTTTAAAATTTTCTAAATATTATTTGAAAAAATAAAATTTATTTTTGAATTTTTAATATAAAAATTTACCTTGGTTTAATTTTTGGTATTTTTCTGAGAAGTTTTATTTTTTGATGAATAGTGATAAACACTGAATTTTAATTGAAAACTGCATTTTCATCTAATTTATTTATACAGTTAAATTATATTTTTAACTTATTTTAAATTATATTTAGATAAATTATAAATACCTTAATTAAATTTAGGTTATTTTCACCAATTTAACATTGAAATTTGATATAAAAACATTTCAAGCTTTTGAGCTTTTTCACATTAAAAACTTGTCATCTCATCTAGTCTCTAAGATTAATTTTAAATTAATTTATGCCACTTCCTTAATTATAATTTGAAAAAAATTATTCCATATATTTATTTATTAAAACTTTTAATGTCTAATAAGTTCAACATAATTTTTTCCCATCGTTATTATTGAAAGTAATTAAAATTAATTACAATAATTAAGGTAAAACGAGTTTGCTTAATGGTTAAACATTAAATTAAGGGGGAAAATAACCTATACACATGTAAAAAATAAATTTTATGGAAATATTTATACCATATCCTCCCTGGGATATAAAATTTACCATTATTAGAGGCACACGATGTAAGGGAGACCTCTCAATAGTGTTTACCTTTTTATATTTACAAGAATGTCACTCCTTCTCTAGTATAAAAGGGAACTCACCCTCTAACTTATTCATACCTATAAATACCTTTACCTAGTTAAATTCATACATAAATATTCTTCCAAATTCCATCCTCTCATTCTATAAGCATCACTTTTGGTAGAAATAAAATCAAGTTAGTCCTTTGGTGCAAAGCAAAAGGAATTACCCAAATAAGAGGTAACCTCATTCAACAAGCACTTTTGTTTTATATCTTTCTACACCACCTAAATTATTCTTATTACGTTATTATATAATAAAATCAGTATCCTAAATATAATTCGATGTTTTTTTAAGTGTTCTACCTAAAAATACACACACTTCCATCAAAAGGGATACACAATCATCATTTGTATGAAAGATGGACTACCTCCTCACAAACTGATGTCATCCATTATTCCATTACCACCCTTCATGGTTGTGAATAATGATGAAATTACTTTTTTATATGATATATATGATTTATATGATTTATTTATTATTATATAATTATTATATAACATATACCTTCAAGATTTCCATTTTTTGGGAATATGATAACTTCATTTGTGAACGTCTGGACAACTGCCTCCTAAAAGTGAAGTGATTCATTCACACTTTATATAGAATGTATTAAAGATGGGTTCAGTAAATTTATATGATATATATTAAATAATAATTATACTTAAATAATATATATATATATATATTTCAATTACTTTCATTCTTTCTATACGATAAGAAAATGGAAATAGCGTTCATGCATACGTACAGCATACCGTCTCTGTGAACGATGTGTTCCATTTAATATTTAAATATTTTATAGATTATTATAAATAGTTATCTACTGAATATATATGATATTTATATTATTTTTTACACCCTAAAAATAATTATATCATGATATAAGTAAGGGGTTCAAGAATAACATGTCAAAACATATATGAAAAACAAAGTAGTTATTACCCAAAACATAACTTTAACATTAAATTATTAATAATAAGGTAATATAATGTCATAATAAACTCATATATGGTATTATATATGATAATATATTTCTATGTTAGATTTATAATAAACTTATTTTTATTATAAAATAATTTTGAACGTGTCCAAAGAATGTCAAGACTTAAGGTATGGGTTTTCTCGTCTCACTTTTATTTCTGTGAGATATATGATATATTCAGCACTTATTCTTGTTGTGTGGTGTATATATGGAAATATTACATGTTATATAATGAATTTAATTTATTTAATTATATTAAAATATTAATTTATGTTATTTTTTAATGGGGATCACGATTCAAATGTTACTCATATAGTAAGGGAATTTCATCTCACATTTTTATATATGTGTGATACATTCCTTATTCACGATTTGTTTCTTTTATATGGTGCATATACATACCATGAATATATTCTATGATTATTTTCTATATATTTATGGGTATTTAAATATCAATTTTATTATCTCTATTCCATGGGGTTTATGATTTAAAAGTTACTAAATACGTATGATAATTTTGTCTAAAGATTCCTTCTTTGAAACATTTGTCATGTTATAAACTTGTATTATTTTATCAGGTATATATACTGAAATTTAAAATTTTATATCATTAATATCATTATTTAAATTATATTATAATATTAACTTTATTTTATTCTTTCATGGTGATTATGATTCAATGTTACCAAATTTTCATGATATTATTGCTACAAACCCATCATTTATCGAGATTGGTTATAATTATAATTTCATTGATGAAATATTATAATCCATCTCTCAATAAATATAATTATTTTTATTCTTATTTTTTAATTCATGATATCTTCAATTAATGGTACCATCTTCCACTCTTTTTTACATAAAATTATTAAAAAATTGTTTTTAGGAAAATATAACTTTAATTATCTTTTTAGTTGGAAATTTGTATTATTTTAATACCATGTTTTTTAAAAATGTTTTTAAAAATGTTATAATATTATCATATGATCTTTAAAATAATATTTTACCCAATTTTTACCTTTTATTAAAATGGTTTTTAAAAATTAATCTTCTTGTCATTTTCTAATCGAGGCACTTTTCTAAACTTCTGAAGGTGTAAAAAGAATGTCTGGCATGTATGAATTCATCTTCCATCATGACTATTATTCATTTGAAGCTTCCATTTAAAGTTTACAAGATTAATTTTTTTTCGGAAATTTTTTTTCTTAATATTCTATACGTTCATTATTTTTATAGTAATTTTAAAATAAAAGGGTCTTATAAAATGTTTAATTTTTAAAAATACTTTTTAATGATTTTGAAAGATTCCATTATATGTTTTCAAATCTATTTTCACATAAAAAAAATTATTAATGTTTTATGTTCTAAAAATATTTTTTCAAATAAAAAATGATATTTTCCTTAAGAAATATTTTAATTGATTTTTAAATATTAATTCATATGTTTTCAAATCAGTTTCAAACAAAAGTATTTTGAAAATGTTTTATGTTTTAAAAAATTATTTTCAAAGAAAGGTTATTTCCCTTGAGAAAAGATCCATGTGATCTTTCAAAATATTTCTACATAACATGATATCATTTGATATGGTTTATTTTTTCCTAGTGATATTATTCAAGGAATCCATTATAATTATTTATTTGAGTTTTTTATGAATAATATAATTTTTTTTATAAAACCCATTTCTCTTCCATAGGTTATACCATGATAAAACACTTATTAAACCCGCACCCTTTAACAAGTTATTATATGATTATTAAACCTATAAATTTTCCATAGGTTATAATATGATGAAGTGTTTATGATATCCACTTCATTTCAGGGGTTATGATATGATGTATATGAAACCCATCTCTTTTTATGGGTCATGATATGATGAGTGTTTTATTATCTTGTGGCACACATATGTATGATTTCATTATGTGATGAGTGGGACCTATATCTCTCTCCAATGTATCGGGTAACAGTAAATATTCAATGAGATCAAAGGGTAAATGGGAGGGTATCCCAAGACTATAACATGAGGTTATATGAGAGGTAATACCAAGCTCATAACAAGATGGTATATGGGAGGGTCTCACAATCCCATAACAGAAGGTATATGAGAGGGCATCCCAAGCTCATAACAAGAGGGTAAATGGGAGGGAAACCCAAGAACATAATAAGAGGGTACATATTAAGGAATATCAATCTTGAAATAATATTATAAATGGGAGTTCATCACAAGACCAAAGAATGTACATGGGTGATTATCCCAATCCTAACATTTCATGAGGGTATTAGTTGGTAGCCTTGACATTTGAATGTTTATGCTAATGTGTATGCCACAATTCAATGTCTTAATTATATGTTATTATTTCATAGATTATGATCTTGATTACCTTATGATTCATGTATTATTAATTTCCAACCTTTACTCCATGACTCGTGATTATTATCTTTGATATGCAGGGTATGGTATTTTAATGTTATGATCATGTTCACATACCCTTGTGATCATGTTATGATTACATATCTCCCTTATTTGCCCTTATTGAGAATTTGAGATTTCCCCTTTATTATGTTTCCTTTCCCAAGGTTATAAAGAATTATATTAATTTGGATCATTAAATGGGAAGATATTTTAGAGGTATTTTGAAGACCTTTCACCAAGATAGAAGATTATGTTTCCATGTTACCAGATACACTAAACTATTATAGTCCTCGGGCATGTACTTTTGTAATGTGCTAAATATTCATATAAAATGATGTAATATCCATGTATGTTAAGAATGGGTCACTATAAAATCCTCAATTAACATTTGGAGAAATATGAATGATGGAGAAAAACCTACTCGAAACCAATGGATAACCAACTACCTTCAACAGCCATGGCTAGAACTAGAATCAATTAGACCTAAGAGTCCTAAAAATTAATAATCAACAAGAGGAGCACCCAAAAATCAGGTTAGGTTTTATCCATATCTTGCACACCACATTGGAGACAAATAAAACCAAGAAATAGGGATGTAGAATGAATAGAAGAAGAAGATAAGCATGCCTGGAGAGATCACACAAGAAATTGGATTGAAAATTAGACATTATAGGTAGAGGGGATGAGGTGGTGTAACACATGGGGAAGCCCCTTCTGGGAAAGGGTCAAGCAAGAGGGAGGGGGTGGGTGTGATGGGAAAGGGGAAGCGATAAGGGATAAGTAATAATAATGATAATAAAAATAATAAAAATAATAATTATTATTATTATTATAAAATAATAATAATAATAATAAAACATTATTTTTTATTTTTTTAAATCTTGGAAACTGTTCAAAGTAAGCCCACATGGTTAGCCAAACTGGGTGCCAACTATGCACCTCTACTAGAGGACCTAGACACCCCACACAGGCAGGATACATGGCTAGGGAAATTGTGTGCTAATTGTGTGGATAGCTCTGTTGGAAAATTCCGAAACCTTTTCATAATCTATGTATAGTTTCTAATTACTGGGATCCTATATTGAAAACCCAGAAATTAAAATTTTAAAATGCGGTCCAGCTGGGAATTAAAAAATGAGACTAAATATGATTAGAAAATTAAATATAATTAATAATTCTTGTCTAGGGTGTGGAAAATAACATCATTTAACTTTAAGGTTCTCATCATATTGGGGAACTACAATGACCTTATCAAAGCAATGTACACTATATGACATTATTATATTAGATTCATGTATAATAATGAACAATATGTTATAAATAGTTTTATTAATATTCAATACATCGAATATACATGTAATCAAAGAACAAACAGTTTCTCCTAGGACACGAACTTGAATAATTTTTTGACAAGTCATGTTGATTCATGAATTAAATTGAACATTTGATATATAAAGAATGAATAGGACATGCAGTGATGGGTGGGGACTAGAATTATATAACCCTTAGATGCATCTACCTGTTTTATGATGTGAATCGGTAAACTAGTAATAAATTATTTTTTACCAATAGTTTTAAACCATATTTTTGTAGGTCTTTATATTATAGATACCATGATTTTTGAGATCATAGAATCCAAAATTAATTATTTCCTTCATTAAAAATTCATTTATTATTATCCATGAGATAATTGTATTGATATTGTCCATATATGCATTTCATTCTGAATTTATTGATTAAATTTCATGTGTATAAGTTATTTACCTTTACAAATTGATTATGCCTAATCTATTGATGATAGTGAAATTATTTAAATGGAATGTGTGTTTAGTTATTTACCATCATATGTTTATTATACTTATTTATTCATGATAGATTCCATTTTATGCAACTCTTACTAATCTTTTGATCTCAAACTAATTTTTTTCCTTTCCCCTGTATAAGAAGAAGGGTTATTTAAATGAGTTGAAGGATGCATAATTTTTACTTTTTATATGTTGTATTTCAAGTCTTCAAATGTAATGTAATACTAAGGGATGTATCTAGTTTACCAAGACTACTAAACTATTTAGTTCTCTATAATATAATTTTGTGTATTTAAAACCAATGTAATAAAGTAACAATAGAGTCTAGGCTACTGGGTTTAGGGCCATTACAATGATCTTGTAGTTGTTTTAGTCTCAAAGTGGAAAATTGACCAATTATTGTTTCCTAGATCTGATACATAAAATACTTTCACTACTAGTGATGCCATTATGAACAGATTGTTATCATACCATTCCACACTAAAATTCACCTTCATAAAGTCCAATTCATTGAATTTCACTGTACTCATATTATCAACCCATTTAAAATGAGAAAATCAACACATGAAATATTTTCTAGTCCAACTCTTATATCTTTTTTATGATTCTGAAATATGAAATATTCAAATAAAATGGATTTTTATCCATAGAAAAAGATGCGTACATCACTTTCACCAAAATTGTTACTCTAGTATTCTTCATTATAATGTGTTCATATTGTTCCTTTGTATAGAATGTATAACTATTTATTAAAAACTAGTGTAAGATATAACATTTATATTTAGTCCCCTGGATATCCAGTGAAGTCATTAAATAATTGAATTAATATTTTATATAACTCCTTATAAATATGTTCTTAGAACCATATTATAAAATATTTATTGATTTTATTTGATATCCATCCTTAAATCCTTGATTGATTAAAATGTATTAGAATTAATTTTTGGGATTAATCGTATGAGGAAACCTCTAAATTGTAATGAAAAATGTATAGTTTATATTTTTCATTCTATATGATGTTAATTTTAAAAACATCTCTTCTAATAATTCATTTTCCCATAACACATCTAATGTGATGAGACTTTGGGAGACTGATGCTATCAACATCTGATAGGTAATTTGGTATAGAATTCAAAAACATGCCCTATAATAAATTGATCTATAATATAACCTTCTAGAAAAATTTGATTCTTGATGTAACTTGTCAAAATATTCTTATATTGTTCAATGTTTTAAATCCATATATAATAACAAGACCACATAGTTATACCTATCAAACCAAGTAAACCATTTGGTGGACTATATATCAAAAAATTATGGTGGGAATAACATCTCTAATTCACATAATATGACTTTCATCTCCTTATTCGTGATTGGAAACTTCTTTGGGTCTATAAATTTACTATACATGGATTTTAAAAAGAAGTAGATTTTGGTTCATGTTTGTCATAAAATTTTTGGATAAATGAAACTCAAACCAATGAGAATCAAATATTGCATCAAAACATAAAAATCATGTGATTTTAGACCATATAACTTTAAACTAGTCATTTTCATGGAATTATTGATATTTTATGAATACCAATTTGTAACTTTTACACAATTAAGGAAATTAAAAAATTGAAATCTTTCTTGTAAGGATAGAGTGTTGGGTACTGGAGGAAGAAAATTATGTCTTTCACCCTTCACAGGTGCCCAATCTTCCCGTTTCCCCATGTCATTCATGTCCAACCTAGCCTTGATGTCATATTTGTTTTCTTAGGAATGTTTAGAAACATGTAAATAACACTATTAAATAATTTTTTTCCATATGAATGACATCAATAAAATGTCTAATGTATTAACATTCTAGTATGGTTATTCAAAGAAAATTTATCTCTTTTTCAAAAATGATTTTATAAGGTTTTCTAAAGAGGGTATACTAAAAATAATATCAATATATTTTACTTTATAAAATATCTGATAACCCATTAGTGGAGATATTTTTGAACCATGTTCTAAATTCATATCGAATTATGTTATCTAGGATCAGTATTTATGTCATCAAGGTAAAAAATGATGATGTCTAAAAAACACAGTCTTCAAGGAATATTTCAATCCAATTGAGTGTATACATTATTCAAAAATGGGACACCCCAACATTCATTTAATTCTATAGTATAAAAAATTTACATAAGTAGTAATGTCCTTTATTTCCCCATACAACATGGATCTGAATGTGAATTCCTCACTTTTATAAGCATTATACAATCTCACACTTTTTTCCCACATCAATTTCACATATTCGATCAATGGTTCCAAATAGATATCAATATAATTACTTGTTTTTGTGTCCCTATATAATCATACACAACATAATGTATTTTCACTTCATGCTTAATCATAGTAGAAAGTGACAATTTACCAATATAACTGGCCATGTACATTAATTCCTACTCTATAAACCAAAATTAATTTTTTCCATCTATAGATTAAGTAAGATGGAATTATCTCAAATCATTTAAAAATTCAAGATACTTATAAACAATTTTCTTTAAATGAGGAGATTATGTTGGATAATATAGTTTCTCGTCTTCAATTCTTCTATCTGTGTTCCATTTAAACTATCTCACAATTATCTAACATTCATATAGTTCTCTAAATCATGGAATGATAGGAAAACACCATAAATATTTCAAAGTACCTGATTCATATTTCTTATATCAATTCACGTAACACCTTTATATTTTTTTTACTGATTCATAGTCCTTATGAAAATATATTCAATAATTTTTATATACATGTATTTTTTCATAGATCACACCCATTGAATGCGGCATTCGTTTAGCATCATATATTTGATAAGTAAGCTCATTTTCTTCTAGTATCATATAATTTAGGAGATCAAGTAGTTTTGTAAAGTTGGATTCTCTCCATCTACTGCCATGTTTAAAATTATATAACTTCTATAATTTCCCTTGATTCAGCACTCTCTTATATGGCTAGAAAGGGTTGGTTATGTAACCTCAAGAAAGCCTCCCTATATGCCGAATACTATGGACTAGTATTGGGGGTGTGATCAATATATTAGGGAGACTGTACCCCCTAGTAATGGGTTACAATACAGTATAAATAAATAGTATAAATAAATATCATAGTATTGGAAACATTTGAGAAACAAAATATAATTTAGCTGGAAAGTAATGGAGAAATAAATAAACAAAGAATGATGAATCATGTTGTTATAGGATGACATGTATCTAAATGTTAAACTGAAAAAAATACAAAAAAAAAGAATCAGATGGCAAAATATAATATAAAAATACCCCAGTCTCAAACCTCATGTCAGGCCCATCTCCAAACTCTAACCTAACTAGTTATCAAAAAATCAGATATAAGGTCCCTTTCCCTTGTCTAAACCTACCTTCATATAATCTTCTTGGATACCAAAATGTGTCCTGAGTAGGGTGTGAGTAAAAATAAATAGGTCAACACCACCATGTCTAAACAAAAATGTTATGATAATAATAGTATGTAATAAAGTGATAAACATTTATATTAATTAATAAATTAATACAATACATAACTCAACATACTTTGGAACCATTCTAGAAAATCTCTAATCATGTAGAACACTATGCCAACCAATTACCATAAATCCATGGTAAAAATAACACAAACCTAGGCCAAACCTGCTATATAATCATTTCAACATTGATCTGGGATGAGTCCACTAAATATAAGCATTATAGTATGGGTCTCAGCATAACCCACTCAAAATAATCATTACAAAATGGGACTAGGAATAGCCCACTCAATATAATCATTACATCAATAGATTGGTAAAAGCCTACTCAATATGAGCATTACAGTATAGGATTAGACAGATCCTGTGAAATATAAGCATTATAGAATGGTACTGGAAAGAGCCCACTCAGTATAACAATTACAGCATGGGACTGGGAAAATCCCACTAAATATATGCATTACAACATGGGACTGGGTTGAGTCATCTCAGTATAAGAATTACAATATGATTAACAACACATGTCCAAGACACAAGGATATCACAATATCATATCATGTGGATCAATGGTTAATTTTTCAAATTACCATTTACCTTTTAATTACACATTCCTTTTATAAATCTGGTCTTAAACCATTAACATTCGAACCATTTTAATAAAAAAATCAATTTCCATGGTGAATCTATATCATGGAGTCAACTGATATCACATGTCATGTTAAAGAAACTTTAATCCATTAGCCAAACCATATATAAATTCAAGGGTTATCTCACCCAACAAGTATCCATAAGATAGGTCACTATCAATTGAATCAAAGGGATCCAACCAATTTTAATTCATTATTCTACCATTATTCATTCAATGGATTAATATAGAATTTCAGTCAGCACAATAACAATATTTCACATACTTAGAAATTAAACAGACCATAGGGTTAGGTTCTACACCCCCTACCTTTATTTGGAGATCAATGCAGTGCTTTGAATAGAAATATCGAATAAAGATAAAGGCCCTGAATATTTCAACAAGAACAAGGGATCAAAAACCAAAACACAACATCTATAGGTGAAGAAATTTCCCTATAATGGCTGGGATTCACCTACGTATTGAGAGGAAGTGTTTCACAAATCATGGAATAAAAAAATCATATGCACAAAAGTCTTAAAAATATTGCTCCTGAGAAATACACAGCATGTAACCCTTTCACATCATGTATTTCTTAATTTATGAGATACACTAAAAAACATGTCAACTCAATTTAATATTAATCCAAATAAATATTTACATGATGTGAATTAGGTTCACAGTGTCTAAACAATTCACATCATGAACCAGTTCTCGACCAATGTTTGGCCAAAGTTACACAACATGTAACCAATAAATGGTGTGTAATTTTATACCAAATATTTTTCATCCCAACTTCTATAAAAGAGCCTAAACCATGTATGAATTCTATCAAATTCATGGGAAACCCTTGTAATACCCTTTACCACATTTATACCCATAATCCATTAATTTAAACAAACATACATCCCTAAAATTTAGGTTATTTTCCCCAAAAAAGGCTCCCTATATCTGAACTAGACTCAACCACCAAGGTTTAAAGATAAAAGAAAATCCATCGAAAGAAGTTAAAATGAAAAACCCAAAGAGAAATTCACCTAGAAAGGATAGGATCTTACAAACTTCCCACCATATAACACTGCATTCTCAAGCTACTCCAACCATCACTATGGGGTCTCGATGAACAATTCCAGTCATTATGCTCGCATATCAGACTCCCTATCCTAGGTATCCTTCTAAACACACCCATGCTTCCACTACACTTGATCTAAAATAATAATAATCCCAATAGATACTTCTCACTATTGTCCACAATCTATATCATATTATCTTCAAAGCACACATCAATACATAGCTCTATTTCCTTGACATCTATCATATGATAAGGTTTAATATAATATATCCAAATATGTGACACATGAAACACATCGTGCATGGAACAATAGTGTTGTGGAATAGATAATTAGTACACCACTAGACCAACTCTATCCACTATCTTGAATGGAATAATGAAATTGGGTTCTAGACTTTGTTGTTTCCGCGTGTGGCATTTCCCCAACCTAGGTGACACCTAAAGGAAAACACGGTGACTAACCTCAAACTATATAGGTTATCTCTCATGGATACCATAAGATTTATTTCTACTTTTTCAGTCACAAACCACCTCCTATTCAACTAAACCTACTCATATGTCTCCTATATGAGATTAATCCCTATAAGAGCTAACTCACCTACATGTAACCAATAAAGAGGTGAATGACATGACCAACCATAAAAATCCTCTAAAGGTTCCATTTTGATTGATTCTTGGAATATATTATTACATAAAAAGTCTATGATTTCTATATTCTACTCCCATTAACCACCAAAATCAAAAAAATAGGCACATAACATATCTTCTAGAACCTAAATAATCCATTGATATTGACCATCAATTTGAGGTTGATATTTCATACTCAAAATAACATGTGATCCTAGAGCCTTATAAAGACTCTTTTAGCTCCATGACATGAAATGTGGATCTCTATCATAAATTATACTCCTCAAAATACCATAAAACCAATCTATCTTTTTAATGTAAAGACTACGTAGATCATCCACTACGAATTTCACCATAATAAGAAAGATGTCATCTACCTTCATAAATTGATCCATGATCACCCTTATTGCAATGTTCTTATAGGTTTTCTATGGTAATACAGTCACAAAATCTATAGTGATATTATCCAATTTCCACTCAAGAATGGGAGGAGGATATAAAATACAAATAGGAATATGATTCTTAGATTTCACTTTCTAATATGTGAAACATTTCTACAAAAATCTCACTACCTCCTTCTTCATTAATGGCCATAAAAATGTCTATGGATATCACGATGCATATTTTTAAAACCAAGATGTATCTCCCATCTAAAAGCATGAAACGTTCTCATAAGTTCCTCAATCAAGATCATAATAACCCATACTTATACATGAAAAATAATATACTTTTTTTCTACCAAGAGACCATCCTGATGGTTTCTCACCACCATATAAGATGTCTCTCGTATCTTTGACCTTTGGATCAGATAACTGTTGTGTCTTGATCTAGTCCAAAAGAATGGGTATAACAGATGTTGAAGTCAGATATACTCATCTCTGGGAAACTTAAGCTTCTAGATGCATGTCTACAAAGATTTTTATCATCCACTACTCATCAAAAGACTTCTGCACTTCCTTTTTTCTAAATATTTTGGCTCAAGGAATCAACAATGAATTTCCCTTACATTATGTATAAGACAAATCAAAGTTAAAAGAGTGTAGATACTCAACTCATATCCTCTTACAAAGGTATATGTATCATTAAGAAAAGATATACTTGAGGAACTTATAGTCTGTGTAAACCAAAAACATATCACTCATGAGAAAATTCCTCCAACATCTTAGGGAATTTACCACCATTTATAACTCCATATTGTGATTAGGGTAATTCCTCTCATCCGCTCTCAATTGTCTGGAGTCATAATAAACCACTCAATCCTCCTCCATCAAAACTACTCCAAGTCAAACTCCATATGAATCAAGGAACATGTTATAATATTTTCTTATCATAAGTAAAGTGAGGATAGTTTTTGAGGTCATCCTACCTTTATTCTCCTAAAAATATCTCTCACAATCATTCAACCAAAAAAATTCACTTGTTTCTTGGTCAACCCAGATGTTGTTACTGCCAAACAATAGAAGTATTGGATAAAGCATTGATAATTACCTGCTAAGCCCAAACAAAAATATGAATATCAAAGAAAATCTTGGGTCTCCCCCAAAATACCATGGCTAAAAAAAATTTGGGTCCACTAAAACTCTTGCATCTGAGATTACATAGTCCAAGAAGTTCACTTTATCAATCTATAAATTTCATTTGGTTAGATTAGATTAAATATGTTTCTCTATGAATTTACTCAAGGTGATTTCAATATATTGAAAATGATCTCTTACTAACTGAGAGTATATTAATATTCCATTTAAAATTTACACCACAAAATAGTCTTTAAAATGATTAAATATTCGATTCATCGAGGCCATGAATACCATTGGTGCATTTTTCAAAACAAATGGCATCACTAAAAACACATACAAGTCAAACCTTATCCTAAAAGTAATCTGAATTATGTATGAAGGTCTCACCCTCAACTTTTGATACCTTGATCTCAAGTCAATATTAGATAAAATCCTAGAACCTATCAGATAATCAAATAGATCATCAATTCACTGAAGGGGATACCAGTTCTTGATTGTCATCTAGTTCAATCTATGATAATCTACACATAATTGAAAAGTCTCATTATCTTTCTTGGAGAAAATAACATCATAATACTATAGAGACCTACTAGGATGTATGAAACCATTATCTTTTAGATCATTCAATAAAACTTTTGACTCTTGAATCCCTTATGGTGCCATCTTATAGGGAATAATAGAAACATATTCTTCTACGGGAACCAACTTGATCGTGAAATAAATCTATCACTCGAGTGTTAATCCATAAAACTCATTAAGAAAGACTTATTTAAAATATTCTACCATTAGAGGAAAATAATCCTACTTTATTCCACTATCATCAATAATGAGACTTGGTATTTGAGCGGTAATACAATCCAATTTTCACTGAATTGGTCTTACATTACCAGCATGAATATCCCACTCACCATGATGAGAATAGCTACCTTCCTTTAGATATTTAAATGTAAATCTCCTCTGATAATAGAAAATATGATACTGGTATAGAAATATTCTATCCATACTTAGAATTAAATCTAAAACTCTCATTTATATCATGAACGATTACCAAAAGAAATAGTAGCCACCAATCTCTAGAGAAAACGCCTTGAAATGTTTGATATTCTCTAATCGCAGTCTAAAATGGTGTGTCAATAGTCAGAACACCATCCAAGATTTCCACATCCAAGCCCATACCATTTTTTAAATGATTATATATAAAGGAATTTGATTTTCTAGTATCAAACAAAATGCAAGAAAGGGTATATGGTACATGAATCGTACCTTTGACAGTAGAAGTTCATGCATCCAAAATAGGTGGAGTAGTCTACATAACTTTTTGCTGACTAGATCATCCTCCCAATGCTCCAATCTAACTCCCCTAATATATTCCCTCCACATGAAATAACTGTTATTTTCCTGAGGTACCATGTTCACTGCCTCAACCTGAATGTCTAGTGGAACTCCATATACTTATCTAATGAGAAGTAGTTGAGTCCTTCCCAAAATCCAATAATTTTCCTCACCCCTACCAATACTATACTACTAAATGAACCTATAAAACCACTATAGGTCGCCCATCCTTCTTCATGAAATACACTCCAAATATGGATATAGATACTGAAGTCGATTGTGGCACAACTTGCAACATTGAAAACACTATAATGGAAAATAATCCTAAGATGGGTTCCCACTACCCTAACTTCCCTTCCCACTATTTCTTTTTTTTAACTATCATAATGGTGATTCTTATAACTAGAATAAGATATCTTAGATCTCCCTATGGAAAAGTCATAGTCGCTGCTTGGGGCCTCTCTCATATTATCTACTATGATGTGTTCTTGATTCATCATATCTTAAAAGTATCTCAAACAAAAGACAATCACCTATGACTAGATCTTATATCAAAACCCATACTAAAAACCTCTCCCCCAGGAGATCTCATTGGCTGCTAAAGATGGAACAAAGCATTGCATGTCGGTGAAGTATCCAACATAGTCCAGTAATGGTATTCCCTCCAGCGTTAGGTGATTGAACTCATGATCCTTCTTGACCCTCAACATATTGGGATAGAAGTGTTGTAGGAAATTCATCTCTAAGTCCTTACAAGATAGATCCTCTTACTACCTATCCTGGTCCAATATATCCCACTAATTCCTAGATGGACTTTGAAACATATATGTAGAAAGATTCACCCACCTATCTATGTGTGTCTCAAGATGCTTGAATAAAATTTGTACTAAATCGGTCGAGACTTCATCTACCTGGGGGTGTCCCTCCCCATTAAACATAGGCAGATGTTGTAGCTGGGAATCTCTTTTCAGCTAAAATATCAAAGGCACGATACAAAAATTATCCCTTTCTAGGGATCGCATGACCCTCGGGAAGAATTCATGAAGCTAAACATTTATATGATCCCAATGAGATACAAAAATATATGGAATATCTATGTTAGAAGTGTTATAATTTAAAATATCTTGATTCTCAACTCAAAGATTATGAGGAGGAATTTTCTCTAAAAGATGGTTGCACTCCTTAGAACACTGGGTAAAAACAATGTCAAACTCAATAGGTGAAAACAATAGAGAAACACTTCACATGGTCTCTCTGAAAATTTTTTACTAGTGTTTTACCATGGAATATCAGTCCTTTTCATTTAATTTATTAGATATAATAGGTATCTCATTTCATAGATCATCAAGAAAAATATATCACATGCAATAAATATATTTTTATCATGAACAATGCATGTTAATATATATACCTATGTGCCTATCATATTGCATTCTTGTTCATATCATGAAAAACAGATCTGTGAGTATAAATCTCAATAAACAATAAAATTTCACAACATGTGAGTCACCCAAGGTGAAATAACACCAACTATAAAAAAGATAATATCATGAACAACAATCTCATCCCTATGAACTAATATTTTCTCATGTACATGGGTAAGCTGGTCCCATGAACAAGCTCATTACCAAGTCTTGAAAGATACTATTCTCCTTTTTATCTTTCCCAAATAGTAAATCAATAGAAAAGTAAAAGATACACTGATGAAACCACTTTATAACATCCCCTGGTTCGGAATTCTCTTACATGGCTAGAAAGGGTTGGTTATAGGACCTCAAGCATGTATCTTTGCATGCCAGTGGATACCAACTAGTAGTGGGGGTGGGATCAATATAGTTGGGAGACTATAACACCTATATATAGTTAAAATACCGTGTAAATAAACAATATAAATAAATATCAAAGTAAACATAGCGGGAAAAAAATATCATACAACTGGAAGGTAATAGAGAAATAAATAAACCAATAATGATGAATCATGAAATGAAATGATGAGATGTATCTAAAAGTAAATCTGAAAATAGTACAAATAAAAAATGAGGTTTCAAAATATAATATCAAAAGACCCCATCCTAAACCCCATGTTGGACCCATCGCTAAAATCCAGTCGATCCAACAAACAAAAAATTAGCAGTAAGGTCCCTCTCCCTTATCTAAACCTGCATCCATGTAATCTACTCGGGTACCAAATAGTAGACTGAGTAGGGTGTGAGTAAAACTAAGTTGGTCAACACCATTGTGTCTAAAAAACCAGTATGATAACAAGTGTATTCAATAAAGTGATAAATAGGTGTATTAATTAATCAACAAATGTAATAAATAAATCAACCTTCTTCGATGCCATGATAGAATGTCATTGAGCATATAGCACAACCATGCAAACCAATAACCTTAATTCTATGGAAAAAATCACACAAAACCATGCCAATCCTACCATATAAGCATTTCAACATTGTATTGGGAAGATCCCACTCAATATAAGCATTACAGCATGGGACTGGATGGAGCCCGATCAATATAAGAATTAAAGCATGAGACTGGACAAAGCCCACTCAATGTAATAATTGCAACATGGGACTGGGTAGAGCCTTCTCAATATAATCATTACAGCATAGGACTAGGTAGATCTCTCTCAATATAATCATTACAACATGAGACTAGAAAAATCCTGATCAATATAATCATTACAACATGGGATTATGAAGAGAACACTCAATATATGCATCACAACATGAATCACAACACATGTCATAGAAAAAATTATATCACAATATCATATCATGTGGCTGAAATGTTAATTCTATAAATTACCATTTAACTTTAAATTACACATTCCATTTATCAATTTGGTATTAAATCATTGACATTCCATCTATTTACATAATCAAATCCATTTCCACAGTGAATCTATATCAAGAAATAACCTAAGATCTCAATTCATGATAAATGAATTTTAATAAATTATCCAATCCATATATAAATTCAAGGGCTCACTCACCCAATGGGTAGCCATAATCCATGTCACTATTAATTGAATTCAAGAGATCCACAAAATTCAATTCGTGATTTTACCATTATTCATTCAATTGATTAATATGCACGTTCAGTTGAATTTTTTTTAATATTTATCATACTTAAACAAAATAGACTATAGGGTTGGGTTTTATACCCCCTAAATTTATATGGAAATCAATGAAACATTTCCAACAGAATACACCTACACGGATGAAGGAACAGAAGATAGAAAGAAGAATTGCGGATAAAATTGAAAACTGCAATGTCTGTAGGTGATGAAATCACCTCAGAATTGTTGGGAGTCTCTTAGGACTAGAAAGGAGGGGATTCACAAATGTTAGATTGAAATAAATCATAAGCATGGTAGGCTTAAAATGGCTACTCATGAGAAATACATGGCATGGAACACTTTCAAATTATTTATTTCTTGATTAATGAGATATACCAAAAAACCCATCACCTCAGGTTAATATTTATCATCCTTTATATTTACACAACATGAATTAGGTTCATGAAATTTAATCACTTCATGTCATGAACCATTTCATGGCCTGTGTTTGCTGGAAGTTACACATCATGTAACCTATACACATTGTGTAATTATCCAATGAATAGTTTTTAGCCCAACTTCTATGAAAGAGCCCAAACCACCTCCAAAGTATTCCAAATCCATGGGAAACCTACATAAGTCCATTTAACACATTTATACCCAGACTCCATTAACTGAAAGAAACATACATCCCTGAACATTATGTTATTTTAACTGAAAGCAGTTTCCCATATCCAAACAAGACTCAACCACAAATATTTAAAGACAAAAGAGAATTCAATGAAAGATGTTTAACAAAAAACTCAAAGGGGAACGTAGCTAGAAAATATGGGATCTTACTACTTCGATACAGCTCAAAATATTGTATATTTAGTACAACCAGTATAAAATGGATTTGTATAAATGGGATGGACTGATAAAGTGAACTAGAAAATATATCCAAATATTGATGACTTTAAGAAATATAATGATGGTTGGAATGAATTCATGTGGGGGAAAGAGCAAGAACACATTGAAAAAAAAGTCCCACTTGCTAATTGTAATCAAGGATGAAATGAATACAAACATTCTAATGTTATAAATATATTTACCACATAAATATATATAATAGATATAATATTTAATGGTCATGATTTTGAATTCAAATATTTTATTAGATTTATTATAGGCCATAAATAGAATTTAAAGAACTTTATAAAATTTGAATAGTGATTTGAAATTTAAAAAAAAATCTCTATAAAATTTCCAATTTAGGGATAATGATAATCCTCAATCTATTTAATGAACCCAATTGAGAAGATTTCATTGAGTGGGTGTGCATGCTTTAATATTATAATTGACACCCTATGTTCAATGCTTACCTTATCTAAATATATATCTATATTATCATTAGTAGAATATATGATTTCTCTATTGAGATTTAATTATTCCAATCACCATATTAGCTTATTGGATCATCTATAAACCTATCCCAAAAAAAAATCCACTAAAAATATATGGATTTTTCTACTTTGGTAATAGATACAATGAAAAATGAGGTAAAATGAAAGGTTTTTTATTGAGTATATGTTTGAAAAATTCATTACCATAATTTGATTTGATAATGAATTCAGTGAATAGGAAAATTTCACCCAAGATATATGAAACTCATTACAATATCATCATGTGATTATATACATTTTTAAGAGAATCAATAGTTTTTACTAATGAAAATTATTCACATTGATATGTCTAAAATTAATGAAATTAATTTCATGGTTTTAGAAAAGCAATTGGATGTATGTTGAGGGAAACCATTTATAAGTTAATGTTAACATGTATCAAACAATGTTTTAAAAATATTTAGTAGTGTTAGGGAAGATAAATCTTATATGTACATATATAAAAAAATTAAGTGAATGTAAAAGAATAAATATCCTAATTAAAATAAATAAATTCTTTAAAATTTATTATAGGAATTCTGTGTTTCATTGAAGGGGGACACTAATATAGTGAAAATAAATGATATCCATATATTAGGCATATTTATTGGACTGATGCATTATTGAAATAATCCCAAGGTATTGATTTTAAGTGTTTCATTATTCTAAAATGATTTTATACCAATATTTATATATATTTGGGGTAGTTTGTATCTTATTTATTCTACAGAACTTGATAAGGGAAGAGAAAAGAAAAAAAATGCACCAAATTGTAAATTAGAATTGTTGATAGTGGAAATATAATTTAATCCCTACAAATCATCTCATTTACCCCAGAATCATCCCTACCAAATGACCTATAAGAAAATGATATCATAGGTGGTTATGTGTAGTGTTTCTAGGTATGCATGAGGGAGGTAACGCACATTTAATAATTTATAAAAACACTATTAAATGAGATAGAAGTAGAAATAATAACATGGCTTAGGTTTTGAGAAGATGGATTCATCTGAGAAGGTCTATGGGGAGAGGCGGCAGAGGTAGACTTCCAAGAGAGCACGAATGGCGCAAGAGAACCGTGTTCGATTAGGGATAAATTTATAAGATCGAAAGGGGTTTTATTAGCACCTTTTAAAATAGCTCTGATAAAGATTTGTTTTATCAACGCTAAAATAATAAACACTGATAAAACCTCTCTTTATCATCGCTTTTTAGTGTTGATAAAGATATATCATTATCAGTTCTAAAAAAGAGCTGATAAAGACCTATATTTATCAGCACTAGAATATTTGTCCAGATAAATATAGTCTTTATCAATGTTATATATTATAGTGCTGATAAAGACCAATCATTATTAGCACTAAAAAGGCACTGATAAAAACCTATATAATTAATATCTAATAATATAATTAATATAATTAGAAAATTTAAATGTATATGATTATAAATAAATATAAATGTATACAATTATCAATAAATATTTATATAATTATAAATATATTTAAAGAATTGTAAATATGAATTTATAAGTATAACTATAAATATATATAAATATATATAATCATAAAAAATAATTATTTATATAATTATAAATATATTAAAACAATTATAAATATATATTTATAAATATAATTATAGACATATATTTATATAAGTAATTATAAATAAATATGCTTGTAAATATATTTATAAATATTTGTATATAATTATAAATATATTTTCATAATTATATATATATATTGATATATAAATATATATAATTATAAATATAATGAATATATTTATTATTTAAAAATATTTATTATAATTTTAAAATTATTAATTTATAATTATATAAATATTTTTTAAAGAAATATATATATATATATATATATATATTTGTATCAATTAATAATTATAAATATATAATTTTATAATTATAGTAAATATACATTTATATATATATATATATATATATTTAAAAAATCTATAAATAAAATTTTAACATTATTAATTAATATATAATCATAAATGACTATATGTTAAAAAAGATCGAAATTGAATTATTAAAAAGGAATAGATTTTAAAAATATTTTAAAAATAGAAAAGTTTGGTAATTATACAAATTATCAAAAAAACAATATGGATATATATTGAAATAAATATGAATACATATTGAAAACATTAAAACATAGTAAATAAATATATATAAATAAATATTAGAAAAATATTAAATTCTAAAAAATAATATTAATAAATATTAAAAACAAATAAATAATATTAAATGAAATGGTATTAAAATTTGATAAACAAAATATAGTGATTAAAAACATAATATATAAAATATATTATGTCACTAAATGAAATTCTAAAATGAATATTAAAATTTCAATAAATTACATAAATATTATGTGTGTGTGTTTCTATATAAGATGAAATTAATTATGTAAATTTGTGGGTTAAATTAATGTGTGTGTATGTGTGTGTGTACACAACACAAGATTGGTATATGTTAAATTGAACATTGACATTATATAATATGCAATATCTATTAATGAAATAAATACTAATAAGAATGAATAAATTTAAAAAAATAAATAAGTGTTATTAGTTATATAGATTATTTAAAAAATAAAAAATTAATATTTATAAATACATATATTAAAATAAAAAAGAATACATATTAATTAAATAAATTGGAACATTATTAAAAAATTAAATGTTAATGAATAAAAATGTATAAATAAGTATTAAAAATGGATATAATTAAAAAAAAATTGAACAATGAAAAATTGAAAATGGATAAATTAAAAAAAATATTAAAAAAATTAATATTTGCAATAAATAAATTGTATTAAAAATGAATAAATTCATAGAAATATTAAAAAGTAATAAATAATATATATTCAATAAAAATATAAAAAAAATATTAAAATTTACTATTTAGAAACATAATATATATTAAATACATTATTTTAACAAATATAATTCTACAATAATTATTAAAAATTAAATAAATTACAAAAAATATTTTTTTTTTGTGAATTCTATTTATAAATGAATTAATTATAGAAATACCACATGACCATCTCTCTATGATTCCCGACTACATCAAAATACGTATTCCACTTTCTCATCCCAGATACTGATTCATCCTCCTCCCTATAATTACCAACTCTCACAATCCATATTTCTCTTTCTCGTCCCTGATACCAATTGAGTCTCCACTAAATCCACATACTCCAAACTCATCTCCTCCAAATATTCTTCCTATGTCTCCACCAAACCCTTCTCATCCAAACCCTTCTCCTACAATCCTACCTCCTCCAAACTCATCTCTTCTTCTGCTAAGGTCTCCTCCTCGGCCTCTTCCTCTGCTTAGGTCTCTTCCTCCACTACGATCTCCACCTCTAACTTCCCACATTCATCTACTTCTATCTTCTCCCATAGATGATCCCCCTTTCTTAAGGTTTCTCTCCTTGCCTTACAGGTAATATCTTTTGGTTTTTTACTTCAATGTTCAATTTAGGTCTCACATTTTACCATATCTCAAATTGGTGGTTGAATTTGTTCTAATATTTACTTCCAACTCCATTTTTAGATGCTTTTTTGGGGGATTTATGTATAACCTCCTAGATAATTCCATGACATACATTTAAGATAGAATTATCTGAATGATCTCTTTTGATGTGCTTATTGGTCTGTATCAGGTAAATCCATCTAATTCTTTTGTCACATTCTCTAGAATGGTAGGATGAAAATTTTCTGAATTTGTATCTCCAAAGGCTTGATGATATCCTCTATTATCCTGAGATTGAAGGGGGTGATTAGAATACCTCGCATCCTTTCCTTCCAAATCATTTCATCCATGCATTTGAATGTGTTTGGATCTTCAAAAACTTTGTCAACAATACATCCTTTGTTTGGACCTGCAAATTTTATATGAATTATGAATTATGTATTATTATTTACAGTTATGAAGATAAAATTTAAAAAATTATAATTTCATAATTTTTTTTGTTATTAGAAATAAAATATATGATTTTATTTCAATTTATACATTATGTTGTGCAGTTTTATAAATAATATTTTATACACTATACATTACATAATATTATAAATTTATTTTTTAAGATATTATTTTAATTTATACACTATGTGTGCAGTTTTATAAATACTATTTTATGCACTAATATTATAAATTTTCTTTTATCATTTTCCATACATTATTTTTTATTTTGTAATCTATCTTCTTTTTTTAAATTTTCAAACTATAAATTCATTTAAAAAATTTCTATTCATAATAAAAATTGGAATTTTTTATAAAAAATACATTTCATATTGAATACAAATGTGGACTTTAATTATTTATGTACTAGACATTAACTATTATATGTACAATCACGTGAGGTGTGATATTCATCCACAGTGGTCATAAAAAAATTGATCTAGCGATACATTTATGTTATGTAATTATATGAAAAAAAAGTACTACTTGAATTTAAAATTATCTTATATAAATTATATTTTTTTATTCTAGGCATAATATTGATTTGTAATTAAAAAATTCAGATGTTCTAAAATCATTCATACATAAAGGTGATATCATGAACTTTGGGTATTTTCATATTATTATAGAACTGATTTCACCAATATTGCAGCTTAAAGGTACCATTATTAAATTTCATGTATTTTTTATAAATTTTTCTTGATGTAGTGAAATGATGACAATTTTGTATATCACTTATTTTGTTTCACTATAAAACAAAAAATTAGTTGTGAAATTTCATTATAAAACATTATTTTTATTCATTAACAAATATGAATACATGCACAGTAGATACTTGTTTTTACAAAAATAAAAAATCTATTTATTCATTATGCAATACAAAAATTGTATTAGTGACCTTAAATCATAAAAATATTCAAATTTTCCAAGTCTAAATCATGTATAGTAATGTAATCATATAGTAGTAACCTTCAAGATTATAGGTATTGTAATATTATTCTTTTAATTTTTTTGAAATTATTATTATTTTTTTATTTACTTGTTTAAACCACATCTAAATGTGTTTCACATTTTAATTTGATCTTCATGTTTTTTAATTACTACAAGTCTAAATGCTAATACTGTACATATTGATAAAAGTTTTAATTGTTTTGTAAATAAATTTTTTTCCCATATATATTCATTTTCTATTATACACCTCATCAAACCTAATTTTATTATCCTCTCCATTAAATGTCTTTATAAGTAGAAAATCCAATTAGATTTTTTTCTTTCTATATTTTAGGATGTTTTGGTTATCATCCATGTATTTTTAATAATATATTTTTTAAGAATTTTTATTAGTTTGAAAAAATATGCTAGTGAAATACCTTAATACTCCATTGGATAAGGTTATGTCTCTATCTCCCTCTCATAAATTGAAACTATCATAGTTTATTCATCCAAATATATTATGTTGGGATTATTTAATGATTTTAAATAATAATAAATCGATAAGATCCCAATAGGATAAAGGGATTATATATTCAACAATTTATTACTGCCATTATAAGTCAACCTTCAATGGTTGAGCAGGTGTGTGGTTCACTCTCTTACTAATCAGTCATTACATGAGATTTTTTTTCAAAATATGACGTCATTATCCTATGATAGGGTAGAGGTTTATACTTCTCATGCTATTTGTCTAAGAATTAAAATTTGTTTTGGGAAAGGCAGTAGATAATCATTTCGTGTGGAAATCACGTTAGGCATTTCATGAATTATATAAGATGTTCAGAGATAAATGGTGTAATTATTATCTTTCATGTTATTTTTATCTCACTTCTTCTCTTATAATAATTTTAAAAAACATTTATTTATTAATGAATTATTTAGTTTGGAATTTTTATATCATGTTTCTTTGAATTCACATGTGATTAGATAAGGGTAGCCACTTGACATCTCATGAGGTGGAGTTGTGCTGAATTTTATTTCTTTTATTGGATTTTTGTAGTTAGAGGATTGTTAAATTATTCTCTTGCACATTATATTTAGCTATTGTTGTTTTTTAATTAAAAATTTGGGGGCATCATTTTTATGGAGTGTAGTTCGAAATATATACTGATCATAAAAGTTTTAAGTATATATTCACTAAAAATAGTTGAACATGCGATAGAGAAGATGGTTTTAACTAATAAAAGATTTTTATTGGATGATTAATTACCATCCAGAAAAAGAAAACAAAGTGGTTTATGCTTTGAGTTGAAAATGAAATGTTACATTAACCATGTTAAATTTAGAACATGACCCTTTGATTAATTATTTGATTAATTTTGTCCTAGAAGTTGTGTATATATGGACGTCCTATATTTTGTTTCACATTTTAGTACATTTGACTTTGTTATAAATAATTAAGAGAGATTAGAATGTGGATCAATATTTAAAATAAAATATAGAATCTATTAAGAAGGGTAAGTTTCTTGATTTTAATATTGATGAAGTAGGTGTTTTATGATTTGTAAAAAGATTATGTGTGCCTTGTGATTCACAATTTTTGAAATAGTTTTTAGTTGAAGCTCATAGTTTTTTATTTTCCATTCATTTGTGCAGTACTAATATTTATAGGGACCTTCAAGAGCATTACTGGTGGGGTGGAATGAAAAGAAACATCACTGATTTTACCATGAAGTGTTTGACTTGTCAATAGGTTAAAGCAAAATGATAGTTGTTTAAGGGGATGCTTCAACATTTTCTAGTACCAAAATGGAATAGAAAAATATATCAAAGGATTTTTTGGTTGGATTTCCAAATACTTATCAAGGTAATAATTTGATATGGGTTATTGTTGATCGATTAAATAAATCTGCACATTTCATTACCATATGATATATAATTTCTTTAGAGAAGCATTATATACAATATCTAAAGAAAATTATCATGTTATATGGAGTGCCTCTCTCTATTTTATCATACTTTTATCCTAGATTCACATCCAATATTTTGAAAGGAATTCAAAATTTGTTGAGTACTGAATTTAATTTTATTATAACTTTTTATCCTCAATCCAATGGACAGTTTGAGAGGATGATTTAAACCTTGGAATATATGCTTTATTATTTATAAATGGATTAATAGGGAAGTTGGGATCGACATATTTCTTTGGATGATAGCTCTTATAGTAATAGTTTTCATTATATTATATAAATGGCACCATTTGAGGCATTTCATGGAAAGTGGAGTAAGACACCAACGTTTTGGGATGATAAAGGAGAAAGGAAGTTTATGTGACTATAGTTGATAACGAAAACGGTTGAGAAATTTTAGTTGATTCGGTGATGCATGAGGATATATTATATAATGTAGAAAATTTATGTGGATAACTGAAGTTAATATCTTTATTTTAAGGTAGGTGATCATGTATTTCTCAAAGTTTCTCTATGAAAGAGTGTGATGTGTTTTGGTAAGAAGTTGAAGTTGAGTCAACGGTTCATTGGACCATATAAAATATGGGAGAAAGTTGGATCAGTTACCTAAAAGGTATATTTTCCTATGATTTTATCCTAGGTACATAATGTATTTCATGTTTCAATGTTAAGGAAGTATGTACCAGATTCATCTCATGTTTTGAGCCCTAAATAATTTTACTTGGAAGAGAATTTTTCTTATATGGAGCATCTAGTTCAGGTTCTTGACCATAGAGAGAAAGTTTTGTGGAATAAGGTGATTCACCAAGTTAAGGTTTTATGGAAAAACCACATGGTAGAAGAGGAAACATGAGAATCTAAAAATTCAATGAGGGGAACATATCTGCATTTATTTAATAAGTTAATAAGATTGTGAGATGAAATTTTAAAAGGAGGGGAAGGATGTAACAACATAGGTAAGGATACAATAACAATTTTTCATTTTTATTAACATTTATGAATTAGATAGTAATTTTAAATCAAATGGGCTGAATTTTCCAATATCATACATAACATGAAACAATCAGTTTCTATGAAATCTTTCATTTCATTCAAGACTGAGTTATACCAAACAATAATATATTGTTAATATTATTATTTAATATGGAAGTTTTACAGCCTTTTAATGGTGAACTTATTTTAGATATAATTTTGAAACATTTTTAATTTTAATTTGAAAAAATAAACTTTATTTTTGAAATAGGAAAATCAAAATTTACTTTGGGTGAATTTTTGGAATTTTTATGAGAAGTTTCATTTTTTATAAATAGTGAAAAAACATAATTTTAATTGAAAACTGTGTTTTCTTATAAATAATTTATAGTGTTAAATTATATTTTTAATTAGTTTTAAAGTATAACTATATAAATTTTATATCATTTAATCCAATTTAGTTAATTTTAATAAATTTTACATTAAAATTAGATATAAAACAATTTCAAACTTTTAAACTTTTTCACTTTAAAAACTCATTCTTTCGTCCTGTCTGTGGGATTAATTTTAAATTAATTTCTACACTTATATGATAGGAATTTTTAAAAATTGATTCTATAATTTAAATCGTAATAATTTATAATATATATTAAGTTCAACTTATTTTTTTACCAAAAATATTAGTGAAAAATAATTAAAATTAATTACAGTGATTAAGGTACAAATGTGTTTACTTAGTGGTTAAACTTTAATCTTAAGAGTCCAAATTACCTAAACACTTTTCCAAAACCCATTTTATGGAAATAATTTGACCATATACCATATTTTATCTAAATGGGATCATTATTGAAGGCATATTATGTAATGTAGATCTCCCAATAGTGTTTACCTTTTTGTATTTACAAGAATGCGACTCCTCCTCCACTATAAAAGGAAAATCACCCCCCCCCCCCCCTCCACTTATTCATGACTATAATGCACATTAGATCATTAAAACTCAGAAAAAATAATATCCCAACATAACTAACCTCATTATATAAGTAAAACTTTAGTAATAAATCCAACCAAGGAAGTTATTTGGTGCAAACCAAAAGGTGTTACCTGAAGAGAATGTAACGACCATCAATGTTCATTTTTATTTTTTTTCCTTAATAAATACCTTAATATATATATATATATAATTATTATATAGTGAACCTATTATCTTAAATATACTCAGATTTTTTTTATTTTAATGGTTCTACCTACACCTACACACACTTCGATCAAATGGGTAATGAAATTACCGGTCGTGTATACGGCAGACTACCACCTCACGAAACAATGTCGTTCATTTTTCATTTACCACCTATAATGGTTGGAAATTATGATGGAAATACAATTTATATATTAATTATATGATATATATTTTTATCAAAACTTCTTTAATTATTATATAACATATACCTTCATACTTTCCATTTTGAGGGAATGCAATTACATCGTTTGTGGACATGTGCCCTACCACCTCCTCAAAGCGATGTGATTCATTCACACTTTACATGGAATGTATTAATTATGGATTTAATAAAAATGTATGATACACATGACATATATATGATATTAATTACATAATTACCTTTATGAGAATATAATATATTATTTTCTTTATTTCCTTTTTCACACACTAAAAAAGTGATAACATCGTTCCTGGACGTGTGGACTATCATCTCCTCCAAGCGATGTGATTCATTTTATATTAAAAGAATTATATATATAAGTATATATGATAAAATAATATGGTATTTATGATATAATTATCTATCTATAAAGATAAATTTAATTTACCTTATTCATATAATTATCATTGAAAAATGGGAACGTTACTCGTGCATATGTACAACCTATCGTCTCCATGATTGTAACATTGATTGATTTTTCATAACCATTATTCACAATTGGTTTTTAAAGTTTAATTTATGTATAAACATTATAATTATTTCATGATTATTATTCTGGAGGTTTTTTAAATAATGACCCCTATGACCACAGTTTCCCAACTAAAGTCATTTTTTATAAAAAAAAATTGAATATGGTCAAAACACTCGATGTAATCTCAATTATTTAAGTAGTATTTTACAACATTATAATATGTGGAATAAAATTAATGATAAAATTGAAAATTTTTCTGAAAAAATTAATAAATTAACATAAGTTTTTTATTCAATAATATAAAGACACACGTGACAAGTTGAACTCAAGGTAATGGACTTTGTCTAAATTTTATTTCATTGAGGAAATTATTGATGTTATGCACCTTTATTATTTTATGAAGTGAATATATATCCCCATTGACAAAAAAATATCATTAATATATTTATTATCATGTTATTTACTGTTTTTTAAATTTTATTCCTTCATGGGGGTTGTGAGTCAAATTTTTCAAAGTGGTATGGGACACTTTGATTTAAAAATATATTTTTAATGTTTAATGATTTAATTTTAAATATTTTCATCCATGATATTATTTTATATTTATACATATATATATATATATATGTATTATAGAGGAAATATTATGTCTATTTTTAATTTCATTCAAAAAAATTTCAAAAGGAAATATTTACGTGTTTTATAAGGGACGTTTTAACAAATGAAAAAAGTAATGTTTTATTCTTAACATACATGGAGACAATGAATTTTCCACCACCTTGGAAATCATTTTATTTATGGATTAATTTTCAAGATTTCATGTTTCCTTAAATGAAAAATCCAATTTATCATTTTTTTCTGTTTTGGTATTGAAAATGGTTTTTCAACGAAAAGGTATATTTTTGTGTTGAAAATGAGGTTTTAAAGAAAAATTCTATTTTAATATATAAATGTGATTTTCATATTAGTATAAAATATTTTTTCAAATTATGGAATTTTTTATTTCATTTTGTGGTTCTTGGACATTATAAATAATGGGTCCACCCAGATAGCACTAGATGAGCCTGTTATAGATTAAATTATGGGTGAACCCAGATAGCGCTCCAATGCATTGGGTAATGATTATATTATCTAGATAATTGTATGGGAAGTAGGTTATATGGATATTCCAATATTTAAGGGTTCTTTAAGGTTTCTATGTGATGATTTCTCAAGGAACCTACAAGAATTTTTTATGTTCTCTAATGATTTATCATGAAAATATTTTATTTTCAAAAGGTAAAATAAATGATCCTTTCAGATAAAATATATTTCACTTTTTTTTGGAAAATGTTATGTTTCTTAGAAAAGGTTTTTCATGAGTTTTAATTTTTATCAATGGACTAATGGTTTGCTTATTTTTATAACCCTCACTGAGCTTTTTTTTTCTAATCCCACATTTTTAAATGTTTTCATAGGATTTAAGGATGAGTAAGGGATTGGAAGTGGTAAAGTTGATAGTCAAGAAGAGTTTTCATAAAAGAGATTTTTATTTATTTTAAAAGTATTATATTATTTAAAAAATGGATACCAACTAGAAGTGTCCACTTTTTATTTTTATGGTTTTTTTATGTATGAGTTATGGCCTAAATCTCTAAAACTTTAAACCTGAAAAGATCCTCAAAGTGAAAGAAATTAATTTCTAGACTAAAACTAAAGATTATGTAATGTTTAAGGTTGAGGCCTTATAATTTATTTTTAAATTATCTAATTCTTTTTGGTTTCTTATTTTTTTCAGGACATCAAGATAGAATGGTTGGAAAATCAAAACATTGAATCTCCGGCTTCAGAAGTCATTGGTCAAATATAGGTTAGATGATTGTTTTCCTATATTATTTTTCTAAAACTTTATTATTTAACTAAAATTTCATCATTCATATTATATCATAAATAATGATGACCTTAAATATATAGCATAGATATCTGACCCCAGAATCCTAGAGTTGGTGTCTACTACCATTACATTATCATGATTATAAGGAATCAAATCCCGAAGGACCAAAGAGTTTAGTAGTCTTGGTAAACCATGTACGAACATTAGTCTTGTATTAAAAATGAGTACACTAATTAAGATATGTTTTTTTATTTTGAGTATAATAATAACTTTAATTCATCCAGAGTATCATATCATATCTTTCATTATATACTTCTTGGATTCCTAGAGAATGGAATAAAAATAATGGTGATCTCAATTGCTCGGTAAGGTCAAGTATAATGGAATAAATAATGAATCAATGAAAATAAATAAACATTAAAAGTTAAATAACTAACAACGCATGCCATTAAAATTACTATATAAGGAATAATCAATATGGAAAGGTAAGAAGGTGAAATATATGTCATTTAATCAATAAACTGATAATGAAATACATGTATAGATAAGTCGATGAAATAATCTCATGGCTAATTAAAAAAAATTAATTCTCATTAAAGGAAATGCTTAATTATTGGACTACATTTTTCAAAAACACATGATACATTTACCATCAATATCTATTCTCAATACAGTTTAAATCTAGGTGAAGAAACCCATCTATTCTGCTCTAAAACAAACTCAAAGTGTTTGTCTCCAACTAATTTCATATCATGAGACTACTGATGCATTGTGGTACTTAATTTACATGGTCCCAAACCCATAGGTATTTCATTATCCAGTCCTCAACCCATGGGGATTACATTAACTGATCCCCAAACCATATAGTTCATGTCTAAATCATTCCTCGTATAGTGAAATAATCAATTTAAATCATAAACAATGTGCCTTATCAAATATCCATATTAAGTAAAGGATATAGACTTATCAATATTTTCTCATTCAGTCAAATAAATTTAAAAGTAAATACTATATTTAAAAATGATATATACTATTTAGGCAATAAACATATCCATGATAAATTATATGGATAATTAGGGAAAATTCAATGTTCAATGATCACAGGAAATTGAAAATTTTAAGTGAACTAATAAACGAATCAAGGAAGTTGATGTCAATACTAACCTTTTCAAAATAAATCATAAACTATCTAAAGTAAAAAAATAAGGATGGTGTCAATAAAACCTATCATATGTGGTGTAAAAATAAAGGGTTATCGACATTGATGAATGGAAATGCTATAAAAGTATTTTTTAAAAACATTCTTGAGGAAAATATCCTTTTAATTTTGAAAAACATTTTGATAATAATTTTCTTTTAAAATAACTTCTGAAAACATTTTATTAAAAAATATACCTTTTAAAATTTCAAAGGAATCATCTAATAAATTACGGCGGGTAAATCTATACATGATGTATAAGGTAAAAATAACATTACTTTTGCATGGTGGAAAGGTTATAAAAGTTACTTATTCAGAAAATGATAAGAATATTCCTTCAAAAAAAATTAATACAAAAAATGGTAAAAATATATTTAATAAATCATTTTGGAAAGGATAAAATATTTTTGAAAACATTTTTAGAAAACTGGGTTTTTAGAAGAAAACATGTTCTCTATAATATCACGTTACGTTTTTAGATACTTTTGATGTTCCTAAGTACCTCTTTTTTGGAGTAGTGACTTGGGAGAGTTGAGAGAACTTTAAATTTTGTTTTGGGGCAAAGGGGAAGTCGCACGGGCGGAGCACGGGTTGTCTAAACCGTGCGGCCAAACCGTGCGCAGTTAGACTTGGAGGCAGTAGCTTTCGCACGGGCAGCACACAGTTTGTCTAACCATGCAGCCAAATCATGCGTGAAGGGTGGACGAGGAAGTAGCTAACACACGGCTAGCGCATGGTTTTTTAAACTGTGCAAACTAACCATGTGGCCACTTAAATGAGATCCTTAAATTGTGGATCTCAATCAGTTTTGCATCTAAGTGCCTCGTTTTTTCTCCTAAGTGGCCTTAACTAGGGTTTTATCTTCTCCTAAGGTCAGATAAGGTTCTACCATCATTCTAGAGGCGATCCAAAGGCTCCTATTGGTGAATCAAATCCAGATTCTTGAGTTATGTGATTGTTCTTCATCGTTCTTGATCGGTTTCTTTGATCTACTTAGATCTACTTCTCCTCTTCTCTTAGTTTCTTAGATCTATGCCCGTTATGGGTAGATCAAAGTGTGTGGTACCAAATATGATGAGTTTTGGTCTTTATCTTGCTAGGAGAATAGATCTAAGGCGGGTTCGTGAAGAAGCATCCCGTTTTTCTTGAGTGTTCTTGACTGTTGTGGTTTTGGTCAAAACCTTCGAGGTAGGTGGTTCCGTCCCAACTTGCCAAATTGATTATTATTATATTTTATTGATTTATTTAAATTTTTGATTTAAATTCAATTGCTCAAGTTTTCTTTCAATGAAATTTATAAAAACTCGATTCCATTGATTCGAGATATTTGAAATGGTTTTGGCATGGAAATTTAGAAAACCCCAATTCCATTGAATTGGGTGTGTTTATGGAAATTGGCCGAATTAAATTGTTGAATTTAAATTGTGGATTTTATGGAAACGATTTCAATTAAATTGTTGAATTTAATTGTGGGAACAAATTGTGTAATGATGGAATTGGTTTTGAATGGATTTCAAACTGGTGAAAATGGATTAAAATGATTTGATAGAAACCCATTGGTTTTATCTTGTAAAAAAGACATGTTTTGAATAAAACCTATTTTGGTTTTAAATGGAATTAAATTGGGACTTTTGAAATGGAAGAATGGGATTGATCGTATTTTAAGCATTCTTAAAATAGTTCACCCATCATGTAAGAGCGCATGCAAGCCTTAGGTAGTTAGTGAGTTATTTGGATACACTCTATGCTACGACAAATTTCTAAAATATACTTGCAACATATCACATCCCTGATGGGTTGGTGACGAGTCTTCTTTGGCCAGTTTCATAGGGATGTGCATATAAACATTTTGCTGAGTTCACATAGAGTGTTCAGAATCCTATAATTGGTTAATACTATCGTATATTTTGGAAGATGACCATGTTGCTCGCTTGTTTGTTTAGATCTGAGATATAAATGTATGCCAATTCTTTTGAACTTCTTTACATACCTGCTAGATTTATATTAACTTTTTTATATAAACTTTTTTCTTAATCCATTGTTTTAGAAATATTCCATCATTGTAAAGACTTTGTTTAAATTAATTTTTCCATCATTTTAAAATGTATAGCATGTTTTGTTAAAATATGATTTTGAATTTTCAAACCTGTTTATTTGAAAATTGAAATCTTTTCTTTGGATAATCTATATTTGGAATCTATTACGGAATATTTGGTGGTATCCTACTGGGATTAGGCTCACACCTTACTTTTTCCTTCGGGTGTTTGTAGACTTTCTTTTTCTAGGATCGATCAAAGGGAAGGGACCTCTTGTAGGTGGATCCCCTTGTTGATCTTTTGTCTTGGTGAGTTGTGTCCTTAGGTACCTTAGGGATATTTTTTCCATTTTTAGTACTTGGGTTCTATTACTTTGGGCTTTTTATGCCTCTTTTTATTCTGGTACATTACTCCCAGTGGAGTTCCTTTTTGTTTTGCATACTGTCTTGTTTTTTTTTTCTGTATCCTTTTGGAAAAAATATTCCCACTTGTATGTTTTGTGATGCCAGGTGCTAGTCGCCAACCCCTGTGGATCTAGAACACCCTTCGGGCTATGTTAGGGTCATCTCAGTTATCGGGTTACCAGGGTACCTGGGTTGGTTTGTGACAATGTTTTATCAGAGGTCAGGTTAAGCATCTTGCCTTGATGACAGTATGCATTTGAGTTTTCTCGTTGGGTCATAGGAGGTAGTTGTGATTGAGTGCCTAGACATATCTCACCACAATGAACCTTAAGTTACCAGGGTTGGTTAGGGAAGTATGAATTGTGGATTAGTTCTAGTATTTTCCATGTTTTTATTTGATAGAGTGGAATCCAAATCTTGGTATCCCTTATTTTAGGAATAGTTTTCCTTGTTACTCGGTTTGGGTGTTAATCTATGTCTTTTTATGTTGTGTATCATTATGCCTCCGAGAAGACATGGAAATCAGATCCAAAAAGTGGCTGCTGCTGAATCTCAGCATGCGAGTCCAATTGTGGATCCGAGTCTGTTTGAGTTGATTGTTTGCATTGTCCAAGCTCTGGGACAGACACCACCTCTAGTTCATGTTCAGGATCCAGCTATAGATCCTCATAGTGATATTCTCCAAAGTCATTCTCAAGAATTTTGATGCCATAAACCACCCATTTTCAAAGGCTCCACAGACCCTCAACATTCTGAGGAATGGTTGAGTAAGATTGAACATCTATTTTAGTTCTTGGAGACACCTGATGTGATCAAGGTGAAGTGTGCCACCTTCGTACTGGAGGGACCAAGTAGGAGATGGTGGGACACAATGGTGACAGCTGGTAAAAATGAGGGTTTTGGAGTGGAAAGACTTTAGGGTTCTTTTCACTAACTAGTTCTATCTAGAATCAATGTTATTGGACAAAGCTGTGGAGTTTTTCAAGCTTGAGCATGCCAACAAAACTGTGACTGTGTACTCAAATCGTTTTTTTGAGTTGGTACAGTTTTCTCCTGCGATTGTATCTAATTATAGGATGAAGGATCAATGATTCGAGTTGGGACTTCAATTAGATATCTATCCTAAAATTTTCTTACTAAATTCCCCTCTTATGCTGATGTGTTGTATTGGGTGATGATGGTTGAGATGGACTTGGAAGGAAAGTCAGGGTTGAATGAGGTTATTTTCCCTCCTAGTGGAAGTGTGGGTTCCTTTAAAGGAAAATTGAAGCGTGACATTACTCATGGTAGTTCTCGACAGAAGAGTCATTCCAGACCTCCGGTATCACCATGAGGGGCTTCTTTGACTTTCTATCAATGTTGGAAGCCAAGACATTTTAAGAGGGATTTCACTAAGGCACCCAATAACTGTAGCTCATACGGACATTTAGGGCACTTACAGAGATTCTGCCATCACTTATCTACTCCACGTAGTGGAACAGGATCATCAGCACCTCCAAAAATTGTGGGGAAATCAAATGCTACACGTACAAAAGGGTTCCATCCACAGGCATCCGGAACGAAGCTTCTTCACACAGTGGAAGAGTCTCTAGAGGTAGCTGATACAGGTCCTGAAACTGTGATAGGTACCATTACTATAGCTTCATCTTTAGTGATATCTCTTTTTGATACTAGTGTATCTCACTCATTTATTTCAACCCATATTTTTAATCTGCTTAATCTACCTATGTAACTTTTATCTTGTGCGATGGATATTACTACACCCCTTGGTACAATGAGAGAGAAGGGTCTCCATAGTCCACCTTGTGTCTTCTCTCTATCATAGGTTGATCATTCTTGGAGTTTTTTTGGTTATCGACATGAAATATTTTGACATCATATTTGGGATGGATTGGATCATTGCCAATAAATCCCGGATCGATTGTTATCTTTGACGGGTCTACCTTATTACACCCAGTGGTGTGCCTATTGTTTTTTAAGGAGAATGGGACCCATGGTCAAGCAGAGCTGGAGCCTCTTATCCAGAGTTGTGGAAAGTTATATTAGTGTTTACTTTTGATCTAGAGATAGATTCAATGTGTGGTGATCTTCCTCCAGTTGTCGCTAAGTTTCCCGATGTCTTTCCTTCTGACTTATCTGGTTTTCCACCAGTAAGGGAGGTTGATTTCTCTATTTACTTAATGCCTGGTACTCAACCAGTTTCTATTCCCTCTTACCGAATAGATCTAGCTGAACTAAAAGAACTGAAGTCTCAGTTAGACAATCTTCTTGATAAAGGTTTTATATGCCCAAGTGTGTCGCCTTGGGCAGCACCTGTTCTCTTCGCCAAGAACTATGATGGTTCTCTTCGCTTATGTGTTGATTATCGAATCTCAACCGAGTTATGATAAAGAAAAAATATCTATAACCACAAATTGATGATTTGTTTGATCAATTGAAAGGGGTGCAGTGGTTTTCAAAAATTGATCTTTGATCTGGTTACCATCAGTTGAGGATAAAAGAATATGACATTCATAAGACCGCTTTTCGTAGTAGGTATGGCCATTATGAGTACCTTGTTATGCCCTTCGGCCTAACAAATGCTCCTGCAGTTTTCATGGATTTGATAAACAAGGTTATCCATGAGTATCTAGATACTTTTTTGGTAGTCTTTGTGGATGAAATTCTTGTCCACTCCAAGTCTGAGGAGGATCATGTGCATCATCTGAGAACAGTTCTGTGTCTTCTAAGGAATCACCGACTTTATGCCAAGCTTTCAAAGTGCGATTTCTGGATTCGGGAAGTGAAATTATTGGGACATGTCATGTCAAAACAAAGAATATCAGTTGATCTTGAGAAGGTGAAGGTTGTTATGACTTGGGAACAACCACGAAATGTTTTCAAGATTCAGAGCTTCTTGGGATTAGCAGTATTTTACCATCGGTTGTTTAAATACTTCTCTAAGTTAGCTTCTCCAATGACTACTCTGACTCGAAAGGGAGTGAAGTTTTCCTAGAATGATAAATGTCAGAGTTATTTTGTTGAGATAAAGCATCTCTTAACTATTGCGCCGGTGTTAACTCTTCCTAAGTCTAGAATAGGTTACGTGGTCTTCTGTGATGCATCGGGTTTAGGTTTGAGATGTGTCCTTATGAAAGGTAATCATGTTGTTGCCTATGGATCTCGTCAGCTTAAGCCTCATGAGAAGAACTATCCTACCCATGACCTTGAACTTGCAGTTGTAATGCACGCACTTAAGTATTGGATACATTACATTTATAGAGAAAGGTTTACGTCGTATTCATACCACAAGAGCTTGAGTTATATCTTCTCTCAAAAAGATTTGAATCTCCTCCAAAGATGTTGGGAGGAGTACCTGCAATATTTTAACTTTGACATTGCCTATCCCCTGGGAAAAGGGAATGTAGTTGCAGATGCGTTAAGCAGGAAAATACCATCACATGCTATGAAATAATCTTCAGAAGAGTGGAGTTTTATGGCTCTTTTTGATCAGTTGCATATTAGAGTTCAGTGGAAGGGGAATGAAGTTTCTTCAGCCAGTCTTCAGTTGACTTCTTCTCTCCTCAAGTTAATTATTCAGGAACAACAAATGGATGATGAATTCTATAGGATTAGGGACTCTCTTTATGGTGGGGATACTGACACACAGTGGTCATTCTCTAAAGAGGGTGTTCTGTGTTATCGAAACTGTTACGTTGTGTCGTTAGCAGCAAGGAAGGAAGTGATGGGGGGTTTCCAAAACTCTCAGTGGGTTGTACACCCAGGAACCATGAAGATGTTCAATGACATGCGGCGATATTTCTGGTGTCTAGGTATGAGACAAGACATTGCTGAGTTTGTATCTCGTTGATATACATGCCAACAGGTGAAAGCCAAAAACCAGAAACCTTCGGGTTTGCTTCAACCACTTCCAGTCCCTACAAGGAAGTGGGATGAAATCTCTATGGACTTTGTGTTTGGGATACCTCAAACCCAGAGGAAGAAGAACGCGATATGGGTTGTGATCGACAGACTGACCAAGTCGGATCACTTTATACCTATTCGAGATACAACCAAAGTTGAGGAGTTGGGAAATATCTAAGTGAAAGAAGTTATTCATTTGCATGGACAGATAGCCAGACAGAGAGAGCTATTCAGATCCTTGAGGATATGCTCTGCGCATGTGTTCTCGAGTTTGGTGGGTCTTGGGATGATCATCTAGAACTAGTTGAATTTCCTTATAACAACATTTATCAGTCTGCGATCAAAATGGCTCCTTTTGGGGAATTTTATGGACATCCTTGTAAATCTCCTTTATGTTGGTCGGATATTGGTGAAAGTTCTTTGGTAGGACCAAGTTTGGTTCAAGAGATGATAGCTAAGATCCAGTTGATTCATCAGAGAATGTTGACAGCGCAGAGTCGGTACAAGTCTTATGCTGATCGTCTCCATAAACCTTTAGAGTTCTCAGTTGGTGACTAGGTGTTCTTGAAAGTTTCACCCGGATTAGGTCGTCGACGGCTTGGGAGGCAAGGGATGCTTTCTCCTCGTTTTGTGGGACCTTTCGAGGTTGTTGGTCTTGTAGGGAAAGTTGCTTACCATCTAGCTCAACCACCACAGTAGAAGTTGATACATAATGTGTTCCATGTATTGTAGCTGCGAAAGTATCTCTCTAATCTATCTCATGTTGTGAGCTGGAGTGATCTTGAGATTGAACCAGATTTATCTGTTACTGAACGACCAGTCTGGGTTGTTGATTCTGAGACCAAGGTATTTCGTGGGAGAACAATACCTCTGGTCTGTGTACTTTGGAAGCATGCTTCTAATTCTCATGAGACGTGGGAAAGGGAGGCACTAATGATATAGCAGTGGCCTCATCTTTTTGACGTGGAGGTTTCTTCATAGGATTTCTGCGGACAGAAAGATCTTATGGTGGGTAGGTTGTAACATCACGTTACGTTTTCAAGTAATTTTGAAGTTCTTAAGTACCTCTGTTTTGGAGTAGTGACTTGGGAGAGTCGGTAGAACTTTAAATGTTGTTTTGGGTCAAAGGGGAAGTCGCACAGGTGGTGCACGGGTTGTCTAAACCGTGCGGCCAAACCGTGCGCAGTTGGTCTTGGAGGTAGTAGCTTCCGCACGGGTAGTGCACGGTTTGTCTAACCCTGTGGTCAAAATTGTGCATGAAGGGTGGTCGAGGCAGTATCTAATGTACAGCTGGCGTACGGTTTTTCAAACCGTGTGAACTAACCATGTGGCCACTTAAATGAGATCCTTAAATTTTTCATCTCACTCAGTTTTGCCTCTAAGTGCCTCCTTTTTTCTCCTAAGCAGCCCAAACTCAGGTTTTGTCTTCTCCTTAGATCAGAGAAGGTTCTCCCATCATTCTGGAGGTGATCCAAAGGCTCATCTTGGTGAATTGAAGCCATATTCTTGAGGTATGTGATCGTTCTTCATTGTTCTTGATCGTTTTCTTAGATCTACTTAGATCTACTTCTCTTCTTCTCTCGATTTCTTAGATCTACACCCATTATGGGTAGATCTAAGTGTGTGGTACCAAATATGATGAGTTTTGGTCTTGATATTTCTAGTATAAGAGATCTAATGCTGGTTCTTGAAGAAGCAACCCATTTTTCTTGAGCGTTCTCGACCTTTGTGGTTTTGGTCAAAACCTTCGAGGTAGGTGGTTCCGTACCAACTTGCCAAATTGATTATTATTGTATTTTCTTGATTTATTTCAAATATTAATTTAAATTCAATTTCTCAAGTTTTCTTTCAATTAAATTGATAAAAAATTGATTCCAGTTAATCAATATATTTGAAATGGTTTTGGCATGGAAATTTGGAAAACCCCAATTCCATTGAATTGGGAGTGTTTATGGAAATTGGCCGATTTAAATTGTTGAATTTAAATTTTAGATTTTATGGAAACTATTTTAATTAAATTGATGAATTTAATTGTGGGAACAAATTGTGTAATAATGGAATTGGTTTTGAATGGATTTCAAACTGGTGAAAATGGATTAAAATGATTTGATAGAAACCCATTGGTTTTATCTTATGAAAAAGGCATGTTTTGAATAAAACCTATTTTAGTTTTAAATGGAATGAAATTGGCACTTTTTAAATGTAAGAATGGGATTGATCATATTTTAAGCATTCTTAAAATAGTTCGCCCATCATGTAAGAGCGCATGCAAGCCTTAAGTAGTTAGTGAGTTATTTGGATACACTCTACGCTACGACAACATTCTAAAACATACTTGTGGCGGGTCACATCCCTGACGGGTTGGTGATGAGTCTCCTTTGTCCAGTGTCATAGGGAAGTGTGTATACATATTTCACTGAGTTCACATAGTGAATGTGGAATCCTATAACTGGTTAATACTATCATACCTTTTGGAAGATGACGATGTTTCTCGCTTGTTTGTTTGTATTTGAGATATAAATGTATGCCAATGATTTTAAACTGATTTACATGCCTGTTGGATGTATATAATCTATTTTATATAAATTTATTGTTTAAGAAATTATTTTAAAAATATTCCATCATTGTAAAGCCTTTGCTTAAATTAATTTTTTCATCATTTGAAAATGTATAGCATGTTTTGTTAAAATATGCTTTTGAATTTCCAAACTTGTTTATTTGAAAATTGAAAGCTTTTCCTTGGATAATCTATATTTGGCATCTGTTACAGAATCTTTGGTGGTATCCTACTGGGCTTAGTCTCACACCCTACTTTTTCCTTCGGGTGTTTATAGACTTTCTTCTTCCAGGATCGAGAAAACGGAAGGGACCTCTTATAGGTGGATCCAACTGTTGATCTTTGGTCTTGGTGAGTTGTGTCCTTAGGGACCTTGGGACTGTTTTCCAATTTTTAGTACTTGGGTTGTAGTACATTGGGCTTTTTATTCCTCTTTGTATTCTGGTACATTACTCCCAGTGGAGTTCCTTTTTATTTTGCATGTTGTCTTGTTTTTTTTTTCTTCCGTATTCTTCTGGAAAAATCATTCCCACTTACATGTTGTTTGATTCCAGGTGCTAGTCGTCGACCCGTGGGGATCGAGAACGCCCTTCAGGCTATGTCAGGGTCGGCTCGGTTATCGGGTTACCAGGGTACCTGGGTTGGTCCGTGTCATTCTCCGACTAAAGAGATATACGGAGTCAGGTTTTCTTAAAATCATTCTGAGGAAGGATATTACCTCTTATTCAGGTAACTCCTTTCGGTTTACACCAAAGGGATTCCTTTAATGAATTAATGACCCAAGGTATATTTATAGGATGAGGGTATTGATTTTTAAGAGATATTTGGGTTTATATTTGTAGAGAAAAAGTGTATTTATAGGTGTGAATAAGTGTGTGGGATGAGTGCCTTTTTATAGTAAAGGAGGAGTGGCATTCTTGTAAATTTTCAAAAATGGAATCCCACCCACATTTTTCTTATGAAAATTTGATCCAATAATGAAAAAAAATAGATAAAATGGAGTATAGGGTCTAAATATGAAAATAAAATGGATTTTGGGAAAGTGTCTAGGTCATTTTGGCCCTTCAGTTTATGGTTTAGTCCCTGGTTAAGCTAATTTTTCTCTTAATTTCTATAATTAATTTTTAATTATTTTCACTAATATTCTTTTCAAAAACTAAGCTAAAATTATTATAAATTATAAATTATTAAAATTCAAAATATTGAATTCATTTTTCCAAATTCAAATAACATAAGTGGAAAAATTAATTTAAATTTAATCTTAAATATTGGACGGCCAAAGTGTTAAAAAGTTTTCTAGGTTTTTATATTAAATTTAAAAGTTAAATTGATTATAATAAATTAAATTGGATTAATATATTTACAATTTATCTCATTAAACATTAAAATAAATCAAAAATATAATTTATCCTTATAAATAAATTAGACGAAAAATTAGTTTTGAATTAAAAATCAGTATTTTCACTATTCATCAAAAAATGAAACCTCACTAAAAAATACCAAAAAATAACCCTAATGTAATTTTTATATTAAAATTAAAAAAAAATTAAGTTTATTTTTACATTTTAAATTTATAAAATTTTCAAAAATTGGATTTAAAATAGGTTCTCTATTAAATGGCGGAAAAATTGCATTTTTAGAAAAATACAATTTCTAAGCATAAAACTGGATTTATTCTTATCTTATGATTACAAAACCTATTTAATGAATATAAAAAATATTTTATTTAATATATAAAATATATAATTCATTAATATCATTCTAAAGTTTTAATTAATTTAATTTATTATAATAAAACCCCATTGTGAGTTTAAAAATAAAAATATGTCATTTATATTCAATTGGTTTATATTTTCATTTCTATATGATTGGTAACCAGTAAATTCATATTATATTTGTGTAAATCATAAATTTTCATAATTTAGTTAATAATATTCATAACTTAAAATTTAACAGTTAGGTTATATCTTGTTATATTAAATAATGATGTTTTAATAACATATTTTTGTTCAGTAAAACTCGGTCTTGTGTGTAATGAAAGTCATCAAAGAAATTAATTATTGCATATGACACAAGATAAATCAATTTTTCATGCATTTAAAACTATATAATATATTAAATTTATTTAAAATAGTCAATATATTATAAATTTTCATTATATTATATTCCCTTATGATCTTGGTGTTGTGTGTCATACACACTATCGAATGCAATGTTCTTACTTTAGAATTTAGGGGAATTACATTATCCCCAACTTAATTAAATTTCACCCTTGTAATTTAAACTCAAGCTTGGTAATAAATTTTTTGATATTTCCTATGTTGAAATCACACATTGAGATAAGGCCTCATAAAACATCCTCTAGAAAATAGAGAATGGGAAGAACAAAGTTTACATTGAATAACATATAAATAGGTCTCTATGTAGGAGAACATTAGTGAAAATTAGAGATATATACATAGATTAATACCAAATATATTTATAGGGAGTGATTGATGTCATCAATCATAAATAGTTGAATGATCAATTGAAAGTTTTGGACCTCAAAATCATAAATCTATGATGATTTAAAAGACTATTAGTTTAACAAAAATTAAGGTATTAGGACAAAAAAATTACCATTGTTTTAATTTTGAGTAATGATTTTACTACCTAAGAATAAAATGAAATATAATTACTTGATATGTTTCAATTTAATATGAAATGTTTAATCTTTTGGTTGTTCTTTGATCAAATTCTAATTGATCCCTTACTCCAGGAAATAGATTTTCTTGAATGAACCCATATTTTTTTGAAGCACAAAATTTTCTTTTAACGTATCATAATACCTGTAAACCATGTCAATATATTTTTCTCTAACTATTTTCTAAAAGTAATATGGTTAAAAAAATTAATCTCTAAACCTCAAAAGTTATAGTACTTGTTCATCATTAACATTAATTCACCCAACTATTTGTAAAAAAGTAATTACACATTGACCAGTATATCACATAGTTCAGTGTTTGGCATAAAACCCATTATCATTCTTCGATAATGGGTTCAAGATATATGGAATTTCTAGATACGATAGGTTGTCACCTAGCATATAGGTTTCCTTTTTTATGAACTATATCAAAATTATTTTCAAAATAAATATGATAGACATCCTTGAAATAAGGTTAATCACTAAATTTTATTTTCACTAAAGATTTCAATACAACCTCAATACATAAATACTTTATCCATTTTATTTCGACATAGTTCCTTCCTTGGTATAAGGTTTAACCTAATTCATTCATTTTCATTATCTATTAAAATCCCCCATACTGGTATGTATAGAGAATGTGTATTTTCCAAATAATATCCCCCTGGAGTGTCAAAATAGGTGCACAATAAGGTCTATTATCATGTACCAGGTTACGATCAACTTAGGTCTGACACACCTTGTTGGATTTGTTACCCCTTTCTATATTTGTGTCAAATCCATGTCCACTTGTAGTATCCTGATATTGATGTATTTCTAGGAAGACCCACATAATCTTTACCTTACCAAAATTCTAGGATGTTCTTCTATAATTATCCTAAATTTTACCTTAGGGATATGTTCTCTAATCAATGTTTTCCTAAATCTAGTTCCCAATGTTTCTAATAAACTTCCTCTAATACCAACTATAGAGACCTGGCCCCATAATCTCAAAGCTGGTGTCTACTACGATTACATTGACATGGTTACAAGTATTTAAATCCTAAAGGATCAGAGAGTTTAGTAGTCATGGTAAACCAAATACATACATGAGTATTGTATTAAAAATTAATACACTAAGTACATAATATTTTTTTCTTTCAAGGATAGTAATAAATTTTTTCCATCTAGTGTATCATTGTATATCTTTCTTAGTACACTTCTTGGATTCCTGGGGAAAAGAAAAAATAAGGGTGATCTCAAATGTCAAGTAAAGTGGAAGATATAATCAATCAATGAGAATAAATCAACTTGGATGGTAAATAACTGATAACACATTCCATTAAAATAACTAGATAAGTTTTAATCAATATGGGAAGGTATGAAAGTGAAACTCATTCTATTTAATCAATAAAATGATATTGAAATGCATCCATAGATATTTCGGCACAATAATCCCATGGATAATAATAATAATAAATTAATTCTCAATAAATGAAATTCTTAATTATTGGATTTCATGTTTCCCAATAACATGATACATTTATCATCAAGATCTATTCTTAATAAAGTTTAAATATATGGGTAGAAACCCATATATTCTTCTTTAAAACAAACTCTAAGGGTTTATCACTAAATAATTTCGTCTCATGAGACTATCGATGCATCATTGAGCTTACATTAAATAGTCCCCAACCTGTAGGGATTTGTTTAACCAATCCCCAATCCATTAGGCTTCTATTAATTACTCCCCAACCCATATATTCCATGTTCTAATAATTACTCATATAGTGAAATAATCAATTTAAATCATATACAATGTTCTTTATCAAATATCTATATTGAGTAAAGGATATGGACATATCAATAGTCCCATATTCAAAAAAATAATTTTCAAAGTAAACACTATATGGAAAAAGGATATATGGTTTAGGTAATAAACATATCCATGATAAATGATATTGATAAATAGGAAAAATTCAATGTTCAATGATCATAAAAAATTGAATATTTAAAGGGGACTAACAAAGGAATCAAGGAAGTGAATTTCTATAATATACTTGGAAAAATCAATCCTAAACCATCCAAATAAATAATAGGGATGGTATCAATAAAACATATCCCAAGTGGTGTAAAAATAAAGATTTATTGTCATTTATGAATGGAAATTCTATAAAAATATCTTTTAAAAACATTATTGAGGAAAAAATTCTTTTAATTTTGAAAATTATTTTCTTCCAAAATCAATTCTGAAAACATTTTCTCTAAAAATTAACCATTTAAATTTTCAAAATAATCTTTGAAGAAATTATGGTGGGTAAATTCGTACATATCATACAAGGTAAAAATAACATTCCTTTTTCATGGTAAAAAAGTTAGAAAAGTGACTTGTTTAGAAAGAGATACGAAGATTCCTTTGAAAAATTTTGCAAAAGAAAAAAAGGTAAAACATTATTTAATAAATCATTTGTAAAGGGTAAAATAATTTTTAAATCCTTTTTAGAAAATTGGTTTTTTAGAGGAAAAAAGGTTCTCCGATTAAAGAGATAAATGAAGTCGGGTTTTGTTATAAATATTTTCAGTACCAAAGAGTAGAAAATGGTAATATTTCTTGGAAAAGTTCATTAATGACCACATTATAAGAAAATTAAATTATTTATTTAATAATAATACAATAATTTCCTCTGATGTAAATTCAAGTGTAAACAATCCCAACAAAATGACATTGTGATGTAAACCCTTGAGAAGACAATAACATTGAAGTGAAAATCAATCGCTGAATAGATTTTGTGTTTAAAATTTAAATAAACATAAAACAATTGGAAAAAATAGATATTAAAATTTTAATACACACATATTCTTATAATATTAATGACAATGAGGAAGTAATATAACCTAATGAAAAGGAATCGGGTTATGAAATTATTTACCACTTGGTAACTTTAAATTCAAGTCCCATTAGAATAAATAATTAAATTAAAACTCAAAATACCATGAATATAAAACAATTAATGATAAAATATATCCATATTTTCATTCTGTACACCACATAAAATAAGTAAGTGGTGAATATGACATTTATCTCACGGATGTAAAAAGTGAGATATAAATCTTTTTCCTTGCGTTTCCTGTTGAGGTGAACATCTTATAACTTACTATATAGTGGTTTTAAACATGTTAATAACTTATTATAGAAAATTATTAATATTTATGATATCATATATGATCTTCTTATAATATATTACTACTTGATTGTCAGTAAACATTCATTATTTTCACTATTTTAGGTTTTAATTTCCCTATTTTTCAAGTATGTTTTTGACTTATCACTTTTTGTTCCTGTTAATTATATCATCATTTAATCATATAAAAAATGTAAAAAAATAATTAATTATCATATATATTTATTATATATGTATTTATAATAATACATCATATTTGGAGAGAATAAATGAAATGCACTGTTCATGGAGACGGTAGGTCATGCATACAAATAAATGATACTTTCATTCCTTTATCATATTAAAATAATGAAAGGTAAATGATATATATGTATATTATAATTACAGAATCATATTTATGTAAAATATTTTATATAGTTTTATTAAAACCATTATTTATACATCCCATGTATAGAGTGAACGAATCACATCACTTTGAGGAGGCGGCAGTCCACACTTCCACAAATGATGTTGTAATATTTATACAAAATGGAAAGAATAAGGTTATGTGTTATATAAAGATTAAAGAATAATAAAGACCATATAAATATCATATATATCATATATAAACAGTATTTCCATTATAATTCTCAACCATGAGATGTGGTAAAGGAAAAACAAACAACATCATTTTGTGAGACGACAGTTCACCGTACACATAAATGGTAATTTTGTTACCCATTAGATGAAAGTCTATGTAAGTGTAGTTTGGTACCATATAATAACCACATATAATTATATTTAGGATATTTAAGATATTATATACTCATATAATAAGAATATTTTATCAGGCGGATAATGAAAATAAAGCAAATGAGCTTGAGGAAGGATGCTACCTCTTATTCAGGTAACTTATTTTAGTTTGCACCAAAGGGATTCCTTGGTTGGATTAAATCCAAATGTGAGTATTATAGGATGAGGTTAGGGAGGTTGAGGAGATATTTGGGAAGATCTTGGTTGATCCAAGGTGGTTTTAGAGGTGTGAATAAGTGTGAGGGGTGAGTGCCTTTTTATAGTGGAGGTGGAGTGGCATTCATGTAAATTTTTGAAAAGGGAATTCCACCCATGTTTTTTCTTTCAAAATTAGAATAAATAATGATAAAAATTTGATCCATGGGATGATATGGATTAAATATTAACATCTAGTGGCTTTTTACATGTTTCTAGGTCATTTTGGGCTTTAAGTTTATGGTTTAGTCTCTTGTGAAGATAATTTTTCTCTTAATTTCTATAATTAATTTTTAATTACTTTCATTATTATTTTTTTGTAAAAAACTAAGTTAAAATTATTAAAATTATAATTATTATGTTTCTAAATATGGAATCCATTTTTCAAAATTTCAATCACATAATTGGAAGAAATTAATTTAAATTTAATCCTGTAAATGAGACAACAAAGTAGGTTTTTAAAGTAAAATGTCCAATAGTATGCTTTATTTTAATATTCAATTTCAAAGTGAAATTGATTCCAATGACCTAAATTGGATTAATATATGTACAATTAATCTAATTAAACTTTAAAACCAATAAAAAATATAATTTATCCTTATAAATAAATTAGATGAAAAATCAATTTTAAATTAAAAAAGTGTTGACGAAGGACATGGAAGAGGCCTCCACAGTTCTAAGAGAAAGAAAGGGATGGAAGAAAAAAGATATGTAAGAGGTTGAATTGTCCTAAAAAGAAATAATAATAAAGGCAATAAGGACTATTATTATTTACCTAAGCTAATAAAAACCCAATCTTCCAAAAATAATAAGGTGGTAGACAGTGACCCCAAGGATTATGTGCTCATTGACCAAGAGAGATCATTTACTTAGAATGATAAAAAAATTATGGAGGGTGGTGAAGCCAAGGAAAAAAATCATAGTGATCATAATATGAATAATTTGTTACAAGAGTATGTGGGAGATATGGTTATGGTTATTTCAAATGATGTTGTTGTCCAGGAGGGAAGGGAAGCATGGGAGCTCATCCTTTATTCCAAAGAAGAGGTGTTATGGGAGGTATCGGAGTTCAAAACCACTCAAGAGGATAATGAAAGGATGGTGGAGAGAATGATTAGAGTTAACCTTGACCAAGAGCAATGTTCTTATATTGAAATGAAAAATTTCATTTTGGCGTGTAATTTCAATGAGAGGAAGATAGGTGTGGAAAAATTTATTCAAGTTTGGGATAATATGGCCTATAATTTTGATGACCTTATCATGGATGTCTCAGATAAGAAGGCTCCTTCTCTACATTGGAAAAATTACATAGGTAAGGTTTCTAGTTGACATAATCTTGATTTTAATAATTTGGTTATTAATTTTTGTGTTGGATGATTGTCTATTCTCAACTGGAATAGTTTTCCACTTTTTCCCTCAAAAGTGCTTCGAATAATAAAAAGTTAATTTTCCATCAGTTAGTATTTTTCACAATTTATCAAAAAATGAAACCTCACAGAAAAATACCAAAAAAGCACCATAAGATATTTTTTATGTTTTTTTTCAAAAATGATGTTTATTTTGACATATTAAATTTATAAAAGTTCCAAAAATTATATTTAAAGTAGGTTTCCCATTAAAAAGAGGTAAAATTTCCTTTTTATAAAAATAAAATTTTGAAGAATAAAACTGAATTTATTCTTATCTTAGGCTTATCAAACCTATTAGATGAATAACAAAAATATTTGATTGAATATATAATATATATTATTAATTAATATAATTCACTAATTGTAATTAATTTAATTTATTAGAATAAAACACCTTTCTGATCATAAAAATAAAAATATATCCCTCATGTTCAATTATTTTATATTTTTTTCTAATTTATTGGTAACAAATAAATTCATCTTATATTTTTTTAAAGAGTATATTTTAATATGTTGGTTAATACTATTCATAACTGTTAATTTAATGGCTAGGTTATATCTTATTATATTAAATAATAATTTTTTAATAATATATTGTTGTTTGGTAAAACTCGGTCTTACATATAACTCAAGTCATCAAAGAAAGTTGTTTTTGTGTGCTACACAAGATAACTAAGTGTTGAATTCATTGCAAGATACAAAATATATTAAATTTAATTAAAATAGTAATTATATAGTAAAATATTGGGATATTATATTCCCTTTCATACTTGGTTTTGTGTGTCATATAAGCTATCAAATACAATGTTCTTACTTTTAAATTTTGGGGCATTACATAAAGTCAAATTTAATTCTGTAACCTTTAACTCTAAGATAGTGAATATTATTTTGGCGTTTTTGGGAAGGAAAAGATAAAACCACCATATTTTTTTCAAAATATGTGTCAATATAAATCATACCCATTACTATGTTTTTCTATCATGTGTTGACTCCAAGATAGTATATGTTTACTATTCATGATTCCTATCATCATTTTTAACACCTAAATTCAATTATGGTCCCTTTGAATCCTATATAGTGCATTTTTTATCAATCTTGATTCCTATCATTATTTTTTAACTTCACTGTAGTTTTTTATGAATGGTTTGTTCTATGTTTTTTTCTTAGCATCAATGGTTCGATTAGTGGTTAGCACTAGGTTCGTCCATGGTAACCAATACTAGTAGTAGACCATAACCCCAAGTCTATAGCCCATTAAGAAACAATTGATGTTGATTTTTTATAAAACTAGTCACTTAGAGTTTTTCATGAATAATATTGAGATCATTCCATAAAATATACAACACATTTGTAAAAATATATATAATCTACGTTTTAGTTACTTTTGGAAATATTAGTTCCACAAAAAAATTAAGATTTTTCTCTTTCAAATTCAAGTAATTTCCAAAACGAAAATAACCATTCAAATGATAATATTATTACTCACATAACATCTAAGGCTTCTAATTGAGATCCCATAATATGAATTGAATCATTATATTAAAATACTTTTGCGTGTGTTCCCTATAATAATCTCTGTTTTTATTATATTTAAATAATTTTTTTCTAAATATTCATTTTTTAAATATCCTATAATTGTTTATGGGATGTTATTTGTCTCTAAAACTATGCTAGAACATATATAACAGAAAATTAAAACACTATACACAAACATTTATCATATTGTTTGTTTCCAAAACTATGAAAAAAATGTAACAAAAAACCAAAACATAATAATTTCTAGTGACATGGATGAATTGAACATACAGATGTAAAAAGTAATAGAAACTATATAATTATTGAGAATCTCTATTATAGAACAATATTACATTAGTATTACTCATGTTTGTCCCTCCCACCATCTCACTTAGCTTCAAATGAAAGTATGAAAAGTTGTTTCTTCAAATTTTTTATCAAATATTTTTTAATGTAATTAATTAGTTTGTTGTAATGTATATCAAAAACCCTAACTTTAAAACCCCCGACTTTTTAGAAGTATATTTTTGAATTCATTTAATTCACTATTTTAATGAAAAATTATACAAACAAAATTTATTTTGTTTTAACTTTGGATTATTACCTTTGAAACATATATGAATCACTCACACTAATAAGTTATTATACCTTTTTAATTTATTAAGATGAAACTAATTTCATGTGTTTTAAATGAAATTTTGATATTCATGAATGAAAAATAATAATGATTACCAATATAAATTTATGGGTTTAAAATGATATTGCAATAGGCTTATTTTTAGTTTGTTTGAAAAACAAAAAAAAATGTTGTTGATCCCCACCCACATTATTGACCGGGGTACCTAACTCATCCCCATATATGTGAAAACATACAACCCTTTTAGTACTTATATCATCTAACTATAAACTTTTCTTAAGATTGGGGGAATGACATTTTCTTTCTTTGTTGTCCTCCGATTGGACTCTAAAGATTCCTTCAAGATCTAGGTTGGTGTTATGCTCTGATGGTGTCTTAAGTACATATATTTTCTATCTATATATTCATTCTCTTCATTCTATATTCTCTTCTATAACTATGGGTTTATCCAATGATTAGTTTCTTGACAATTTACTACATTTAAGTTGCGTTCATTGTAAGAAACTTAGAGATATTATGAGCAGTGGTGATATTATTCTTCCATTTACCCTGCTTTATTAATATAAACATACTTCTATAAATGATTATTTTCCTTTAATTATGTTTAATGTTATTTCTTATAATTATATTTTTTATATATAATAATATTAGGAGATTATATCACACTAATGGTTATTGTACTATGACACTATGTTCGTAATGAGATTTTAAACATATAGAAAAATCTAATCCTTTTGAGTTAAAATTATCAAATTAATTTAATAATTGATATATTTATTTAAATTATTATCTATATATAAATTAATTAGAATATTATCTCACACTAATGGTTAGTTTTCCTTTGTGAATTTACTTTCTACAATTTATATGATTATTATTGAATGTTCTATTAAGATGAAGATATGTTTGATTAAATAGTATTCATGTTTCATTTATAAAATTTATCATCTAATTATTTTTACCATGAATTTATGTTACTAATATAATGAAACATGTATGTATTACTATGTGTTATATTTTCTCTTTCTCCACATAGTACTCTTAGTTTTTCACTGCAAACTAGAATCGATATTCTCTAATGACATTTTATGCTTCTCTATTATTCCAAATGTGTAGTCTCACCTAAAATCCATCCCATTTACCTAAAAACCCACTCACATTTTTCTATATATTTGTTAGATCTTGAATTTCACTCTCCTAATCTCTCTATTTTTCTTTCACTTTGGTTTGTGTTTTAGCTATTTTCAATGGATGGTGTTTGTCGAGTAGCTTCGGGAAAAAATTTCAGATAAATTATAAGTGCTATAAGTGGTTTTACAATTAATTGTTTTTTGTTGTTTTCATATGAAATCCCTATCATGATCCTGAACTAAAATTCTTTAAAAAAATTTAATATATAAAAGTTTAATTTTGTATAGTAGACATTCAACTCGGTCTAACCAGTCTCGAAGAAAGATGGAAGATGATTCTATAGAAGAGGAGACCTTTACCACTCTAACTTCTCCATGGGGTAATTATAGTTAAGAATGTGTGTGTTAGATTAGATGA